>OZ012736.1:340590902-341190902 GCA_963859935.3 Lathyrus sativus | reverse complement strand
AAAAGAAGTGTGTGGGTTCTTAGGGAGGTTGAACTACATCGCTCGGTTCATATCTCACCTAACTGCGACATGCGAACCGTTATTCAAGTTGTTAAAAAAGGCGTTCGACAAGATAAAAGAATACTTGCAGGAACCTCCTGTTTTGATACCCCCAGTGGCTGGGAGACCTTTGATTATGTATTTGACGGTTCTTGAGGAAAGTATGGGTTGTGTTCTCGGTCAACACGACGAGACTGGACGTAAAGAGCATGCGATCTACTACTTGAGTAAAAAGTTCACAGACTGTGAGTCCCGTTACTCAATGCTCGAAAAAACGTGTTGCGTGCTAGCCTGGGCCGCCAAACGTTTGAGGCAATACATGCTGAATCATACAACCCTGCTAATTTCAAAGATGGATCCAATCAAATACGTGTTTGAGAAGCAAGCGCTCTCCGGAAGAATTTCCTAATGGCAGATGGTGTTAACCGAATACGACATTCAGTATGTCTCACAAAAGGCTATTAAGGGTAGCATTTTGTCAGAGTACCTCACGGAGCAGCCTGTTGAGGACTACCAATCGATGAGGTTTGATTTTCCTGACGAGGATATCATGTACCTAAAGATAAAGGATTGGGAAGAACCGTTGTCGGACGAAGGACCAGAGTTGGGTTCCAAGTGGCAGTTGATATTCGATGGAGCTGTAAATTCCTATGGTAGCGGAATAGGTGCAATTATTACTACTCCTCAGGGGTTGCACATCCCCTTTACTGCCCGATTGACTTTTCCCGTTACCAATAATGAGGCTGAATACGAGGCTTGCATCATGGGTCTAGAAGAAGCTATTGATTTACGAATCAAGCATCTGGACGTATACAGAGACTCAGCTCTAGTGGTGAATCAAATTAAAGGAGAATGGGAGACACGTCAGCCCAATTTGATACCATATATGAATTATGCAAGGAGATTGTTGCCTTTCTTTGACAAGGTAGAATTGCATCATGTGCCGCGAGCAGAAAATCAAATGGCTGACGCCTTAGCGACATTGTCTTCGATGTATAAAGTTAACCGATAGACCAGCATTCATATCTGCCATTGATGAGGCTCCCGATAGTCAGCCCTGGTACTTTGACATCCAGAATTTCCTGAAGAACAAGGAGTAACCGGCTGGGGCATCCAGTCGAGATCAGAAGACTCTCAGGAGATTGGCTGGAAATTTCTATTTGAATCCTGATGGTGTCTTGTACAAAAGAAACCACGACTTGGTGTTGCTACGTTGTGTAGACGAGAAAGAGGCGAGGTTGCTCATGGAAGAGATACATGAGGGTACATTCAGTACACATGCTGGTGGGCATGCTATGACGAGAAAACTACTGCGGGCAGGTTATTACTGGCTAACTATGGAAACAGACTGTTTCAAGTTTGCAAAGAGGTGTCATAAATGCCAAATTTATGCGGACAAGGTCCATGTACCCCCAAGTCCTCTGAATGTGATGTCATCACCGTGGTCGTTCTCGATGTGGGGAATTGATATGATCGGGAAGATGGAGCCTATGGCATCCAATGGACACCGGTTCATCTTGGTGGCAATTGATTACTTCACCAAGTGAGTGGAAGCAGCATCATATGCCAATGTCACCAAGCAAGTGGTCGCCAGATTTATCAAACGAGATATTATCTGCAGATATGGGATCCCTGAGAGAATCATCACCGACAACGGTTCAAATTTGAATAACAAGATGATGAAATAGATGTGCCAGAATTTTAAGATTGAGCATCACAACTCTTCCCCTTACCGACCCAAGATGAATGGCGCTGTTGAAGCGGCCAATAAGAACATAAAGAAGATTGTTCATAAGATGGTGGTAACATACAAGGACTGGCACGAGATGCTACCTTTCGCTTTGCACGGTTATCGTACGACGGTACGCACATCAACCGGGGCAACCCCTTTTTCATTGGTATATGGAATGGAGGCAGTATTACCGTTGGAGGTTGAGATTCCTTCCTTGAGGGTTTTACAAGATGTCTAACTTGACGAGGCAGAATGGGTTAAAGATAGACTGAATCAGCTCAGTTTAATGGACGAGAAGAGGCTAGCTTCTCTAACATACGGTCGGTTGTATCAGAGCCGGATGAAGAAAGCATACGATAAGAAGATACACCCTCGAAGCTTTCAGACGGGCGACCTTGTGCTGAAGAGGATTCTCCCGCCACAAACAGATTACAGGGGCAAGTGGACCCCTAATTACGAAGGGCCCTACATTGTCAGAAAAGTCTTCTCTAGAGGAGCCTTGCTACTATCTACCATGGATGGTGAAGACTTTACATCGCCTGTGAATTCGGACGCAGTTAAAAAATACTTTGCTTGAAAGTGACCCGCTGGACAGTAAAAAGAGAGTCCAGGCAAAAATGGGGCATCCCGGCGAACCATAAAAAATGAATAAAAGGTTCGGGCAAAAGTTTGGGATAAAATTGAAAAGATGTACACCCGCGAAGTCGAAAACCTGCATTGGGCGACTTCGGCAAAAAAGGGTATCCCGGTGAATCGAAAACCCGCAAAGGGAAATTCACGCAAAAGTTAGGGATTGAAAGAGCAAATGACTGCGGTCCGGATTTGATACTACATCGCTTAGTGGTTTGGGAGTACCTGAGGGTTCGTTTGTCCGACACAATCTCTTCCGAAAATTGAATACCGGGAAAGCGCCAGAGTCAGGCGAGTCATAGGAGGATCAGCTCACGATGTTTGTCTGCACCACGTTGCCGACATGTGTACAAATTCGATTTGTATTTGTATTTTTATGCTTTTTGTGCATATATGTATGTGTGTGTGCGTAACTTCCTCTTTTCAGGAGTTGCATCCGATGTACAAAGCTTTGCCTATTCAGAGGCCTGCTATTAATAAAACATGTTATTCAGTATTTGATGATTGTGCTTTACTGTTTTGTATGTGGAAAACATCGATGTTTTGATAAACTTGCATGTGAATAACTTTGCTGGCCCTTGCCAAAGATTGCTAAAACTTCGAATTGACTGAAGTAATGTCACGGACTAACCCGAATAGATTTGGTTATATAGATTTGTGTGGTCTCGTTTGTGTTTTGCAGGGTTCTCGCCCTTGAAGCGAACGATCAGAAAATCGTGGCCCCAGCCGGAGGCTCGTGGTGAAAAACTTGACTTTGTGTGACGCTAATCCCCATGCAGGTCGTACCTCATCCCCAGAGGTTGAGACGATGTTATCCCTTACCGAAGGAGGGATTGTTTTCCCCAGAAGAGTATCCTCATGGAAGTTGTCTACAGGACATCCCCAACAAGACGAGATCGGTATCCCATGCAGAGTTTATACTCCCCAGAGAGTCGAAGATGTGCGTGTTCAATCCCCAACTGGGAGGATTTCCAAGGCGCATAACCAAGGTAGTAGGTTCTGAAGGATTATCCCTACCGAGGATGGTTTTATTTCCCCCACAGGTCGTCATGCTTTCGTCAAGATGGTTATCCCCAACGGAGTGGTAGTTCCGAGTTTGTCAACGGTTCCCAGACAGTTGCCCCCAGAAGGGTTGATTCTCCCCCAGCGGAGCTAATCTTCCCAGCAGGCGTTTTTCTTTCCTCCCAGTGGAAATCGATGTGTAATCTCTCCCCGACAGAGTTGGTTGTATTTCCGGCATTTATTTTGCCAGAATACTTTGTGATACCCGTTCATCCCTAACAGGGTGGTATTTGTCCTCAACAGCTGTGTTGAAGCAAGCTTGTCAGAGCTCTCCAGCAGCCTGAACCTGCATTTGAATTTGCATACATTATCATGTTTTCATCTACCCAAAACGTGTAGCATTTCCATGCCGTATGGAGCATTACGCCATTATCAGACATACGCATTTTGAAACATAAATCAGGTCGGTTAACTTTTTGTTTTCAGGTGTTTTTCAGCAGGAGTATGAGGTTACAGTGCAGATCTGTTACCAGACGATCGAGGTCTCGCCGTGAGACATGTGATGATGCAGTTCTTGATTTTAATTCCCCACAGAGTTACTGGCAGAAGTTTCTCTTATCCGACCAGCGGAGTGTTTTCTTCGGGTTTGCTATCGCAACAACATTTCAGGGTTTCATAAATCAAAAGTTCAGAAGTAGTCACTTGTTGACAGAACGGGTGTCGGGCAATTACTTTCAGAATAACCCCAGTGGAGTTAGCTACTAACACGAACAGGCTAGGAAGCTATATCTAAGTTATCTTTTCCCGTAAGAATCAGGCGGAAGAACTTTCCTGTATGTATCAGGCAGATGTGTTATGATTTTCCCGTAAGAATAAGGCAGAAGAACTTTCCTGTATGTATCAGGCAAATGTGTTATGATTTTCCTGTATGAATCAGGCGGAAGAACTTTCCTGTAAGTATCAGGCAGATGTGTATCTTTTCCCGTAAGAATCAGGCGGAAGAACATTCCTGTAAGTATCAGGCAGATGTGTTATGATTTTCCCGTAAGAATCAGGCGGAAGAACTTTCCTGTATGAACCAGGCAGATGTGTTATCTTTTCCCGTAAGACTCAGGCGGCAGAACTTTCCTATATGCATCAGGCAGATGTGTTTTCCCGTATGAAGCAGGCGGATGAACTTCCCGGTATCCAGATAGATAATTCTCCCAAGATAGATAGAGTATGTGAGTTGGGTTCCGATAATTGGCAAAAGTATTTTCCCCAAGGAAGTCGCCGTGATTTCCTCGTGTTAATGTCCCCAGTAGGGTCCTCCACGAGTCGTTTGTGGGTTGGGACCAACAAAGGTATCCACTGTAGAGGTAGGCAGAGAAACAGTATTCAAATGATTTTTCCCGTATAAAGCAGGCGGATGAATGCTCAGACAGAATCGTTTCCCCAGCGAAGTCGTCGGGATGTTGCTGTGTTGACAGAATATAGCGTCCTAACATGGACAAAGTTCTATCCTCGCGATAATAGAATCTTTTTTTGGGCTGATGAACATAATCCCCAGCACGATCGTTAATGGATCAGTTTTTTGCCGTAACAACCGGATCCAGTCAGCGGATGTTGTTTTCCAAGCAGTTTGTGCAGTTTATTTCTGCGGTTGGCAAATTTTCGGGTTCTTAGTATTCAACCGTCTCGTACCTCGATTGTTTGAAGGTCGTTCGCTCTTCACCCAGTCGGGTCCAAGCCGTTTGAATAGGGGCAGCTGTTGTACCCTAAAATTTGCTCAATCTATTTCACCTGATTTATGTTTAAATTGCATTATCATTTGCATATTGAATCATGTACATAACCTAATCATTTGCATAGCATAGCATAGCAAGGCATCCAACAAGGGGTCAAGTGCCATTCTTATCTAAAGAAGCACATAAAGGGTTTTTCTTCAAGCTTAAGAGATCCAAGTCATCAAGAAATGTTTGAAGCTTTGAGAAGTTTGAGGGTCAACCAGTGGATTTCTCTCCTAATTTTAGTTGTATTGAGGGTCATCAATGAGCTATGAATTGAGGGTATGGAATTTTTACAAAGCTTATGAAGTGCCTAGAGGGTCATATTGAAAATAAGACAAGTCATTGATTCAAGTACAAGCGCTACAGTTGAAGTGCAGTCAACTAGGGTTTCATCTGGGTCAACCCTAGGTCAACTGAGTGATTGAAGAGCATCAAGGCTTAATTGAAGGATGTGGGATTCATGAATTGATATGTTGATATAAGTATGGTGTTGTGCCAAGGATAAATCAAAAAGAATCAAGAGTAGGAGGAGTTTCCAAATTAGGGTTTCAGTGTAAAATCCCCTAATTTAGGCCTATCTTCCAAGCCAGATAAGTCAAAATGAAAGTTTCAAATGGATTCTTGGTCAACATGAAACTTGTATAGCTTTTCAATAGCTTTAGTTTGAGTACTAGAAGTCTTTAAGAAGATTTGTAGAACTCAAGTTATGGTTGTTGCAAGTAATGGGTCATCAGAGGACACTGAAATTTATCTGTGAAAGTCACTTGACTTCCAAGCAACTTTTTTCCATCAAGGAGTTTTCAAATGGATTCTTGTCCAACATAAGAGTTGTAGATCTTGAGCTTAGATTTAATTTGAGTACTAGAAGTCCTCAAGAGGATTTGTATAACTCAAGTTATGATCTTGGCAACCCAGGGGTATTTTGGGTATTGATGATTATAGGTCATTTTCCAACATAGGTCAAAATCTCTATCTTCCACTCCTCAAATGGAAAAATGTTCAACATGAGATGTGCTTAGAATCGTGTTTTTGGGCTAGGTAAGAGGTCATGGGTGATTGGAAGGGCTTGTTTCACAAAATTGCAAAAATGGCCTAAAATAAGGGTGAATTTTAAATGAACCAAGGATGAAAATTGGGATTTTTGATCTATGGGTCCAAACCAGTCCATATGACATACCAAATTGATTGGAAAAAATATTTTGAAAATAATTACATTGCCACATTTTGAGTTGAGGATTAATTCAAGGACTTACTTTGTAAAATGGTTACTTACATCATAAGTAACAAATGCAAAACCTCTTTGTAAGGCATGACCAAGGCCTTAACCCTTGCCAAACCATTCAATATGTCATCTAAGGAGAAATTGGATCAGAATGAGGCATTGAAGCAAGCTTGAAACTCAGCTGCCATATGTGAATTTCTCATGACATTTTCAAATGCAAGAGATGTTGAACTTCTCATTAGAGCTTTCCAGAAGTTTCTAGAGCTTTCATCCATGTTCTATATAAGATTTAGAACTGGTTCAAAGCTTGAGTTGGTGGAGATTGATGGAGAATTGAGAGATTACATCTTGAGTTTTCCATTTGCAAAACAAAATCGGTTACAACAAATTGATCCATTTCAATCCATTCTTTGGTGATCAATAGCTTCCTTTGGTGTTGGTGAATGATTCCAGATACAATTCAAGGCAAGATTGGTGCAAAATCGTGAGAGAGCATTTTGGATTCATCTCTTGCAAGTCAGAATCGAATTCAAGGATTCAAGAGGTTTCAATCAAATTTGATGCATACAGAAGCTTGATCATACTTCATTGAAGGTGTCTGGAAGATCTTGGAGCTTGATTTGGAGGTTTTACCACTCTGTTCATCCAAGATTTGCAGGTATGTAAAATTCCTTCTATGGCTTGATTCATGAAGCTTCCTTAGGTTTTAGATGGTGATATATATTGTAGAACATGTCTATGTGGATTCTAGTAGCAATTGGCATGATTTAGAGACAAAATTAAGTTGATCACATTTTCTGTTCATGATCGTATCTTGAGGTTTCTTGAGGATTAAAGCTAGTTTGATAGTGGATTTTGCTCAGTGTAGCATGGTGATGATTTTAGGCCTCTCAATTTTAAGTTTGGTGAGAATTGAGGTTTGAGCTTTTTCTGAACCTCTCTTCGTGTTTTGAGGAAGAAGATGATTCAATGCCATTGGATAGTATGGTTGAATTCCTTGTGAAAAGGCGAGCAAGATGATGTGTTTATGTTAGAGTTTTGATGAGGATTAAGAGAGTTGCGTTTGGAGAAGATTAAGGTTGAAGCTCTGTTTCAGCCATGGCTTCCTTCTCCCTCCAAAATTCAAAGGAAGAAGATGAACTTATCACCATTGGACCGTGTTAGACTTTGACTAGAATGATCATCCAACGGCCAGGACGTGTTGAATTTTGTGAAGGAGTCTGAGAGCATGAAACGCCCCGTTTCACTTGATGAGTGGTAGTGGGCTTAAGTCATTCGTTGCTATGTACACCCCTTTCTGGAGGCCCAATGGAATTTACACGTGAAACCTTTTCTATTCCTACCAAGTCTTTTCCATTTTCCTTTGTTTTTTTCATTTCATTTTCTGAACTGAATTGGGCCTGGCGCGCGCTGACTATTAACACCCCACCATGGGCCCAACTGGTGAATTGAACTAGATATAATTGCTATTTGTCACGCCTTCTTTTCATTTTCTTCTATTTTCTTTTATTTTGTCATATTATTTTAGGTTAATTGAAAAATCCATAACTAATTGAAAAAAGAATTTTTTGGATGAGAATTTTTTCCTTGTTTTCCTTAGGGTTTCTAGAATTTAATAAAACAATAAAAATATTAATTCCTTGCATTTTATATTTTTGGAATATTTTACCATTTTATTGACTTTATATTGCATTTGTTTGATACCTTACTTTTCTGAATTTAGTATGAGAGATTGGTGAATGTTTTTGAATTGATTCTTGTTGGATTGAGTAGATTAGAGATACATGCTCCCTTAGAATTTTTTCTCATATTTTTATGATGAAATTTAGGCTAGTTTTGAATGATGAACTTTAGGGTGCTAGGATTAGGGTTTTACAACACCTAGGTGTAGTTTAGGGCATAGTTTGGAGACTTAAGGTTTGATTTAGGTCTTAGGGTTTATATGGGGTATAGGGTACATAGTTAGGTTCCCTTAGAAATTAATCTAGGATTTTATGATGAGTATTACTATTTTATTTGATTTTTGCAAATTCGGTGATATTGGTGTGTTTCCCTCTGGGGATGTTGTTTTGTTTGTTGGGTTTTGGGCATTTCAATTGGGTGTTGGGCTTGGGTTTGGCTTGTTGGAGCTCATGAAGACTTGAAGATGATTGGAGGCAAAGGATGGAGCTTGGAGCATGAGATTCTTAATCTTGAAGATTGCTTTTGAAGACTTAGGAGATAGGAGATATAGGGAGAACTTTAGAGTAGACTGATTTCTTCTGTCAAACATAGAGAGCTTCTTGTGCCTCTATTCCATCCTATGACACAAGATCCCCCAAAGAAGTTCCATCTCTCCTTAGGAGGGATGTAGAGCATGCTTTGATTGGGTAGAACCTTGAGGATACCCTTCACTTGCTAATGCTAAGATCTTAGTGATTTCCCTGGGTTATCATTAAGCTTCTTAACATTTCAACTCTATCTATCATTAGTTGGTCTTCCCCTGAGTAGTGACATTGGAAAAGTGGACCTATTGGAAGATGAAGTTCATTGAAGACTGGTGAAGATGAAGCCCGTGCCTGTCAAAACTGGGTATCTGTTGAAGACTAGGGTTTTGCTGCTGATTGAAGCTGTCTACTGGTTGAGGTTCATGTTTGCCAGAGCTTGGAGAGTTTTGAAGATAGGAGCTTATCTAAAGCTTGGGGATCATTGAAGATGGAAAATTGGGTCTTGCTTGAAGGTGTTACTGTCAACCTTTTTGCTATTAATCAACTGTAGCTGTAAGAGTTGGTGTTGCTGTCAGAGCTGGTGTTGGGTTTTATTTTCTTTTTCGGTATTTGTTGTTGGCTTGTTCAGCTTGCCCCTTAGGTTGGAAGTGAAGCTGTTTCACTTTGCCTATTGTTTTCCCAGGTTCGAGATTGAGTGGGACTCCCTTGCCTCGCTTGTCTTGCTGCATCTCATGCATATTTACTGTTTACTGTATATATCTGTTTCTTTTGTTGTTTATCCCCTAGGATCTCTGATTTCCTCTGTGCAGGAGGGAATTATGACAGACATTAGGTTTTAACCCATGCATGACAACATTAGGGTAGTTTTGATTCCATTTTTAACCCTAGGTTTTTAGATTTCTTTCTCTTCTCAAAACAATTCAAAGCACAGTAATAAGGATAATCAATGTCGTACGCTACGAGCCTTAGGCTATTTGAGAGAGGATTGCTGGAGGGTCACTCTTCAGTAATTTGATTGCTTAGTGTGTTACCCTTAGGGTGACATACGACGTAGTCACTCTTAAATCATAGTCTCTAGTGCGTCAGAGATTGAAAACATCATAAAAAACAGCTCTTGCGTAAAAGACTAAAAACAAACATCAAAGTGTCATTTTGTCCGCTTGGACCCGTAATCAGGAGAAAACCTTTTCAGAAAGATAAAAAACAGTCAGACAAATCTGTGTCTTCCGTAGCCCGAACTACGTTTGCTCTGATCTTTCATGATGTATGAAAGTACGTAGGCATAGGATGTCGTATCCTAGCGAGCAACCTTCCCCTCCTTTCCTGTAGGTAGGCGAACTACGTTGACTCTAATTTCTCGTTCCAGACGGGAATACGTAGGCATAAAGTGCGATACTTTTCCGAGTCATTTTATTTTCTTTTAACCCCAGACCTTTAGAGTAGATAGAATAACAATCCGTACCAGAAAACAAGCATGGATCCCGTCGAGTACGACGGACGTGAGGGGTGCTAATACCTTCCCCTTTCGTAACCGACTCCCGAATCCAGGATTTGGTTGCGATGACCATTCCTTTCCTGTCTTTGCGTTAGGTTTACTTCGAGCGTTTCCTTTCCATCCGTTAGGATAAATAACGCACAGTGGCGACTCTTCTGTTTAGCCGACGCCGATTTTCGCAGTAGCGACAAGCGACACACACATACATAACCTTACATCAAAAGGATATACGGGTTCATTACCAAAATGATAATGTAGAACACTCGCATAATCTGGTACCAAAAGGATGAAATACCCACCACCAAATGGATGATATAGCAAACTCACCCACACAATCCTGACACCAAAAGGATCTAGGGGTCCATTACCAAAAGGATAATGGAGAACAGTCGCACAATCTGGCATCAAAAGAATGACAGACCCATCACCAAAAGGATGATAGAGCGACACACGCACATACACCCTAACACCAATAGGATGTAGGGGTCCATTACTAAAAGGATAATGGAGAACACTCGCACAATCAGGCCCCAAAAGGATGACAGATAGATCACTAAATGGATGACGGAGCGACACGCACACACATAACCCTACATCAAAAGGTTGCGGGGGTCTATTACCAAAACGATAACGGAGAACACTCGCACAATCTGGCACCAAAAGGATGAAAGACCCATTACCAAAAGGATGATAGAGCGATATAGACATACATCTTTGACATCAAAAGTATGTAGGGGTCCATTACCAAAAGGATAATGGAGAACACTCGCACAATTTGGCACCAAAAGGATGACAGACCCATCAATAAAAGGATGATAGAGCGACACACACATACACACCGTGACACCAAAAGGATATAGGGGTTCATTACCAAAAAGATAATGTTGAACACTCGCATAATCTGGTACAAAAAGGATGATAGACCCATAACCAAACAGATGATATAGCGAACACACACAGACAACCCTGACACCAAAAGGATGTAAGGGTCCATTACCAAAAGGATAATGGAGAACACTCCCACAATCTGGCACCAAAAGGATGACAGACCCATCACCAAACGGATGATGGAGCGACACTCACACACACTACCCAACGCCAAAAGGATGATGTGGCCCATTTCCAAAAGGTTAATTGAGAACACTCGTACAATCCGGAACTAAAAGGATGACAGACCCATCACCAATAGAATGATAGAGCGACACACACATACATAAACTTACATCAAAAGGATATAGGGGTTCATTACCAAAAGGATAATGTAAAACACTCGCATAATCTGGTACCAAAAGGACGAAAGACCCACCACCAAATGGATGCTATTGCAAACTCACCCACACAATCCTGACACCAAAAGGATGTAGGGGTCCATTACCAAAAGGATAATGGAGAACAGTCGCACAATCTGACATCAAAAGGATGACAGACCCATCACCAAAAAGGATGATAGAGCGACACATGCACATACACCCTAACACTAATAGGATGTAGGGGTCCATTACCAAAAGGATAATGGAGAACACTCGCACAATAAGGCACCAAAAGGATGACAGACCCATCACCAAATGTATGATGGAGCGACACACACACACACAACCCAACATCAAAAGGCTGCGGGGGTCCATTACCAAAATGATAATGGAGAACACTCGTATAATCTGGCACCAAAAGGACGAAAGACCCATTACAAAAAGGATGATAGAGCGATACACACGTACAACCTTGACATCAAAAGTATGTATGGGTCCATTACCAAAAGGATAATGGAGAACAGTCGCACAATTTGCCACCAAAAGGATGACAGACCCATCACCAAAAGGATGATAGAGCGACACACACATACACACCGTGACACCAAAAGGATATAGGGGTTCATTACCAAAATGATAATGTTGAACACACGCATAATCGGGTACCAAAAGAATGACAAACTATTGCACCCTAAAATTTGACCAACCGGTTCCCCACATCTGGTTTATGTTTCGACGCATTTTTGCATTCGCATTTGCATACTGCATACATTGCATTTTATCTAGTCATATCGATTTTATCGGGATCACAACCCTATTTTCACAATTTGGACGTTCCATTGAAGTCGCCAGAGTTGGCCGCTTAAGTTGATGCTTAGAGTCCCCGGCAGAGTGTTTGCTCAAGATAATTCCTGAAATCTCCAGCAGAGTTGATTCACCCGGAATGATTTTTGAATCCCCGAAGCAGAGTTACTTGATAGTTCTCCAGAATCCCCAGTGGAGATGTGTCATCCCCAACAGGTTTTAAACATAGAAGTTGAACTTTCCTTGGAAACTTGATGATTGAAGTCCGGCAGCGGTGCCCAAAACCCCAGACTTGCTGATGAAGTCCAACTGTATTGTCGAAGTAGTTCTCTCAGCTGATGCGGAGTGCCTGGCGGTAGAAGTTCAGATATCCCTATCTGGTTCATGATTGACCAAGAATTCTATTCCCGACCTACTGATGAATTCCGGGTGATGCCCGAAAATTTCTTTGAACGCCCGACGACATGATTAACTTGATTATTAAAAAAGTTCCTAATGACCTGATGAGTCCCGAGGAATTCTTCTACCACAGTGCCGCAGAATGCCTGATGGCAATACCGGCTATGTATCACCGGTTACCGAGTGACCAGTGATCCCTTGATGACTTGAGGACGAATATCTACAGTAAAATCAGATGATCATCCTGACTGAGATTTGAGATTAGACCCTTCACCAATTACCGTGCGACCAGTTCCCCAGCAGAGTTGCTGAGCAACTGTCATGCTCAGTTTTTGAAGATGTTCCTACCAATCAGAGTACCGTGTACTTGTGCAGTTGGCAAATTTCCGGGTTCTTTGGTATTCAACCGTCTTCTACCTTTGAATGCTTGAAAGTTGTTCTTTCTTCAATCCTTCAGGTCCAAGCCATTTGAATAGGGGCAACTGTTGCACCCTAAAATTTGACCAACCGGTTCCCCACATCTGGTTTATGTTTTGACACATTTTTGCATTCGCATTTGCATACTGCATACATTGCATTTTATCCAGTCATAACGATTTTATCGGGATCACAACCCTATTTTCACATTTTGGACGTTCCAGACCGGTTCGGATAATCGGAGGTTCATTTTTGGGAAGTTGTGCGCTTCCCAGTGTTTTCAGCCCGCGCTGTTGTTTTTAAGGACATTTCGGTGTCCGATGTTTGCCGCTTATTTTCGATCTGGTCTCGCGGTCTCTTTTATTTTGGGTTAATTTCCTTTATTTGCATTTTTAGATTTTTCTCTTAATTTCTAGAATTTTAGAGGTTTATTTTCTATTATAGAATTTAAAAGATTTTTAATAGCAATTTTCTATTTTTTAGAATAATTCATTTTTTTAGATATAATAGTTTTTTTAAATAGATTAATAGGTTAATTAATTTTTTTTCTAGATTTTAAATAGATGGTTAAATGGATTTAATAGATGTTAAATAGTTTCTCTAGATTTAATTCATTTGTAGATATTAATTGAGCTGTTTAGAAATTAATAGGTTTTAATTTTTAGACTTAATCCTCTTTTAGAACAATTGTTTTTAGAACGTTAATAGAGTATTATTAGTTTCATTAGATTTTAATAAGATTTTCTCTTATTAGAGTTTATTAGATTTTTCTAATTTAGGTTTAATTTAGGATTAATTGATTAGAATTTAATTAGGATTTTGATGGTTCATTAATTGGATTCAGCTTTTATTAACCAGCACTTAATATTTTTTCGTTTAGGTTTAATTAGGTAGTAATCACCATTAGCAGTTAATCAGCTTGTATTAATTAGGGTCAGTTAATTGAATCAAAGTGTTTAAGCCAAATTCAGTGGGCCAGGTGGCGTTTTGGGGGCCTAAGTCCAAGTCCGCGTGCCACATGTCTCTATAAAAGCTTGCCACGCGTGTATTTCTAATCCTTCCACCTCACATTTTTCTGGCCAACACACATTTTCATTATCTCTCTCCTCTGCCACTTGGCACTCTCCATTCACTCCCTCTCCACGCGTCTCACTTTCTCTCACTCTCCATGACACGCGTTTCCACCTCCCTCACCCTCTGCTGCATGCGCTCCACCTGTCTCTAGCCGGTCAAACTCGCCAGAAAACCTCCCTCCGGCCATGCAACCACCCTAACCGCCACCGGAACCTCCTAACCGTCGCCGGAAAACTACAGATTACCAGAAACCTCATCAGTTCTTCATCCAAATCCCTCAATCTTCATCGTTCTTCATCGTCACCTTCATCAAGATTCAACCTCCTTCGAAAATTCACCAGAAATCATCAGAATCTCATTGTTTTTCAATCTTCATCAACAACGTTCGTGTGTTCTTCATTCAAAACTCATCATCAAGAGCTTTTTTTTTCCAGAAAATCGCAACTAATCATCAATAATCATCAACAGCATTCAAGATCCTCTAACAATTTTTTCCAGAAAATCTCATCAACTTCATCGCTCATTCTTCATCCATAATCATCAGGAACCTGTGCATGATCTTGATTCTCGCTTCTCCAGAATCCTCAAGAATCCACATCTACGAAGAACATTCGAATTACTTTCAGATCCTCGAAGAACTTCGTCAACAACTTCAGGAACTTCTTCATGTGTTCTTTGGAATCACCAGACTTCCAACAAGATTCATCGCGTCCTTCATTCTTCAGAGATCTTCATCGTCCTTCGTGATCTTCATACATCAATCTCCAGATCTACATGCAACTTCAAGTGTCTTCATCGTTACTTCACCAGAAATTCATCAAATCTTCAAAACGAGTTCATCATCCACTTGCAACTTTAATATCATCATCAGCTCTTCAAAGCATCTCCAGAATCGTCAAGAATCTTCAAGGATTTCTTCAAGAAGCGCCGTCAGGTTCGTTCGTCATCAAGAACATTCTCCAGATGTGCTTCATAATCTTCATCAACGAAGAACTTCGTATCCACTTCAGATCTTCCACGATATGCAAGCCACCGTCTAATTTTGTTTGCGGAGATTTGTAGCATAAATTTTGTTGTTCATTTGTTGTTGATGATTCAAAACGGAGATGAGAGTGAGATGTTTGTGAGATTTTGAGTGAGAGTGATGAACGGAGACAAAGGAATTGAAACGATAGAGAAAGGTTATGAGAGAGAGAGAGAGAGAGATTGAGAAACGGAGGAGGTAGTAATGAACAGTGTTTGGGGAGTTGAGGGCAATTAGGGTTTTTTTTTTGTTTTCTGAAGTTTGAGAGGTGAGGGAAGTGGCTGAGAGTGTGGACATTGGGCCTCTCTCAGGCCCACTGGCATTTTTTTTGGCACCTGCGTTTATTTTTTGCTTCACCCCCCGTTTTTGCTTGGTTATGGTGGACGTGGGCCTAGCCCACTTGTGCTTTTTTCTGAAGCACATCCCAGTTTGTTCACTGCACCCCCTCCCCGTTTCAGGAGTTCCTTTTTGGTGGGCTGGGCCTATTTTTGTTTTTTTTACTGGTGTACCATCCCCTGTAACAATACACACCCCTCCCTGCATTTATTTTCTTTTAATATTTGCTTTTTTTTTTTTATTACAATTTTAATTGTAATATTTTAGGAGTAGCATATTATTTTCCATTTTGCTACTGGGTTTCTCTCCTATTTTCGTTTTCTACTCGATTTTATTCTCGATTTTATTTCTGGCTGGCCGTGTGACACGATTCAATTGGAGAATGATTTTCGATATCATTCCTCCATCTTGTCTTTGACACGGACATCAATACGCTACCTCTTAGAGTTCGATTTCTCGTATAAATCGAACCATGACGGTCTAAGCGTTACATTAGTTCTGATTCGAGCGTCATCATCAAGGATCCAGAGAGGAGAAGATTGGAATGGAGCTTGCGCACATGTCAAGAGCCAACAGAGCCGCTTCGTTCAACATCATCATCGTCTTATTCAAGTTTTCAGGCAACCGTCGAATGTCGTGAGCTGTATCGTTAGATACGTAGGAAATGACAGTTGAGGAGTTTCTTCTCAATCGTCTAGGATGTCTAGTATGGTACCCTTTGGGTGACATGCGACGCATTCGCTCCTATGTCTTAGGTTCTTGCGTGTGTGTCCCGATTTCCTTCCCGTTTAGGCGTAGGCCTGCTTCCTCTTTGTTCTCGCCCCCGTGCGATCGAAACCCTTTTCTCTCGCGTTCAGGTGATCGAGACCCTTTCTCTTGCCCCCGTGCAATCGAGACTCGGTTTCCCGTCGAACTACGTTTGCTCTGATCTCTCGTACCAGACGAGAGTACGTAGGCATAGGATGTGATATCCTAGCGAGCTCTTGTTTCCCCGTTCCCTGTTTTAGCTGTAGTAGGCTGAACTTCAGCTGCTCTGATTTCTCTGATGAGAATATGTAGGCATAGGATGCGATATCCTAGCGAGCACACTAACAACTAACTTCTCTGTTCTCTCGCTGCCGTGCGATCGAGACTTTCCCGCTGACGACTGATGTTTCCCTTTCTCTTGCCCTTGCGCATTTGAGACCAGACCGTAGTTTTAGAACCCGTAGGTTCCCGTACCTTTCAAACCAACTTAATCTCTCACCCCCGTGTGACCGAGAACACCCCTGTCTAGTTGTAGTTAGCCTGAACTACGACATGCTCTGATTTCTCTGACGAGAATACGTAGGCACAAGACGCGACGTCTTGGCGAGCAAATTCCCCCATAGTTAGGCGAACTACGTTGACTCTGATTTCTCATTCTCTGATGAGAATACGCAGGCATAGAGTGCGACGCTCTATCGAGTCAATTTCTTTCTGTTTAGATTTAGCAGCCGTAGATAGATTATTTTGCATCCTTTAGACAAACACAACAAGTGTGGATCCCATCGAGTACGATGGACGTGAGGGGTGATAATACCTTCCCCTTGCGTAACCGACTCCCGAATCCAGACAATGGTTGCGATGACCTTGTCTTATACCTTTTTCGTCAGGTTTTTCCGATCGATTCCTTTCCCGTTCTGAGGGATAAATAACGAAAGATGGCGACTCTTCTGTTTTGCCGGCACCTTATTTTCGCGGTAGCGACAGCTGGCGACTCTGCTGGGGAACTACGATGGTTCCTTATGCATTTGGGATCCAACGTCCCTTAAGAGAGTCAATCCTAGCGCTTGTTTGTGTGTCTGTGGTGTTTATTTTTTGTGTTGTATATTACTGATGTATTTACATTTCCCGCACTATATTATTATCTGTTGCTATTGTGCTGTTGCGGGATGGGAACTCTGATGAGTGAGAAGCCAGACCCAGGCTTGAGTGTACCTAGCATTAGTTGTGGAAATTAGTGGGAGCGTGCATGCTTTGCATGTACTAGTGTCTCATGAAATCCACGCTCATACGAGGTTCTCCCGGTTGACTTCTTTTTCAACCCTTTGGGTTGAGGGGGTTGTTGGTTTGGAGGATTGTCGACTCTGGGGACCGATCATTTGGAAGTTGGCTAAGTGAGGCCTCTTCAGGATATGATGATGCCACACCTTCTGGGTATCGTATCATTAGTCTTGAAAGTCTGTGACGCCAACGACCGCATAGGATGCCGAACTTGTGTCAGTTTGGGTCCATACCCGTGAGTGGGAGGGTTTTTGCAGGAAACTTGACTTCCAGCCTACCCGATATTTTGGTTTTCTCTCGTCAGAGCAAACTTATCCCGTCAGCAGCGCAACAGTAATCAGAGCTTTGTGGGGGCTGTGATCCCGTGCTTGTTGCATCTTGCATTGCATTTGCATAAACATTATTGCATCATATTGCATGTCATTCTCCAGCTAGTCAGAGCTCTTATCCAACCGTTGTTTTGATTTTGAAGGTGATTGTTAGAAGACGACCAAGGGGTTGAAGCAGATTTGAGCAGGATCAAGCAGTGAAGTCAGTTGAAAGTTGTTGGTAGTTATGTCAGAAAGCAACTTCCAGTTTGTTGATACCTTGTCAGGTTTCACTGTGACGTCCAATCCTTTGTATGGATCTATGCCTGATGAAGACTTTCCACAAGTGAACAACCTTACTGCAACTCGAGTTGTACAGCCTTCTGTTGAAGACCGAGATCTACATGAGCAGTTTGTTGTCCGAAGTGAACACTCTACTTCTATTGATACCTCAGACTATCAGGGTGTTGTTTTCACTGTGCCAAATTCCCGAAGAGAGGTCCCGATAGCAAAGACTGAAGACCCATTAGCCCTCGTGTATGCTAAAAGGTTTCGTGCATTGGATGAAAGATTCACATCCTTGGAAGTTAAAGATGTTGTTAACCCCAATGTTGCAGACACGTGTCTGGTTTCTGGCCTAGTGTTACCTCCGAAGTTCAGAGCGCCGAGGTTTGAAAAGTACAAAGGAGATAGTTGCCCGAAGCAACATTTGGTGATGTTCTGCCGAAGAATGACTTCGTTTGTGCAAAATGACAAGTTGATGATTCACTGCTTTCAAGATAGTCTGACTGGGGCATCTCTGAGTTGGTATATGCAGTTAGAGAGTAATCAGATCCGATCATGGGTGGATTTGGCTAGAGCTTTTCTGAAACAGTACGACTACAATCTTAATGTAGCTCCTAGTCGCATGCAGCTGCAAGAATTGTCTCAAGAGAACAATGAACCTTTCAGGAAGTATGTTCAGAGATGGGGAGAATTTGCCGCTAGAGTGCAACCACCGCTCCTAGACCGAGTGTTAGCAGGCATGTTCGTAAACTCCCTGCAGAGCCCGTACTTGGAAAGAATGATTGGAACTGCGCCAAATTTCTATGAATTGGTAAGGGCAGGAGAGCGCATCGAGTATGGTGTAAAGACTGGAAGAATCCAGAATGTTTCGGGCGGTCAGGCTAGTGAAACTGAATCTCTCTATAGCTTCCAAACTGAAGAAGGAGTTGTGATCAATGCAATCATGCCCGATGTTGGGTATCCTCGAGATGAATCGGTGAAATCTGTTGGTTCCTCATCTCCTCAGTGGTCAGTATCTTCTGTGTCTCGTTATTCTGGACAGACAATTGTGCCAAGGGCACCATGTCAGAAACTTTGTGTCGCTCCTCTCGCCAATCAGCGAACTCGTGGCCGAGGTTATCAGAATCAGCGCCCAAATCAGAACAGGCCTCGTAACAACTTGGAACGAAGGAATGCTCCTTCTCATCCAGTGCCTGTGCCGTATAGCCAGATTCTACCACATTTGATTCAGAATTCTTTGGTGGAACCTAAAGCTCTTCAGCCTGTGCCAGAACCTTACCCTCCTGGGTACAATCCCCACGCTCAGTGTGGTTACCATGGTGGATCTCCAGGGCATTCAACTGAAGATTGTAAAGCTTTTCAGGCGAAAGTGCAACAGTTGATCGACAAAGGGTGTATTTCCTTTCCAGAAGGAGTTTTGGTTGTGCACGACGATCTCTGAGCTATCTAAGCTTGCAGATTCAGAGGTTTATTTCAAGATGCCAGTGGTCCAGACAGGCAAGCGCCCTCAGCATTGGCAGTCCTCAGGCTTTCTACCATTTACATTTGTAGTTTCTTTTCTGTTAGTTACTACTTGCTGTTAAACATTGTTTGTTTCGAATGGTGATATTGATAAAATGACTATGCATTTTTCTGAATTAATCATGTCGCTGTCGCTCATTTATTGCATTGCACTGACACTTGCATTTTATTCACTCCACTTTATCACTATGATTAGCAAAGATTGGAGGGAGGATGACGAAACTGAATACTCATGACCGATGATCGTATGCTTTCAGATAAAACCTTGCCGATGACGTACAAGGCATTGTTTCAAATCCCCTAAACACTGGAGATATAAGGAGTTAGTCTCTTGTTAACCACTTCGAGCCAGGAAGTAGGAGTTTCTTTCGGACTTTTAAACCCTCACATCTTAACCCGGGGCAGGGTACTTGTCAGTTAGCTTGACCGAGCGTTCAAGTCTTATAGAGGAGTGTTGCCTTTCGAGGACCAATCACATCGTATTTTTTCCCAGAGGTCGTACCTCATCAACCACAACGGTTAAACCTCACCAATCAGGAGTGAGACAGTTGCAATCCTTTCGGAGCAATCAAGACAACCAGTGTCACATGACTAGTTCTAAGAAAAAGAGAAAAAAAGAAATAAGAAAGCCTGCTAAGTAAAAAGAAATGAAAAAAGCTGGAAAGCTAATACTTAGGCAAAAATCAGGGCATCCCGTTGGACTTCGAGAAAAGAAAAATCGAAAAGAACTCAAAAGGAGTCAGTCTAGGAAAAAATTAGGGAATCAAAAGAATGAAAAAGGATATAAAAAGAAAAATCCTCGAACAAGGACGAAGTCGTGTGGATACAGACACCGAAAATGAAAAAGGAGTAACTGTCGCTCCGAAAACCTTATGAGTTCCTACTATTCAACATACCTCTCGAAGAGGCGAGCGGTTGTGCCAGGTTAACTGAACATTAGGATCAGAGATCATCACGTAGAAGGGGTGGGTACGAATCATGACTTGAGCCTAGTATCCTTTGTTTTATGAACCGTGAACCCGACCACGATACAACCCTTAAAAGACCTAATTGAGGCAGGGTTTATTCTGAAAGCGCATTACGATGAGGTTGAGTAACCTGACTCCTACATGATTTGCTAATCATATCCTTGTTGTGTTTTTCACTGATCAAATTAGCACTACGTTTGAACTCTTTGGTTCGTTCGTCACTCACTATCATGACACGTAAATGAGTGACAACACATCTTTTTCAAAATTTGCATGAATGCTGCATTAAAATTACCATTCGCGAATAAATGATTTTACTTGCAGGCCAGTAGTTGACAGGAAGGAAATTACAACAGGGAATAATCAGACAGGACTGAATAGTTCAGTAGTCTGGACCAGGACGATGTGAAACCCCGTGAATCTGGGGCATTGACTTCCAGTGAGTTTGGAATCAGTTAGTCTGAGGACAAGTCCCGAAGCATCAGTTGATTATGGGACAGTTTATTCGAGAAACAGTTGATCAGAAGTGAACCTTCTCGAGACACATTCAGGGGCAACTACCCGGAGTTCCTGTGATTTGAGGGAAGATCCCTCCAGTGTTCAATCAGGGCATGTTAAGCCGCTCAACGCTCGTTCAGGGGCAAGCTACTTCAGAAGTATATTGATACCAACCATGCTGAGAGTTGGTTAATTGAGGATGAATCCTTCCGTTGTACAGATACCGGGGCAAGCCATCTCGAGGTCGCCTCGTGGCAAGCTGCTTTTTGTTCAGAATGAATTTTCCCAAGAGTCGGATTGGGGCAAGTTGAGTTGTTGTACTAGGGCAAGTTGTTCAAGCGAATTTGTTCACCCCATCAAGAGTTGAGTGTCGGGGAATCGTGTCATTATCCTACCCAGAAAACCTGAACCTTCTGAAGAAGCCTTGCTGTCATTGGATTGTTATTCGAAAGCCTAACCTGTTACTTGGCAGAACCTTGTAACAAAATTGTCTTAAAGTCCAGTTCTCGTCTGGCAAACCGGAGATCAGTTCTCGTCTGAAATCCAAACCAGAAACCAGCCCTGTCTGGTCACCTTTTCTTTAACCTATTGTTCAACCAGTCCCGTCTGGCTAACACAGTTTTAAAGTCCAGTTCTCGTCTGGAGAATCGTAGATCAGTTCTCGTCTGACAACCTAACATATTTTGCTATCAGCTCTCGTCTGATAGTCCACCTTGAATGCTAGCCCCGTCTAGTATTTCCCTTATAAATCCATTTTGTTAATAACCTATTCTCATCCCTAAAACCAGAAAAAGCCTAAGTATATCCGACACGATGATTCCTAGTGACTCGAATGTTGTCACATTCCCCGACACAAGGCTCGAGTGATCCCAGCTCCATGATTGGTATTCGGTATTCCCGGTGTTGTTGTTGAATCAGGATTATTTTCTCAGCAGAGATGTACAGTTTGCGATTGTTTCCCCTGAGCAGTTTGAGATTGCAGCAAGTTAAGATGGCATTTATCCCTTATCAGAGTAGGATCAAGATTATCCTCGGCGGGTTTGATTAATATTCCCGGCAGAGTATGGCCATCCCAAGCATTGAACGTTGATTAGCCTGATGTGCTATTTTCCCAAGTGGGTTGAGACTGAAGCTTCCCTGACCGACAGATTTGTGTTTATTTCCCCAGCAGTGGGACTGATGCAATGTTGTATCCCCACAGAGTCCGAGTTTGACTCCTTTCCCCTCCGAGTCCAGGTCATTGACTCATTCCTCAAGCTGAGGTCGATGTTGATTCCCTCACTGAGTAATCTCCAGACGAGTAGATTTTGATGTCAGAAAGAGAAGAGTTATTTCTCAGCAGCTTACTTCGTACCCTATAAGGACTTAGGGTGTCCTAAAAGGACCATTCAGGGTTGTTCTCCTCAGTGAAGTGAGATTCAATTTCAGTGATCGATTGTTATCTTCCGCAGTCGGCAGAGGTGTGTCCTTGATAGGATCGGTACATCTCCAACAGAGTCGTACAATGAGTAGCTAAGGATTGATATCCCCAGCAGTGTTGATACCCAGGTATTCCTCATCAAACTTGATAGTCCAGCAGGTGTTACCCAGAAGGGTCAGCCTCCGTAAGGCGTATGCAAGATTATCCTCAGCAGATCAGGATTGATATCCCACCAGAGTGTAGCCATTCCCGGCAGATTGATTGTGCATTCCCAACGGTTTAGGATCGAAGTTCTCCCTGACAAGCGAATTTGGGTTTATTTCTCTAGCACTGGGTCAGTGTGCAGTTTTCTCGTAGGAGACTATTCGCAAGTATGCAGCACTCGATAGTTCAGACTGAAGTCTCCAGCGGAATTGAAATTCCCCACAGAGTTGTGCTCTCCCCTGTGAGCAAGATGATTCCTACGTCCCCAGCCGAGTCTGCAGTTCCCCAAGAGAGCCGAGTCCTTGGAAGCCGCTCAGACCATGATTGGTTTTCCCCAGTAGAGTGTTGAATAGCTGATGCTGTACTTCCCCACCGAAGTCGTTATCTCCAGGAAAGTTTCGCTGCAAAGACCGCACAGTTTATTTCTATGATTGATATCGTTCCCTCGATAGTTTATAGTTTGAATACCCGGTTGAGCGAGTCCAGGTTCTCGTAGAACTTTGCTTCCGTACAGCAGTTGACTGAAGTTCAGTTCCCCAGGCGAAGTCCAATTGAGATTGGTGTGACTTCTTCTCCCCGGCAGGATGATTCCTTTCTCCACCAGAGTGGTTCTTCCTCCATGACAGGAGGATTCTCCCTTCAGCATTTATTTTGCCGATGGGGTCATAGCATTTTGCATGATGGCATAGCATTTACCCTAAACGCGTAGCATTTCCACCGTGTGGAGCATTGCGCCATTGTCGATCATATGCATATGAAGCATGAGCTAGGTTGTTACTGTTCTTGTTTTGCAGGTGTTCCCCGACAGGGTGTCTGCTCAGGATGATTCCTGAAATCTCCGAAGAGTTGTGTGGCTCAGGATGATTCTTGAATTCCCCCAGCAAAGTCGTTTGCCCAAGATGATTCTTGAATTCTCCAGCGAAGGTGTTTGCTTAAGATGACTCTTAAAATCCCTAGTGAAGTCGCCAGAGTTGGCCGCTTAAGTTGATGCTTAGAGTCCCCGGCAGAGTGTTTGCTCAAGATAATTCCTGAAATCTCCAGCAGAGTTGATTCACCCGGAATGATTTTTGAATCCCAGAAGCAGAGTTACTTGATAGTTCTCCAGAATCCCCAGTGGAGATGTGTCATCCCCAGCAGGTTTTAAACATAGAAGTTGAACTTTCCTTGGAAACTTGATGATTGAAGTCCGGCAGCGGTGCCCAAAACCCCAGACTTGCTGATGAAGTCCAACTGTATTGACGAAGTAGTTCTCTCAGCTGATGCGGAGTGCCTGACGGTAGAAGTTCAGATATCCCTATATGGTTCATGATTGACCAAGAATTATATTCCCGACCTACTGATGAAGTCCGGCTGATGCCCGAAAATTTCTTTGAACGCCCGACGACATGATTAACTTGATTATTAAAAAAGTTCCTAATGACCTGATGAGTCCCGCGGAATTCTTCTACCACAGTGCCGCAGAATGCCTGATGGCAACACCGGCTATGTATCACCGGTTACCGAGTGACCAGTGATCCCTTGATGACTTGAGGACGAATATCTACAATAAAATCAGATGATCATCCTGACTGAGATTTGAGATTAGACCCTTCACCAATTACCGTGCGACCAGTTCCCCAGCAGAGTTGCTGTGCAACTGTCATGCTCAGTTTTTGAAGATGTTCCTACCAATCAGAGTACCGTGTACTTGTGAAGTTGGAAAATTTCTGGGTTCTTTGGTATTCAACTGTCTTCTACCTTTGAATGCTTGAAAGCTGTTCGCTCTTCAATCCTTCAGGTCCAAGCCGTTTGAATAGGGGCAACTATTGCACCCTAAAATTTGACCAACCGGTTCCCCACATCTGGTTTATGTTTCGACGCATTTTTGCATTCGCATTTGCATACTGCATACATTGCATTTTATCCAGTCATATCGATTTTATCTGGATCACAGCCCTATTTTCACATTTTGGACGTTCCAGACCGGTTCGGATAATCGGAGGTTCATTTTTGGGAAGTTGTGTGCTTCCCAGTGTTTTCAGCCCGCGTTGTTGTTTTTTAGGACATTTCGGTGTCCGATGTTTGCCGCTTATTTTCGATCTGGTCTCGCGGTCTCTTTTATTTTGGGTTAATTGCCTTTATTTGCATTTTTAGATTTTTCTCTTAATTTCTAGAATTTTAGAGGTTTATTTTCTATTATAGAATTTAAAAGATTTTTAATAGCAATTTTCTATTTTTTAGAATAATTCATTTTTTTAGATATAATAGTTTTTTAAATAGATTAATAGGTTAATTGATTTGTTTTCTAGATTTTAAATAGATGGTTAAATGGATTTTAATAGATGTTAAATAGTTTCTCTAGATTTAATTCATTTGTAGATATTAATTGAGCTGTTTATAAATTAATAGGTTTTAATTTTTAGACTTAATCCTCTTTTAGAACACTTGTTTTTGGAACGTTAATAGAGTATTATTAGTTTCATTAGATTTTAATAAGATTTTCTCTTATTAGAGTTTATTAGAGTTTTCTAATTTAGGTTTAATTTAGGATTAATTGATTAGAATTTAATTAGGATTTTGATGGTTCATTAATTGGATTCAGCTTTTATTAACCAGCACTTAATATTTTTTCGTTTAGGTTTAATTAGGTAGTAATCACCATTAGCAGTTAATCAGCTTGCATTAATTAGGGTCAGTTAATTGAATCAGAGTGTTTAAGCCAAATTCAGTGGGCCAGGTGGCGTTTTGGGGGCCCAAGTCCAAGTCCGCGTGCCACATGTCTCTATAAAAGCTTGCCACGCGTGTATTTCTAATCCTTCCACCTCACATTTTTCTGGCCAACACACATTTCCATTATCTCTCTCCTCTGCCACTTGGGACTCTCCATTCACTCCCTCTCCACGCGTCTCACTTTCTCTCACTCTCCATGACACGCGTTTCCACCTCCCTCACCCTCTGCTGCATGCGCTCCACCTGTCTCTAGCCGGTCAAACTCGCCGGAAAACCTCCCTCCGGCCATGCAACCACCCTAACCGCCACCGGAACCTCCTAACCGTCGGCGGAAAACTGCAGATTACCAGAAACCTCATCAGTTCTTCATCCAAATCCCTTAATCTTCATCGTTCTTCATCGTCACCTTTATCAAGATTCAACCTCCTTCGAAAATTCACCAGAAATCATCAGAATCTCATCGTTTTTCAATCTTCATCAACAATGTTCATGCGTTCTTCATTCAAAACTCATCATCAAGAGCTTTTTTTCCAGAAAATCGCAACTAATCATCAATAATCATCAACAGCATTCAAGATCCTCTAACAATTTTTTTCCAGAAAATCTCATCAACTTCATCGCTCGTTCTTCATCCATAATCATCAGAAACCTGTGCATGATCTTGATTCTCGCTTCTCCAGAATCCTCAAGAATCCACATCTACGAAGAACATTCGAATTAATTTCAGATCCTCGAAGAACTTCGTCAACAACTTCAGGAACTTCTTCATGTGTTCTTTGGATTCACCAGACTTCCAACAAGATTCATCGCGTCCTTCATTCTTCAGAGATCTTCATCGTCCTTCGTGATCTTCATACATCAATCTCCAGATCTACATGCAACTTCAAGTGTCTTCATTGTTACTTCACCAGAAATTCATCAAATCTTCAAAACGAGTTCATCATCCACTTGCAACTTTAATATCATCATCATCTCTTCAAAGCATCTCCAGAATCGTCAAGAATCTTCAAGGATTTCTTCAAGAAGCGTCGTCAGGTTCGTTCGTCATCAAGAACATTCTCTAGATGTGCTTCAAAATCTTCATCAACGAAGAACTTCGTATCCACTTCAGATCTTCCACGATACGCAAGCCACCGTCTAATTTTGTTTGCGGAGATTTGTAGCATAAATTTTGTTGTTCATTTGTTGTTGATGATTCAAAACGGAGATGAGAGTGAGATGTTTGTGAGATTTTGAGTGAGAGTGATGAACGGAGACAAAGGAATTGAAACTATAGAGAAAGATTATGAGAGAGAGAGAGAGAGATTGAGAAACGACGGAGGTAGTAATGAATAGTGTTTGGGGAGTTGAGGGCAATTAGGGTTTTTTTTTGTTTTCTGAAGTTTGAGAGGTGAGGGACGTGGCTGAGAGTGTGGACATTGGGCCTCTCTCAGGCCCACTGGCATTTTTTTTGGCACCTGCGTTTATTTTTTGCTTCACCCCCCGTTTTTGCTTGGTTATGGTGGACGTGGGCCTAGCCCACTTGTGCTTTTTTCTGAAGCACATCCCAGTTTGTTCACTGCACCCCCTCCCCGTTTCAGGAGTTCCTTTTTGGTGGGCTGGGCCTATTTTTGTTTTTTTTACTGGTGTACCATCCCCTGTAACAATACACACCCCTCCCTGCATTTATTTTCTTTTAATATTTGCTTACTTTTTTTTATTACAATTTTAATTGTAATATTTTAGGAGTAACATATTATTTTCCATTTTGCTAGTGGGTTTCTCTCCTATTTTCATTTTCTACCCGATTTTATTCTCGATTTTATTTCTGGCTGGCTGTGTGACACGATTCAATTGGAGAATGATTTTCAATATCATTTCTCCATCTTGTCTTTGACACGGACATCAATACGCTACCTCTTAGAGTTCGATTTCTCGTATAAATCGAACCATGACAGTCTAAGCGTTACATTGGTTCTGATTCGAGCGTCATCATCAAGGATCCAGAGAGGAGAAGATTGAAATGGAGCTTGCGCACATGTCAAGAGCAAACGGAGCCGCTTTGTTCAACATCATCATCATCTTATTCAAGTTTTCAGGCAACCGTCGAGTGTCGTGAGCTGTATCGTTAGATACGTAGGAAATGACAGTTGAGGAGTTTCTTCTCAATCATCTAGGATGTCTAGTATGGTACCCTTTGGGTGACATGCGACGCATTCGCTCCTATGTCTTAGGTTCTTGCGTGTGTGTCCCGAGTTCCTTCCTGTTTAGGCGTAGGCCTGCTTCCTCTTTGTTCTTGCCCCCATGCGATCGAAACTCTTTTCTCTCGCGTTCAGGCGATCGAGACCCCTTCTCTTGCCCTCGTGCAATCGAGACTCGTTTTCCCGTCGAACTACATTTGCTCTGATGTCTCGTACCAGACGAGAGTACGTAGGCATAGGATGTGATATCCTAGCGAGCTCCCGCTTCCCCGTTCCCTGTTTTAGCTGTAGTAGGCTGAGCTACAGCTGCTCTGATTTCTCTGATGAGAATATGTAGGCATAGGATGCGATATCCTAGCGAGCATACTAACAACTAACTTCTCTGTTCTCTCGCTGCCGTGCGATCAAGACTTTCCCGCTGACGACTGATGTTTCCCTTTCTCTTGCCCTTGCGCATTTGAGACCAGACCGTAGTTTTAGAACCCGTAGGTTCCCGTACCTTTCAAACCAACTTAATCTCTCACCCCTGTGTGACCGAGAACACCCATGTCTAGTTGTAGTTAGCCTGAACTACGACATGCTCTGATTTCTCTGACGAGAATACGTAGGCACAAGACGCGACGTCTTGGCGAGCAAATTCCCCCATAGTTAGGTGAACTACATTGACTCTGATTTCTCATTCTCTGATGAGAATACGTAGGCATAGAGTGCGACGCTCTATCGAGTCAATTTCTTTCCATTTAGATTTAGCAACCGTAGATAGATTGTTTTGCATCCTTTAGACAAACACAACAAGCGTGGATCCCATCGAGTACGATGGACGTGAGGAGTGCTAATACCTTCCCCTTGCGTAACCCACTCCCGAATCCAGACAATGGTTGCGATGACCTTGTCTTATACCTTTTTCGTCAGGTTTTTCCGATCATTTCCTTTCCCGTTCTGAGGGATAAATAACGAAAGGTGGCGACTCTTCTGTTTTGCCGGCACCTTATTTTCGCGGTAGCGACACAAACCCATCACCAAATGGATGATATAGCCCTGACACCAAAAGGATGTAGGGTCCGTTACCAAAACGATAATGGAGAACACTCGCACAATCTGGCACCAAAACGATGAAAAACCCATCACCAAACGGATGATGGAGAGACAAACAAACACACTCGACACCAAAAGGATGGTGGGACCCATTTCCAAAAGGTTAATTGAGAAACACACACATACATAACCTTACATCAAAAGGATACAAGGGGTTCATTACCAAAAGGATATTGTAAAACACTCGGATAATCTGGTACCAAAAGGATGAAAGACCCATCACCAAATGGATGATATAGCGAACTCACCAACACAATCCCGACCCCAAATGGATGTAGGGGTTCATTACCAAAAGGATAATGGAGAATAGTCGCACAATCTGGCATCAAAAGGATGACAGACCCATCACCAAAAGGACGATAGAGCGACAAACAAACAGACACCCTAACACCAAAAGGATGTAGTTACTCATTACCAAAAGGATAATGGAGAACGCTCGCACAATAAGGCATCAAAAGAATTACAGACCCATCACCAAATGGATGATGGAGCAACACACACACACACACAACCCTACATCAAAAGGATGCGGGGGTCAATACCAAAAGGATAATGGATAACACTCGCACAATCTAGCACCATAAGGATGATGGAGCGACACATACACACACAACCCGACGCCAAAAGGATGCTGGGGCCCATTTCCAAAAGGTTAATTGAGAACACTCGTACAATCTGGCACCAAAATAATGACAGACCCATCACCAAAAGTAAGATAGAGCGACACACACATACATAACCTTACATCAAAAGGATATAGGGGTTCATTACCCAAAGGATAATGTAGAACACTCGCATAATCTGGTACCAAAAGGATGAAAGACCCACCACCAAACGGATGATATAGCGAACTCACCCACACAATCCTGACACCAAAAGGATCTAAGGGTCCATTACCAAAAGGATAATGGAGAACAGTCGCACAATCTGGCATCAATAGGATGACAGACCCATCACCAAAAGGATGATAGAGCGACACACGCACATACACCCTAACACCAATAGGATGTAGGGGTCCATTACTAAAAGGATAATGGAAAACACTCGCACAATCAGGCACCAAAAGGATGACAAGCAGATCACTAAATGGATGACGGAGCGACACACACACACATAACCCGACATCAAAAGGCTGCGGGGGTCCATTACCAAAACGATAATGGAGAACACTTGCACAATCAGGCACCAAAAGGATGAAAGACCCATTACCAAAAGGATGATAGAGCGATACAGACATACATCCTTGACATCAAAAGTATGTAGGGGTCCATTACCAAAAGGATAATGGAGAACACTCGCACAATTTGGCACCAAAAGGATGACAGACCCATCAATAAAAGGATGATAGAGCGACACACACATTCACACTGTGACACCAAAAGGATATAGGGGTTCATTACCAAAAGGATAATGTTGAACACTCCCATAATCTGGTACCAAAAGGATGACAGACCCATAACCAAACAGATGATATAGCAAACTCACACACACAACCCTGACACCAAAAGGATGTAAGGGTCCATTACGAAAAGGATAATGGAGAACACTCCCACAATCTAGCACCAAAAGGATGACAGACCCATCACCAAACGGATGATGGAGCGACACACACACACACACACACACACACTACCCAACGCCAAAAGGATGTTGGGGCCCATTTCCAAAAGGTTAATTGAGAACACTCGTACAATCCGGAACTAAAAGGATGACAGACCCATCACCAATAGGATGATAGAGCGACACACACATACATAAACTTACATCAAAAAGGATATAGGAGTTCATTACCAAAAGGATAATGTAGAACACTCGTATAATCTAGTACCAAAAGGATGTAGGGGTCCATTACCAAAAGGATAATGGAGAACAGTCGCACAATCTGACATTAAAAGGATGACAGACCCATCACCAAAAAGGATGATAGAGTGACACATGCACATACACCCTAACACTAATAGGACGTAGGGGTCCATTACCAAAAGGATAATGGAGAACACTCGCACAATAAGGCACCAAAAGGATGACAGACCCATCACCAAATGGATGATGGAGTGACACACACACACAACCCGACATCAAAAGGCTGCGGGGGTCCATTACCAAAATGATAATGGAGAACACTCGCAAATATCTGGCACCAAAAGGACGAAAGACCCATTACCAAAAGGATGATAGAGCGATACACACGTACAACCTTGACATCAAAAGTATGTATGGGTCCATTACCAAAAGGATAATGGAGAACAGTCGCACAATTTGGCACCAAAAGGATGACAGACCCATCACCAAAAGGATGATAGAGCGACACACACATACACGCCGTGACACCAAAAGGATATAGGGGTTCATTACCAAAATGATAATCTTGAACACTCGCATAATCGGGTACCAAAAGAATGACAAACCCATCACCAAATGGATGATATAGCCTTGACACCAAAAGGATGTAGGGTCCGTTACCAAAATGATAATGGAGAACGCTCGCACAATCTGGCACCAAAACGATGACAAACCCATCACCAAACGGATGATGGAGAGACAAACAAACACACTCGACACCAAAAGGATGGTGGGGCCCATTTCCAAAAGGTTAATTGAAAACACTCGTACAATCTGGCACCAAAAGGATGATAGAGCGACACACACATACATAACCTTACATCAAAAGGATATAAGGGGTTCATTACCAAAAGGATAATGTAGAACACTCGCATAATCTGGTACCAAAAGGATGAAAGACCCATCTCCAAATGGATGATATAGCGAACTCAGCAACACAGTCCTGACCCCAAAAGGATGTAGGGGTCCATTACCAAAAGGATAATGGAGAACAGTCGCACAATCGGGCATCAAAAGGATGACAAACCCATCACCAAAAGGACGATAGAGCGACAAACGTACAGACACCCTAACACCAAAAGGATGTAGTTACCCATTACCAAAAGGATAATGGAGAACACTCGCACAATAAGGCATCAAAAGAATGACAGACCCATCACCAAATGGATGATGGAGCGACACACACACACACAAGCCTACATCAAAAGGATGCGGGGGTCAATACCAAAAGGATAATGGATAACACTCGCACAATCTGGCACCATAAGGATGATAGACCCATCACCAAATGGATGATGGAGCGACATATACACACACAACCCGACGCCAAAAGGATGCTGGGGTCCATTTCCAAAAGGGTAATTGAGAACACTCGTACAATCTGGCACCAAAATAATGACAGACCCATCACCAAAAGTAAGATAGAGCGACACACACATACATAACCTTACATCAAAAGGATATAGGGGTTCATTACCCAAAGGATAATGTAGAACACTCGCATAATCTGGTACCAAAAGGATGAAAGACCCACCACAAAACGGATGATATAGCAAACTCAACAACATAATCATACCACCAAAAGGATCTAGGGGTCCATTACCAAAAGGATAATGGAGAACAGTCGCACAATCTGGCATCAAAAGGATGACAGACCCATCACCAAAAGGATGATAGAGCGACACACGCTCATACACCCTAACACCAATAGGATGTAGGGGTCCATTACTAAAAGGATAATAGAGAACACTCGCACAATCAGGAAGCAAAAGGATGACACACAGATCACTAAATGGATGACGAAGCAACACACACACACATAACCCGACATCAAAAGGCTGTGGGGGTCCATTACCAAAACGATAATGGAGAACACTCGCACAATCTGGCACCAAAAGGATGAAAGACCCATTACCAAAAGGATGATAGAGCGATACAGACGTACATCCTTGACATCAAAAGTATGTAGGGGTTCATTACCAAAAGGATAATGGAGAACACTCGCACAATTTGACACCAAAAGGATGACAGACCCATCAATAAAAGGATGATAGAGCGACACACACATACACACCATGACACCAAAAGGATATAGGGGTTCATTACCAAAAGGAAAATGTTGAACACTCGCATAATCTGGTACCAAAAGGATGACAGACCCATATCCAAATGGATGATATAGCGAACTCACACACACAACCCTGACACCAAAATGATGTAAGGGTTTATTACAAAATGGATAATGGAGAACACTCGCACAATCTGGCATCAAAAGGATGACAGACCCATCACCAAAAGGATGATAGAGCGACACACGCACAGGCATCCTAACACCAAAAGGATGTAGGGGTCCATTACCAAAAGGATAATGTAGAACACTCGCACAATCAGACACCAAAAGGATGACAGACAGATCACTAAATGGATAATGGAGCGACACACACACACACACACACACAGAACCCGACATCAAAAGGATGAGGGGATCCATTACCAAAATGACAATGGAGAACACTCGCACAATCTGGCACCAAAAGGATGAAAGATCCATTACCAAAAGGATGATAGAGCGATGCACACGTACAACCTTGACATCAAAAGTATCTAGGGGTCCATTACCAAAAGGATAATGGATAACACTCGCACAATTTGGCACCAAATGGATGACAAACCCATCACCAAAAGGACGATAGAGCGACACACACATACACACCGTGACACCAAAAGCATATAGGGGTTCATTACCAAAAGGATAATGTTGAGCACTCGTATAATCTGGTACCAAAAGGATGACAGATCCCTCACCAAATGGATGATATAGCGAACTCACACACACAACCTTGACACCAAAAGGATGTAGGGGTCCATTACCAAAAGGATAATGGAGAAACCTCGCACAATTTGGCACCAAAAGGATGACAGACCCATCACCAAACAGATGATGGAGTGACACACACACACACAACCCAACGCTAAAAGGATGTTGGGGCCCATTTCCAGAAGGTTAATTGAGAACACTCGTACAATCTAGAACGAAAAGGATGACAGACCTATCACCAAACGGATGATAGAGCGACACACACATACATACCCTTACATTAAAAGGATATAGGGGTTCATTACCAAAAGGATAAAGTAGAACTCTCGCATAATCTGGTACCAAAAGGATGAAAGACCCACTACCAAATGGATGATATAGCGAACTCACCCACACAATCCTGACACCAAGACGATGTAGGGGTCCATTACCAAAAGAATAATAGAGAACAGTCGCATAATCTGGCATCAAAAGGATGACAGACCCATCACCAAAAGGATGATAGAGCGACACACGCACAGACACCCTAACACCAAAGGGAGTTAGGGGTCCATTACCAAAAGGATAATGGAGAACACACGCACAATCAGGCACCAGAAGGATGACAGACCCATCACCAAATGAATGATGGAGCGACACACACACACACACACAAACCGACATAAAAAGGCTGTGGGGGACCGCTACCAAAATGATAATGGAGAACACTCGCAAAATCTGGCACCAAAAGGATGAAAGACCCATTACCAAAAGGATGATAGAGCTATACACACATACAACCTTGACATCAAAAGTACGTAGGGGTCCATTAACAAAAGGATAATGAAGAACACTCACACAATCTGGCACCAAAAGGACGAGAGACCCATCACAAAAAGGATGATTGAGCGACACACACATACACACCGTGACACCAAAAGGATATAGGGGTTCATTACCAAAAGGAAAATGTTGAACACTCGCATAATCTGGTACCGAAAGGATGACAGACCCATATCCAAATGGATGATATAGCGAACTCACACACACAACCCTGACACCAAAATGATGTAAGGGTTTATTACCAAATGGATAATGGAAAACACTCGCACAATCTGGCATCAAAAGGATGACAGACCCATCACCAAAAGGATGATAGAGCGACACATCCACAGGCATCCTAACACCAAAAGGATATAGGGGTCCATTACCAAAAGGATAATGTAGAACACTCGCACAATCAGGCACCAAAAGGATGACAAACAGATCACTAAATGGATGATGGAGCGACACACACACACACACAACCCGACCTCAAAAGGCTGAGGGGATCCATTACCAAAATGACAATGGAGAACACTCGCACAATCTGGCACCAAAAGGATGAAAGATCCATTGCCAAAAGGATGATAGAGCGATGCACACGTACAACCTTGACATCAAAAGTATCTAGGGGTCCATTACCAAAAGGATAATGGATAACACTCGCACAATTTGGCACCAAATGGATGACAAACACATCACCAAAAGGACGATAGAGCGACACACACATACACACCGTGACACCAAAAGCATATAGGGGTTCATTACCAAAAGGATAATGTTGAGCACTCGTATAATCTAGTACCAAAAGGATGACAGATCCATCACCAAATGGATGATATAGCGAACTCACACACAAAACCTTGAAACCAAAAGGATGTAGGGGTCCATTACCAAAAGGATAATGGAGAAACCTCGCACAATCTGGCACCAAAAGGATGACAGGCCCATCACCAAACAGATGATGGAGTGACACACACACACACACAACCCAACGCTAAAAGGATGTTGGGGCCCATATCCAGAAGGTTAATTGAGAACACTCGTACAATCTAGAACCACAAGGATGACAGACCCATCACCAAACGGATGATAGAGCGACACACACATACATACCCTTAAATTAAAAGGATATAGGGGTTCATTACCAAAAGGATAATGTAGAACTCTCGCATAATCTGGTACCAAAAGGATGAAAGACCCATTACCAAAAGGATGATAGAGCTATACACACATACAACCTTGACATCAAAAGTACGTAGGGGTCCATTAACAAAAGGATAATGAAGAACACTCACACAATCTGGCACCAAAAGGACGAGAGACCCATCACAAAAAGGATGATTGAGCGACACACACATACACACCGTGACACCAAAAGGATATAGGGGTTCATTACCAAAAGGAAAATGTTGAACACTCGCATAATCTGGTACCGAAAGGATGACAGACCCATATCCAAATGGATGATATAGCGAACTCACACACACAACCCTGACACCAAAATGATGTAAGGGTTTATTACCAAATGGATAATGGAGAACACTCGCACAATCTGGCATCAAAAGGATGACAGACCCATCACCAAAAGGATGATAGAGCGACACATGCACAGGCATCCTAACACCAAAAGGATATAGGGGTCCATTACCAAAAGGATAATGTAGAACACTCGCACAATCAGGCACCAAAAGGATGACAAACAGATCACTAAATGGATGATGGAGCGACACACACACACACACAACCCGACATCAAAAGGCTGAGGGGATCCATTACCAAAATGACAATGGAGAACACTCGCACAATCTGGCACCAAAAGGATGAAAGATCCATTGCCAAAAGGATGATAGAGCGATGCACACGTACAACCTTGACATCAAAAGTATCTAGGGGTCCATTACCAAAAGGATAATGGATAACACTCGCACAATTTGGCACCAAATGGATGACAAACACATCACCAAAAGGACGATAGAGCGACACACACATACACACCGTGACACCAAAAGCATATAGGGGTTCATTACCAAAAGGATAATGTTGAGCACTCGTATAATCTAGTACCAAAAGGATGACAGATCCATCACCAAATGGATGATATAGCGAACTCACACACAAAACCTTGAAACCAAAAGGATGTAGGGGTCCATTACCAAAAGGATAATGGAGAAACCTCGCACAATCTGGCACCAAAAGGATGACAGGCCCATCACCAAACAGATGATGGAGTGACACACACACACACACAACCCAACGCTAAAAGGATGTTGGGGCCCATATCCAGAAGGTTAATTGAGAACACTCGTACAATCTAGAACCACAAGGATGACAGACCCATCACCAAACGGATGATAGAGCGACACACACATACATACCCTTAAATTAAAAGGATATAGGGGTTCATTACAAAAAGGATAATGTAGAACTCTCGCATAATCTGGTACCAAAAGGATGAAAGACCCACCACCAAATGGATGATATAGGAACTCACCCACACAATCCTGACACCAAGACGATGTAAGGGTCCATTACCAAAAGAATAATGGAGAACAGTCGCATAATCTGGCATCAAAAGGATGACAGACCCATCACCAAAAGGATGATAGAGCGACACACACACAGACACCCTAACACACAAGGGATGTAGGGGTCCATTACCAAAAGGATAATGGAGAACACTCGCACAATCATGCACCAGAAGGATGACAGACCCATCACCAAATGAATGATGGAGCGACACACACACACACACAAACCGACATCAAAACACTGTGGGGGACCGCTACCAAAATGATAATGGAGAACACTCGCAAAATCTGGCACCAAAAAGATGAAAGACCCATTACCAAAAGGATGATAGAGCGATACACACATACAACCTTGACATCAAAAGTACGTAGGGGGACCGCTACCAAAAGGATAATGATGAACGCTCGCATAATCTGGCACCAAAAGGACGAGAGACCCATCACAAAAAGGATGATTGAGCGACACACACATACACATCGTGAGACCAAAAGGATAAAGGGGTTCATTACAAAAAGGATAATGTTGAATACTTGCATAATCTGGTACCAAAAGGATGACAGACCCATCACCAAATGGATGATATAGCGAACTCACACACACAACCCTGACACCAAAAGGATGAAGGGGTCCATTACCAAAAGGATAATGGAGAACACTCACACAATCTGGCACCAAATGGATGACAGACCCATTACCAAACGGATGATGGAGCGACACACACACACACAACCCAACGCCAAAAGGATGCTGGGGCCCATTTCCAAAAGGTTAATTGAGAACACTCGTACAATCTAGAATCAAAAGGATGACATACCCATCACCAAAAGAATGATAGAGCGACACACACATACATAACCTTACATCAAAAGGATATAGAGGTTCATTACCAAAAGGATAATGTAGAACACTGGCATATTCTGGTACCAAAAGGATGAAAGACCCAACACCAAATGGATGATATAACGAACTCACCCACACAGTCCTGACACCAAAAGGATGTAGGGGTCCGTTACCAAAAGGATAATCGAGAACAGTCGCACAATATGGCATCAAAAGGATGACAGACCCATCAACAAAAGGATGATAGAGCAACACACGCATTACCAAAAGGATAATGGAGAACGCTCGCACAATCAGGCACCAGAAGGATGACAGACCCAACACCAAATGGATGATGGAGCGACACACACACACACACATAACTCGACATCAAAAGGCTGCGGGGGTCCATTACCAAAATGATAATGGAGAACACTCGCACAATCTGGCACCAAAAGTACGACAGACCCATCACCAAATGGATGACATAGCGAACTCACACACACAGCCCTGACACCAAAAGGATGTTGGGTCCATTACCAAAATGATAATAGAGAACACTCGCACAATCTGGCACCAAAAGGATGACAGACCCATCACCAAACGGATGATGGAGCGACACACACACACACAACCCAACGCCAAAAGGATGCTGGGGCACATTTCCAAAAGGTTAATTGAGAACACTCGTACAATCTAGAATCAAAAGGATGACATACCCATCACCAAAAGAATGATAGAGCGACACACACATACATAACCTTACATCAAAAGGATATAGAGGTTCATTACCAAAAGGATAATGTAGAACACTGGCATATTCTGGTACCAAAAGGATGAAAGACCCAACACCAAATGGATGATATAACGAACTCACCCACACAGTCCTGACACCAAAAGGATGTAGGGGTCCGTTACCAAAAGGATAATCGAGAACAGTCGCACAATATGGCATCAAAAGGATGACAGACCCATCAACAAAAGGATGATAGAGCAACACACGCATTACCAAAAGGATAATGGAGAACGCTCGCACAATCAGGCACCAGAAGGATGACAGACCCAACACCAAATGGATGATGGAGCGACACACACACACACACACATAACTCGACATCAAAAGGCTGCGGGGGTCCATTACCAAAATGATAATGGAGAACACTCGCACAATCTGGCACCAAAAGTACGACAGACCCATCACCAAATGGATGACATAGCGAACTCACACACACAGCCCTGACACCAAAAGGATGTTGGGTCCATTACCAAAATGATAATAGAGAACACTCGCACAATCTGGCACCAAAAGGATGACAGACCCATCACCAAACGGATGATGGAGCGACATACACATACATAACTTTACATCAAAAGGATATAGGGGTTCATTACCAAAAGGATAACGTAGAACACTTGCATAATCTGGTACCAAAAGGATGAAAGACCCATCACTAAATGATTGATATAGAGAACTCACCAACACAATCCTGACCCGAAAAGGATGTAGGGGTCCATTACCGAAAGGATAATGGAGAACAGTCGCACAATCGGGCATCAAAAGGATGACAGACCCATCACAAAAGGATGATAGAGCAACACACGCACAGACACCCTAACACTAAAAGGATGTATTTGTCGCTACTGCGAAAATCAGCGCCGGCTAAACAGAAGAGTCTCCACCTTTCGTTATTTATCCCTCAGAACGGGAAAGGAAACGATCGGGAAAAACCTGACGAAAGGGTATAAGACAAGGTCATCGCAACCATTGTCTATGTTCGGGAGTCGATTACGCAAGGGGAAGGTATTAGCACCCCTCACAAACCTAATACGTAGATGCGAATGCGTCGCATGTCACCCAAAGGGTACCATACTAGACATCCTAGATGATTGAGAAGAAACTGCTCAACTGTCATTTCCTACGTATCTAATGATACAACTCACAACACTCGAAGGTTGCCTGAAGACTTGAATAAGATGATGATGTTGAACGAAGCGGCTCCATTGGCTCCTGACATGTGCGCAAGGTCCATTCCAATCTTCTCCTCTCTGGATCCTTGATGAGGACGCTCGAATCAGGAACAATGTGACGTTTAGACCGTCATGGTTCTACTTATATGAGAAATCGAACTCTCAGAGGTAGCGTATTGATATCCGTGTCAAAGACAAGATAGAGAAATGATATCGGGAATCATTCTCCAATTGAATCATGTCACACAGCCAGCCAAAAATAAAATCAGAGACAAAATCGGATAAGAAACGAAAATAGGAGAGAAAAAAAAGAGAAAAATCCACTAACAAATGGAAATAAAAGTCTACTCCTAAAATTAACAATTAAATTCTACTAGAAAAATATTCTAAAGAAATATTAAAAGAAATTGTATAAGAAAAATAGCATAAAAATCTATCTAAATCTATAATATCCTAAAAGAAAAATAGAAAAAACTATATTAAATCTATAATATTCTATAAAGAAAACTAGAATGAAAATTCTATATTAAATCTAAAAACAATAGAATATAAATCCTATATTAAAAATCTATAGTAATATTCTAACTATGAAAATAATCTCCTAAAAGAAAATAGGAAAATAAAACTACACTATTACAATCAATCATCCAATACAAGGGAAGAATTAAATTGCAAAGGGGAGGGGGGTACAATCTGCAAACTGGGGGGAAGGCAGAAAAAACCACTCTGGGCCCAGCCCACAATACAAAGAATTCAGAAGAAAAAAACATAAAGCCATGGGGGGTGCGCGCAGAAATTGGGTGTATGACCAGAAAAAAAACGCTGGGCCCAGACCATCACCACTTCATCAGCAACAATAAAAACGGTGACGGGGGTGTGAATAGGAAACATGGGAGTATGATCTAAAAATTCGTTGTGCCTGAAGCCCAAACCCCACCCACGAGCCTTCCCTCACTTCTCCCCAAACTTTGGTCTGAAACCCTAACCTCTTCTCCCTAACCTCACCGCCGCCGCTCTCTTCCCAAACCTCTCCGTTCAATCTCTCTGTTACTTCTCACAACCCTTCTTCCAATATCATCACCTGCAAACAGAACTTAAAACCGAACCATTAAAATTGAAGCATTCAAGATTTCTTCTTCCGAGTAAGCTTCATCTGATGGATATCGAAACTTTGAAGCGCTGGTGAATGTATATGGCATTCGCTGTAGATCTGGAGATTCGCAAGCTTGAAGGTTGATTACGAAGACACGATGAGAGTTCCGGTGGAAGGATGAAGGTTTGAAGAAGCTTCATTGGTTAAATTTCTGGAAACAAATCTTGGAAGGATGAAGGTTTAAAGAAGCTTCATCGGTTAAATTTCTGGAAACAAATCTTGGAAGGATGAAGGTGCTTGAGTTTCTTGAAGTTTCTGGACAGCAAATGATGAAGAAGATTGTTGACGAACCGATCTGTGAATTCGTGATGAGATCTTGATAGATCTTGATGAAAACGAAAGTCTACGAAAGTTCTTGAAGGTTGCAGATCTGGAATATTGTTGATAAATTTTGAACGGATTTATGAAGATGATGATGAATCTTGAAGATTCTCTGGAAAAATGACGAAGGTGATGAACATTGGCGAAGAACGATGAAGATCTTAGAGATTTCTGGAAACTGACGATGAAGCTTCAAAGATCTTGATGAAGATCTTGATAGCTTGCTGAAAAATGAAGAACGGGATGAACATGAGGATTGCTGGAAAAAATGATGAAGAAAACGATGAGCATTGATGAATCTTGATGAAGATCCGTTGAAGAAACTGGAAAAACTGAGACGAAGATGATGAACTGGATGAGTTTTCCGATGACGGTTAAAAGTTTCCGGCGACGGTTAGGATGGCTCCGGCGACGGTTGCATGGCTGACCGGTGAAGGGAGATGGTGAAGCCAGTGAGAGACACGTGGGGCCATGCAGAGGGAGAGAGGGACAAGTGGCGTGGTGATGTGTCATGCAGTGAATGAGGTGGTGCCCAGAGAATACCACGCGTGGGTGCTCTCTTATACTGCCAAGTGTCATGCAGAAACGAGTTGGGCCCCAGACAATTGGACATCTGGCCCACTACTGGACAAAACTGATTAACTTGATTAATGACCCAATTAAACTCAATTAAAATCTGATATTGAAACTAATTAAAACCTGATGCAAACTTGATTAATTCACTCACTTAAGACTAATGACTGTACCTAATGATTACCTAATTAAAACTCAATTAAATGTAAAACGGAAAATAATTCTAAGTAATTAAAAACCACTAATCAATTCTCCTAATTAATCCTAATTAAAAAAAATGATTAAAATCTAATTAATCTCTATTAATTATAAAAAGAAATTAAACTCCAATTAACCCTATTAATTCCTAACCCTATTAAAAATAGAAAAAGAGTTATCCTATTAAAAGAACATTTAAAAATCTAATTAATATCTAGAAACAAAAATTTATTTATAACTATTAAAAAAATCTATAATAGAAAATAAACCTCAAAAAAGCTATTAAAATCTATTTAAAGAATTAAAATCCTAGAAAAATAATTGAACTTCATTTAAAATTCTAGAAAATAAAGGGAAAATCTAAAAAATGTGAGGAAGCTGATTAAATTGAATAGAACACAAATGCGCGACTATAGCGAAATAAGCGGTAAAAACCGGACACCGAAATGTCCTCAAAAATAATAGCGAGAGCCGAAAACACCGGGACGGGCACAAATTCTCAAAATAAAACCCGCTTATCTGTGGCCTGGAATGCCTGAAGCGTCAGGAGAGGCTGTAATCCCGATAAAGTCAATCTGACTGCAAAAATGCAATGGATGCGGTATGTAAGTGCACAATGCTAAATGAGTCGAAACATAAGCCAAATACAATAATTGTTTGGTCAAATTTTGGGGTGCAACAATAGTTTCCTGTTACCAAAAGGATAATGGAGAACACTCGCACAATCAGACATCAAAAGAATGACAGACCCATCATCAAATGGATGATAGAGCGACACACACACACAACCCTACATCAAAATGATGCGGGGGTTCATTATTGAAAGGATAATGGATAACACTCGCACAATCTGGCACCAAAAGGATGACAGACCCGTCACCAAAAGGATGATAGAGCGATACACACGCATAACCCTGACATCAAAATGCTGTAGGGGTCCTTTACTAAAAGGAAAATGGGGAACACTCGCACAATCTAGAACCAAAAGGATGACAGACCGATCACCAAAAGGATGATAGAGCGATACATATTCACAACCCTGACATCAAAAGGATGTAGGGTTCCACTACCAAAAGGATAATGGAGAACACTCGTACAATCTGACACCAAAACGATGATAGACCCATCAGTAAAAGGATGATAGAGCGATACACACATACAACCTTGACATCAAAAGGATGTAGGGGTCCATTACCAAAAGGATAATGGAGAACACTCGCACAATCTTGCACCAAAAGGATGAAATACCCATCAGCAAAAGGATGATAGAGAGACATACACCGACAAACTTGACGCTAAAAGGATGTAGGGGTCCATAACCAAAACGATAATGGAGAACACTCGCACAATCTAGAACCAAAAGGGTGATAGACCCATCACCAAATGGATGATGGAGCGACACATACACACACAACCAGACGCTAAAAGGATGCTAGGGTCCATTTCCAAAAGGTAAATTGAGAACACTCGTACAATCTGGCACCAAAATAATGACAGACCCGTCACCAAAAGTATGATAGAGCGACACACACATACATAACCTTACATCAAAAGGATATAGGGGCTCAGTACCAAAAGGATAATGTAGAACACTCGCATAATCTGGTACCAAAAGGATGAAAGACCCACCACCAAACGGATGATATAGCGAACTCACCCATACAATCCTGACACCAAAAGGATGTAGGGGTCCATTACCAAAAGGATAATGGAGAACAGTCACACAATCTGGCATCAAAAGAATGACAGACTCATCACCAAAAGGATGATTGAACGACACAGGCACAGGCACCCTAACACCAAAAGGATGTAGGGTTCCATTACCAAAAGAATAATGGAGAACACTCGCACAATCAGGCACCAAAAGGATGACAGACAGATCACTAAATGGATGATGGAGCGACACACACACACAACCCGACATCAAAAGGTTGTGGGGGTCCATTACCAAAATGATATTGAGAACACTCGCACAATCTGGCACCAAAAGGTTGAAAGACCCATCACCAAAAGGATGATAGAGCGATACACACGTAGAAGCTTGACATCAAAAGTATGTAGGAGTCCATTACTAAAAGGATAATGGAGAACACTCACACAATTTGGCACCAAAAGCATGACAAACCCATCACCAAGAGGATGATACAGCGACACACACATGCACACCGTGACACCCAAAGGATATAGGGGTTCATTACCAAAAGGATAATGTAAAACTCTTGCATAATCTGATACCAAAAGGATGAAATACCCACCACCGAATGGATGATATAGCGAACTCACCCACACAATCCTGACACCAAAAGGATGTAGGGGTCCATTACCAAAAGGATAATGGAGGACAGTCGCTCAATCTGGCATCAAAAGGATGACAGACCCATCACAAAGAGGATGATAGCGCGAGACACGCATATACACCCTAACACCGACAGCATGTAGGGGTGTATTACCAAAAGGATAATGGAGAACACTCGCACAATAAGGCACCAAAAGGATGACAGACCCATCACCAAATGGATGATAGAGAGACACACATACACACAACCCGACATCAAAAGGCTGCGGGGGTCCATTACCAAAATGATAATGGAGAAGACTCGCACAATCAGGCCCCAAAAGGACGAAATACCCATTACCAAAAGGATGATAGAGTGATACACACGTACAACCTTGACATCAAAAGTATGTAGGGGTCCATTACCAAAAGGACAATTGGGATCACTCGCATAATTTGGCACCAAAAGGATGACAAACCCATCACCAAAAGGATGATAGAGCGACACACACATACACACCGTGATACCAAAAGGATATAGGGGTTCATTACCAAAAGGATAATGTTGAACACTCGCATAATTGGGTACCAAAAGAATGACAGACCCATCAACAATTGGATGATATAGCGAACTCACACACACAACCCTGACACCAAAACGATGTAAGGGTCCCTTACCAAAAGGATAATGGAGAACACTCGCACAATCTGGCACCAAAAGGATGACAGACCCGTCACCAAAAGGATGATAGAGCGATACACACGCATAACCCTGACATCAAAATGCTGTAGGGGTCCTTTACTAAAAGGAAAATGGGGAACACTCGCACAATCTAGAACTAAAAGGATGACAGACCGATCACCAAAAGGATGATAGAGCGATACATATTCACAACCCTGACATCAAAAGGATGTAGGGTTCCATTACCAAAAGGATAATGGAGAACACTCGTACAATCTGACACCAAAACGATGATAGACCCATCAGTAAAAGGATGATAGAGCGATACACACATACAACCTTGACATCAAAAGGATGTAGGGGTCCATTACCAAAAGGATAATGGAGAACACTCGCACAATCTTGCACCAAAAGGATGAAATACCCATCAGCAAAAGGATGATAGAGAGACATACACCGACAAACTTGACGCTAAAAGGATGTAGGGGTCCATAACCAAAACGATAATGGAGAACACTCGCACAATCTAGAACCAAAAGGGTGATAGACCCATCACCAAATGGATGATGGAGCGACACATACACACACAACCAGACGCTAAAAGGATGCTAGGGTCCATTTCCAAAAGGTAAATTGAGAACACTCGTACAATCTGGCACCAAAATAATGACAGACCCGTCACCAAAAGTATGATAGAGCGACACAGACATACATAACCTTACATCAAAAGGATATAGGGGCTCAGTACCAAAAGGATAATGTAGAACACTCGCATAATCTGGTACCAAAAGGATGAAAGACCCACCACCAAACGGATGATATAGCAAACTCACCCATACAATCCTGACACCAAAAGGATGTAGGGGTCCATTACCAAAAGGATAATGGAGAACAGTCACACAATCTGGCATCAAAAGAATGACAGACTCATCACCAAAAGGACGATTGAACGACACAGGCACAGGCACCCTAACACCAAAAGGATGTAGGGGTCCATTACCAAAAGGATAATGGAGAACACTCCCACAATCAGACACCAAAAGGATGACAGACAAATCACTAAATGGATGATGGAGCGACACACACACACAACCCGACATCAAAAGGTTGTGGGGGTCCATTACCAAAATGATATGGAGAACACTCGCACAATCTGCCACCAAAAGGTTGAAAGACCCATCACCAAAAGGATGATAGAGCGATACACACGTAGAAGCTTGACATCAAAAGTATGTAGGAGTCCATTACCAAAAGGATAATGGAGAACACTCAGACAATTTGGCACCAAAAGCATGACAAACCCATCACCAAGAGGATGATACAGCGACACACACATGCACACCGTGACACCCAAAGGATATAGGGGTTCATTACCAAAAGGATAATGTAAAACTCTCGCATAATCTGATACCAAAAGGATGAAATACCCACCACCGAATGGATGATATAGCGAACTCACCCACACAATCCTGACACCAAAAGGATGTAGGGGTCCATTACCAAAAGGATAATGGAGGACAGTCGCTCAATCTGGCATCAAAAGGATGACAGACCCATCACAAAGAGGATGATAGCGCGAGACACGCATATACACCCTAACACCGACAGCATGTAGGGGTGTATTACCAAAAGGATAATGGAGAACACTCGCACAATAAGGCACCAAAAGGATGACAGACCCATCACCAAATGGATGATAGAGAGACACACATACACACAACCCGACATCAAAAGGCTGTAGGGGTCCATGACCAAAATGATAATGGAGAAGACTCGCACAATCAGGCCCCAAAAGGACGAAATACCCATTACCAAAAGGATGATAGAGTGATACACACGTACAACCTTGACATCAAAAGTATGTAGGGGTCCATTACCAAAAGGACAATTGGGACCACTCGCATAATTTGGCACCAAAAGGATGACAGACCCATCACCAAAAGGATGATAGAGCGACACACACATACACACCGTGATACCAAAAGGATATAGGGGTTCATTACCAAAAGGATAATGTTGAACACTCGCATAATTGGGTACCAAAAGAATGACAGACCCATCAACAATTGGATGATATAGCGAACTCACACACACAACCCTGACACCAAAACGATGTAAGGGTCCCTTACCAAAAGGATAATGGAGAACACTCGCACAATCTGGCACCAAAAGGATGACAGACTCATCACCAAACGGAAGATGCAGCGACACACACACACACAACCCAACACCAAAAGGATGCTAGGGCCCATTTCTAAAAGGTTAAATGATAACACTCGTACAATCTGGCGCCAAAAGGATGACAGACCCATCACCAAAAGGATGATAGAGCGACACACACATACATAACCTTACATCAAAAGGATATAGGGGTTCATTACCAAAAGGATAATGTAGAACACTCGCATAATCTATTACCAAAAGGATGAAAGACCCAGCACCAAATGGATGATTTAACGACATATACCGACAACCCTGACACTAGAGGGATGTAGGATCCATTACCAAAACGATAATTGAGAACATTCGCACAATCTGGCACCAAAAGGATGACATACCCATCACCAAACGGAAGATGGATCGACAATCACACAACCCGACACCAAAAGGATGCTGGGGCCCATTTCCAAAAGGTTAATTGAGAACACTCGTACAATCTGGCACCAAAAGGATGACAGACCCATCACCAAAAGGATGATAGAGCGACACACGAATACATAACCTTACATCAAAAGGATATAGGGGTTCATTACCAAAAGGATAATGGAGAACAGTCGAACAATCTGGCATCAAAAGAATAACAGGCCCATCACCAAAAGGATGATAAGGCGACACACGCATAGACACCCTAACACCAAAAGGATGTAGTTGCCCATTACCAAAAGGATAATGGAGAACTCTCGCACAATAAGGCACCAAAAGGATGACATACCCATGACCAAATGGATGATGGAGTGACACACACACACATAACCCTACATCAAAAGGATGCGGGGGTTCATTACCAAAAGGATAATGGATAACGCTCGCACAATCTGGCACCAAAAGGATGATAGAGCGATACACACGCATAACCCTGACATCAAAAGGTTGTAAGGGTCCATTACCAAAAGGAATATGGAGAACACTCGCACAATCTAGAACCAAAAGAATGATAGACCCATCACCAAAAGGATGATAGAGCGATACACACTCACAACCCTGACATCAAAATGATGTAGGGTTCCATTACCAAAAGGATAATGGAGAACACTCTTACAATCTGACACCAAAACAATGATAGACCCATCCGTAAAAGGATGATAGAGCGATACACACATATAAACTTGACATCAAAAGGATGTAGGGGTCTGTTACCAAAAGGATAATGGAGAACACTCGCACAATCTGGCACCAAAAGGATGACATACCCATCAACAAAAGGATGATAGAGAGACATACACCAACAACCCTGACATTAAAAGGATGTAGGGGTCCATTACCAAAACGATAATGGAAAACACTCGCACAATCTGGCACCAAATGGATGATGGAGCGACACACACACAACCCGACGCCAAAAGGATGCTGGGGCCCATTTCCAAAAGGTTAATTGAGAACACTCGTGCAATCTGGCACCAAAATAATGACAGACACATCATCAAAAGGATGATAGAGCGACACACACATACATAGCCTTACATCAAAAGGATATAGGGGTTCATTACCAAAAGGATAATGTATAACACTCGCATAATCTGGTACCAAAAGGATGAAAGACTCGTCATCAAATGGATGATATAGCGAACTCACCCACACAATCTTGACACCAAAAGGATGTAGGGGTCCATTACCAAAAGTATAATGTAGAACAGTGGCACAATCTGGCAATAAAAGGAAGACAGGTCCATCACGAAATGGATGATGGAGTGACACACACACACACAACCCAACATCAAAAGGATGCGGGGGTCCATTACCAAAAGGATAATGGATAACACTCGTTAAATCTAGCACCAAAAGGATGAAATACCCATTACCAAAAGGATGATAGAGCGATACACACGTACAACCTTGACATCAAAAGTATGTAGGGGTCCATTACCAAGAGCATAATGGAGAACACTCGCACAATCTGGCACCAAAAGGATGACAGACCCATCACCAAACGAATGATGGAGCGACACACAAACACACAACCTGACGCCAAAAGGATGTTGGGGTCCATTTCCAAAAGGGTAATTAAGAACACTCGTACAATATTCCACCAAAAGGTTGATAGACCCACTACCAAAAGGATGATAGAGCGACACACACATACACAACCTGACACCAAAAGGATATAGGGGTTCATTACCAAACGGATAATGTAGAACACTCGCATAATCTGGTACCAAAAGGATGACAGACCCATTACCAAATGGATGATATAGCAAACTCACACACACAACCCTAGCACCAAAAGGATGTAGGGGTCCATTACAAAAACGATAATGGAGAACACTCGCACAATCAGGCACCAAAAGGAAGACAGACCCATCACCAAATGGATGATGGAGCAACACACACACACATAAACCGACATCAAAAGGATGCGGGGGTCCATTACCAAAAGGATAATGGATAACACTCACACAATCTAGCACCAAAAGGATGACAGACCCATCACCAAAAGGATGGTAGAGCGACATACACCGATAGCCCTGACACCAAAAAGATGTAGGGGTCCATTACCAAAACGATAATGGAGAACACCCGCATAATCTGGCACCAAAAGGATGACAGACCCATCACCAAATGGATGATGGAGTGACACACACACACACACAACCCGACGCTAAAAGGATGCTGGGGTCCATTTCCAAAATGTTAATTGAGAACACTCGTAAAATCTGCCACCAAAAGGATGACAGACCCACCACCAAAAGGATGATAGAGCGACACACACATACACACCCTGACACCAAAAGGATATAGGGGTTCATAACCAAATGGATAATGTAGAACACTCGCATAATCTGGTACCAAAAGGATGACAAACCCATCACCAAATGGATGACATAGCAAACTCACTCACACAACCCTAACACCAAAAGGCTGTAGAGGTCCATTACCAAAAGGATAATGGAGAACATTCGCACAAACTGGCACCAAAAGGAAGACAGACCCATCACCAAAAGAATGACAGACCCATCACCAGAAGGATGATAGAGCGATACACACACACAACCCTAACATCAAAATGATGTAGGGGTACATTACCAAAAGGATAATGGAGAACACTCGTACAATCTGACACCAAAACAATGACACACCCATCACCAAAAGGATGATAGAGCGATACACATGAACAACCTTGACATCAAAAGGATGTATGGGTCCATTACAAAAAGGATGAGGGAGAACAATCACAAAATATGGCAGCAAAAGGATGACAGACCCATCACCGAAATGATTAATGACCGACATACACAAACAACCCTGACATCAAAATGATGTAGAGATCCATTACCAAAAGGATAATGTAGAACCCTCACACAACCCTAACACCAAAAGGATGTAGAGGTCCATTACCAAAAGGATAATGGAGAACATTCGCACAAACTGGCACCAAAAGGAAGACAGACCCATCACCAAAAGGATGACAGACCCATCACCAGAAGGATGATAGAGCGATACACACACACAACCCTAACATCAAAAGGATGTAGGGGTACATTACCAAAAGGATAATGGAGAACACTCGTACAATCTGACACCAAAACAATGACACACCCATCACCAAAAGGATGATAGAGCGATACACATGAACAACCTTGACATCAAAAGGATGTAGGGGTCCATTACCAAAAGGATGAGGGAGAACACTCGCAAAATATGGCAGCAAAAGGATGACAGACCCATCACCGAAATGATTAATGACCGACATACACACACAACCCTGACATCAAAATGATGTAGAGATCCATTACGAAAAGGATAATGTAGAACACTCGCACAATCTGGCACCAAAAGGATAACAGACTCATCACCAAGAGAATGATAGAGCGACACACACATGCACACCCTGACACCAAAAGGATATAGGGATTCATTACCAAAAGGATTATGTAGAACACTCGCATAATCTGGTTTTAAAAGGATGACAGACCCATCACCAAATGGATGATATAGCGAACTCACAGACACAACCCTGACACCAAAAGGATGTAGGGGTCCATTACTAAAAGGATAATGGAGAACAGTCGCACAATCTGGCATCAAAAGGATGACAGACCCATCACCAAAAGGATGATAGAGAGACACACACATAGACACCCTAACACCAAAAGGATGTAGGGGTCCATTACAAAATGGATAATGGAGAACACTCGCACAATCTGGCACCAAAAGGATGACAAACCGATCACCAAAAGGATGATAGAGCGATACACATGTACAACCTTGACATCAAAAGGATGTAGAGGTCTATTACCAAAAGGATAATGGAGAACACTCACATAATATGATACCAAAAGAATGACAGACCCATCACCAAAAGGATTATAGAGGAACATACACACACAGCTGTTGCATCGTTGCGAAGATGGGCCGGCAAGGACAGAAGGGCCGCCACCGTTCGTTATTTATCCTAAAAGAGGGAAAGGAAACGATCATAGAAAACCTACGGAAAAGGGAAAAGACAGGTCATCGCAACCAAAGCTTGGGTTCGGGAGTCGGTTATGCAAGGGGAAGGTATTAGCACCCGTCATGTTCGTCTTACTCGACGTGATCCACGCTTGTTATCTATCTAAAGGGTGTTTATCTATCTAAACTATAGGCTACAGGGACAAAAGAAAAGAAAAGAGACTCAATAGAGCATCGCCGCTCTATGCCTATGTACTCCCTCATGCAACGGGAAAGTCAGAGTTAACATAGTTCAGAAAACTACGGGTGAAGGTGGGGAAGGTTGCTCACCAAGACATCCCTGTCTTGTGCCTACGTATCCTCATCTGGTACGAGAAATCATAGAAAACATAGTTCAGGCTAACAACACCACAGGTTGGTTTAAGTGTTTTACCCGAGTCGGGTTAAAACTTAGTTCTAGCAGTTAGGTGTATGCAGCTCGACCATTGGAGTCTTAGGCGTTACCTGTTTGCGGTAGAACCAAGAGTTAATAAAACTCTCCTTATGAAAAAGGTTTCAAAATTAAATCCCAAAAGATAAAATGATTTGATGTTTGTTTTTGTGTTTTTTAAGAAAGAAGTCAATTGAATTTGGTTTGTAATTCATGTTGCACTAAAGACTATGACTTAGGAGCGAATGTGTTGCATATCGTCCAAAGGACATACGCTAAACACTCTAGACAATTGAGAGGAGGATCCCCAATCATCATTTCCCAAATGCTTAAGGCTCGTAACGTACAACATTCATTATCCATTGTTAAGTGTCTTGAAGAAGTTTGAAGATGAGAAGAGAGACGCAACTCTAAAGGGAGACTAAGACTCAACCTAATGTTCTCATACAAAATGCACCTATGATTGGGATGAAAATGGAATGCTACCTAATGTTATCATACATGGGTTCAAGCCTAAGGTCTATCATAATCAATCTTAACAAGAGAGATTAGAGGTCCTAAGGGAACATGGCAAAGAAGAAAGAAGAAGGAAGCATAAGATAAAGAAGAAAGAATGCAAACATGTAATGCACAAACAAGGATGAAGAAAAGAGGGAGGAACAAAGTGTAGGGCAGTAGCCACCACAAGCACATCTCAACCTCAAGCATGCAAATGAGATATGCAAGACAAAGAAGAAATGAACATAAAGAAGAACTAGGCAAGCTCACACAAAAGTGGGATGAAGTGGGAGAAAAATGAATTCCTACAACCACTTGTCATCAACCACTAGCCTAAAGGAAAACCAAAAAGAAAGGAGAAGAAGACATGATCAATGAGTTGATGGGAGATAAGGCTTGGGAAGCAAGCAACATCAAAAGCAAACTCAACCATAGAATCACAAAAATCATGCAAAAGAAACACACCACAAAGTTCTCAAAATTAATCACCATTTAAGACAAACTCAAAGTACCTCCAAAGGAGGGACCAAATCATCCTAAATGGGATTCAAAAGCCCAAGGACAGAGGTGAGAAGAAGAGGAAAGAATGCACAAAGCAAAGAAGAAAACACATCAAAGCAATTTGCAAGAATAGGCATGGTAAAGGACCTAAGTCCTAAACATTTTCATCATTTGAAACCAAATGGAAAGCCTAAGAAGAATGCAACTTAAAACAAGCATCAAACAAGTGTATGATCTATAAATTGGAAACCAACTACTTCAACATGTTAATAATGTGAATCCACAAGATTTGGGATCATTTGGGATCCACAAGGGTCATTTCCCATCAAAACTAGGTCAAGTGTGTGTGTGAACCATCCTTAGGGATAGCTTGATTGCAAGCTAATCCAAAAATAGGAAAATGGATCAAATAAATCCAAATAAAATCTCAAAAGCACATCAACATGTAGGCAACCAGGGGCCAAGAGCACACAATCAATGTCCATTAAAAACATCACCAAAGAATTTGATTCACAAGGGTGTACCATTTTGAAGGAGGGTTATCGAGGGTCAAACAAAATGACTTAAAAGTTAACCAAAAATAAACCAAACTAGAGCCAAAATCATCCTATAAGAACACTTAACTCATTATTTAAATGAGGAATGAGTCTCAATCATTGGAGATGTCAATTGGTCAAGAAACAAGCAAGAACAAATGGATACACATGATTAATCAATTTAAAAACCTCTCCAATCATTAATTCCCATTTTAATTGAAAAATAAAAGGAAAAGAAAAATAAAAAATATCAAAAATTAATTAACACCCTAAGGTGTCAGAAAATATTTTGTGGGGAATTTTATCACATTAGGAGATATTTTTAATTGATTAAAATGAAAACAGAAAACAAATAAAATAAAAATAAAACAAAATAAACCAAACGGTGCAAATAGCAAGCAATACAGTTGAAATCATTGGGTTGGCTCATGAGTGGGGTGTAAATAGCATAAAAGCCCACTTCTCTTCAGCAAAGTGAAACAATGCGTTTCACTAAATGATGTGGCTAGTCAACATACACTCCAGCAAGTCAGACTCATCCAAGCCGTTCATCAAGCAAAGTCAATAGGTCAAACAATAACACATCAGCACGCCTAAAATTCAACCAGACGTCGGAGCCCTAGCTTCGATCGTCTTCTCTAGCAGGGTGGCCGGAGATCAAGTTCCAAAACTTCACCAAAACGCATGAAATTTTACATCAAATTAAACGCCAAGTTGCGTAGATCATGAACCCAACCTCCAAAATCATTTATCATACATAGATCAAGAGATTCGAACGATGAAAGTTTTGCAAGATCAACTAGAAATCTCATCAAACACGGAAATTAACCATGAAAGCATTGCCTACAAGTTGTATGGCTTCAAATGCGCCAATAATGACCTAGGTTTGAGCTCTAACATGAGAGAATTCTGAGAAAGAAAATTACCTAACGGAGTCTCTCCGTTGGAGCTTCAAATGATTTTGAGCTTGCTTGCAAACGTGCAGATCCATTCTATTGAACTTGTGTAAGAAGAATATCACCTTAATTTTGCTTGAATTGAGCTAGATCAAGATTTTCAATTTTCAAATTCTCTCTCACTTTCCAAGTTTGCACTCTGAGCTTTCTCCACGAAATTCAACTTCTGAGCTCTCAAACTTCATTCTAAGCTTTTATATTATGGATCTCTGATGCATTGGAGGCCCAATGAGGCTTGGTTATTTTGAATTTTGAAAATTCCCAAATTTGTCAAGTGCTCATGCACACATGAATTTCACACCATACACACTTGAATTTTGCTTCATTTTACAATTGAGAATATGCATTTCACATGTGGATTGGAATTGGGGCTTAAATTACACGTGATTTTTACTTCACGCACCAAAATTACTTTGTGCATTTCACTTGTTGGACAAATGTGAACCATTTTAAGTACAAATATGGCATGAAAAAGTTCTAGAACCAATTCAATTGAATTCATGATTTAACATCCATTTTTCACTTGAAATCCCTCACCAATCTCCTTATCCATGCCAAATTCATGCAAACCTTGAGTTCCATGATGAAATTTAAGTCATTTTGGACAACTTTTATGTTGGTGAAAGTTCCATTTGAAGTACACAAAGGCATGTAAATGGGCCATAACCAAAATGACGTATAATTAAAGTTTCCCTAATTACCCCTGCCTTGCAAGCTTCATAACTTGAGTTCTACAAATGAGATGAAGGACTTCTAGGACTTTTTGGAAATCTGAGATCATAACGAACAACTTTCATGTTCATCAAAAGTTAGGGAGAAACATGATTCTAACTCAAAAGTGCCTTGGAAGTTGGTTGACTTTTGTTGAGTGAAAAATATGTTCATCTGAGACCTATAACTTGATGGCATCATAAATTGAGTTCCACAAACCCAATGGATGAGTTATAGTACTCAAAAGAAAGCTTAGAACATGCCCTACAAGTCTCATATTTATAAGAAGAAGATATTTAACTTGCATCTTGAGATATGTGGTCTTGAAGTTAGGCAATAAATAGGGGATTTTACACTAACAACCTCTGAAACCCTAATTTGGTAACTTCAAACACTCTTGATTCTTCTTGATTTGATCTTGAAATAACATTCTAGATGTCTCAACACAACCTCCCATGACTCCAATGACTTAAAACCAAGTCTCAATATCCTTCAAATCAACAGTTGAATTTGCACTAAGTAGATGAAACCCTAGGTGTACAATCCTTGACTGCAACCCCTTGCACATGAAATAACAAATTATATGAGCCCCACAATGGCTTCAAAAGCACTCGATGAGCTCTCAAATCATCTCTTATCCATCATCATGAGCTTATGAACCTCTGATGAATCTCAGTTGACCTCCATGATAGGAGGTAAGCAATACATATCTTTCTTAGAAACAGGAACAATATTAGCGACCCACGAAGGGTAATTCGTGACAGCAAGAAACCCAACATTCAACTGCTTTTGAACCTCTTCTTTGATCTTGACTGCCATGTCAGGCCTTATTCGTCTCAACTTCTGCTTGACTGGCGGACATTCTTCTCTGAGAGGTAACCGGTGTACCACAATATTTGTATCTAGCCCAGGCATGTCTTGGTAAGACCAAGCGAAGATATCCTTATACTCACGGAGCATTTCAACCAATCTTCTCTTGACACTGTCTTCCAATGCAGCCCCCATTTTAACCTCTTTCTTATCATCCTCGGTGCCCAGATTGATAATTTCAATATCCTCCTGATGAGGCACAATAACCCTTTCCTGCTGCTTGAGAAGCCTGATTATAGAGATTTGAATAAAGCGAGCCTGAAGGATGATTTCCCGCTCCCCCACATTGACGTATTGGTGGATAGTACTGCGCAATATTCCGTGTTTTCCTTCATGGATGGTTTTTCCGAGTATAATCAGATTAAGATGGCGCCAGAGGATATGGAGAAAACAACGTTCATTACACCGTGGGGGACTTTCTGTTATAAGGTAATGGATTTTGGGTTGAAAAATGCAGGGGCAACCTACCAGCGGGCAATGGTCACTTTGTTTCATGATATGATTCATCACGAGATTGAAGTATATGTTGGTGACATGATAGCAAAGTCACAAACGGAGGAGGATCATTTGGTAAACCTTCTGAAGTTGTTTGAAAGGCTATGGGAGTTCAAACTGAGGTTGAATCCAAAAGTTGTTGGGGTTCATTGTCAGTGAAAAAGGAATCGAGGTTGATCCTACAAAGATAAAAGCTATTCAAGATATGCCAGCACCGAAAACAGAAAAAGAGGTTCGTGGTTTCTTGGGGAGATTGAAGTACATTGCTAGGTTCATATCTCACCTCACAACCACGTGTGAACCCATCTTCAAATTGATAAAATAAAAGAATATTTGCAGGAGCCTCAGATACTGATACCTCCAGTAGCTGGAAGACCATTGATCCTGTCCTTAACGGTTCTTGAGAACAACATGGGTTGTGTTCTCAGTCAGCACGACGAGACCGGCATATGGTTTTGACAGAATATGATATTCAATATGTTTCCCAAAAGCTATCAAGGGGAGTATTCTGTCAGAGTATCTTGCCGAAGATCCGATTGATGATTATCAACCTATGAAGTTTGAATTTCCCGATGAAGACATCATGTTCTTAAAGATGAAGGACTGCGATGAGCCATTACCCGATGAAGGTCCGAAGAAGGGTTCTCAATGACATATGATATTTGATGGCGCTGTTAACTCATACGGTAGTGGAATTGGGGCAATTATCACGACTCCTTATGGTTCTCATATCCCCTTCACTGCCAGGTTAACATTCCCTTGCACTAATAATGAAGCTGAGTACGAAGGGTGCATTATGGGGTTGGAAGAATCCATTGATATGAGGATCAAGAACCTAGATGTATATGGCGATTCAGCGCTAGTTGTCAATCAGATCAAGGGAGAATGGGAGACCCGACAACCTAATCTGGTACCTTACATGAACTATGCAAGGAGGTTGTTACCTTTCTTTGATCGAGTAGAGTTCTACCATGTGCCGAGACCAGAGAATCGGATGACGGATGCCTTAGCCACTTTATCCTCGATGTATAAGGTGAATATTTGGAATGATGCTCAAAGAATAGTAATCTCTCGCATTGATAGGCCGAAATTCATATTTGCCATTAAAGAGGCTTCGGACGGCAAGCCATGGTATTATGACATCCATAATTTCCTCAAGAACCATGAGTATCTGCCAGGGGCGTCGACCCAGGATAAGAAGACTCTAAGGAGGTTGGCTGGGAACTTTTATCTGAACCAGGATGGCGTACTCTATAGGAGAAATTATGACTTGGTGCTTTTACGATGCGTGGATGAAAAGGAAGCGAGTCTGCTTATGGAAGAGGTCCACGAAGGTGCCTTTGGTACACATGCCGGTGGGAATGCCATGTCTCGAAAGCTTTTACGAGCAGGGTATTACTGGTTGACTATGGAGTCAGATTGCTTCAAGCATGCAAAGAAGTTCCATAAATTCCAAATTTTTACCGACAAGATTCATATGCTGCCGAGTTCGTTGAACGTCATGGCATCGCCTTGGCCCTTTTCCATGTGGGGCATTGACATGATTGGCAAGATTGATCCCACCACATCTAATGGACATCGCTTCATCTTGGAAGCCATTGATTACTTTGCCAAGTGGGTGGAAGTAGCTTCCTAGCTAATGTCACTAAGCAAGTGGTAGCCCGGTTTATCAAGAAGGAACGAATCTGTCGTTACGGAGTACCCGAGAGAATTATTACTGATAATGGTTCGAACTTGAACAACAGGATGATGAAGGAATTGTGCTAGAATTTAAAAATTGAGCATCACAACTCATCTCCCTATCGTCCGAAGATGAACGGCGCTGTCGAAGCAGACAACAAGAATATCAAGAAGATAGTTCAAAAGATGGTTGTAACCTATAAGGATTGGCATGAGATGTTGCCCTTCGCTTTGCATGGATATCGTACTTGGGTACGTACGTCAACTGGGGCAACTCCTTTCTTGCTGGTGTATGGTATGGAGGTTGTCCTGCCATTAGAAGTCGAAACAGATTTAATCAGCTCAGCCTGATGGACGAAAAAAGGCTGGCATCTATTGCATACGGTCGGTTTTATCAGAGCCGGATGATGAAAGCTTTCGACAAGAAGGTGTGCCCTCGAAGCTTTCAGACAGGCGAGTTAGTATTGAAGAGGATTCTCCCTCTACAAACGGATCACAGGGGCAAATGGACTCCCAACTACGAAGGTCCATATGTCGTGCGGATGGTTTTCTCTAGAGGAGCCTTGTTGTTATCAACCATGGATGGTGAAGATTTCACATCCCCTGTGAACGCAAATGCAGTTAAAAAATACTTTTCTTAAAGAGACCTGCTGGAATGTAAAAAGAATATCCAGGCAAAAATGGGGCATCCCGGCGAACTGTAAAAAGAATGGGTTCGGGAAAAATTAGGGATATAAAAAGAAAAAAGATGTAAACCCAGAAAGTTGAAAACCTGAAAAGGCGACTTTGGAAAAAATGGGTATCTCGGTGAATTGAAAACCCGTAAGGGCGATTCAGGCAAAAGTTACGGCTTTGAAAAGCAAATGACTACGATATGCGTTTTGATCTTCAGAGCATAAGGGATTGAGGGAGGACCTGAGGGCTGTTTATCCGAATCAATCTCTTCATAGGACGAAGCGTCAGGGAATTATCGAAGTCAGGCGAGTCATAGATGGATTAGCTCATGATGTTTTTCTGTGCCATATTGCCGACATTTTGTATATTTCTGTGCATTTCTGTAAACTTTTGCGCAACTTCCTCTTTTCAGGGGTTGCATTGTTGTAAAATCTGCCTATTTACAGGCCATCGGTCAATAAAACATATAATATTCAGTAATTGTTTGTCTTGCTTTAATATTTACTATTTTGTTTGCGAGAAATGCCCGATGTTTTTGATAAAATTGCACATACATAAACTTGCAGGCTTTGGCCGGTAATCACTAAAACTTTGATTTATTTGAATAATGTTACGGATGATGAGCGAGATAGTTCCCTTTATGCAGGATATCTTGTTTGTTTGTTCATTTTTGCAGGATTGTTACCCATGTGGCATTTTCCAGAGGTGTATCTCCAATAAGATCACAGTTCCCCAGCAGGTGGAGGTTGTGCATCTCCATCCCCAACAAGAGTTTGTTTCTCCAGCAGAGGGTGTGCAGGTAGAGGGTATACATTTCTCCCCAGTAGATTGTTTGTATACACTCATTCCTCGACAGTTTAGGTTGAATTCTCCAGCAGGGTAGAATCATCCCCAGAGAGTTGAGATTGATATCCCTCGGGAAAATCAGGTATGTGTCTGTATCCTCAACAGAGTCAGCAGAAGCTGGTTTCCCCATAGAATCTAGACATAGGATCTGATATCCCCTCAGAGTCTTAAGTGGTGATTCATTCCCCAAGCAGAGGTCGAAGAGGTTTCCCCTCATTGTCTAATCCTTAGCAGAATCCGCAGAACAATTTTTCTTCCTTGTAGAGGGAAGTTACTCCTTGAGAATTGTTATCCTCAGCAGAGAGAGTGTGGTTGGTTGTCCCCAGCTGGGTAATCCCCAGCAGGGTGGATTTTTATCTCCAGCAGAGCGAAATATCCGGCAGAATGGAGCTATTCCTCAGCAGTAACTTTGACTCCCCAGTAGAGTCGTTTGTTCCCCCAAAGTTGTATTCTAGGAGGCCATTCATGGCTGATTTCTCCGGTAGTGTGAAGTCAAACTCGGTGGTTGATTGTTATCCCCTGCAGATTCGTTGATTTCTCGGTCGGGTTGTCGTTTTCCCCAAGAGAGTTGTATTTTGGAAGGCCGTTCAGGGCATTTTCTCTTAGCAGGATGTGATTTGATCTCCGGCAGAGTAGTGTTGTTGGTTAGCATGTGGTGCTATTTCCCCAGTAGAGTGAATTTGTTTTCCCCAGCCGAGTCGGGCGAACCCCCAGAAGAGTGGTATTCTGGTTTGCTATTCAGGGCACTTTTCCTCAGTAGAGTTTGCGTTGATCCCCAACAGGGTGGATTTTTGTTCTCGTCAGAGGAATATTATTCAGGGATGTTCTTCTTCAGAAAGCCATTCAGGGCTTGTTCTTCCCAGCATAAGTCCAATCGTAATTGGCATGTTTCATCCCCAGTAGGGTGGCCTTTGTCTGTTCAGCATTTATTTTGCTAATTCGATTTCGGTGCATTTGCATTTGTGCATAGCATTCTCCGAAACGCGTAGCATTTCCATTTCGTATGGAGCATTACGCCATATTCAAACATATGCATTTGAAGCATAAGCCAGGTTGTTACCTCTTTTCTTTCAGGTGTATCTCTAGCAGATGGTTGATTTACTTTGCCTTTGTGGTATCCAGACCATGGCAGCTTGCTATGTGTTCTTTGTGGTATCCAGACCATGGCAGCTTATGACAGATTATGATTTCTTTTGCCCGTGCGGTATCCAGACCCCGGCAAAAGTTGATGTTTCTTTATTCCCTGCGGTGTCCAGACCAGGGCAATTTGTGATGTGTTTCTTTAGCCCGTACAGGTATCTAGGCCTCGGTAAAAAATTTATGAGGGATGTGTTTCATCTTATCAGGTGTTTCACCCAACAAAGTTACTTGGTTAAGTTTCTCTTCATTTCCTAGTAGGGTCGCCACCCGAGTTGCTTGGTTAAGTTTCTCTCTTTGCTCTCCCTGCCAGAGTTGCTTGTTTAAGTGTCTCTTTCCCCAGCGGAGTTCTATTGTGACTTGTCATAAGAAGATTATCAACTGCGTGTTGATCCGGCCTTCGGGTTCGATGCCTGTTTTTATTTAACAGATGTCTGGCGGCGATGTCAGATGATTATTAACTGCATGTTGAGCTGGCCTTCAAGTTCGATGCTCGCTTGTATTTAGCAAATGCCTGCTTGGATTAGCAGATGATCTCAGCTTCGTGTTGAGCCGGCCTTCGGGTTCGATGCCTATTTTTATTTAACATATGCCTGGCGGCGATGTCATATGCTTTTCTCAGCTTCATGTTAAGCCGGCCTTCGGGTTTGATGCTCGCTTTTATTTTGCGAATGCCTGCTTAGATTAGCAGATGATCTCAGCTTCGTGTTGAGCCGACCTTCGGGTTTGATGCCTATTATTGCAATAGATGCCTGATGGTGATATCAGATGATCTTTCTGACTTAGGGTTGTTGCCTGCGTGTTAGCAGATATTTCTTCTGACCGCGTGTCGATGCTTTCTGATGGGTAATTAGTCAGTTTGTTGTCGTTGCAACTATCAATTCAGTTATTTCCATAGGTTTTGTGTCCCCAAGAGGGTTTGTAGTTCTATTTCTGCGGTTGGAAAATTTTTGGGTTCTTTGGTATTCAACCGTCTTTTACCTTGATTGTTCAAAATTCGTTCGCTTTTCGCTGATTCAGGTGCAAGTCACTTGAATAGGGGCAGCTCTTGTACACCAAAATTTGCCCAACCTTTTTCTTTACTTGGCTTGTGTTTCATTTCATTTTTCTAACATCTTTCCTGTGCATAGCATTGTGCTTAACAGGGGATCAAGGAAGGTGTGTTTCCAAGAGAATAGTGTCAAGGGGTCCAAGCTCAAGCAAGAGTGTTTGCTTAAGTGGTGAAGTGCTTATGGTCATCAAGAGGCAGTCAAAGATCATTGAGAGAATGGATTAAAGGTTTGAATGTGCGTTGATTACCGAGATCTGAATAAAGCGAGCCCGAAAGACGATTTCCCGCTCCCCCATATTGATGTGTTGGTTGATAACACCGCTCAGTATTCTGTGTTTTCATTCATGGATAGCTTCTCTGGGTATAACCAAATTAAGATGGAGAAAACTACTTTCATCACACCATGAGGGACTTTTTGCTACAGAGTGATGCCCTTTGGATTTAAAAATGCAGGGGCAACTTATCAGCGGGCAATGGTCACTTTGTTTCATGATATGATTCATCATGAGGTTGAAGTCTATGTTGACGACATGATTGCAAAGTCACAGACGGAGGAGGGACATCTGGTCGATCTTCTGAAATTGTTTGAAAGGCTGAGGAAGTTCAATCTAAGGTTAAATCCTAAAAAGTGCACCTTCGGGGTGAGATCTGGAAAGTTATTGGGTTTCATTGTCAGTGAAAAGAGTATTGAGGTAGATCCTGCCAAAATAAAAGCTATACAAGATATGCCTGAGCCGAGAATGGAAAAAGAGGTTCGTGGTTTTCTGGGGAGATTCAACTACATTGCAAGGTTCATATCTCATCTTAAAGCCACTTGTGAACCAATATTCAAATTGCTAAGAAAAGATCAAACGCTCAGGTGGAATGAAAATTGCCAGAAATCATTCAAAAAAATAAAAAGAATATTTGCAGGAACCTCTAATACTCGTGCCTCCAGTTGCAAGGAGACCACTGATCATGTACCTCATGGTTCTTGAGAATTTAATGGGATGTGTGCTCGGTCAACAAGATGAGTCGGGTAGAAAAGAGCATGCCATCTACTACCTAATTAAGAAGTTCACTGATTGTGAGTCAAGATACTCGATGCTGGAAAAAACATGTTGCGCACTCGCTTGGGCCGCTAAGTGTTTGAGACAGTACATGTTAAACCACACAACCCTGTTGATTTCAATGATGGATCCAATCAAGTACGTCTTTGAAAAACAAGCACTCTCCAGAAGGATTGCCTGATGGAAAATGGTTTTAACAGAGTACGATATTCAGTACATTTCCCAGAAAGACATCAAGGGAAGTATTCTGTCGGAATATCTCGCGGAACAACCAATTGAGGATTATCAGCCGATGAAGTTTGATTTTCCAGATGAGGATGTCATGTTTTTGAAGATGAAAGACTGTGATGAGCCTTTACCTGACGATGGTCCTGAGACTGGATCTCAGTAGAAACTAGTTTTCGACGAAGCGATTAATTCATATGGCAATAGGATCGGGGCTACTATTATTACTCCTCACAGTTCTCATATACCGTTCACTGCCCGATTGAATTTCGCCTGCACCAATAATGAGGCCGAGTACGAAGTGTGCATATTGGGTTTAGAAGAGGCCCTTAATATGAGGATCAAGAATTTGGATGTGTACGGTGACTCAACGTTAATCGTTAACCAAATCAAAGGAGAGTGGGAAACTCGTCAGGCCAACCTGGTGCCTTACAAGGATTATGCAAGGAGATTGTTTCTGTTCTTTGATAGAATCGAGTTCCATCATGTGCCAAGAGGAGAGAATCAGATGGCAGATGCCTTGGCCATGCTATCTTCGATGTACAAAGTGAACTTCTGGAATGAAACTCCAGCCATCACCATTATGCGTCTTGATAGACCTGCTTTCGTGTTTGCAATTGAGAAAGCATCGGATGGAATGCCTTGGTATTTTGATATCAAGCATTTTCTCAAGATACAAAAATACCCGTATGGGGCATCCAACAAAGATAAGAGGACCTTGAGGAGGTTAGCCGGTAACTTTTATCTGAACAAAGACGATGTGCTGCACAGGAGAAATTTCGACATGGTTTTGCTGCGCTGTGTTGATGAACTTGAAGCAAATCTGTTGTTGGAGGAAGTCCATGAGGGTTCTTTCGGTACTCATGTCAATGGACATGCAATGGCTAGAAAATTGTTAAGAGTTGGATATTATTGGATGAATATGGAATCTGATTGCTTCAAATATGCTAGAAAATGCCATAAATGCCAAATTTATGCGGATAAGGTGCATGTGCCACCGGCTCCTCTTAATGTGTTAACGTCTCCTTAGCATTCTGCTATGTGGGGAATCGATGTGATCGGAAAGATTGAGCTGAATGCTTCTAATGGACATTGCTTCATTCTGGTTGCGATTGATTACTTTACGACGTGGGTAGAACCAGCGTCCTATGCCAATGTCACGAAACAGGTGGTCGCCCGATTCATAAAGAAGGATATCATTTATCGTTATGGAATTCCTAAGAGAATCATTACTAATAATGGTTCAAATTTGAATAACAAAATGATGAAGCAACTGTGTCAGGGTTTTAAGATTGAGCATCACAATTCTTCTCTATATCGTTCGAAGATGAATGGCGTTGTTGAGGCTGCTAACAAGAATATCAAGAAGATTGTGCAGAAGATGGTAGTGACCTATAAGGACTGGCATGAGATGTTTCCCTTTGCTCTTCACGGTTATCGTACTTCGGTGCGTACATTAACCGGGGCAAGTCCTTTCTCACTGGTGTATGGTACGGAAGCAGTGCTGCCATTGGAAGTTGAGATTCCATCTTTAAGGGTATTATCGGATGTGAAGCTTGACGAAGCTGACTGGGTGCAAACCAGGTTAAATCAGTTGAGTTTGATTGACGAGAAGAGATTGGAGGTTATTGCTCATAGCCGGGTGTACTAGAGTAGGATGAAGAAAGCCTTTGATCAGAAAGTGCGTCCTCGGTGCTTCTAGACGGTTAACTTGGTGTTGAAAAGGATCCTTCCTCCTCAGACAGATCACAGAGGAAAATAGACTCCTAACTATGAAGGTCCGTATGTGATAAGAAAGGTTTTCTCTAGCGGAGCCTTATTGCTATCTACCATGGATGGTGAAGATTTTTCGTCCCCTGTGAACGCAGACGCGGTTAAAAAATATTTTGCTTAAAGAGACCCGCTGGAAAGAAAAAGAAAAGTCCAAGCAAAAATGGGGCACCCCGGCGAACCATAAAAACAGAAGGTTTGGGAAAAAATTAAGGACACAAAGGAAAGATGTAAACCCGCAAAGTTGAAAACCTAAAAAGGCGACTTTGGCAAAAATGGGTATCCCGGTGGATTGAAAACCTGAAAGGGCGATCCAGGCAAAAGTTAGGGATTTGAAAGAAAACAACTGCGGTCTGCGTTTGATCTATGAGCTTAAGAGCAGTTATATCAAAGGAAAGGACTCAGTCCAGTTAGTCTTTTCAGAAGGCAAAACAGGGGGCACATCGAAGACATACGGGTCATAGCTGAATCGACACATGGTGGTTGTCTGCTTCCACGTTGCCGACATTTGTATATATTCTTTTGCTTTTTCGCAATTGCCTCTTTTCAGGGATTGCATCTGAATTGTAATTTGCCTATTTATAGGCATTTTATCAATAAAGTATTCACTTCAGTCAAAGAGTTTTCCCTTTCTTGTTTTACTTTTACTGTTTTGTTTGCAAAAACGTCCGATATTTTGATAAACATTGCAGGAGAGAACAGGAGGCTTTATAGAGCGTAACGAAAGCAAATGACTTTGCTCATGTGGTAAGTGTCATGAATGATAACTGAGGTAACCATTTCGCATGTGCGCTTTCTTTTTTTATTGCAGGATGGCAGAGCTCCCCAGCAGAGGTGTTCCTCCACGACATTGAAATTATAATATAGATTCGTTTCTCCCCTAGCAGAGATTTTTTCTTACCCGTAGAGTCTCACTATCAGGTCAGGTATCGCCAGCGGAAGTGTGTTGTTATTCTCTAACGGAGGCAACGTTTTTGACGTCCTCTCCTCAATGGAGTTGACTTTCTGATGTTTTCCCGGTAGTATCGGTATTTAGGGTTTCTTCCTCGAGCAGAGTTCAGTGTTGATTCCCTCGATGTGGCAAGTGCTTAGGCGAAGCATGATCCATTTCTCGTTAGAATGAGTATAAGTATTTGATATTCTCCAACAGGGTGGAATTTCTTTCCAAGCAAAGTGGAGTTATTTCCCAACAGTACTTTACTTCCCGGTAGGGTCGTATGCTGAACGATTCTCCCCGGTTGAGTGTGTTTATTCCCCAGAGTGTTGTAAGGCTGTTCCGAGCGTTTCCCCCAGCCTAGGCATTTGATCCCCATAAGAGTAGTTTTCTGGGAAGCCATCCAGGGCATTTTCCTCAGCAGAGTTTTGATTCCCAGCGGAGTGGATTTTTGTTCTCTTTAGAACAGTTGAATCCGAGAAGGTGCTTTACAAGGAGGTCATCCAGGGCTTGTTTGTTCCCAGGTATGAGTCCGATCGTACTCGGCACTTCCTATTTCTCTCCGGCAGAATTGATCGCTTCTCTCCATAATTTATATTGCTGGGGTGGTTCCTTTGCATTTGCATTTTTGCATAGCATCCTCCCAAACCCGTAGCATTTCCATTTCGTATGGAGCATTGCGCCATTTTCAAACATATGCATCTGAAGCATAAGCCAGGATTGGTATCTTTAAGACTGTTTGTCTTTTCAGCAGAGACTGTTTGATTCAGGGGGTTTTCGTGTTATCCGCGTCAGGATGGATCTTTGGGTTATTCATATTGTTAGATTGGTCCCAGTTAGTCGTTTGGTCAAACATTTTCTTCTTCAGCTGGTTCGTTTGGTTAAACGTCGTCATTCTCCCCAGGGGAGTCGTGTGCGAGTGTTGTCTTCCCTGCTCGAGTTTGTTGTTCAGATGTATCTTTTCCCCAATAGAGTTGTTTGGTGAACTGATGTTCCTTGATAGAGTCGGTTGTTTGAACCTCTCTTCGCAAGTCGTGAGTCGGCTGATTCTGTTGCCTACCTGTTTTGGGTGCGTTATCCCAGCTTTTGGTTGGTACTCCCCAGCGTAGTCCACATTATTATGCTTGGTTCTTCAACTTTTGGTTGGTAATTTCTGGGATATGTTATTCTAACTTTTGGTTGGTAATCTTCGATTTCCTCTGCAGAGTTATTCCTACTCTTGGTTGGTAATCTTTGTTTTATTCCAACTTTTGGTTGGTGACCCAGTGGCGTTTGGATGTTATTCCAACTTTTGGTGGTTAATTCTTATTTTCCTCAGCAAAGTCGGGGATTCTAACCTTTGGTTGGTGTTGCACCCTAAAATTTGACCAACCGGTGCCACTTTCGGTTTATGCTTCGACGCATTTCGCATTCGCATTTGCATACTGCATATAGCGCATTTCTTCAATCATGGTGATTTTATCGGGATCACCGCCCTGTTGTCGCTTTTCGGGTGTTTTAGACCGGTTTGGATAATCGGAGGTTATTTTGGGAAGTCGCGCGCTTCCTGGGTGTTTTCAGTTTATGCAGTGATTTCTGAGATTTTTGGTGTTCGGGTTACTGTTTTGCTTCGATCTGATCTCGCGCTCTCTTTTATGTTAGTTATTCTCCTTTGTTTGATTTTTTAGGATTTAATAGCCTTTTGTGGATTTTTAATAGGCTTTATAGATTTTTCAGAATTTAAATAGTTTTTTTTATATTTTTAATAGATTTAAACCTTTTTTAGAATTTTTAAATTGTTTTAATAGATTTTAGAATAAATTTCTTTTTAGGTATTAAGTTTTTAGATAAATAGAATATTTCTCTTATTGGGTTTTTTTAAGTAGAAATTAGATAGTATAGATTTTATTAGAGATTTAATAGGATTTTAATAGATTTTTAAATAGAAATTCTTAGAGTTTTTTTTATTAGTTTAGATATTAGTGGAATTAGTAGAGTTTTATTAGTTAAGAAATTAATTGGGTTTAATAGAGTTTAGCAAGATTTTAATCATCTTTAAGATTTAATTAGGATTTTAATCTTTTAATTAGAGTTTTTTAGATTTAATTGTGGTTTTAACTAGTTAATTATGTTTAGTTTTTAATTAGTTTAATTAGGTTTAATCCTTTCATTTTATTTCAGATTTTTTGGTCCAGCTAATTCCATTTTCGTGGGCCCAGAATGTGTTTTTGGAGGCCCAGAATCCTTTAGTCCGTTTCAGCTTTTTTGTCCAGAAAAGTGACACTTGTCAGTATAAGACCCAGCCACGCGTTCAGATGCAAAGACCCCACCTCATTTTCACTTCACTCAGAAATCTCCCACGTGTAACCCCACTACCTCTCTCCCATAACACGCGGCAAGCATGCAGCGCTCACCACAGATACTTGGCAATCCCTGAGTCTCACCGGTTACATGGCCGGCGGCCATGCAACCACCGCTCCTGAATCCCTCCGGCCACCGTAACCTCCAGTTTCCGGTCACCCTAACCAACCTCCAACTTCTTCCGACCACCGCCCTCCGCCGTAACCACCTTCGCCGGAGATTGCTTTTTCCAGAAAACCTTCAATCTTCATCTTCCTCCTCCGCCTTGTTCATCATTTTCCCCAGATTCTTCAACAATGTTCATCACATTTTCCAGATCTCCATACCGAGTGCATCTATGAACATTCAAGCCTTCATCATCAACCATCCATAAACACCATACTTTTCCAGAATCGATTGAACCTTCATACGAGTTCCTCATCAACAAGTTGTTTTCATCAAGAGCTTCAACAAACTCTCAAGAACCTTCGTGTATGTTCATCGATTTCCCTCAATCTTCAAGCAAATTCCCCAGAAAGCCTTCATCCATGTTCGTGGTGTTCTTCACGTTTTCCAGAAAGATGCAACGATCTTCATCAAGAACTTCGCATGTTCTTCGTTAATCCTCCAGAAATTCATACGATCATCATCAGTCTCCAGATCTCCTTCAACTTTCCCAGCAATTCATCACTCTCCAGAAACTTCCTCCAGCGATCTTCAATCTTGTTCAACCTTCCCAGCGACTTCCTCAACATAACTCATCAACAGGTTCGTGATCTTCATCATTGTCCATCTCCAGAAACTTGAAGATCATCATCGATCTTCAAGAGCATCCAACAACACGTTCATCAGAGTTCATCGCCCTTCAAGATTTGTTCAACAGAGCCATCATGAGTGTTCGTCCAAGATTCAAAGATCCTCCCTCCATTCATCATATTCACCAAAGTCTTCAGGACGCGTCAAGAAATCCCCCAGCTATCATCAGGTTTTCAAGAACATGGATCTTCGTTTTTTAGAATTTTATCTGAGATCTTCAAAGATGGCGTTGATTGAGGGCTCGGGTTCAGGACTAGAGGATGAGAAGTTCGTCTGGATGGTGAAGCGAAGAAGATCTCAGAAAGGTTGAGAGAGACGAGAAAGGGTGAGAGAAGAGAGGGAGGCGCAGGATGAACAGTGAAAGGAGGAGAAGGGGATCTAGGGTTGGAACGAAGGAGAAGGGGACCGTGTTGGATTTGGGCTTCTGAGGCCCAATTGTGTTTCAGATCAGTACACCCCCCTCAATTCCCTATTCCCCATCTGTGTGTTTTTTTTGGTGAATATTGGGCTGGGCCCAACGAGTTTTTTCCTGGCTTACCCTCCGTTTCAATTTCTGCACCCCCCTCCCCCATTGTCTTGTTTGGCTGAAGTATATGGTTGGGCTGGGCTTTTTTTGGCTGTGTTTATTTTTCTGCTTGTACTCCCCCTTGTACCAGTGTATCCCCCTCCCTTTATATTTTCTTTTCTATTTTTTTTCTATATAGTTTTATGAGAAAAGAAATGAAAAAAGAAAATATTGAATGAAAGAGAAAAAGAAAAAAAGGGTGAAAATATATGAAAAATATATGAAATGAAAAAAGAAATATTGAAAAAAGATATGAAAAAGAATATGTGAGAAAATACTTGAAAAATAATATTGAAAAAAAGATATGAAAAAGAATAGAGAAAAAAAATAGTAAAAAATATTAGTTTGTAGATTTAATATTTTTTTAGAGTATATTTTCTTCATGGAGTTTATTTTAGGGATAGTTTTAAATGTCCATTTGTTAGGGGACTTTTTACCTTTTTAGGGATAGTTTTAAATGTCCATTTGTTAGGGGACTTTTTTACCTTTTAGAGATAGTTTAGAAGTCCACTTGTTAGGGGACTATTTTTCATTTGATTTTCCAGGATAGGATAGGATAGTATTTCCTAGGAGTTTATCTTTCAGTTCTTAATCATTGTAACCATTTTTCAGAATGTTAATAAAATGAGATTTGAGCTGTGGTCCCGAAAGTAGCCGAACTACAGCTGCTCTGATTTCTCGTACCAGACGAGAATATGTAGGCATAGGATGCGATATCCTAGCGAGCACACTAACAACTAACCTATTGATCTCTCGCTGTTGTGCGATCGAGACTTTCCCGCTGACGACTGATGTTACCCCTTTCTCTTGCCCGAGTGCATTTGAGACCAGACCGTAGTTTTATTTCCCATAGGTTCCCGTACCATTAAAACCAGTTTAATTTCTCACTGCTGTGTGAGAACACCCAGATGAGCCGTAGTTAGCCTGAACTACGTAAGCTCTGATCTTTCATGCTGTATGGAAGTACGTAGGCACAAGACGCGAGGTCTTGGCGAGCCGATTTCCCCGTAGTCCCGAACTACGTTGGCTCTGACTTTCCCTCTTGAGAATACGTAGGCATAGAGTGCGACGCTCTATCGAGTCAATTCCTTCCCGTTTATATTTAGCAGCCGTAGATAGATTGTTTTGCATCTTTTAGACAAACCAAGCAAGCGTGGATCCCGTCGAGTACGACGGACGTGAGGGGTGCTAATACCTTCCCCTTGCGTAACCGACTCCCGAATCCAGGTTTTGGTTGCGATGACCATACCTTTTCCCGTTTTTTGCGAGGTTTAATTCGAGCGTTTCCTTTCCCTCCTTTGGGATAAATAACGCACGGTGGCGACTCTTCTGTCAGCCGGCGCCGATTTTCGCAGTAGCGACAGCTGGCGACTCTGCTGGGGACTGCGATGGTTCCCTATGCGAGTCTCGCCTTGGTTTTTCTTCCTAGCTGTCTGGGTCATCCCCAGCAGCTGGCGACTCTGTTGGGGATCCAACGTCCCCTGGCTGCTAAGGACTGCGATAGTCCCTATGCATGTGGGATCCAACGTCCCCTAAGAGAGTCAATCCTAGCGCTTGTTTGCTTGTCTTTTTGGTGTTTATTTCTGTATTCTCTTTTATCTGTTGCCGTTGTGCGGGGAAGGGTGATATTTTGAGTGATAGCCGGACCTGGGCTGCTTGAGTATGCATTTAGACGTAGTTGTGGAGATTTGTGGGCGAACCTGTCTGCTGAGCAGGCAGAGGGTCCCCACGAAATCCGCGCTCAGACGAGGTTCTCTCCGAGGTGCTTCTCTAAGGTCCTGAGGATCATAGGGGAGTCCAGACGTGAGGATTGTCGACTCTGGGGACCGATCAATTGGAAGTCAGCTAAGTGAGGCCTCTTCATGAGATGACGATACCACTCCTTCTGGGAATCGTATCATTCCTCATGAAAGTCTGTGACGCTGACGACCGCATAGGATGCCGTATCTTAGGTCCATACCCGTGAGTGGGGGTTTTTTTTTTGCGAAACCTTGACTTCCAGACTACCAGCTATCTTGGCGTTCTCTTTTAGAGAGAACGTACTCCGTCGGCTGTGCAGCAGCATTTAGCGCTTGTTGTGGGGGCTGTGATCCCGTGTTTGTTGCATTGCATTGCATTTGCATAAGCATCTTTGCATCATATTGCATAGCATTTCTCCAGTTAGCCAGAGTTCTGATCCAGCCTTTGTTTCCTGAAGGTGAGTACACGGAGTTTGGATTGAGCAACTGTTGATTGTCAGAAGACGACCAAGGGGTTGGAGCAGACTTGAGCAGATTTGAGAATCAAGCGGTGTAGTCAGTTACAGGTAATTGATAGTTATGTCTGAAGGCAATTTCCAGTCTCCTAACACCTTGACAGGGTTTACTATGACGTCCAACCATCGGTATGATTCTATGGAAGACTTCCCGCAAGCGAACAACGTTACTGCAGACCAAGTTGTACAACCTATTGTTGAGAACCGAGATCGACATGAGCAGTTTGTTGCCCGAAATGAACGTCCTCCTCCTGTTAACAATTAAGGTGCTGTTTTCCTTGAGAGGAATCCATGCAGAGACATCCCGGTAGCCAGGCGTGTAAACTCAAGAGCTCTTGAAGATGATATAAGGTTCCGAGTATTGGAAGAAAGAGTTAAAGCTTTGGAGGCGAAAGACGCTGTTAACCTGAATGCTGCAGACATGTGCTTGGTTCCTGACCTGGTGTTGCCTTATAAGTTCAAAGTGCCGAAATTTGAAAAGTACATGGGAGATAGCTGTCCGAAGCAACATTTGATGATGTTCTGTCGAAGAATGACTTCGTTTGTGTGAAATGACAAATTGATGATCCATTGCTTTCAGTATAGTCTGACTGGGGCATCTTTGAGGTGGTATGTGCAGTTAGAGAGTAATCAGATTCGATCATGGGTGGATTTAGCCAGAGCTTTCCTGAAGCAGTACGATTACAACCTGGATATGGCTCCTAGTCTCATACATCTGTAAGAATTATCTCGGGCGGAGAGTGAATTATTCAGAGGGTATGTGCAAAGATGGAAAGAATTGGCTGCTAGTGTTCAACCACCGCTTCAAGAAAGAGAAATGGTTGACATCTTCTTGGGTACTCTGAAGGGCCATTATTATGACAAATTGTTCGGTTGTACAAACTTTGTGGGCATGATGAGAATGGGAGAGCTTGTTGAGAGAGGACTCAAGAGTGGAAAGCTTCGCGATGCTCCTTATATCCCAATTGATAAGAATGAGTCAGTTGTCAGTCCTCAAGAATAGTGGGAAGAAGGAAAAGACATCGTCTCAGAATCTCTAGCATCTCAGGACCGGTTTTCAGACATTTCAAGTCAACGGTCATCCTGTCGTCGATCGCGTCAGCACGCCCAACGAAGACCAAGGAAACCTGAAAAGTAGTTTACTCAACTACCGGTGTCGTACAGTCAGTTGTTGCCAGATCTGGTCAGAAGTGGATTAATAGTGCTGAAAGAGACTAATACAGTGATTCCACCATATCTTCCAGGTTTTGATGCCAGCGCCCGCTGTGAGTACCATGTTGGGGCACAGGGGCATTCAACAAATGATTGTAAGGTGCTTAGAAGCCAGGTTCAGGATCTGTTAGACTCTAACCGGATTTTCATCGCGCCCCAGGGTTTTGTTCAGATTAATGATTCTCCGTCATCCAGTTGTGTGGGTTGGTCAGTTAATGTCATGGAAGACTCCACGGGAAGTGTGTGTTCTGAAGAATGTCAAGCGGAGAGTTCAGTTGAATACGGGAGAAGTTTCTAGAGGTTTCTGTGCCGGGTGTCGCATCTGTTCTCTCTGCTGACCCGTTTAGCTTTTGTGCACTATTGTTGGCTGACCACCACCAGGATTGTTGGCTGGGGTCATTGTATTCGTACTCATTTGTGCTTATGTGCTGCTTTTGTTGGTTGTACATGTGTAGGAGATGTTCGTCTGTGTGCTTATAGCTTGAGTTCCTCTTCGTGTTGTCATGAATATGTGTTTGCTTTCTGCTTTGCATTATCATTTAACAGGTACATCAGAACCGTGGGTCTTATTTCCTCATCGTCCAGTTTGTTGCAGGAATTCCTTCAGAGATATGGAACAGAATCAGGTTGAATTGAGTGAAGTCCGAAGCCAACTGGGGCAGATGATGAGAGACATGCAAGAGATGCGTCTGGAGCAGAAGATCCTCAAAGAGGAAAATAGTCAGCTGAAGACCCAAATGAGCTTGATCATGGAAGTAGTCAAGAACGTGCTTAGGAAAGAGGATGATCATCTATTTGAAGCCGCAGTGAAAAAACTCGTGCCACCTGTGCCTGTGGAACCTGAACAACAGCAACAGAGGGTGCATCCGGTTCAATAGAGGATTCAGGAGGGGAGGCCAAAGAGAGTATTTGAGGCGCCACCTTCAACGTATGCTGAGCTCTTGCAGACTTTATTGAGGTTTAATCTGGTTGAGAAAAGAACAATGGAACCGCCTAAAGGAACGATACCGCCTTATGGGTACGATACCAGTAAGCAATGTGAATTTCATTCTGGGGCACTCGGACACGACATCGAGGGTTGTCATGCTTTTAAGCACAATGTTCAAGACCTGATTGACTCAAAAGATATTGAATTCTCGCCAAGCGGTGTAGGTGTACGTGTTAGTCCTATCCCAGTTGATGCTAAAATGATGGATGTTTCTAAAGCTGCAGTAGGTCAGAAACGTATCCTGGACTCCATGGTGTCAGAATCTCCATGTCCACAGCGTTGCCTATTCCAGGGGCAGATCTGAGAAAGAAAATGGCTAAGCATAAGGAATTCCTTAATCAGTATGGTGAAGGCCAAGAAACCGATGTTGTAATTGCTACAAAGGTTGTTCAACAGTCAACTCAATACCAGCGACGACAGCAACGATCTCAACAGTGGCAGAGGCAGCAGCATCCCAATCAGCGAAGAGCTCAAAATCAGAGGCCGATGAGGGTATTTAAGGTGCCTCCGATGCCGTATGCCGAACTTCTTCAGGTGTTGCTACGACTGTAGTTGGTTGAGAAAAGGAAGTTAGCCCCGCTAACAGGGACGCCTCCAGCAGGTTATGATATCAATGAGCACTGTGATTTCCATTCAGGAGCACCGGGGAACAGCATTGAAGATTGTCTGGCCTTCAAGCACAAGGTGCAGGACCTACTTGATAGTGCAGCAATCAACTTCGGGCAAGAAGGTCCCAAAATCATCTGAATGGGAGGAAGGGCTCTATAATTTGGTTGAGTCGTTGAAAGCAGATCAGGACAGCATCGAGTCGCCTCTAATAACTGATTGTGAAGATGGCTGGTTCAGCAGCAGGACAGATGTGAAAGCCCCATTCTCGGAAGCTGGCATTTTTCTTTGTTTTATCTTGTCATTTCTTTACGTTTGTAGTTTCTTTCCTGTTTAAACTGCAATCTTGTTCGTAAAACTTGTTGTTTTCATTCAATTGATGATAATGAAATAAATATGCATGTTTTGATTGAATCCATTCGTGTTCACTAATTGTTTTTACAAATGTCCAATGCTTGGTTAAGAAGGATCTGAGGAGGATGACGAAAATGAACGACAGGCGACTTCCGATATTGTATGCTTTTGAGATAAAACCTGCTGATGATGTACAGGCATTGTTTCAAATCTCTAAACACCGGTGATATAAGGAAGATAATCCCTTGTCAACCCCTTTGAGCCTAGTAGTAGGAGTTCTTTCTGAAAACGAAAAACCCTCCATCTTTAACCTGGGGCAGGGTAGGTGTTAGCTAATTTGGCAGAGCGTTCAAGTTGCAAAAGGAGTGTCCGTTCGAGGATCAATCACACCTCTAGAGGTCGTGCCTAAAAAACCACAATGGTTAAATCAAGAGTGAGACAATCACATCATTCTCCAGTGAGTCAGACAACCAGTGTCACACGACTTGTTCGGAAAAAGAGAAAGCAAAGGAGAATCAGAAGCCCGCTAAGTCAAAACTTCAGAACAAATGACTTAGGCAAAAATGAGGGCATCCCGCTGGACTTAAAAAATCAAAAGAAACTCAAAAGGAGTCAGTCCAGGAAAAAGTTAGGGATAAGAAAAAAGATGAAAGGATGACAAAAGAAAAATCCTCGGACAAATACGAGTCGTGTGACCCCTAAGTGTCAAAGACGAAGAGTGAGTGGTTGTCACTCCAAAAACTCATGGTTTCTCGAACTATCACTCCTATCTTTCAGCCTCTGAGAGGTGAGCGCTAAGGTCGAATTAGCTGAACGTAGGATGGGAGAACATCAAGGAGAATGGGTGGGTTAAAATAAACTTTGAGCCTTTATCCTTTCCTTCAAAATCGTGAACCTGACCACGTTATAACCTTCAAAAGTCCTAATTGAAGCAGGTTGTTTCGAAAGCATACTTCGGTAAAGATCGCGTCGAAACTGACTCCTAAAAGGGTTCTTCTTACCATGTTGGTACTGATGTTGATATTCTTGATAAATGTTTTGTGCATTATATGCCATAAATTGTTTTCTCCTTTTACCAGTTAACAGATTGGATGTCAAAGTTGTCATATGTGTTGCATTAGTATATCTTTTACGCAGAACAACTTGTTTTACTTGCGAGTAAGCGCTTGACAGCAGGAAAGTTTCCTACAATGGAAGGTATGGTCAGGATAGAATACAGAACGCCCGAATGCTCCACAAGCCAGGGCAAGCGCCATTCAGTGATCTCCAGTCAGGTCAGCCTTTCGAAGTCAGTTATCTTGGGGCAATCAAGTTGAGATTCGGTAAATATCTCGTAGTCAAGGGCACTACTCTGAATCAGATAATCAGGGGCAAGGTCATCGCAGTCAGGGGCAGGCCGTCTTAAGAGCGCAGAAGTTATTCTTGGTTCGAGAAGCATTTGATGTGAAGTATCTCTCCGAAATTTAGAATGCTGGGGCATTTCATATCAGACCATCAGGGTACAGATTTTCAGATTTCCTTTTTGAGGAGCATAACCACAGACGTCCTGCAGGCTGGGGCATATCAGAAGCGAAGGGATTCTTCTCCGTATCAGCAGAGTTATTCAGAGCTATTCGAGCAGATTCAGCCAATTTTCGAGTGCGAGACGAATGTCGGGAAGTCGTGTTACTATCCCTTGACCCCTCAATCAGAAAACTGTGTATTCAGACAGAATGTTTTCCAGCGTCAGTTGTACCTGACCCATCACAGATAGCCTAAAAGCACAAATCCATATTGGCGATCACTCTGAGGCCCATCCGTGTTGGCGCATCAGTTTCCAAATCCGAGCTTCGTCAATACACAGGAAGACTCCGCTATTTTCTCCAGCAAAGTCCAGTTTTTCATTGGCACGGGTAAGCTATCCCCAGAGAAGTCCAATCATACTTGGGACATCTGCTATTCCCCAGCAGAGTTATATTCCCCAGCAGGGTGTTACTTCAACGAGGTGCTTGTTTAAGTTCCCAATTTCCCCAACGGAGTTGATTTCACTCTTCCAGCATTTATTTTGCTGGAATGATTCTGTGATATCCGGTTTATCCCCAGCGGAGTTGGCGTCGTCTTCAGCATTGATTTTGCTGAAGTGGTTTTCTGTACCCGACTTTCTCCAGCAGCCCGAGCCTGCATTAGCATGTTGCATATCATCATATCTGCATCATACTCGCATTGCATTTTCAGAATGCGTAGCATTTCCATCCTAAATGGAGCATTACGCCATGGAAAGAATCAAACATATGCATATGCATATGAAGCATAAGCCAGGTTTTCTATCAGCCTCATATGGCACGTGAATTACTCTGTGATCAGTTCAGGGGCATTTATCCAGCAACAGTGTTCAGACAATTCAGCAGTTTATTCGTATTTCAGATCATACAACAGTTATGCTGTGATCAATCAGTCATCTGGTATCGACAGGCTTTTCTTCCCGTCAATTCATATTGACGATGTGTTCCTCCAATAAGTGGATTTCTCCGTCTATCATTAGACGTCTTGAGTTCGAATATGGTGTGCTTTCCGTCTAGCAGTAGACGATGTGAAGTTTCGGGTGACTTTCCAGTGGGGTTTCAAGATGGGGTTTCTCTAGCAAGTGGTGTTCTTTCCGTCTAGCAGAAGACGATGTGAAGTTTCGGGTGATTTTCCCGTGGGGTCTCAAGATGGGGTTTCTCTAGCAAGTGGTTTTCTTCCCGTCTATCAGTAGATGATGTGAAGTTTCAAATTTTTTTCCAGTGGGGTCTCAAGATGGGGTTTCTCTAGCAAGTGGTTTTCTTCCCGTCTATCAGTAGACGATGTGAAGTTTCGATTGAGTTTTCAGTAGGGTTTCAAAATGGTGTTTCTCTAGCAAGTGGTTTTCTTCCCGTCTATCAGTAGACGATGTGAAGTTTCAGGTGATTTTTCAGCGGGTTTCTTATCGTCAGAGCATACGGATGGTGTGTTTCCCCAGCGAGTCTTCTCCGGCTATCTTTGGATGTTGAGGGGTTTTAAAGCGATCTTTCGGATAGTGGCTTTCTTTCTGTTTATTGGATGAGGTGACATTTCAAGAGGGATTTTCTGACCGTCAATCCTTATTGACGTCGAGGCTCTTTGAAGAATGTTCGGTTCTCCTGGTTGTCGATTCTTATTGACGACATGGCTCTTTGAGGGTGGTTTTCTTCCCGTCGGTCCTTACTGATGATGTGGTCCCTTTAAGGATATTTGTTCTTTCCATCAAATCCCGTAGACGAAAGGATTCTGAAATTTGATGGATGTTGTTGAAGTGCGTATGGGTGTCTTTCCGTCTATCCTTAGGCGATGTGAGTATGGATTAAGGGTGTCTTCCTGTCTATCTGTAGACGATGTGAGTATGGATTAAGGGTGTCTTCCCGTCTATCCTTAGACGATATGAGTATTGAATTTTTCCATGAATCAGGGTGTCTTTCCGTCTATCCTTAGACGATGTGAGTTTGGATTTTGGGTGTCTTCCTGTCTATCCTTAGACGATGTGAGTATTGAATTGTTCCTTCGGGATGAGTGTCTTTCCGTCTATCTTTAGACGATGTGAGTATATTTCTCTTCCTGTCTATCAGTAGACGATGCGAGAGTATCAGGTGTTTTGTTGCAACCCTCGGGTTTGTTATTTGTGGTATAACGCAGGTAACTGGCGTTAAGATCAAGAGTTTCTTTACCAGATGATTGATCAGTTTGTTGCCGTGACGACTGGGTTCGGTTCTGGATTATGTATCCCCAAGCAGTTTTGCAATATATTTTCTGCGGTTGGCAAATTTTCGGGTTTATTGGTATTCAACCGTCTCGTACCTCTGAATGTTTGAAGGCTGCGCGCTCTTCACCCATTCAGGTCCAAGCCGCTTGAATAGGGGCAGCTGTTGCACCCTAAAATTTGACCAACCGGTGCCACTTTCGGTTTATGCTTCGACGCATTTCGCATTCGCATTTGCATACTGCATATAGCGCATTTCTTCAATCATGGTGATTTTATCGGGATCACCGCCCTGCTGTCGCTTTTCGGGTGTTTTAGACCCGGTTTGGATAATCGGAGATTATTTTGGGAAGTCGCGCGCTTCCTGGGTGTTTTCAGTTTATGCAGTGATTTCTGAGATTTTTGGTGTTCGGGTTACTGTTTTGCTTCGATCTGGTCTCGCGCTCTCTTTTATGTTGGTTATTCGCCTTTGTTTGATTTTTTAGGATTTAATAGCCTTTTGTGGATTTTTAATAGGCTTTATAGATTTTTCAGAATTTAAATAGTTTTTTTAATATTTTTAATAGATTTAAACCTTTTTTAGAATTTTTAAATTGTTTTAATAGATTTTAGAATAAATTTCTTTTTAGGTATTAAGTTTTTAGATAAATAGAATATTTCTCTTATTGGGTTTTTTTAAATAGAAATTAGATAGTATAGATTTTATTAGAGATTTAATAGGATTTTAATAGATTTTTAAATAGAAATTCTTAGAGTTCTTTTTATTAGTTTAGATATTAGTGGAATTAGTAGAGTTTTATTAGTTTAGAAATTAATTGGGTTTAATAGAGTTTAGCAAGATTTTAATCATCTTTAAGATTTAATTAGGATTTTAATCTTTTAATTAGAGTTTTTTAGATTTAATTGTGGTTTTAACTAGTTAATTAGGTTTAGTTTTTAAATAGTTTAATTAGGTTTAATCCTTTCATTTTATTTCAGATTTTTTGGTCCAGCTAATGCCATTTTCATGGGCCCAGAATGTGTTTTTGGAGGCCCAGAATCCTTTAGTCCGTTTCAGCTTTTTTGTCCAGAAAAGTGACACTTGTCAGTATAAGACCCAGCCACGCGTTCAGATGCAAAGACCCCACCTCATTTTCACTTCACTCAGAAATCTCCCACGTGTAACCCCACTACCTCTCTCCCATAACACGCGGCAAGCATGCAACGCTCACCACAGACACTTGGCAATCCCTGAGTCTCACCGGTTGCATGGCCGGCGGCCATGCAACCACCGCACCTGAATCCCTCCGGCCACCGTAACCTCCAGTTTCCGGTCACCCTAACCAACCTCCAACTTCTTCCGACCACCGCCCTCCGCCGTAACCACCTTCATCGGAGATTTCTTTTTCCAGAAAACCTTCAATCTTCATCTTCCTCTTCCGCCTTGTTCATCATTTTCCCCAGATTCTTCAACAATGTTCATCACATTTTCCAGATCTCCATACCGAGTGCATCTATGAACATTCAAGCCTTCATCATCAACCATCCATAAACACCATACTTTTCTAGAATCGATTGAACCTTCGTACGAGTTCCTCATCAACGAGTTGTGTTCATCAAGAGCTTCAACAAACTCTAAAGAACCTTCGTGCATGTTCATCGATTTCCCTCAATCTTCAAGCAAATTCCCCAGAAATCCTTCATCCATGTTCGTGGTGTTCTTCACGTTTTCCAGAAAGATGCAACGATCTTCATCAAGAACTTCGCATGTTCTTCGTTAATCCTCCAGAAATTCATACGATCATCATCAGTCTCCAGATCTCCTTCAACTTTCCCAGCAATTCATCACTCTCCAGAAACTTCCTCCAGCGATCTTCAATCTTGTTCAACCTTCCTAGCGACTTCCTCAACATAACTCATCAACAGGTTCGTGATCTTAATCATTTTCCATCTCCAGAAACTTGAAGATCTTCATCGATCTTCAAGAGCATCTAACAACACGTTCATTAGTGTTCATCGCCCTTCAAGATTTGTTCAACAGAGCCATCATGAGTGTTCGTCCAAGATTCAAAGATCCTCCCTCCGTTCATCATATTCACCAAAGTCTTCAGGACGCGTCAAGAAATCCCCCAGCTATCATCAGGTTTTCAAGAACATGGATCTTCGTTTTTTAGAATTTTATCTGAGATCTTCAAAGATGACGTTGATTGAGGGCTCGGGTTCAGAACTAGAGGATGAGAAGTTCGTCTGGATGGTGAAGCGAAGAAGATCTCAGAAAGGTTGAGAGAGACGAGAAAGGGTGAGAGAAGAGAGGGAGGCGCAGGATGAACAGTGAAAGGAGGAGAAGGGGATCTAGGGTTGGAACGAGGGAGAAGGGGACCGTGTTGGATATGGGCTTCTGAGGCCCAATTATGTTTCGGATCAGTACACCCCCCTCAATTCCCTATTCCCCATCTGTGTGTTTTTTTGGTGAATATTGGGCTGGGCCCAACGAGTTTTTTCCTAGCTTACCCTCCGTTTCAATTTCTGCACCCCCTCCCCCATTGTCTTGTTTGGCTGAAGTATATGGTTGGGCTGGGCTTTTTTTGGCTGTGTTTATTTTTCTGCTTGTACTCCCCCTTGTACCAGTGTACCCCCCTCCCTTTATATTTTCTTTTCTATTTTTTTTCTATATAGTTTTATGAGAAAAGAAATGAAAAAAGAAAATATTGAATAAAAGAGAAAAAGAAAAAAGGGTGAAAAATATATGAAATGAAAAAAGAAATATTGAAAAAAGATATGAAAAAGAATATGTGAGAAAATACTTGAAAAATAATATTGAAAAAAAGATATGAAAAAGAATAGAGAAAAAAAATAGTAAAAAATATTAGTTTGTAGATTTAATATTTTTTTAGAGTATATTTTCTTCATGGAGTTTATTTTAGGGATAGTTTTAAATGTCCATTTGTTAGGGGACTTTTTACCTTTTTAGGGATAGTTTTAAATGTCCATTTGTTAGGGGACTTTTTTACCTTTTAGAGATAGTTTAGAAGTCCACTTGTTAGGGGACTATTTTTCATTTGATTTTCCAGGATAGGATAGGATAGTATTTCCTAGGAGTTTATCTTTCAGTTCTCAATCATTGTAACCATTTTTCAGAATGTTAATAAAATGAGATTTGAGCTGTGGTCCCGAAAGTAGCCGAACTACAGCTGCTCTGATTTCTCGTACCAGACGAGAATATGTAGGCATAGGATGCGATATCCTAGCGAGCACACTAACAACTAACCTATTGATCTCTCGCTGCTGTGCGATCGAGACTTTCCCGCTAACGACTGATGATACCCCTTTCTCTTGCCCGAGTGCATTTGAGACCAGACCGTAGTTTTATTTCCCATAGGTTCCCGTACCTTTAAAACCAGTTTAATTTCTCACTGCTGTGTGAGAACACCCAGATTAGCCGTAGTTAGCCTGAACTACGTAAGCTCTGATCTTCCATGCTGTATGGAAGTACGTAGGCACAAGACGCGAGGTCTTGGCGAGCCAATTTCCCCGTAGTCCCGAACTACGTTGACTCTGACTTTCCCTCTTGAGAATACGTAGGCATAGAGTGCGACGCTCTATCGAGTCAATTCCTTCCCGTTTAGATTTAGCAGCCGTAGATAGATTATTTTGCATCCTTTAGACAAACCAAGCAAGCGTGGATCCCGTCGAGTACGACGGACGTGAGGGGTGCTAATACCTTCCCCTTGCGTAACCGACTCCCGAATCCAGGTTTTGGTTGCGATGACCATACCTTTTCCCGTTTTTTTCGAGGTTTACTTCGAGCGTTTCCTTTCCCTCCTTTGGGATAAATAACGCACGGTGGCGACTCTTCTGTCAGCCGGCGCCGATTTTCGCAGTAGCGACAGTTGGTACTCCCCAGTGTAGTCCAAATTATTGTGTTTGATATTCTAACTTTTGGTTGGCCTAGAAGGTGATCGCAACTTTTGGTCAGTAATCTCTGCTTTCCACTCGCAGAGTCTTTTTTACAACTCTTGGTTGGCAATCTTTTATTCTTACTCTTGGTTAGTAGCTTTTATTCTAACTTTTGGTTAGTAGCCTTTTATTCCAACTCTTGGTTCATAGTTCTAGATGATCATCCCAACTTTTGGTCGGTAGTCTTCTGTGGTGGAGTCAGCTGCGTTTAGCGTCCCTAGCGATCCTAACTCTTGGTTAGTAGCTCTTGTTCCGACTTTTGGTCGATGAGGGGTTATCCTGGCGATCCTAACTCTTGGTTAGTAGCTTTGATTCCGACTTTTGGTCGATGAGGATTTTTCCTGGTGATTCTAATGTTTGGTTAGTAGCTTTGTTTCCCAATTCTTGGTTGCATGGTATCCCCTGCAGTTGTTATCCCAACTTTTGGTCGGTGGTCTATTGCTTGACGGGTTGTTGTTCCAACTTTTGGTTGGTAGTCCTCCTCCATTCCTCAGTGGAGTCATTATTCCCACTTTTGGTTGGTAAGGTTTAGTTGACGTTTTCCAACTTTTGGTTGGTAGTCTTTGATTCCCCAGTAGGGTCGGTCTTGGACGTTTGTTCGTTATCCTAACTTTTGGTTGATAGTCTTTGATTCCCAAGTAAGGTCGTAATATCCGGTTTGGTCGTCTTGTTGACGTTATTCTGACTCTTGGTTGGTAACCTTTGTTCTCTGGTCGTTAATTACGACTTTTGGTCAGTATACCTCCCCGGCGAAGTCGTCTCACCATTTAAATTTCGGTTAGTGTTGTGGTGATTCCAACTCTTGGTTTGTAGTGTTTGGTTTTTGCCCCGGAAAGTAACCTTTATCCCATCTTTTGGATGGTATTGTTCTATTATTGTCCTTTGATAGATGTTTATCCCGTGCAGATTCGTCTGGTAAGTCTACTCTTTTCCCAATGAAGTCGCCACAAGGTTGTTGGGTTAATTATCCCTTTTATTCCCCTGCAGGGTTCAGTATCCCGACTCTTGGTTGGTATATCTTTGGTTGTTCCAAATCTTGGTTGGTATCCTCAGTTTGTTATCCCAACTCTTGGTTGGTATCCTTTGGTTGTATCCCAACTCTTGGTTGGCATCTTTTGGATGAAGTTCAGATCGTATTGGATCGTAATCCCCAACGTGTCATACTCCAACTTTTGGCTGGTAATCGTTGTTTGGCATCCCCGCAGGGTGGAAATTTCCGGGTTTTTTTGTATTAAATCACCTTATACCTTGAATGTTTTAAAGCGGATGCTTTTCCTCCCTTCAGGTCCAAGTTGTTTGAACAGGGGCAGTTGCAACACCCCAAAATTTGCCTTTCCGTTTTAGCAGCATCTGGCTTTTGCTTCTTTGCATTTTCGTATTTCTACATTTGCATAGCATTCGTTCTTGAGATAAGGCATCAAGGTTTTCCCGTGGCTCAGTTTTCATCTCGGTGCATGAACCTGAAAAGCAAGCATCAGAAGCTCTGGCATTTATTTTGCCTAGTGGTCGGGCGACCGATTTTATTTTATTTTGCAGGGTATTTTCAGCTCAGAAAGCAGCATTCAGGCTATCTCAAGCATCTTCGTGGTTATGATATTCAAAAGCAAGTTTCAGAAGTTGAACAGAGCTCAAAATGGCAAGAAACGGGCAAACGGGCAGATTTCCCTCCAAAAGGCGCCAAAATTGAAATTTTGAAGGTGTTAACCGATTAACCAATATGGTTAATCGATTCACCAAGTCAAAATCAGGTCAAATCTGAAGTTTTGAAGGTGTTAACTGATTAACCTATATGGTTAATCGATTAACCAATGCAGATTTTGCCTTTGCACGTGAATTTTCAATGCAAGCCATTTTAGGGTCCAATTTTGGTCATGTGCAAATAGGATTTTCACTTTGGGAAGGATCTAGAACATATTTGAATTGTGGTTAATTTCATTTTTCCTCCAAATGCCCATTCCTCATTCCAACCCAAATTTCATAAACCATATTCCAAACCTTTCATTTGGATCCAAGCCTAAGTGATATTTAAGTGATTCACTCCAAACCAAACCAAGCTACTCTCTCACAATTCACTCTCATTTTCAGAATTGATCTCATTCTCTCTCAATTTTCTCTCAATTTTTCCAACTCCAAAACCCTCACCAAAGCTCTTCTCATTGAGATCATTGATTCTTCATTAGAATCCTTAATTTCTAAGAGCTAAACCTTCATCCATTCTCTCCATTGAATCCATTTCTTCATCCAATTTTCGTGCAAAATTGGATCTGAATCAGGAAGTGATTTTGGAAGTGATTATTTGGCTTATTTTGGATTGATTCTGGTGAATCCTTACTCCTACAACAAGAACATACTTGGATGTCGAAGAATCTATGGTTTTCTTGCTTCGATCTGCTTATTTCCAGCAAATCAACACTAACCGAAGAAAACCTCTGCTTCGTAGGTTAGAAATTCTAGTTCTGAATCTGTTTTTAGCTTATTTGCATAATCATGTGGATTTTCATATTCAATTGAGTTTTGATGGATTTGATCCGTTTGATCCATTATCTTGTTGTGATAATATGTTCATATGTTGTTTGAATAATGATTTGCTGGTTTAATTTCGTGATTAAGTGATTATGCGATCATTCGGTTGATCGGATAAATGCTTATTTGCTGAACATACTGCTCCGTTGCTCTTTTTCTGCTGTTGGCACAGTGTTAATCGGTTAACACATTTGGTTAACCGATTAACCATTTCAAATATTCAAATTTTTCAAAGTTTTCAAGGTGTTAATCGGTTAACGGTTGGTGTTAATCGATTAACATGTACAAATTTCCAGATTTTCAAACATTTTTAATTGGTTAATCGGTTAACCTCTAGCGTTAACCGATTAACACTGTGCCAACAGATCTGTTTTGCTGTTTTTCTTATGTGTTTGAGTACTGTTTCACATCGAATCATCGTAGATCAATCAGATGCATCAGGGGTGAAATGTTTTGGACATTTTTGTCGTTGTTTTGATTGTTTAATCGGGACTTCATCGACACGCATTCATTTTCCGCTTGGATGTTCATGTTTTGCTTGCTCTTATTGCTTGTTCTTGCCTTTCATATGCATGCTTGAGGTCGAGACGCGCTTGTGGCGGCTGTTGCCCCACACTATTTTCCTCCCTCACTTCATTCTACTTGTGCATTACATGTTTGCATTACGTGCATTTCCGTTTGCTCTTCTCTTATTTTGCTTTGCCATGATCTCCCCATAAGATCTCTAATCTCTTTTGAGGTTATGATAGACTTTAAGTTGGAAGCCATGCATGATAACATTAGGTAGTATCCCCCTAACCTCAATCATAGGACCATTTTGCAGGACAACACCTAGGTTTGAGTTAGTCTCCCTTTAGTTTGTCCTCTCTCCTTCTCATCTTCAAATCATATCAAAACACTTAATAACGGTTAACGAATGTTGTTCGTTATGAGCCTTAAGTACTTGGGAAATGATGATTGGGTGGTTGCCTCTCAATTGTCTAGAATGTTAGCGTATGTCCTTTTGACGATATGCGATGCGTTCGCTCCTAGGTCATAGTCTTTAGTGCAACATGAGTTACAAATTAAACTCAAAACACTTCTTCTCTAAAAAACATAAAAACAAACTTCAAACTCTTTTATCCTTCGGGATCTTAATAATGGAAAACCTTTTTCATAAAAAGAGTGTTGTTAAGATTTGGTTATACCGCAAATAGGCATTGTCCCTAACTGTTAGAACGAAGGTTTAACCCTACTCGGGTAAAACATTTTGAACCAACCGGTGTTCGTGTTAGCCCGAACTACGTTTGCTCTGATTTTTCATGCCAGATGAGAATACGTAGGCACAAGACGGCGATGTCTTGGCGAGAAACCTTTCCACACCTTTCATCCATAGTTAGCCGAACTACGTTGACTCTAACTTTCCCATTGCACGAGGGAATACGTAGGCACAGAGCGGCGATGCTCTGCCGAGTCTCTTTTCTTTTCTTTTTGTCTTGTGAGCCTATAGTGTAGATAGTTTAAACACACCCTTAGATAGATAACAAGCGTGGATCCCGTCTGTTGCACCCCAAAATTTGACCAACATTTATTTATCCATCAAAAGTTGTATGAGGCTATGAAGGAAGGTTGATACCTTTGTCAGAGAACTTAAGAGATCCTCAGAGGAATTGGTTGAAACTAAGGCTGTGTGCCTCATGACTTGAGAGTTGTGGGAGCTCCTCAGATGATTCTGAGACTATGAGGATGGACTTGAAGCTTTGAGAAAGCTTATGAGATGTCTTGAAAGCCATCATGAAGCCTAGAGAGGTCATTGTACAAGAATTCAGAAGATTCAGCCATGAGTGGTGGAATTAGGGTTTGACTGGGTCAACCCTAGGTCAACTGATGATTTGGAGAGGGTTGAGACCTAATCCAAGAGCCATGTGATCATGGAATGATGTATTGAGATGTTATAAGGATGATTCCTAGACCAACTCATCATGATTGAGGAGTTTGAGAAGTTTTAAGCTAGGGTTTCTAAGGATTGATAGTGTAAAATCCCCTAGTTTGATCACTATCTTCAAGGCAGTTTAGATCAAGATGTGATTGTCATCTCATCTTCCCAACAACATGAATGTTGTAGAGCTTGTTCTTAGCTTTAATTTTAGTGGTAGAACTCCTCGATAGGATTTGTATATCTCAAGTTATGACTTTGACAAATTACAGGTCATCTGAGGTATGTGAATCTGGGTCCTTGAAAGTCACCCAACTTGCATCCAACTTTTGCCCTAGTAGGATGATTCCTATGGACTCTTGGTCAACATGAATGTTGAAGGGCATTTTCTTAGATTTCTAGAGAGTACTAGAAGTCCTTGATAGAATTTGTAGAACTCAACTTATGGCTTTGACAAGTCAAGGGCATTTTGGTCATTTGGAGGTTATAGGTCATTTTAAGCATAAGGCCATATCTCCTACTTCCAAGCTTCAAATGGAAAAATCTTCAATATCAAACTTGCTTAGAATGATGTTTTAAGGCTATTAGGGAGATCATGAGATGTTGAAAAGGCTCATATCAAAAAGTGATAAAAATGGCCTAAAAATGAGGCATAAGTTAATTAAAGTGAGATTGAAAATTGGAAATCACAAGTTATAAGTCCAAACCATGTCATGTAATAGGTCATTTTGACTCCAAATGACATTCTAAGAACAATGGTTCAGCCACAATTTTTATTTGAGGCTTGGATCATAGGGCTGCTTTGGAAAAAGCTTACTTGCATCTTAAGGTACCAAACCAAAACAAGGCAAAACTCAATAAACAAGGAACTTATGCATTGTAACTCATCTTAAATCTCATGTGGGGATAAATTCAAGTCAGAATCAGAAGTTACATGAAGCTTGGCATGAGATAGCATGTAAGGAGAATGAGAAATCAAAATACCATGACATGAAAAGATCAATTTCTCATTGGATGATCCTAGAGGGTTCTAGATGATTCTAAACCACTCTATATAACAATTGCAACTTGCTCAAATGCAAGGTTGGTGAGAATTGGTGCATGAAAGAGAGAGTGAAATCCAAAATCCTCCATTGCAAGTCACATTCAATTTCTTCATTCTTCTTCATTGCCATCCATTTTTTCTCCACAAACACTTTCCATAGATCCCTCTGAGTGTGTGCATGCTGAATTGAAGCTCCATTGATGGAAGATTGAAGGTGTTCCAATTGAATTTGCAAAGAAGCAATCATCATCGAATCTTGAAGTACAAGCTCTCTCCCTCAGAATTTTTGCAAACAGAAGTCTTATCTTCCTCCAAGGATCATTCTTGAAGAGTTTCAAGCCTTGAATTGAAGATCTACTACATCTGCCATATCAAGAAACCAGGTTTGCAAAATCTCTTTCACCTCCTTATTTAGGCATGGCTAGGTTGAATTGCTAGTGTAGAATTGTTAGAGACACCTAGGTGATGAATTCTGAAGACTTAGGGATCATTTGGTGGAGTTTCAGTTATGGATACCATTTCTTTATGGAGCAAGAACTAGTGATATAGTGAGTGATAATACGAAATTGATAGCTTGTTTTAACCAGTGGGATGTGAGGATCATTTTGATGTAAAGAAATCTAAGGTTGGTTGAAGTTGAGGATGGATCATATTTTGAGATTAATGGAGTTGCACTATCGGGTTGCATGATAGAGGCCATTTCAATGCATTTCAAGACTAGGATCGTGTTCAGGGAGAAAAATGGATCAACTTTGTGTTTTAAATTTTGAGATTTGGTGCTGATTTGAGGCAACACGAGTTGGTAGAAATCTGAGTGCATGAACTCTGGTTTCCATGGAGTTTCTGAAAACCCTAGGTTGGAGGTTGATGATGATGTTTCAACCATTAGATCACGCGCTGACCCCTTAACCAAAGGCTAATCCAACGGCTCACATTTAATTGAATTTTGGAGGGAACCCTGAGCTAGCGTGAAACGCCGCGTTTCATTAAACCTTGTCTTCTGGGCTTAAGTCATCATTTCTATCCCCACCCCCTTTGTGAGGCCCATTGCATGTTTGAACTGAAATGAGTTTCTATTTGCACCGCGCCCTTTTCTTTTTTCTTTATTTTTCCAATTGTTTTTTCTGATTAATATTGGGCCCAGGCGCGCTTGCTTTTGAAACCCCCCATTCTGGGCCCAAGCGTGATTTTAACTGCATTATCTTACTGACTGCACCCCATGCTTCATGTTTTCATTTCATTTTCTCTCCATTTTATTTCAATTTTAGAAAAAACATAATAAATTGAAAATTAAAGATTTTTTCATGGGAGTTTTTTCTCCCATTTCATATTTTTGTCAAGAAAAATATCAAATAAAAATATTTGTCATTTCATGCATTTTAGTATTTTTTGTATATTTTTCAGTTTTATTGCTTTTTAATGCTTTTATGTTGATATATGATTTTGTAGAATTTAGTTTAGGTAGCTCCCTTAGTATTTTTAGGTCATTCTTTTTAGGATAGTTAGATATATGCTTTAGCTTCCCCTTGGATTTATTCCATATTTTTGTGATGACTTTTAGGATAGTTTTGATTAGATGATTCTAGGTTGTATAGAATTAGGTTAAACTTCAACATAGGTCCATAATAACATTAGATTTTTGGGTTTTTAGGACAAGTTAGACTATGGGGAATATATGGGTATTAAGGGTAAGTATGTAGGATCCCTTAGAAATTATATTAGGATTTAATATAATAGTATACTATTTTTAGATGATTTTTGTATTGGTTGATTGTTTGTGTTGCCTTGAGGGCATGTTTGCTTTAGTTGCTTTGCTTTGTGGGCTTGGAGAGCTTGGTATTGTCCTAAGGAGCATTGAGGAGCATAGTAGAAGACTTGAAGATGGATTAAGGAGCTTGAGAGCTTGATCTTATTTTCCTTTTTGTTGTTGTTTTAGGGTTAGGGATTAGGAAGAGTTTAGACTTAGACAACTTCATTCTTAAACATGGATGGTATCTGTCACCTCCATTCCTCCCTATGATTCAAATTCCTTCCATGGTATACACCTCTCTCCTTTGGAGGGATAAGTGATGTACCTAGGAAGTAGAACTTTTGAGGGAACCATTCCTTTGATGTTGAACCCTTATAGGTCACCTTTGGTGGCCAAATAAGCAGTTCAATATCCCCCAGCTTATCCAGTAAGTGATTTCCTCTGGTTTGATTATCTTGAGAGATGCAGAGCTTGAGCTTGAAGATGAAGACTTCATTGAAGAGTGTAGAAGAGGATGAATCCTTGAGCATGGCAATTCCAGCTGAAGCTTGAAGAGCAAGTTGACACTTGAAGATCCCTGAAGATTAGGTGAAGCCTGAAGGTGGAGCTGATCAAGAAGCTGAAGCTTAAAGGAGAAGATAAGTTGAAACTCATGTTGAAGGGTTGAAACCTGGAAAAGCAAATTGATATTTGTTAAGAGTAATTGAAGTCTAAATACTGAGTTGCTGCTGGAAGAGCTGAAGCTTGGAGTTGAGAGAGGAGTTGATCTGCTTTCTTTTTCTTTTCTGTATTGCTGTGTTTTGTTTGAATTATTTGATGCATTAGAATAAGTTCATATCTACAATAGGTAGAATCTAGGAGCATGATTGCACTAGAGGTTGAGTTGCTCCTTTTGCTTTTGTTGTTTTTGTGTGGCTTTGCTTGCGGGTATTCGGTAGAGCCCAGCTCCCTTGCCCATGTGGTTTGTTTGTCTGATGGCATTTTATTTCATTTTATCTGTATGATTGCAGTTTACTGTTTTTGCTTGATAGCATGTTTTATATTTCAGTATGATTACTATTATCCATTCTGGCTTGAGGTTGAGATGAGCTTGTGGAGGCTGAAGCCCCACACACATTTCCTCCCTCACTTGCATTGCATGCATTTTACTGTTAAGCTGATGCTTTGTCTGTTTTGGTGTATCATTGACATGATCCCTTAGGACTCTCATTTCCTTTGATAAGGAATTGATGATAGAACTTTAGGTTGAAACCTATGCATGACAACTTCTAGGAGTTCCCTGTTCAAACCTCAACCATAGGATGAATCCATGGCATGACAACAGTAGGACTTGATAGTCTCCCTCCTAGTTGGGCCTGTTCTCTTCTCATCTCAAAACAGTTTAAGATACAGTAATCATGAATGATATCTTTCGTACGTTACGAGCCTTAAGCTATCTGAGAAAGGATTGTGGGAGAGTTTCTTTTCCATAGTCTGGATGTTTAGTATGGTACCCTTTGGGTGACATGCGACGCATTCACTCTCAGGTCATAGTGTCTAGTGCGGTTGAAATCGCAAACACAATAAAAAACACTTCTTTCGTAAAAGACAGGAAATAAACCGTAGTTTCCCGAACTACGCAAGCTCTGATCTCTCATACCTGTTGAGAGTACGTAGGCACAAGATAGCGATGTCTTGGTGAGCTACCTTCCCCCATAATCCGTCGTAGGCCGAACTACGTTGACTCTGATTTCTCATTCTCTGATGAGAATACGTAGGCATAAAGCGCGACGCTTTGCCGAGTCATTTTTTCTTTTCTTTTTAAGCCAGCCTTGATAGGTAGATAGAATAAAACCAACCCGTCCAAGTAAACACAACAAGCGCGGATCCCTTCGAGTACGACGGACGTGAGGGATGCTAATACCTTCCCCTTGCGTAACCGACTCCCGAATCCAGACAACGGTTGCGACGACCTTGTCTTACCCTTTTTCGTCAGGTTTTTTCCGATCGTTTCCTTTCCTGCTCTGAGGGATAAATAACGAAAGGTGGCGACTCTTCTGTCATGCCGGCACCTTATTTTCGCGCAAGCGACAGCTGGCGACTCTGCTGGGGATGACCAACGGTTCCCTATGCGAGTCATTCCTAACGCTTGTATGTTTACTTGTTGGGTTGCGTTTATTTATCGCATTTTACTTCTCGCACTTTATTTCCCGCATTTTATTTTCAGTATGATATGATTATCTGTGCTGTTGTGGGATGGGAGTTCTGATGAGTGAGAAGCCAGACCCAGGCTTGAGTGCACTATAGACTTAGAGTGGAAATTAGTGGGCGCGTGCTTGCTTTGCAGGCACTAGTGTCTCATGAAATCCACGCTCAGACGAGGTTCATCCGATTGGCTTCCCTTTCAACCCTTTGGGTTAAGACAGTTGCTGGTTTGGTGGATTGTCGACTCTGGGGAACGATCATTTGTGATTCAGCTAAGTGAGGCTGCTTCATGAGCTGGTGATGCCACACCTTATGGGTATCGTATCACCCCTCTTGAAAGTTTGTGACGCTGATGAACGCATAGGATGTCGTACCTTAAGTCAGTTTAGGTCCATACCTGTGAGCTGGGTTGGGTTTATTGCAGGAAACTTTGACCTTCAAACTACCTGGTTTTCTTGACAGTGAATCAGTTTTGTTGGTACCAGGGTTTCTCAGTTGCAGATTTGTCTGTTCTTGATAGAGCAGAGGATCTTATCATCAGGTGTATGTCTGTTCTTGATAGAGCAGGTTTTGATCAGAGGGTCTTATCATCGGGTGTATGTTTGTTCTTGATAGAGCAGAGTATTGTCATCAGTTGTTTGTTCTTGATAGAGCAGATTTTTGGGGTCTGAAGATCTCATCAGCAGATGTTGTTTGTTCTTGATAGAGCAGATTTTTGGGGTCTGAAGATCTCGTCAGTAGCTGTATGTTTGTTCTTGATAGAGCAGATTTTTGATTTGGGGTCTGAAGACTTCATCAGCAGATATTTCTTGATCATACATCAGAGGTCCTTATTATTAGACATTTGTTCTTGACAGAGCAGAATTATGATCCTGTGTATATGGTCCTATCAGATGGTTGTTCTTGGCAGATCAGATTTGTGGTCCTACACCGGGGTTTTCTTCTTATCAGTGGTCGTTGATACAGAATCTCCACAGCACCAGCTACCCGGATCTCTTATTGCATGACTGCATTTAGCATTAGTTTGCATGTTCATTTGCATTTCATTAACGTGTGTCTGTGTTGCAGGTACCGTTTTCCCCGATCCAGGATTTCTTGCCTCTTATTGTATTGTTATGGGCTCTCTGAGGAAGACTGTGGCTTACAAGTTTCCTACCCCTGATGTGGTTAAGCTGACTGGTTTGATAGCTCTAGCAGGTAATTCTGTGAAGGATGAGTTCAGGAAATCTTATGGCAGGTTGCTCAGTTTGGTTTGTAAGCCTTATGTGTTCGAGTTGAACGGGTTGCACACTCTGCTGCAGTTCTACGACCCTCCGCTGAGATGTTTCACTTTTCAGGACTTCGTTCTCGCACCTACGCTGGAAGAGTATGCTGATTTGCTAGGTGTGCCTATTAAGAGGCAGATGCCTTTTGTTCATATGGATGCTGAGCCTGATCTGGCTGGTTTGGCTCCTTCACTTCATTTGGACGCCTCCGAGTTAGTATTGACTAGTTGGAACAAGGTTCCTGGGTTCTCCTTGTAGTTTCTGGTAGGTAAAGCTCAACAGTGTGCCAAGGATGGATGTTGGGTCGCGTTCAAGGCCATCCTCGCTCTATGCATATATGGCATTATTCTATTCCCTAACATGCCCGATTTTGTGGACTTTGATGCGTTTCATATATTTGCTTCAGGGAATCCAGTCCCTACCCTGATAGGAGATGTCTATCATTCAGTTCACTACAAGAACGAGAACAGGAGGGGGAAGAATGTCTCATGCTGCGTACCCTTGCTGTACAAATGGCTTGAAAGTCATCTGCCCAAGAGGGGTCCTTTTGTCTTGTCTGCAGCCACAGCTGAATGGCCTGAGCGTCTGATGAGTTTATCTACAGAGGATATTGATTGGTTCGACAGAGATAGGTTGGGTACTGAGGTGAACTTTAGTTGCAGCGGGTTTCCTAATGTGCCTTTCATAGGTAGGAAGGGCTGCATAAACTACAATCCGTCGTTGTTGGTCCGCCAGTTCGCGTATGCTTTGAGGACTCCGCCGAAGGAGGAAGAGGTACAGGAATCTCTGTATCTCACTGGTACTCTAGAAGGGGATCTGCTATCCAAGCTTCAGCGCGCGTGGAATGGTATCGGTAAGCGAGGAAACCATTGCTGGGAAAAAGCAACAATCAAGCCTACCCTCCGTATATGGCTTGGATCAGAGTCAGGGCCAATGCTATAGGGATATCGTTTCCTCATGCCAAGCCAGAAAGCCCTCCAATGATCGAAGTGCCTACTGCTGTGCCCATTCATCAGCACAACCAGGTATTAGCTGAGCGGGATGAATTGAAGCGGGCGAACGAAGAACTGGAGAAGGAACTAGCTCAGCTCCGAAGTGAGAGGAACGAAGCCGTCCATTCTTTCAAAAGGCAAACAGAGTTGGTGAACCAACTAGGTACAGACCTGACGAAGCAGATGGCCGAGCGTGAACGCATGGGTCGAGACTTCAAAGCTGTCAACGACGTACTGGCTACGAAGAAACAGCACTTGGACCAGGCATATCGGAGGATATCTAAGTTCAACCAGCACTGGAAGGCTTCCCTGGCCACCAGGAAAGAGCGGGAGGATAAGCTGATGCTGCAGATTTCCAAGCTGGAAGCTGAGGTGAAGGACAGTGAAAAGAGGTTTGATGAAGAAACCGCCCGCAGATACGCCGCCGAAGGCCAACTCAACAAAGCTCTCGCTAACCTGAAGGAGCGCAAGCTGACGGTTGAGTCCAAAAAGCGAAAACTGGAAGATTGCTTTGGCGAAGGAGCATGGGAAAGTTCAGTCGAGGGACTTCAGTATACCATTGTGCAGAGGGAATTCATCGTGGAGGGGTTACTCACTCTGCCAGATCATCCAGAGACGAAGGAGTTACTAGAAGAGTATCGCGCCCGTGGCCGTACTTGACTATTTGTATTCCTTTTGTTTTGATCATAGTTGTATGCTGACCATCACCAGGCTTGTTGGCTGAGTGTCGCACCTCGGAAAATCACATTCGAAAATACGACCCTTGCGCTAAAGGCGCGGAAATGCGGTTCGACAGAGTCGCCACCGAACTTTATTTTTCCCGAATAAACGGGAGAGGAAAATATCGAGAAAACCTCTTAAAGCGAAAGGATAGGAACAGGGCTGTCGCAACCGAGTTCCGGGTTCGGGAGTCGGTTACGTGAGGGGAAGGTATTAGCACCCCTCACGTCCGTCGTACTCGACGGGAACCTCTTAAGGTAATTGTGGGGAGTGTTGTTTAGGTTTACTTGTGTGAATCCCTCTCGTTTAGGATTTTCTTTCAACGGTATCGTAGCCTGCACAGAAATTATTCACAACTGAAGCTGAGGCTAAGAACTAAACGAGATGCCGACAATCACAACCATGTCTGAAGGTGTGAGTCATGATTTCCTTTGGACCCAAAGTATGATGAACTGAAAAACCTTGTTGCGACCACAAAACCCTCAAAATTTCATGCTCTTGAAACCAGCTTGAGTTGCTAATGGACTGGATGAAATGTTGTTGACATTTTGGACCACCTTACCAATCCCTTGCTATCGACCGTTTGGCTTCATGGTGAGTTACACATTAAACTGAAACTAAAAAATTATCCATTCATAGTAGCAGTTTGGTATTATCTACATTGCAGCAACATCAATTCAATAATATTCACAGTATAATTCAATTGCAGCTTAATGACTTTGGATAAAATCCGACCAAAACTCGGGTATGATATCAACAACACAATCATTTGTGATTGGACCAAAATGTAGACCAACGTCAAAACAACAGTAGATATGAAAATGAGATGTACATAAATGAAATGCATACATGGGTAACGAAATCCCAATAGATCAGTATCAAATAGTCACCGCAGAATTTTGATTTTGGCGCCATAAACATAAACAGCTGCAACACAATAGTATACACTCCACACACATACCATCGCAAACTAAATTTAAATAAACCATACGCTGCCAATGTAGTCTTTTGTCAATTCAAATACACGATGCAATCCAGGACATATAATAGCAGTAAATCCAGTACAACCATATCTTACCAATAGCATAAAGATTTTCAGAGAAAAAAATATTGGACCAAATCTTAAACAAAAAGGAACACACACAACATTATAAATGTCAAAGCAAATGGAAAGAGAAAGCATGAGGTTTCCATGTCAAAATGTTACCGAAACTGAAAAGCCAAATGCCTTGTTTACTGGAAGTGGTGCTGTGTGCGCCAGATTGATAGTAACCATTGCGTACGAACAGGAAGTGCTTGCAAATGCTTAATGAACATGAAGCTCATAGACAGAACTCAACCGGTATTAACTGCATCTACAACCTGCTTCCGAAACAAGACAAAGCGCCATAAAAAACAGAAGCATAAAATCACACCGAAGTCAAACCTAAGATCCTATCAAAGATATGTTGTTGATGAGTGACGTCGGAAATGTCGAAACCTCAGTGGAACCAAATACGAACATGATCACTCTAAATACTGTTGTGAGACCATATCGAAAATGGTGAAGGGCCTTGAGCCATTGTTGAGTTTCCGAAACGAGAACAATGATGGTGATGGAAGTAGAAGCAAAAGGGTTGGCGACGGTGAAGATGAGAAGTGTGTGAAGAAGAGGGGTCCGATGGTGGATTGGATTTGAAGGAGAGGTTAGGGTTGAGTAGAATCGGCGCCGAATTAGGGTTTTGTTCGGATTGATGAGTTGTATTCTCTAGGTTTTCGGGTGAATTTGGGGTTCCTCAAAGGGGCCGCCATTCTAGGGTTTTGTTTAAGAGTGATGAACAGTGAATCCTGCCCCTTTCTGAATCAATCTCCCCTTCCCTTTATAACCTGTAGACTTTCTCCCCCAACCCCTCCAATGGGCCTACCCGATGGGCCTTATGTAACTCCAAATATTTTTCAAACAATTTTCTCTCTTTTTTTATTAATTAAACATATTAACTACTAATTAATATTAACAATATAAAATATTAACTATAACAAGCAAATTGATAAAACTATAAGAAAACTAATATTATACTAATTAATACAAATAAATTGATATAAACCTAATTAATATTATTAACATAAATAATCTAATATATATATATATATATATATATATATATATATATATATATATACAAAATACTATTACTATTAAAAATATTTTAAAAGAAAGAGAAAAGTTAAGAAATTGAAATAAAATAAAATAAAAAGGATACGTGCCACGCTTTAATTGGTCAAAGAGAATAAATTTAAAAAACGCCCAATTTCGGGTGGACACGTGTTTAAACGGCATGAAACAATAAATGCGAAAGTATTTACAAAAAAGGGTAGGACAAATTTAGGGTATGACAGATGCCCCTATCTAATCGACTTAAACCCAGGAGAATGAACTGCATTGGCGTTCACATTCCTGAGGTAGAAGTCTATTAGATATAAAAAGACCCTGAATTTGTCCGAAAGAAAGAGAGATGCTTGAGAATTAAAAAAAACTGGATGATATAAACCTCTGAGTAAATTGTAAATAACCGGCAAAAAGCCATCCTCACCGAAAGGGATGAGGGAATGAAACACACACGGCCAACACCAACAAAAGGATGGCAAAGCAAAACGCAATCAAAATATCGTGCAATCTGACATCGACGAAATGCCAGACCTACCACCAAAAGGATGGTAGAGCGAAAACACAAACAAAACATCGCACAATCTGATATCGACGAAATATCAGACCCACCACCAAAAGGATGATAGAGCGAAAACACAAACAAAACAATCGCACAATCTGATATCGACGAAATATCAGACCCACCACCAAAAGGATGATAGAGCAAAAACAAAAGCAGAACATCGCACAATCTGATATCGACGAAATATCAGACCCACCACCAAAAAGATGGTAGAGCGAAAACAAAAACAAAACATCGCACAATCTGACATCGACGAAATGCCAGACCTACCACCAAAAGGATGGTAGAGCGAAAGCACAAACAAAACATCGCACAATCTGATATCGACGAAATATCAGACCCACCACCAAAAGGATGGTAGAGCAAAAACAAAAACAAAACATCGCACAATCTGACATCGACGAAATGCCAGACCTACCACCAAAAGGATGATAGAGCGAAAACAAAAACAAAACATCGCACAATCTGATATCGACGAAATATCAGACCCACCACCAAAAGGATGATAGAGCGAAAACAAAAGCAGAACATCGCACAATCTGATATCGACGAAATATCAGACCCACCACCAAAAGGATGGTAGAGCGAAAACAAAAACAAAACATCGCACAATCTGACATCGACGAAATGCCAGACCTACCACCAAAAGGATGGTAGAGCGAAAGCACAAACAAAACATCGCACAATCTGATATCGATGAAATATCAGACCCACCACCAAAAGGATGGTAGAGCGAAAACAAAAACAAAACATCGCACAATCTGACATCGACGAAATGCCAGACCTACCAATAAAAGGATGATAGAGCGAAAACAAAAATAAAACATCGCACAATCTGATATCGACGAAATATCAGACCTACCACCAAAAGGATGGTAGAGCGAAAACATAAACAAAACATCGCGCAATCTGATATCGACGAAATACCAGACCTACCACCAAAAGGATGATGGAGCGAAACTCACACCAAAATAAAACATCGCACAATCTGATATCGACGAAATACCAGACCCACCACCAAAAGGATGATGGAGCGAAACTCACACCAAAATAAAACATCGCACAATCCGATATCGACGAAACACCAGACCTACCACCAAAAGGATGGTAGAGAGAAAACACAAAAGAAATATCGCACAATCTGACATCAACGAAATGCCAGACCTACCACCAAAAGGATGGTAGAGCGAAATACAACACACAGGTTGCTATCACCAAAAGGATGATAGGACAACACAGATTTGAAGTTTACCAACACCAAAAGGATGCAGGCTAGGTTGAACTAACGAAGTCCGACTATCACCAAAAGGATGATGGTAAGGCAATTGACAACGGTCACGCTTGCTGGGTACAACTCACTAGGGAACCCCTGAGAGGAAGATTGAATTGAAATGAGTCAACGGGGTACGCCCACCGTCTTGTTTGGAGATCATAGTTTTGCTAAAATGATTTCATGGTTACGCCCATGAATTCTGAAGAGGATGCCCCTGATTGGGGCTGAATTTGTCTTGATGTCTTGTCTTGGTCAACAAAAGGCTGAACAACCTCGTGAGGAACACTCACGATTTTGCTGAAGATGCCCCTGCTCGGGTTGGATCTTGCTTTGAACTTCTTGGATTTGCCCAACAAAAGGTTGAACAACTTCGTGAGGAACGCCCACGGTCTTGAATGGTATGCCCCTGACTGGGCTGAATATAATTTTGAAGATCTGGTCAACCACAAGGTTGAACATACGTCATGGGAAACACCCATGGTCTTGAAAAGAAATGCCCTTGACTAGGCTGATGATTGCTTTGAAGCTCTTGAAAATCATGGGACAAACCCACCATCTTGCGGAAGATGCCCCTGACGGGGCGGTCGACGGTCTTGAAAATCTTCGAGATTGATCCTGGACCTTGACTTGCATATATGAATGTTGGATGATATTCCATATGGGTGCAAGAGCTGGGGAAGTATGGTATGATTGGAGTATGATGCAAGACACTTATGATATTGAATGCGATGCGTATGATGCACATGATGCAGATGGGTAATTGGAAATGCAAGGTGGAGATGCCAGCATGATGGACTTTTGGTAGTTGCCAATGCGGATTGGACTTCGGGTGGTGGGAGGGATTGACTTCCTCGACACGCAGCTTGTTGGGGACGTCACGATCGAAGCAGAAGATGATGCTCTAGATGCCCCAAGTCTGGGTACTTGGTGATTTGTTGTCAATTTTTCTTCAGAGAAGATTGCAACTCTGCTTGTTGGTCAGGACGACATGGTCTTGCCCCAGTCTGAACTTGTTAATGGTTTGCCTCAGGTTAACCAGCTCTGACATATGGAAGTTGAACTCGGATGACTTGCCCCTGTTCGAGCTGTTGAGTGATCCGCCCCAGCCTGTGGGTTCTGAGGTAGTCTCGCTTCGTGTGCACCACTGAAAGTCAAGTTCCTCCTCGATCGCTCCTTTGCTGAAATATCTTTGGATACCTAGCACTGTTTTGCAGTTAAAATTGTACATTCATAAATGGTAATAATTAATGCAAAGTTCGACGCAAGTTTGCAAAAGTATTGTTTATTTGGAAGTGTCGTGATAGTGATACGAATGGACTGCTAGCCCAGACGTTGTGTTGTTTTGATTGGTGTGAAAGATATATCAAGAGAAATAACACTAATGCTGATGATTAGAAATCAAGTGAGGAGTCAGGTTACGCAACCTTGCGATAGTATGCTTTCAGAAATAACCTCGCCTCAATTAGATCTTTCGAGGGTTGTAACGTGGTCTGGTTCACGGTTATGAAACAAAGGATATTAGGCTCAAAGTATGATTTGTACCTACCCCTTCTTCTTAATGATCTCCAGTCCTACGCTCAGTTAATTCTACACTTGTCTGGACGGTGTAAGCTTGAAGGTTCAAGGTTTGCTCGACGTGGCAGTCACTTTATTTTGATGGATGCCAGTGCCTCTTTGATTTGGGTGGCCACTGAATCTTTTTTGTTTTTTGTTGAGGGTTTCGGGGTCCTCTTTTGCTTTCGTTTTGATCCCTAACTTTTGCATGGATTGACTTCGTTTGTCAGATCCATCGGGATTGCCTTGATTTTTCCTAAGTCCCCTCTAAGGTGTCTGACTTAGCAGGCTTTCGATGTTTTTTGATTTTGTTGTGACTGCCATAGTATGGGTCTTTGATGGACAACCGTCTTTTAGATATTGATTCGGATACGGGATTGGATTAACTGAACACTACCCTGCCCCAGGTTGGGTGTAAAGGTTTGAATATCCGAAGGAAACTGCTACTTCTAGGCTCGAAGTGGTTCACTAGGGATTAACTCCTTATATCTCCGGTGTTTGGGGAATTGAAGCAATGCATGTACATCATTGACGAGATTCGGTCTGAAAGCATACGATTCGCAATTATGGGTATCTCGTTTTCGTCATCCTCCCTCAAATCAAGCTAAACAACAGTGAATATAGTGGAGTAAATAAATGTGTCGGTGATAAGTGAAAATGAGTGAATATGACATAACTAATTCAAAACATGCATAAACGATACATTAATGAAAACCAAATACGAATGGCAATTGTTCAAAGCATACAATACTTAAATAAGCAAAGACAAAACATAAGAAATTGCGAACAAGGAAATGGCAACATGACTGCCTTCTTCGAGGAATGAACTTGACTGGAATCGATCTGACATTGGCGTTAGTTGACTGGTGGCATTGGATTGTTGATGATATTTGGAGACTTCCCATTGAAGTTGATAGCATCCCTGTCAATCATGTCTTGAATTATGTGCTTGAAAGCCCTGCAGTCCTCAATGGTATGACCTGGAGCGCCCTTATGAAACTCACAATGAGCATTTGCATCGTAATCGGCAGGAAGGATGGTTGGAGGAGCTAAATCTCTTGGGACAACAGCTTTCTTCTCCATCAATTGAGCAAACATTTTGGCATATGACATTGGTAGACAATCAAAGACTCTATCTGGTCTCCATGTTCTTTGTGGACGCTGTGGGCGAGCACCTTGTCGTTGCTGAGTAGCTTGCATCTGCTGTTGCTGAGGAGGATACTGATATCCTTGCTGGTTGTAGGCTTGTTGCTGAGGAGCCTGTTGCCGTGGCATCTGAGCTTGCGCTGCTTGAACAGCTGGCTGATAAGGCATTGGAGCATATTGCGCAGCAGCAACATATGGGTACTGATAGTAGGGAACCTGATAAGGCATAGGAGCAGGAGCTTGTTGAGAAGCTTGCCCTTTCTGCAAAAAGATGGCATTTGTTTCGCCCTCCTTCTTCTTGTATCCATTAAAAGGCCTCTTGGCATTAGCCTGGCTGTTAGAACCTCCTGGGATCTTCCCACTCTTCAGCCCTTCTTCAATTCTCTCACCGACGATCACCAAGTCAGAGAATCCAGCGGAGACACTACCGATCAGCTTTTCGTAATACTGGCCCTGCAAGGTGCCCATGAAGATGTCAATCAATTCACGGTCAATAAGAGGTGGATGCACCCTTGCGGCTAGCTCTCTCCATCGTTGCGCGTACTCCTTGAAGGATTCGCCATCTTTCTGAGTCATACTCTGAAGCTGAGTACGATTAGGAGCAAGGTCGGTATTGTATTTGTACTGCTTGACAAATGCATCAGCTAGCTCGGCCCAAGTGCGCACACTATTACGCTCCAGCTGCATGTACCATTCGAGTGATGCCCCAGACAAACTGTCCTGGAAGCAATGGATCATGAGCTTCTCGTCTCTGGCATAGGCAGCCATCTTGCGACAGTACATCTTCAGATGAATGTTTGGGCAGCTGAGACCTTTGTACTTTGAAAATTCGAGTACCTTGAACTTTGGAGGAATGACAACATCAGGCACCAAGCACAATTCCAGAGCACTGAAAGAATTTGAGTTATGCCCCTCCATGGCTCAGAGTTTCTCGGCTAGATCTCGGCACATCTTCATGGCTTCTGAATCCTGAGCAGCAACAGGACTGGCGATGGGAATAGCAGCATGATAGTTCTGAACATCGTCATACTGATCCATCAGAGTATCTTCGATATGGGGAACCGGGATTTGCACAGCAGTAGGCTGGGCCTGCGGGATGGTTCCAATGGTAACTCCAGGCGCGGGGATTGGCTGAGAAGTGTTTCCTTCGACTGCGTTGTTGAAGTTCAACGGCATCCCATGAGAATTTGGGATTGGAACCAAAGGGATGGCAGTAGACCCTTGTCCATTGTTGTTGACGATAGCGGCGGCTTCACGCTGTTCTTCCTCCCTCCTGGCTGCGAGGATAGCTTCGAGGATCTGGTCGATCTTTCCTTTCATAGAGTCCAACTCTTCCCTGAAGGCAACTTGCTCCTGCTGAATCTGCTCCATCATACGTCTGGTATTGGCTCTAGTTGCATACTGGTGTCGGGGAATCAACTTGATTTACTGGAGAAGAAGGAACGGAGACATAAGATTCTGTTGAAGGACTGGAAATGCAAAATGCACAACATATGGAATGCAATGCAAATGATATGCAAGATGCAATGCAAGATACAAGATCCAGGATCACAGGATCACAATCAAACAACTCCTTAAGCTGGTAACTGTAATAGATAAGCAACCATAATTCCTGCTCAAAGAAAGTTGACAGGTAAACCCTATATGGGAAGATCTAGACACTCTACCCATAAACCCACTCACGGGATGGTTTCTATGTTTGGTTCCCAGGATCACGGACACTAGTCGTATTAGCGTCACGCAACAGGCTGGTTGTATTACAACGATAATAACGATAAGGTCTCTCCTGAGCGGGGTCCTCATGCTAGGCGCCCAAGGAGCGAGTCCTTTGAGACTAACACTACACGACCACCAATATCAGAACTGGTGCTAACAAAAGGTTCCCAGAATCACGGACCCTTCATTAATCAAGTCGTGCAACAGGCTAGATGTGTTACAACAAGATCTACGAATAGGTCTCCTCTGGAGGAGCTTTCATGCTAGGCCCACAAGGAGCAAGTCCTCGGAGACTAACACTACTCGACTACCAATTCCAAACTATGTGTTCTCTCTGCTTTTACCAAAGCTCGGGCGTAGAGCCTTACTCATGACGTCATCCCAAGAACCGAAAGGCCCAGATAACAAGCACAAAAAAACTCTACAAGAGAACAAATACAAAAAGAAAACAAATAAAAACAAACACTCCTCACAAACCAAAAGATAGGCTCGACTCTCTCTTTGCATGGAGCAGTTTATCCCCAGCAGAGTCGCCACCTGTCGCACCTCGAAAAATCACATTTGAAAATACGACCCTCGCGCTAAAGGCGCGGAAATGCGGTTCGACAGAGTCGCCACCGAACTTTATTTTTCCCGAATAAACGGGAGAGGAAAATATCGAGAAAACCTCTTAAAGCGAAAGGATAGGAACAGGGCTGTCGCAACCGAGTTCCGGGTTCGGGAGTCGGTTACGTGAGGGGAAGGTATTAGCACCCCTCACGTCCGTCGTACTCGACGGGAACCTCTTAAGGTAATTGTGGGGAGTGTTGTTTAGGTTTACTTATTTTCTTCTCGTTATTGAAGGTAAAGTTGGCAGGGTAAAAGGTTAAAGACGCTAAGGAGAGATGATGCGCCGTAATAACCTTGCGTGTCGTGATTGTGAATCCCTCTCGTTTAGGATTTTCTTTCAACGGTATCGCAGCCTGCACAGAAATTATTCACAACTGAAGCTGAGGCTAAGAACTAAACGAGATCCCGACAATCACAACCATGTCTGAAGGTGTGAGTCATGATTTCCTTTGGACCCAAAGTATGATGAACTGAAAAACCTTGTTGCGACCACAAAACCCTCAAAATTTCATGCTCTTGAAACCAGCTTGAGTTGCTAATGGACTGGATGAAATGTTGTTGACATTTTGGACCACCTTACCAATCCCTTGCTATCGACCGTTTGGCTTCATGGTGAGTTACACATTAAACTGAAACTAAAAAATTATCCATTCATAGTAGTAGTTTGGTATTATCTACATTGCAGCAACATCAATTCAATAATATTCACAGTATAATTCAATTGCAGCTTAATGACTTTGGATAAAATCCGACCAAAACTCGGGTATGATATCAACAACACAATCATTTGTGATTGGACCAAAATGTAGACCAACGTCAAAACAACAGTAGATATGAAAATGAGATGTACATAAATGAAATGCATACATGGGTAACAAAATCCCAATAGATCAGTATCAAATAGTCACCGCAGAATTTTGATTTTGGCGCCATAAACATAAACAGCCGCAACACAATAGTATACACTCCACACACATACCATCGCAAACTAAATTTAAATAAACCATACGCTGCCAATGTAGTCTTTTGTCAATTCAAATACACGATGCTATCCAGGACATATAATAGCAGTAAATCCAGTACAACCATATCTTACCAATAGCATAAAGATTTTCAGAGAAAAAAATATTGGACCAAATCTTAAACAAAAAGGAACACACACAACATTATAAATGTCAAAGCAAATGGAAAGAGAAAGCATGAGGTTTCCATGTCAAAATGTTACCGAAACTGAAACGCCAAATGCCTTGTTTACTGGAAGTGGTGCTGTGTGCGCCAGATTGATAGTAACTATTGCGTACGAACAGGAAGTGCTTGCAAATGCTTAATGAACATGAAGCTCATAGCCAGAACTCAACCGGTATTAACTGCATCTACAACCTGCTTCCGAAACAAGACAAAGCGCCATAAAAAACAGAAGCATAAAATCACACCGAAGTCAAACCTAAGATCCTATCAAAGATATGTTGTTGATGAGTGACGTCGGAAATGTCGAAACCTCAGTGGAACCAAATACGAACATGATCACTCTCAATACTGTTGTGAGACCATATCGAAAATGGTGAAGGGCCTTGAGCCATTGTTGAGTTTCCGAAACGAGAACAATTATGGTGATGGAAGTAGAAGCAAAAGGGTTGGCGACAGTGAAGATGAGAAGTGTGTGAAGAAGAGGGGTCCGATGGTGGATTGGATTTGAAGGAGAGGTTAGGGTTGAGTAGAATCGGCGCCGAATTAGGGTTTTGTTCGGATTGATGAGCTGTATTCTCTAGGTTTTCGGGTGAATTTGGGGTTCCTCAAAGGGGCCGCCATTCTAGGGTTTTGTTTAAGAGTGATGAACAGTGAATCCTGCCCCTTTCTGAATCAATCTCCCATTCCCTTTATAACCTGCAGACTTTCTCTCCCAACTCCTCCAATGGGCCTACCCGATGGGCCTTATGTAACTCCAAATATTTTTCAAACAATTTTCTCTCTTTTTTTATTAATTAAACATATTAACTACTAATTAATATTAACAATATAAAATATTAACTATAACAAGCAAATTGATAAAACTATAAGAAAACTAATATTATACTAATTAATACAAATAAATTGATATAAACCTAATTAATATTATTAACATAAATAATCTAATATATATATATATATATATATATATATATATATATATATATATATATATATATATATATATATATATATATATATATATATATATATATATATATATATATATATATATATATATATATATATATATATATATATATATATATATATATATATATATATATACAAATTACTATTACTATTAAAAATATTTTAAAAGAAAGAGAAAAGTTAAGAAATTGAAATAAAATAAAATAAAAAGGATACGTGCCACGCTTTAATTGGTCAAAGAGAATAAATTTAAAAAACGCCCAATTTCGGGTGGACACGTGTTTAAATGGTATGAAACAATAAATGCGAAAGTATTTACAGAAAAGGGTAGGACAAATTTAGGGTATGACACTGAGGTCACGCTGTTGATTCGTCTTGTACTTGCTGATGCTATGTACTGCCTTGACAGGCTTTCTTTATATATGAGATTGATGTTTCCATGATTGGGCTCAGACTTCTTCTTATTATTATTATCAGCACTGGCACTCAGGCACTAGGATCGGGGGAAATCTCCCAAACACAGACACACGCATGCATCTGCATGAAGCATTTGCAGGGCGTACATTTTGTTGTTTTTCCTAACCTTTAGTGTTTACAGGTTTTTCAGGTTCACAGGTCCCAAGCTGTTTCCGGTGGTTCCAGGATTGATCAGAGACTAATTCACCGTTATCCGACTCGAGCTAATTAGACCAGGATCATGGATCAAGTGCAGACAGATGTCCAGGAGCTCCACGAGAGGATGGATCGCTTTATGGAACTTATGCAGGTGGTCGCCAATGGTCAGGACCAGCTCCGGACTTTGGTTCAGCCTTTGATCTCCAGGGTTGATAGCAACGTCATACTCCATGACTGAAGGGATTCTGCAGTTTAGCCTGAGGGCTGAAAGTGTATCAGGAGAGGTAGTGCTGAAGCAGGCCGATGAAGTCGCCACCATCACCATCCCTCGCCGGCCAATAACCATTTCTGCGCCCAGACCGCCTACAATCACTATTACCAAAGCTGGGCCGATACCATTCGAGAGCACTAACGCCGTTCCGTGGCATTATGGGGCTGAAGTCTATTGCAACGGTCAAAGGTTGGAGCTGGAGCCGTATGGGTCGACTGTAGAGAATCTCGCAGGAATCAGTGGTATTACCCGCAGCGGAAGAGTATTTGCGCCGCCAGAGGTCGTGGTAGAGAAAGAGGTCAGAGCTGATGCGGCCGATAAGGGTAAAAGCAAAGTCGTCGAAGAGGTCCCGTGTGGGGTAGAGAAAGATTTGCTCGTCAAAGATGCCAAGGAGTTTATGCGGTTGATCAAAAAGAGCGACTACAAGATTGTAGACCATCTCCATCAGACGCCTTCAAAGATTTCTATTCTCAACTTGTTGCTGTGTTCTGAAGCGCACCGCAACGCGTTGCTAAAGGTATTGAACGCTGCCTACGTACCGCAAGAGATATCAGTCAATCAGCTAAAAGAAGTGGTAGCCCATGTTAATGCTGGCAATGGGCTAGGTTTCACAGACTTAGAGCTGACGCCAAAAGGGAGGAATCACAACAACGCCCTGCACATCGCGATCGAGTGTAGGGGCACAATCATGTCGCATGTCCTGGTGGACACAGGTTCGTCGCTTAATGTGCTTCCGAAGAAGGCATTAATGAAGTTGGACACTCGCGGATTGCTTTGCACGCCCATTGATCTGGTGGTGAAAGCATTCGACGGAACTAAACGCCACGTTTTCGGGGAGGTGACCCTGCCGGTCCAAGTCGGTCCGGAAACGTTCGACACGGTCTTTTATATCATGGACATCATGCCTGCCTACAGTTGCCTCTTGGGCCGGCCATGGATCCATGCAGCTGGTGCCGTGACCTCCACGTTGCACCAAAAGCTCAAATATGCTGTCGGGGGAAGCATCGTAACCGTGTGTAGCGAGGAGGACATAATGGTGAGCCATTTGTCATCCTTTAAGTATGTTGAAATGGATGGCGAAATCCATGAAACTCTCTGCCAAGCATTTGAAGTCGTCAAAGTGAAAGAGGTAGCTCCTGTGGTCACAGAAAAGCAAGAGATGAATCTCTCCTCATTCAAGGAAGCTCGGGCCGTCGTCCAAGCTGGATATACCCCAGGATGGGGGCATATTTTGGAGATACCAATCAAGCAGGATATGTTTGGGTTGGGGTATTCTCCTGAAGCTGGAGCTTCTTCTTCTTCGTCTAGCAGTGCGTCTCGAGGTAAGGGGCCGGTCCTATTTACCAGTGGCGGAGTGATCTTCGATAGCATCAACACGGCGTCTGAAGACAGCGGGGATAGCGATTGTGATCTCGACTCTTGGATTCAGCCAAGCAAGTCGGGCGAGAGACTCAACAATTGGACCATCAAGGATATCATCCCGATGACAAGTGAAGAGTAGTGATTTACTTTTTCAATCATTGTACAACCCTATGTCCTACCCGGGGCATAGCGGTTTTATTGTCAGGGCCTTGTTGGATTATGTACATGCATTTTGTTAATAAATCAAAGGCGTTTTCTTCGTATTCAAATATTGTGTTCTCTGTTATTCCTGTTTTATATTTGTTTTGAAAAACAGTAAAATGGCAATGGGGTTTGTGCTAACCTGCATATTCCTGTTTTAAACTTAACCCTTGTTATTGCGGGATCCACATAACAGATGACATCGACTCTGGACCTTCTACGGCTCACTTCGACTTCGATTGCCCGATCTATCAAGCCGAAGAAGAGATTGATGAAGACGAAGACCTTCCTGAAGAGTTGGCCCGCTTGTTGAAACAAGAGGAGAAGGTTATTCTGCCTCATGAGGAGGAGATCGAAATCGTAAATCTGGGTTCTGAAGAGCTCGTCAGAAACGTCAGGGTAGGGGCTGCGCTGCAGAGTAATGTCAAGCAGAGATTGGTCAAGATGCTAAGAGAGTATAGTGATGTCTTTGCTTGGTCATACGAAGATATGCCCGGACTTGACACGGACATCGTGGTCCACCACTTGCTGCTACGAGAAGATTGCCCTCCCGTCAAGCAGAAGCTTAGGAGGACGAGACCAGATATGGCCGTTAAGACCAAAGAAGAAGTGCAGAAACAACTTGATGTTGGCTTCTTAGCGGTCACCACTTACCCTCCGTGGGTCGCCAACATCGTGCCTGTACCGAAGAAGGACGGTAAGGTACGCATGTGCGTCGATTATCGGGATTTGAATAGGGCGAGCCCTAAAGATGATTTCCCGTTGCCTCATATCGATGTGTTGGTCGATAACACAGCCCAATTCTCCGTGTTTTTGTTCATGGATGGCTTCTCCGGTTACAACCAGATCAAGATGGCGCCGAAGGACATGGAGAAAACAACGTTTATCACTCCATGGGGAACATTTTGCTATAAGGTAATGCCCTTCGGTCTGAAGAACGCAGGGGCCACTTACCAGCGAGCAATGGTAACTTTGTTTCATGATATGATTCATCATGAGATTGAGGTCTATGTTGATGACATGATTGCGAAGTCCCAAACAGAGGAAGAGCATCTGGTCAACTTATTGAAGCTTTTTGAGAGGCTTAGGAAGTTCAGGTTGAGGCTGAATCCTAACAAATGCACTTTCGGAGTGCGGTCCGGAAAGTTATTGGGGTTTATCGTTAGCGAACGAGGTATCGAGGTTGATCCTGCGAAAATAAAAGCCATTCAAGAAATGCCAGCGCCGAAAACAGAAAAAGAAGTTCGTGGTTTTTTGGGCAGAATAAACTACATTGCAAGGTTTATCTCTCAGCTCACGGCCACTTGTGAACCGATGTTCAAGCTTTTAAAGAAAGATCAGGCGGTTAGCTGGAATGAGGATTGCCAGAAGGCATTCGATAAGATAAAGCAGTATCTTCAAGAACCTCCAATCTTGATACCCCCAGTGGCTGGACGGCCATTAATCATGTACTTGACTGTTCTTGAGAATAGTATGGGGTGTGTTCTCGATCAGCACGACGAGACGGGCAGAAAAGAGCATGCCATTTACTACTTGAGTAAAAAGTTCACTGACTGTGAATCTCGATACTCGATGCTGGAGAAGACGTGTTGTGCACTAGCTTGGGCTGCCAAACGTCTACGACAGTACATGCTCAATCACACCACTATGCTAATTTCGAAGATGGATCCAATCAAGTACGTCTTCGAGAAGCAGGCTCTTTCGGGCAGGATTGCCAGATTGAAAATGGTGTTAACGGAATATGATATTCAGTACGTGTCCCAGAAGGCCATCAAGGGAAGCGTATTGTCTGATTACCTTGCCGAACAGCCGATCGGGGATTATCAGCCGATGAAGTTTGAATTCCCTGACGAGGATATTATATTTCGCAAAGCGAAGGATTGCGATGAGCCGTTTCCCGACGAGGGGCCAGATAGGAAATCCCAGTGGAAGTTGATATTCGACGGGGCGGTTAATTCCTATGGAAGTGGCATCGGGGCTATCATCACGACTCCCCATGGATCCCACATCCCGTTTACTGCGAGACTGACGTTTCCAGTCACCAATAATGAGGCGGAGTACGAAGCATGCATCATGGGTCTAGAAGAAGCGATTGATTTGAGAATCAAGAACCTAGACGTATATGGTGACTCAGCGCTTGTGATCAACCAAATTAAAGGGGAGTGGGAAACTCGTCAATCGAATTTAGTGTCGTACATGAATTATGCCAGGAGGCTACTTCCGTTCTTCGATCGAGTGGAACTCCATCATGTGCCCAGAGCAGAAAATCAGATGGCTGACGCCTTAGCCATGTTGGCTTCAATGTATAAAGTCAATTTTTGGAATGAGGCTCCAAGAATTGTACTATCTCGTCTTGATAGAACGGCATTTGTCTTTGCAATCGAGGAAGCCGCCGACGGCAAGCCATGGTTTCACGACATCCAGACTTTCCTTATGACTAAGGAGTATCCTGCGGGTGCGTCAACCCAGGATAAGAAGACTCTGAGGAGGCTGTCTGGAAACTTTTATCTCAATCCTGATGGAGTGTTGTATAAGAGAAACCACGATCTCGTGCTACTCAGATGTGTAGATGAGAAAGAGGCAAGTATGCTCATGGAGGAAGTCCATGAAGGCACATTTGGTACGCACGCCGGCGGGCATGCTATGACGAGGAAGATCCTGAGAGCAGGATACTACTGGCTGATGATGGAGTCGGATTGCTTCAGATTCGCGAAGAGATGTCATAAATGCCAGATTTATGCTGATAAAGTTCATGTGCCGCCGTGCCCGTTGAATGTCTTGTCCTCCCCGTGGCCGTTCTCCATGTGGGGCATCAACATGATAGGCAAGATCGAGCCCACTACATCTAACGGTCATCGCTTCATTCTGGTAGCTATCGATTACTTCACCAAGTGGGTGGAGGCAGCCTCGTATGCTAATGTGACCAAGCAGGTGGTGGCTAAGTTCATAAAGAGGGACATCATCTGTCGTTATGGAATTCCCGAGCGGATCATTACTGATAATGGTTCGAATCTGAATAACAAGATGATGAAGGAGTTGTGCCAGAGTTTCAAGATTGAACACCACAACTCATCTCCTTACCGGTCGAAGATGAATGGCGCTGTTGAAGCAGCCAACAAGAACATAAAGAAGATTGTTCAGAAGATGGTTGTGACATACAAAGACTGGCACGAGATGCTGCCATTTGCATTGCACGGTTATCGTACAACGGTACATACGTCAACCGGGGCAACTCCTTTCTCCTTAGTGTACGGTATGGAAGCTGTCCTACCGTTAGAAGTGGAGATCCCTTCTTTGCGAGTTTTGGTTGATGTGAAACTCGACGAGGCAGAATGGATTACGAATCGTCTGAACCAACTCAGCCTGATGGACGAGAAGAGGTTAGCATTGATTGCGTTTGGTCGTCTGTACCAAAGCCGAATGAAGAAAGCTTATGATAAGAAGGTGCGTCCTAGAAGCTTTCAGATGGGTGATCTCGTCCTGAAGAAGATTCTTCCTCCACACTCCGATCACCGGGGCAAGTGGACTCCGAATTACGAAGGTCCGTATGTCGTCAGCAAGGTCTTCTCGGGAGGAGCTTTGTTGTTATCCACGATGGATGGTGAAGATTTTGCATCCCCGGTGAACGCGGACGCAGTTAAAAAATACTTTGCTTGAAAGCGACCCGCTGGACAAAAAAAAGAGAGTCCAGGCAAAAAAGGGGCATCCCGGCGAACCAAAAACAGAATAAAAAGGTTCGGGCAAAAATTAGGGATATAATTGAAAAGATGTACACCCGCGAAGTCGAAAACCTACACTGGGCGGCTTCGGCAAAAAAGGGTATCCCGGTGAACTGAAAACCCGTAAAGGGCGGTTCACGCAAAAGTTAGGGATTTGAAAAAGCAAATGACTGCGTTCCGCGTGTGGAATTTCTTTGTTTAGTGGTTTGGAGGACCTGAGGGTCGTTTATCCGAATCAATCTCTTCCGAAGCTGAAGCGTCGGAGAAGTATCAAAGTCGAGTGGGTCTTAGAGGGATCAACTCATGGTGTTCGTCTACGCCTCGTTGCCGACATTTGTATATACTGATGTATAGTTATGTTTTATTGTGCGCGACTTCCTCATTCCAGGAGCCTGCCTCTGTTGTAAAACATTTTTACCCATTCAGGGGTTCGTTATCAATAAAATGCATACTATTCAGCAATTCTGTTTGTCTGTTTAGCATTTATCTGTTTGTTTGCAAAAAAGAACGCCGATGTTTTTGATAAAATGCGCATACATAAACTTACTGGCCTAGGCCACTGATTGTTGAAACAATTAATTACTTGGATATTGTCACGAGATAATAACCTTGATAGGCCCCTTTGAGAAGGGTATCTTGTCTGTTTGTTTGTGTTGTTACAGGTGTAGCATATTCCAGACAATGCACCGTGCGCATCCCGAAGCAGGATGATTCCTCTTTCTCCAGCAGAGTTCAGTAGCCTCTCCCCGCAGAGTCTGAATGCAAGATAATGAGCATTGATATGTCTCCCCAGGAAGAGATGATTCTCTCCCCAACCAGATGCGTCCTGAAGGAACGTCATCTCCTCAGCTGAGCCAAGCGCCGAAGCATGATTCACTCCCCCAGCACCGGGTCACAAGTCCAGGTTTCATGGAAATGTTCAGGCGCCGAAGCTCGTGTTCATCCCTCAGCACCGGGTCACAAGTGCAGGTTTCATAGGAAGCTATTCGTACGCCGAAGTATGCAGCAACTGATGGTGCCAGACTGAAGTCCCCAGTGGAATTGAAATTCCCCACCAGAGTTGTACTCCCCCCCGAAGTCGGATGATTCCTTCTTCCCCAGTGGAATTGAAATTCCTCATCAGAGTCGTATTCTCTCCAGCGAAGCAGAATGATTTCTCCTTCCTCAGCTGAGTTTGCAGATCCCCAAGAGAGCCGAATCCTTGGAAGTTGATCAGACCATGATTGGTTTTTTTCCCAGTAGAGTGTTGAACAGCTGAAGTTGTTTCCCCACATAGCTCTTATCCCCAGAAGAGTAGCCAAGACGGCCACGCAGCTTATTCCAGCGATTGCCATCGCTTTCCCTCAGCAGGTCCAGGTTCTCGTAGAGCTTCGCGCCCCTGCAGTAGTCAACTGAAGTTGTTTCCCCCGCAGCAGTCAACTGAAGTTGTGTCCCCTGCGGAGTCCAATTGAGATTGGCGTAATTCTGTTCTCCTCAGCAGGATGATTCCTCTATCTGAGCAGTTCTTTCTCCTTGACAGGAGGATTCCCCCCTCGGCATTTATTTTGCTGACGGGATCGCATCATTGTGCATGATTGCATAGCATTTATCATAAACGCATAGCATTTCCACCGTGTGGAGCATTGCGCCATTGCCGAAGCATATGCATAATAAACATGATCTAGGTTGCTACCGTTCTTGTTTTGCAGGTGTTCCGCCACAAAATTGATTGCTCAGGATAATTCCTGACATTCTCCCCAACGAAGACGCTTGCTCAAGATGATTCTTGAGGTCCCCAGCGAAGTCTTCAGTTCAAGATGATTCTTGAATTCCTCAGCAGGGCCATTTGCTTAAGATGATTCTTAAGCTCCCCAGTAGAGCCCCCAGTGAAGGTTGCCCAGGATGATTCCTGAAGCCCCAAGAGAGCCGAATCCTTGGAAGCTGCTCAAGCCATGATTGGTTTGTCCCAAACAAGAGTTGCCCAGGATGATTCCTGAAATCCCCAACGGAGTGTTCGCTCCAGGTTGGTTATCGGTTCAAGATGATTCTTGAAGTCCCCGACGGAGTTATTTGTCTGAGGTGATTCTTGAAGTCCTCAGTAGAGCTGATTCATCCAGAAGGATTTCTGGACCCCCGGAGCGGAGTTACTTGATAGTTCTCCAGAATCCCCAGCGGCGAAGCATCCTCCCCAGCAGGTTTTCTGACGGCGAAGTTGAAACCTCCCTCGAAGACTCCATGATTGAAGTCTGACCGTGTTAATGCGAAATGCCTGATGGCATGATCAACCTGATGGTTGAAGTCCGGCTGATGCCCGACAATTCCTCGGTATGCCTGATGGCATGATCGACTATGTACTACCGGTTACCGTGTGACCAATCCCCCAATGAAGTTTCTTCACCCTGGCGGCGATGTCAGACCCTTTGTAGCTCCGGCGGCAATGTTGGATGTACGTTTGTTTCCGACGGTGATGTCAGATGATTTAGTTCCCCAGCGGCGAGGTTGGATGTTTGTTTCGACGGCGAGGTCAGATTATTTCTAGTTCCCCAGCGGCGACGTTGGATGTTTGTCTTGACGGCGAAGTCAGATTATGTTGAGAACTTGACGGCGAAGTCAGATTATGTTGAGTACTTGACAGCGATGTCGGGTGTTTCCCAGAGTTATAGTTTATTTCTGACGGCGATGTCAGATTCTTTGATGCTCCAGCGGCGAGGTTGGATGTTTGGTTGACGGCGATGTCAGTTTCTTTGTTGTCCCAGCGGCGATGTGGGATGTTTGGGCCTGGCGGCGATGTCAGTTGATTTAGTTTTCCAGCGGCGATGTTGGGTGTTTCTCGGATCCTCTATTTCTCCAGCGGCGATGTTGGACGTCTGTTTCTGACGGTGATGTCAGGTGAGTCAGTTCTCCAGCGGCGATGTTTGGATGTTTGATTCTGGCGGCGATGTTAGGTTCTTTTGTTTTCCAGCGGCGATGTTGGATGTTTGTTTCTGGCGGCGATGTCAGGTTCTTTTGTTTTCTAGCGGCGATGTTGGGTGTTTTATTTCTGGCAGCGATGTCAGGTAGTTTATCTTTCCAGCGGCGATGTTAGGTATGTTAGGTTCTTTTGTTTTCCAGCGGCAATGTTGGGTGTTTTGTTTCTGGCAGCGATGTCAGGTGGTTTATCTTTCCAGCGGCGATGTTGGGTATGTCAGGTGATTTAGTTTTCCAGCGGCGATTTTGGGTGGTTTGGTTGTCCGACGGTGATGTCAGATCAGTATTTCTCCAGCTAGTTGCCGTGCAACTATCGTTTCAGTGTTTGAAGATTTGTTCCCACCAGTGTACCGTGTACTTGAGCAGTTGGCAAATTTCCGGGTTTATCGGTATTCAACCGTCTCGCACCTTGATTGGATGAGAGTCGTTCGCTCTTCACCCAGTCAAGTTCAAGCCGTTTGAATAGGGGCAGCTGTTGCACCCCAAAATTTGACCAACATTTATTTATCCATCAAAAGTTGTATGAGGCTATGAAGGAAGGTTGATACCTTTGTCAGAGAACTTAAGAGATCGTCAGAGGAATTGGTTAAAACCAAGGCTGTGTGCCTCATGACTTGAGAGTTGTGGGAGCTCCTCAGATGATTATGAGACTATGAGGATGGACTTGAAGCTTTGAGAAAGCTTATGAGATGTATTGAAAGCCATCATGAAGCCTAGAGAGGTCATTGTACAAGAATTCAGAAGATTCAGCCATGAGTGGTGGAATTAGGGTTTGATTGGGTCAACCCTAGGTCAATTGATGATTTGGAGAGGGTTGATGTTGCACCCCAAAATTTGACCAACAATTATTTATTCATTGGGTGATTGAAAGTTGATACCTTCATCAGGCAGTTCAAGAGGTCCTCAGAGGAATTGGTTGAAACCAGGGTTGTGTGCCTCCTAACTTGAGAGTTGTGGGTGCTCATCAGATGATTCTGAGACTTTGAGAATGAACTTGATGATTTGAGAAAGCCTATGAGATGTCTTGATAGCCATCATGAAGCCCAGAGAAGTCACTATGCAGGAGTTCAGAAGATTCAACCATGAATGGTAGAATTAGGGTTTTGACTGAGTCAACCCTAGATTAACTGAAAATTTGGAGAAGGTTGAGACCTAATCCAGGGGCCATGAGATCAGGGAATGATGTATGGATATGTTATAAAGATGATTCCTAGGCCAACTCATCATGATTGAGGAGTTTGAGAAGTTTCAAGTCAGGGTTTCCAAGGATTGTCAGTGAAAAAACCCTAATGTAATCCCTATCTTCCAGGCAGTTTTAGCTCTAGATGTGATTGATATCTCATCTTCCCCACAACATGAATGTTGTAGAGCTTGTTCTTAGCTTTAATTTGAGTGGTGGAAGTCCTTGATAGGAGTTACAGAGCTCAAGTTATGGTTTGGACAAATTACAGGTCAGCTGAGGTGTGTGAATCTGGGTCCTTGAAAGTCACCCAACTTGCAGACAACTTTTGCCCTAGTAGGACGATTCCTATGATCTCTTGGTCAACATGAATGTTGAAGGGCATCTTCTTAGCTTTAATTTGAGTGGTAGAAGTCCTTGATAGGATTTGTGGAACTCAACTTATGGTTTGAACAAGACAGGGGTATTTTGGTCATTTGTCAGTTATAGGTCATTTTTAAGCAAATGCCATATCTCCTACTTCCAAGCCTCAAATGGAAAAACTCAAAACATGAAAGTTGTTCAAAATGTGATTTTAAGTCTAGAAAGAAGGTCATGAATTGTTGTAAAAGCTCATAGCATGGAGTTGCATGATTGGTCAAAAATGAACTAAAAATGGCATATAAGTTTAAAAAGTTGAAATTGGAAATTGGTTTGGAGGATCTAGAAATCCAAAATGGGTCATCCAATATATCATTTTGATTGGAAACATCATTTTAAAAACAATGGTTTAGCCACATTTTTGAGTTTAGGCTTAAAAATTGGAGTTGCTTTGTAAATTTGTTACTTGCACTTTAGGGCATCAAAAGAAAAGATGGGAAAATGCTACACAAGGGTTTGTAAAACCTTATTTTCATGTCATAATATCATATGATAAGAATTTAAGTGAGATTACATGGTATATCATGAGATTGCATGGGATTTTCTCAAGATGACAAATTCAATTTCTCATTACGTGATACATTCTAGAAACTTCATGGAAGGTTCCCCAAAGTTCTAGACATTTCTATTCTCATCTATATAATCCCTAGGGTGGCTCCATGCATTGGTTGGTGATTCCTCAAGCTTGCAAATACACTTTGACACCATAACTCCCTCATTGCATTTTGGTTTCAATCTCTCCCAAATCCCATTGTTGGTGTAATCTTTCATCATCATCATCATCCTCCATTGTTGTGGAGTGAAAAGCAAGAAGAAGGCTCAAGAATTCGTGGCTGTTGTGTGTGATTCAACTCATCACTCCCATTTGCATAAAGGTTTGGATAGCATAATTCAAGAGGTTTGAGCACAAATTCTCTTCATCAGAATCATCACCATCATCCAAAGATCAGTTAGAGCAAGTGGCAAGAGCTGGAGAGAGAGATAACCACCATTGCCATCATCATTTGGTAAGCTTGCATGTTCCTTCGAATCACTGTATTTATTCATGGTTAGGGCTAGTTATTGTGATATTCATGATTAGAGACACTTAAGGAACAATTGTGAAGAGTTTAGGATGAATCCATGAAGGTTCAGCATGTGTGAGTAATTCTTTGAAGATCAAGATAGTGCTTGTTAGGAGGTATAAATGTGCATGTAATGATTTAATGGACTCAGGGTAACAAGAGGAACAAGCTAGGGTCGTTAGAAGTTAGGTTTGTGAATGTTGCATACAGTCCAATATGGTGGTACCCAAGGTTGTATGCATTCGGTTTGGGGTTTCCATGAAGAGTTAGTTAAAAATCTTGGCATGGCTGGATAGAGGGCAGTGAGAGGATCAGGTTTGGTTTTTATATTGAAGGAAACGGTCGCGAGATGAGAGAGATATGGAGGAGGGAAGATTCGTGCATGGGGGATGTGTCTTGAAACCCTAGGTGACCAAAGGTAGGAGAGATAATCTCTACCGTTGGTTTGTGTTGGATTATTTGACTCTTTCCATCTCATCTACGGCCCAGATCTATTCGGAATTGGAGGGAGATTTAAACGGCCAAAACGCCGCGTTTTAGTTAGTGGGGGGGGGGGGGGGGGGGGGGCGCCTGGGCTTATCCCGTGTGCTATCCGCACCCCACCCAATTTCTGGCCCATCGAAATCAACTGGCGCGTACTACTATTTCCACCCCCCTCCCTTTTATATTGTTTTAAATCCTTTTTAATTCTTTAACATTTTTGCCATCTTTAAAAATTCATAAGTAAATGAAAAATAACTCTTTTTTGTTCATTCTTTTTTCTATGTTGAGATAATTTTGTGTAGAAAATTATAAAAATAAAAATAGGATTTTATTTTTAATGTAGAATTTTTGGTGATATTTTCTTTTAAATAGGGCATTTATTTTCTTTTAGTTGATATCTCACTTTCTATGAATTGTTTTAGGACCTTCCCTTAGGATTTTTGAGCCATTCTTTTTGGCATAGTTAGATATTGAACCCTAGTTTCATGTAGGATTTATCTCTTGATTTGTAGATTAAAATTTGATGTAGTTTGATTGTTAGACATTTAGGTGTTCAAATTAGGGTTTTAGGTTGTGTAGGTAGACTTGAACAAATTTGTTTTGGGGTTTATAGGCCAAATTAGTGTATGGGGAACACATGGGTTAAGGGTAAGTATGTATAGAATCCCCTAGAATTTTGTTAGAATATTGTGTGGTGTTTTAGTATTTTTCATTGATTTTTGAATGTATGGATAGTATGTGTGTTGCTTAAAGGCATAAGTTGTATTGTTGTGTTTTCTTTCCTTCTCTTTTGAGTATGTGAGCTTTGAGGATTGAGTTGAAGACCTTGTGGATCATCATGGAAGCTTTGAAGACCTTGCAGAGGAGTTTAGCATAGCTTTTGTTGTTTTGTTTATAGGTTTATAGGTGCATAGGCAGAGCCCTAGATAGAATACTTTGTTCAATAAACAAGGAGTGTCTTGTTCACCTCCTTTCTTCTCCGTGACATAGAGTCCCTTAAGGGTATTCACCTCTCTCCTTTGGAGGGATTAGTGACCTTGCCCCATAAGGTAGAACTTTGAGAGAGCCTTTCCTTTGATGTTAAGTTCTCGATGGCATCCTTTGGAAGTCAGTGAGTACTGTAACATCCCCACCTCATCTTGGTAACTGAATCTTGTTTGCTGGAGCATTGGAGCCATTGAAGATAGAAGCTGAGGCCTTGAAGAGGATGATTCCTTGAAGATTATTGAAGTCTGAAGACTCTGTGAAGATCAAATTGATGCCTGAAGATCCCTGGAGATAGTGAAGCCTGAAGGTAGAGCTGATCAAAGGAGCTGAAGCTCAAAGGGAGAAGATGAGTTGATACTCATGTTGTAGGGTTGATACCTGGAAAGCAAGTGATCTCTGAAGTCTGAAGACTGGGTTGCTGCTAGAGGAGCTGAGGCTTTCTTCTGTTTTCTTTGATGTATTGTGTGTTTTGTCTGATTTGTCTGTTGCATTAGACTAAGCCCATTTAGAATAAGTTCAGTCTAAGAGCATGAGTGCATCTGATTGTATTGTTATTGCTTGGCTTTGCTTGCGGGTATTCGGTAGAGCCCAGCTCCCTTGCCCATGTGTTTACTTTGCTTGATAGCATGATTTCATTTTCTGTCTGCATGATTATAGTTTACTGTTTTTGCTTGATAGCATGTTGTTTATTTCAGTATGATTACTGTTATTTCATGACTGGCTTGAGGTCGAGACGAGCTTGTGGAGGCTGAAGCCCCACACACATTTCCTCCCTCACTTGCATTGCATGCATTTTACTGTTAAGCTGATGCTTTGTCTGTTTTGGGTGTATCATTGGCATGATCCCTTAGGACTCTCATTTCCTCTGATGAGGATTTGATGATAGACTTTTAGGTTGAAACCTATGCATGACAACATCTAGGAGTTCTTTGTTCAAACCTCAACCATAGGATGAATCCATGGCATGACAACAGTAGGACTTGATAGTCTCCCTCCTAGTTGGGCCTGTTCTCTTCTCATCTTGAAACAGTTTAAGATACAGTAATCATGAATGATTTCTTTCGTACGTTACGAGCCTTAAGCTATCTGAGAAAGGATTGTGGGAGAGTTTCTTTTCCACAGTCTGGATGTTTAGTATGGTACCCTTTGGGTGACATGCGACGCATTCACTCTCAGGTCATAGTCTCTAGTGCGGTTGAGATCGCAAACATAATAAAAAACACTTCTTTTAGGAGATAACCCGTAGTTTCCCGAACTACGTTTGCTCTGATCTTTCATACCAGATGGAAGTACGTAGGCATAGGATGCGATATCCTAGCGAGCAACCTTTCCCCCGTAATCCTTCGTAGGCCGAACTACGTTGACTCTGATTTCTCGTTCCAGACGGGAATACGTAGGCATAAAGCGCGATGCTTTGCCGAGTCATTTTTCTTTTCTTTTTCAGCCAGCCTTGATAGGTAGATAGATTATAACCAACCCGTCAAAGTAAACAAACAAGTGAGGATCCCGTCGAGTACGACGGACGTGAGGGGTGCTAATACCTTCCCCTTGCGTAACCGACTCCCGAACCCAGACAATGGTTGCGATGACCTTGTCTTACCCTTTTTTCGTCAGGTTTCTCCGATCGTTTCCTTTCCCACTCTGAGGGATAAATAACGAAAGGTGGCGACTCTTCTGTTGTGCCGGCACCTTATTTTCGCGCAAGCGACAGCTGGCGACTCTGCTGGGGACTCCAACGGTTCCCTGCGAGTCAATCCTATCGTTTGTGTGTTTGCCTGTTGGGTTGCGTTTATTTATTGCGTTTTTACTTCTCGCGCTTTATTTCCCGCATCTTATATTCAGTAAAATATGATTATTTGTGCTGTTGTGGGATGGGAGTTCTGATTGAGTGAGAAGCCAGACCCAGGCTTGAGTGCACCATAGACTTAGAGTGGAAATTAGTGGGCGCGTGCTTGCTTTGCAGGCACTAGTGTCTCATGAAATCCACGCTCAGACGAGGTTCATCCGGTTGGCTTCACTTTCAACCCTTTGGGTTGAGACGGTTGCTGGTTTGGTGGATTGTCGACTCTGGGGACCGATCATTTGTGATTCAGCTAAGTGAGGCCTCTTCAGGACTTGATGATGCCACTCCTTTTGGGAATCGTATCATCAGTTTTGAAAGTCTGTGACGCTGATGAACGCATAGGATGCCATACCTTGAGTCAGTCTAGGTCCATACCTGTGAGTGGGACTGGGTTTATTGCAGGAAACTTAGACCTTCAGACTACCTGGTTTTCTTGACAGCAAATCAGTTATGTTGGGTTCTCAGTTGCAGACATGTTCTTGATAGAGCAAGAGGTCTTTGATCAGAGGATCTCGTCGCCGCGTGTTTGTCTGTTCTTGATAGAGCAAGCTTTGATCAGTATGTTATCATCGGTGGTTTGTTCTGGATGGAGCAGATTTTGATTGAGGTCTGAAGACCTCATCGGCAGATGTTATTTGTTCTTGATAGGGAAGATTTTGAGTAAGGTCTGAAGATCTCATCAGCAGCTGTGTGTTTGTTCTTGATAGGGCAGATCTTTGATTTGGGGTCTGAAGACTTCATCACCGTATATCTCTTGCAACCGGGGTTCTTATTATCAGTCACTTACTCTTGTCAGAACGGAATTTTGGTCCTATCAGATGGTTATTCTCAGCAGATCAGATTAGTGGTCTTACACCGGGGTTTCCCTCTCATCAGTGACTGTTGATACCGAATCTCCACAGCAGCCACCTGGATATATTATTGCATACCTGCATTTTGCATTAGTTCGCGCATTCATCTGCATTCCATTAACGTGTGTCTGTGTTGCAGGTACCGTTTCCCCGATCCTGGATTCCTCGTCTTCTGCTGTTATTATGGCCTCTCTCAGAAAGACTGTTGCATACAAGTTCCCTACCCCCGATGTGTCGAAGCTGACTGGTTTGATAGCCCTGGCAGGGGATTCTGTGAAGGACAGGTTCAGGAAGTCTTATGGCAGGTTGCTTAGCCTGGTTTACAAACCTTCTACGTCCGAGTTGAATGGGTTACATGCCATTCTGCAGTTTTATGACCCTCCCTTGAGGTGTTTCACCTTTCATGACTTCATTCTCGCGCCGACATTGGAAGAGTATGCTGATATGCTGGGTGTGCCTATCAAAAGGCAAGTGCCTTTTGTCCACATGGATGCTGAACCTGATCTGGTTGGTTTGGCTTCCTCACTCCATTTGAGCGCTTCTGAGTTAGTAATGACGAGTTGGAACAAGGTCCCAGGGTTCTCTCTGCAGTTTCTGATAGCTAAGGCTCAGCAGTGTGCTAAGGACAAATGCTGGGACGCCTTCAGCACCATCCTGGCTTTATGCATATATGGCATTATCCTATTTCCCAACATGCCTAATTTCGTAGATTTTGATGCATTCCATATCTTTGCCTCAGGGAATCCAGTCCCTACTCTGATCGGAGACGTTTACCATTCAGTGCATTACAAGAATGAGAACCGGAGAGGGAAGAATGTTTCATGCTGCGTGCCGTTGCTGTACAAGTGGTTTGATAGTCATTTGCCCAAGAGGGGTTCTTCTGTCTTGTCTGCAGCCACAGCTGAGTGGCCTGAGCGTCTGATGAGTTTGTCGGCAGAAGACATTGATTGGTTCGTTGACAGAGACAGGTTAGGCACCGAGATGATCTTCAGTTGTAGTGGGTTTCCCAACGTACCTCTGATAGGTAGGAAAGGTTGCATCAACTACAACCCATCATTGCTAGTTCGTCAGTTTGCATATGCTTTGAGGACTCCACCGAAGGAAGAAGAGGTACGGGAATCTCTGTACCTCACGGGTATTCTAGAAGGGGAGTTGTTGTCCAAGCTGCAGTATGCGTGGAACAATATCAGCACGAGAGGAAAGCCTTTGTTGGGGAAGAGCAACAGCCAAGCCTACCCTCCTTATTCCGATTGGATCAGAGCCAGAGCCAGCACTATAGGGATGCCATTCCCTCATGTCAGACCAGAGAGTCCTCCACCAGTCGAAGAGCCTACCACTGTGTCCATTCATCAGCACAACCAGGTATTAGCTGAGCGTGATGAACTGAAGAGGGCAAATGCAGAATTAGAGAAGGAGTTAGATCAGCTTCAAAGTGAGAGGAACGAAGCCGTGCATGCTCTCAAAAAGCAAACAGAGTCGGTGAGCCAGCTGAGTGCAGACTTGGCAAAGCAGATTGCTGATCGGGAACGCTTAGGTCAAGACTTCAGAGCTGCTAATGATGTGCTAGCTACGAAGAAGCAGCATTTGGAGGAAGCATATCGGAGAATATCTAAGTTCGACCAGCATTGGAAGACCTCCATGGCTACCAGGAAGGAGCGAGAAGACAAGCTGATGCTGCAGATTTCTAAGCTAGAAGCCGAGGTAAAAGACAGTGAGCGGAGGTTTGATGAAGAGACCGCCCGCAGGTACTCCGCTGAAGCCCGTCTCAACAAAGCTATTGCTAGCCTGAAGGAGCACAAGCTGATGTTTGAGTCTAAGAAGCGGAAGCTGGAGGATTGCTTTGGCGAAGGCGCTTGGGAGAGTTCAGTTCAGGGGCTTCAGCATACTATCAGGCAGAGGGAACTACTCGTCGAGGGGTTGCTCACTTCGCCAGATCATTCGGAGACAAAGGAGTTATTAGCAGAGTATCGCGCCCGTGGCCGTACTTGACTAGTTATATCCCTGTTGTTTTTGATCTTTGATGTATGCTGACCATCACCAGACTTGTTGGCTGAGGTCATGCTGTTGATTTGTACTCGCTGATACTGTGTACTGCCTCGACAGGCCTTTCCATATATATATGAGATTGATGTTTCCATGATTGGGCTCGGATTTCTTCTTCCTCTTGTTATTATCAGCACCGTCACTAAGGCACTAGGATCGGGGGAAAATCTCCCACGCACACAGACACACGCATGCATCTGCATGAAGCATATTTGCATGGTGTATATCTTATTTCTTTTCCTAACCTTTATTGTTAACAGGTTTTTCAGGTTCCGAGCTGCTTTCGATCTCCAGGATTGATCAAAGACTCATCCACCGCTACTCAACTCGCGCTAATCAGACAAGAATCATGGACCAGGTGCAGTCAGATGTCCAGGAACTCCGTGAACGGATGGATCGTTTTATGGAGCTGATGCAGGTGGTTGCGAATGGTCAAGACCAGCTTCGTACTCTAGTTCAACCGCTGATCTCCAGGGTCGACAGTAATGGCATACTTCATGGAGGGGCTGTGCCTACCCCTCCTCCAGGGGATACTCCACAGAACGTTGTTCCCGCCGCCGGGGGCAACGGCAGTGCTAACGGCAATCTGATAACTAATCTCGGACTCAACGCGGCTGGCGCCGTAAATGGTAGTTTGGGAGCCAATATTAACATAGGGCCGGTCAACGGCAATGCTGGTGCAGGAAATCTGGTGGTGCCTCAACCGTGGCTGGAGGACCATCAGGATGACATATTTTCTCAGAGAGGTGTAGAAGCAGAGTTGAATGCTGAAGCTCGACTCAGGTTCAAGGCGCTGGAAGACAAGATGAGAAACATAGAAAATCAGAACACATTGGGCGTTGACATGTCCAACCTAGGGTTGATTGCTGACTTTAAAGTACCTCACAAGTTCAAGGTGCCTACCTTCGAGAAGTATAAGGGTACTACTTGCCCCCGGGTCCACCTCCGATCTTATTATAGAAAGATGTTCGCCTATTCTGACGATGAGAAGTTGCTGATGCACTTCTTTCAGGATAGTCTTTCTGGTCCATCACTCGAATGGTATATGGGTTTGGAGCCCGCTACTGTGCGCACCTGGAAAGATCTTGCAGAAGCGTTTGTTCTCCACTATCAATACAATAGCGACTTGGCTCCCAACCGAGTTCAGCTTCAGAATCTTTCGCAGCGGAACAATGAAAGCTTCAAAGAGTACGCCCAGCGGTGGCGTGAATTGGCTGCTCGGGTTCAACCGCCGATGGTTGAGCATGAGCTGGTACAAATGTTCGTGGCTACCCTTCCCGGAATCTATTATGAAAAGCTGGTCAGTGGCATGTCTGGAACATTCTCGGCTCTCATCACTTTGGGCGAGCATGTTGAGAACGGTATAAAGATTGGAAAAATTCAGGGCGAATCATCCTCAGTTGGAGGAGGTAGCAAGAAACCCTATACTGGCAAGCGTCGAGAGGGAGATGCCAGTGCTGTCACTAATGCTAGGAGAAAGGGCAAGGGCCCTCAGTCTCAGATTGCTAGCATAAACATTCCAGCTGCTCCACCGCAGCCGCAGCAGCAGCCGCCGCCTCAGCAGCAGAATAATCAGGGGTATAAAAGATATCAGAACCGGGCTCCTCTGGCAAGCCGTCATTTTGATACTCCACCTATGTCATATGCACAGCTTTTGCAAACGTTGCTTCAGCTCCAATTGGTTCAAAAGAGGACGTTGGCTCCCTTAACAGGGGCACCACCACCGGGGTATGATGCCAGTGCTACTTGTGAATTCCATACTGGGGCACCTGGCCATACGATTGAGAATTGTAAAGCTTTTAAGCACAAAGTCCAGGACTTGGTGGACGCCAAGGTTATTAACTTTTCTGACAACGTGCCCAACGTCACCAAAAACCCGATGCCTCACCATAAGGGGGGCGGAGTGAATGCTGTTATCACTGATGAGAGTTCAGACTTGCTGACCGATGTCAAAGATTTGAAGACGCCGTTGAGTTTTGTCAAGGCTAAGCTGCTGAAGAAGGGCTTCTTTCCTGGATGCGGAGAATTATGTATGGCTTGTGCTACGCTTCCTGACGGGTGTGAGCAGCTGATCGAGGGTATCCAAAGTCTGATGTCCGAGGGTATTTTACAGTTCAGCCGGAGCGTTGAGAGTGCATCAGGGGAAGTCGTGCTGAAGCAGGCAGATGAAGTTGCTACCATTACTATTCCTCGTCACCCTATTACTATCTCTGCGCCCCGTCCGCCTACTATCACCATCACTAGGGCCGGACCAATCCCATTCGAGAGTACTAATGCCGTTCCATGGCATTATGGCGCCGAAGTTTATTGTAATGGTCAAAAGATAGAGCTTGAGCCGTTCGGATCAACTATGCAGAATCTTACCGAGGTCAGTGGTATCACTAGAAGCGGAAGAGTGTTCGCACCAGCAGAGGTTGCAGCAGAGAAAGTGGTCTGAGCTGATGCTGTGGATAAGGGTAAAGGTAAAGCTGTCGAAGAGGTCCCTGCAGGGGCGGAGAAGGACTTGCTGGTTAAAGATGCTGAAGAGTTCATGCGACTAATCAAGAAGAGTGACTACAAAATTGTAGATCATCTTCATCAGACTCCGTCGAAGATCTCGATTCTTAACCTGTTGCTGTGTTCTGAAGCGCACCGCAACGCGTTACTGAAAGTGTTGAATGCTGCATACGTGCCGCAGGAGATATCAGTAAATCAGCTCGAGGAGGTGGTAGCCCATGTTAATGCTGGTAATGGGCTGGGATTTACAGATCTAGAGCTGACTCCTAAGGGAAGAGATCACAACAGCGCCTTGCACGTCTCAATAGAGTGCAGAGGCACGATTATGTCACATGTCCTGGTGGATACAGGTTCCTCGCTTAACGTGCTCCCGAAGAAGGCACTGATGAAGTTGGATACCCGTGGACTGCTGTGCACGCCCAGTGATCTGGTCGTGAAAGCCTTTGACGGAACCAAGCGCCACGTCTTCGGAGAGTTGACCCTGCCAATTCAAGTTGGTCCAGAGACGTTCAACACGGTTTTCTATATCATGGATATCATGCCCGCCTATAGTTGCCTCTTAGGTCGGCCATGGATCCATTCCGCTGGTGCCGTGACGTCCACGCTGCATCAAAAGCTTAAATATGCTGTTGGGGGCAGCATAGTGACAGTCTGTGGAGAGGAGGACATCATGGTAAGCCACCTGTCGTCCTTTAAATATGTTGAAATGGATGGTGAGATCCATGAGACTCTTTGCCAAGCATTTGAAACCGTCAGGGTGAAGGAGGTGGCTCCTGTCGTCGCAGAGAAGCAAGAATTGAACCTCTCCTCGTTTAAGGAAGCTCGGGCCGTTGTCGAAACCGGTTCCACCCCAGGCTGGGGGCATGTCTTGGATATACAAATCAAACAGGATAAGTTTGGATTGGGATATTCCCCTGGAGCTGAAGCTTCATCTTCTTCTGGCAGCTCGTCTCGTGGGAAAGGGCCGATTTTATTCACCAAAGGGGGAGTAATTTTCGAGAGTATCAACGCTGCGTCGGAGGACAGCGGAGACAGTGATTGCGATCTTGACGCCTGGATTCAACCGAGCAAGCCAGGCGAGCGCCTCCACAATTGGACCATCAAGGAGATTATCAAGCTGACAAGTGAAGAGTAATGATTTGCTTTTTACAATCTTTGTACAGCCCTATGTCCTGCCCGGGGCATAGTGGTTTTACTGTCAGGGCCTTGTTGGATTATGTGTATGCATTTTGTTAATAAATAAAAGGCGTTTTCTTCGTAATCAAATATTGTGTTCTCTGTTATTCCTATTTTATGTTTATTTCGAAAAAACAGCAAAATGGCAACGAGGTTCGTGCTAACCTGCATATTCCTGCTTTAAACTTAACCCTTGTTATTGCAGGATCCACGTAACAGATGACATCGACTCTGGACCCTCTACGGCTCACTACGACTTTGATTGCCCGATCTATCAAGCCGAGGATGAGATTGACGAAGACGAAGACCTTCCGGAAGAATTGGCCCGCTTGTTGAGACAAGAGGAGAAGGTTATTCTGCCTTACGAGGAGGATATTGAGATCATAAATCTGGGTTCTGAGGAGCTCGTCAGAAATGTCAGAGTTGGGGCTGCGCTGCAGAATGATGTCAAGCATAGACTGGTCGAGATGCTTCGAGAGTATAGTGACGTCTTTGCTTGGTCATATGAGGATATGCCCGGACTTGACACTGATATCGTGGTTCACCGCTTGCCGTTGCGGGAAGATTGCCCTCCAGTCAAGCAGAAGCTCAGGAGGACGAGACCAAACATGGCTGTAAAAATCAAAGAAGAGGTACAGAAGCAGTTGGACGCAGGATTTCTAGCCGTTACCACTTACCCTTCGTGGGTCGCCAACATTGTGCCTGTACCGAAGAAGGACGGTAAGGTACGCATGTGCGTCGATTATCGGGATTTGAATAGGGCGAGCCCTAAGGATGATTTCCCGTTGCCTCATATCGATGTGTTGGTCGACAATACAGCCCAGTTTTCCGTGTTTTCGTTCATGGATGGATTCTCCGGTTACAATCAGATTAAGATGGCACCGGAGGACATGGAGAAAACCACGTTCATCACCCCCTGGGGCACGTTCTGCTATAAGGTAATGCCTTTCGGTCTGAAGAACGCAGGGGCCACTTACCAGCGAGCAATGGTAACTTTGTTTCATGACATGATTCATCATGAGATCGAGGTCTATGTTGATGACATGATTGCAAAGTCCCAAACGGAGGAAGAGCATCTGGTCAACTTGTTGAAGCTGTTTGAAAGGCTTAGGAAGTTCAGGCTGAGGCTGAATCCTAGCAAGTGCACCTTCGGAGTGCGGTCCGGAAAGTTATTGGGGTTCATCGTTAGTGAACGAGGTATTGAAGTTGATCCTGCGAAAATAAAAGCTATTCAAGAAATGCCAGCGCCGAGAACAGAGAAAGAAGTTCGTGGTTTCCTGGGCCGAATAAACTACATTGCAAGGTTTATCTCTCAGCTTACGGCCACTTGTGAACCGATGTTCAAACTGTTGAAGAAAAATCAGGCGATTACTTGGAATGAGGATTGCCAGAAGGCATTCGATAAAATAAAGCAGTATCTTCAAGAACCTCCAATTTTGATACCCCCGGTAGCTGGAAGGCCATTAATCATGTACCTGACAGTTTTGGAGAATAATATGGGGTGCGTTCTCGGTCAGCATGACGAGACGGGCAGAAAGGAGCATGCCATCTATTACTTGAGTAAAAAGTTCACTGAGTGTGAATCTCGATACTCGATGCTGGAGAAGACGTGTTGTGCACTAGCCTGGGCTGCCAAACGTCTACGACAGTATATGCTCAACCACACCACTATGCTGATTTCGAAGATGGATCTGATCAAGTACGTCTTCGAGAAGCAGGCTCTTTCGGGCAGGATTGCCAGGTGGCAAATGGTGTTAACAGAATATGATATTCAGTACGTTTCTCAGAAAGCCATTAAGGGAAGCGTATTGTCTGATTACCTTGCCGAACAGCCAATCGAAGACTACCAGCCGATGAAGTTCGAATTCCCTGACGAGGACATTATGTTTCTCAAGGCGAAGGACTGCGATGAGCCATTGCCCGATGAGGGGCCAGATAGGAAGTCTCAGTGGAAGTTGATATTCGACGGAGCGGTTAATTCCTACGGAAGTGGTATCGGGGCTATCATCACGACTCCTCACGGATCCCACATCCCGTTTACAGCAAGACTGACGTTCTCAGTTACCAACAATGAAGCCGAGTATGAAGCATGCATTATGGGTCTAGAAGAGACAGTTGATTTGAGAATCAAAAATCTAGACGTATATGGTGACTCAGCGCTTGTAATCAATCAGATTAAAGGGGAATGGGAAACTCGTCAAGCGAATTTAGTGCCGTACATGAATTATGCTAGGAGGCTACTTCCGTTCTTCGATCGAGTGGAACTTCATCATGTGCCTAGGGCTGAAAATCAGATGGCTGACGCCTTAGCCACGTTGGCTTCGATGTATAAGGTCAATCTTTGGAATGAAGCTCCAAGCATTGTTCTTTCGCGTCTTGACAGACCAGCATTTGTGTTTGCAATCGAGGATGCCAACGACGGCAAGCCATGGTTCCACGACATCCAGACCTTCCTTATGACCAAGGAGTATCCTGCGGGTGCGTCGACCCAGGATAAGAAGACTCTGAGGAGGCTATCTGGAAACTTTTATCTCAATCCTGATGGAGTGCTGTATAAGAGAAACCACGATCTCGTGCTACTCAGATGTGTGGATGAAAAAGAAGCAAGTATGCTCATGGAAGAAGTCCATGAGGGCACATTTGGTACGCACGCCGGCGGGCACGCCATGACGAGAAAGATCCTGAGAGCAGGGTATTACTGGCTGACTATGGAGTCGGATTGCTTCAGATTCGCGAAGAAATGTCACAAATGCCAGATTTATGCTGATAAAGTTCATGTGCCGCCATGCCCATTGAATGTCATGTCCTCCCCTTGGCCATTCTCCATGTGGGGCATCGACATGATAGGCAAGATCGAGCCCACTGCGTCTAATGGTCATCGTTTTATTCTGGTAGCCATCGACTACTTCACCAAATGGGTGGAGGCAGCCTCGTACGCTAATGTGACCAAGCAGGTGGTTACTAAATTCATAAAGAAGGACATCATCTGTCGCTATGGAATTCCCGAACGGATCATTACTGATAATGGTTCGAATTTGAATAACAAGATGATGAAGGAGCTGTGCCAGAGCTTCAAGATTGAACACCACAACTCATCTCCTTACCGGCCGAAGATGAATGGCGCTGTTGAAGCGGCCAACAAGAACATCAAGAAGATTGTTCAAAAGATGGTTGTGACGTATAAAGACTGGCACGAGATGCTGTCGTTTGCCTTGCACGGTTATCGTACGACGGTGCGTACGTCGACCGGGGCAACTCCTTTCTCCTTGGTGTACGGTATGGAAGCTGTCCTACCGTTAGAAGTGGAGATTCCTTCTTTGCGAGTTTTGGTTGATGTGAAACTCGACGAGGCAGAATGGATTACGAATCGCTTGAACCAACTCAGCCTGATGGACGAGAAGAGGTTAGCATCGATTGCATTTGGTCGTCTGTACCAGAGCCGAATGAAGAAAGCTTATGATAAGAAGGTGCGTCCTAGAAGCTTTCAGACGGGTGATCTCGTCCTGAAGAAGATTCTTCCGCCACACTCCGATCACCGGGGCAAGTGGACTCCGAATTACGAAGGGCCGTATGTCGTCAGCAAAGCCTTCTCAGGAGGAGCTTTGTTGTTATCCACGATGGATGGTGAAGATTTTGCATCCCCGGTGAACGCGGACGCAGTTAAAAAATACTTTCCTTGAAAGAGACCCGCTGGACAAAAAAGAAAGAGTCCAGGCAAAAAAGGGGCATCCCGGCGAACCAAAAACAGAATAAAAGAATCGGGCAAGAATTAGGGATATATTGAAAAAATGTACACCCGCGAAGTCGAAAACCTACACTGGGCGGCTTCGGCAAAAAAGGGTATCCCGGTGAACTGAAAACCCGTAAAGGGTGGTTCACGCAAAAGTTAGGGATTTGAATAAGCAAATGACTGCGTTCCGCGTATGGACTTTCATTGTTTAGTAGTTCGGAAGACCTGAGGGCCGTTTATCTGAATCAATCTCTTCCAAAGCTGAAGCGTCGGAGAAGTATCGAAGTCGAGTGGGTCTTAGAGGGACCAACTCATGGTGTTCGTCTACGCCTCGTTGCCGACATTTGTATATACTGATGTATATTTATGTTTTCTTTTTGCGCGGCTTCCTCATTCCAGGAGCTTGCCTCTGTTGTAAAACATTTTTGCCCATTCAGGGGTTCATCATCAATAAAATGCACGTTATTCAGCAATTCTGCTTGCCTGTTTAGCATTTATCTGTTTTGTTTGCGAATGAAAACGCCGGCGTTTTTTTATAAAATGCGCATACATAAACTCGCGGGCCTAGGCCCATTGATTGTTGAAACAATTGATTAATTGAATATTGTCACGAGATAATAACCTGGATGGGCCCCTTTGAGAAGGGTATCTTGTCTGTTTGTTTGTGTTGTTGCAGGTGTAGCACCTTCCAGAAGATGTGCCGCGCGCATCCCCGAAGCAGGGTGAGCCCTCCTTCTCCAGCAGAGTTCAGTAGTCCCTCCTCCATAGAATCAGAATCAGAGCAGTGAGCATTGATATGTCCACCAGGCAGAGATGATTCTCTTCCCCAAGCAGACGCATCTTGAAGGAACGTCACTTCATCAGCTGAGCCAAGCACCAAAGAATGATGTCGTTTCCCCAGCACCGGGTCACAAGTGCAGATTTCATAGAAGTGTTCGGGTGCCGAAGCTCTTGTTTCCCCAGTAAAGTCTCCGGCGGAATTGAAATTCCTCACCAGAGTCATGCTCTCTCCTGAAGTTGGATGATTCCCTCTTCCCCAGTAGAATGTTGGTACAGCTGATGTTGTATTCCCCTGCAGAGTTGTACTCTCCCACGAAGTCAGATGATTCTTTCTTCCCCGGCGAAATTGAAATTCCGCACAAGAGTCGTACTCTCCAGTGAAGCAGAATGATTTCTCCCTCCTCAACCGAGTTTGCAGATGTCCAAGAGAGCCGAGTCCTTGGAAGTTGATCAGATCATGATTGGTTTTTCCCCAGTGGAGTGTTGAGCAGCTGAAGTTGTTTCCCCACAGAGTTATCCTCCCCAGAAGAGTAGGCGAGACGGCCGCGCAGTTTATTCTCGCGGTGGATACCCGTAGGTCCGAGTTCTCGTAGAGCTTCGTCCCCCCGCAGCAGATCAACTGAAGTTGTTTTCCCTGCAGCGGTCCGCGGAAGATCAGTTCCCCAGACAGAGTCCGATTGATATTGGCGTGCAGTTTTCTCCTCAGCAGGATGATTCCTCTACCTGAGTAGTTCTTGTCTCCTTGACAAAAGGGGTTCCTCCCCCCAGCATTTAGTTTGCTGACGGGATCGCATCATATTGCATGAGTACATAGCATTGTGCATGATTGCATGACATAGTGCATGACTGCACAGCATTTAGCATAAACGCATAGCATTTCCACCGTGTGGAGCATGGAGAAGAAGCATACACATCATAAGCATGATCTAGGTTACTATCATTCTTGTTTTACAGGTGTTCCACCAAGAGACCGGTTGCTCAGGACGATTCCTGATATTCTCCCCAACAAGGTCGCTTCCTTGAGATGATTCCCGAGACCCCGGTGTGATCCCCACAGTCGCTCGCTCAAGATGATTTTTGAGATCCCCAGCGAAGTCTTCGGTTCAAAACGACCCTTGAACTCCTCAGCAGGGCCGTTTGCTTAAGATGATTCTTAAGACCTTAGTACAGCTTCCCGAGTTGTTCGCCTAGTATGATGCTTGATTTCCCCGGTAGCGTCCTCAGCAAGAGTTGCCCAGGAAGATTCCTGGAATACCCAACAGAATGTTTGCTCCAGAAAGGTTATCAGTTCAGGACGATTCTTGAAGATGCCCGACGGACCTGTTTGTTCAAAGATGATTCCTGAAGTCCTCAGCAGCGTGGTATGTCTGCTCCAGCAACGAGGTCTAATCTGAAGATGGACTTCGTAAACGCCTGAAGGCGGTATCAGAAGGTTCCTGTGAGTTCAGATTTCCTGGTTGATGAATCAATGGGTGGCTGAAGACAAGGTTCCAAAGCTTGTAGACGTAGCAAAGTGATCCGTGTTGGCCTGAAGACCAAGTCAGTTGTCCCGAGGTAATGATTGATTGTGAGCAAGTGGATAGTTTTTCTTCTGACTGAAGTCGAAGATGTTTCTCCAGCTGAAGCGGAGTTTTGCCTGAAGGCAAAGTGTTTGAATCCCCGTAGAGTCATGAATGGCTCAGGATACCATTTCTCTGACTGAAGTCATAGATTTCCCAAGCTGAAGCGAAGGTGCCTAAGGGCGAGGTTATCCCCAAGGTCATGAATGACCTAGGATTCATTTTTCGGACTGAAGGCCGAAGTGTGTCCCTGAGTGAAGTCTCGGATGCTCTATAGCAGGGGCGGAGTTGCCTGAAGGCATATCCATGTATCCTTGAAGGCCAAGGACCATTTCTTTAGACTGAAGTCGAAGATACCTCCTGCAGAGTTGCCGACGGGCAAAGTTTACATCCTTGAAGGCCAAGGATGTTCTTTCTAGCTGAAGCTGGAATAGCCAACGGGCAGGGTTTCATCTATCTTCAGAAATAATTGAAGATTCTCCAGCGGATCTGGAATGGCCAGGGGCCAGGGTTCCATCTCTATCCGGAAATACTTGAATATTTTTTCCAGCGGATCTGGAGTGGCCAGGGGTCAGGGTTTCATATGTCTTTAATGTTGAAGTTCTACGGCGGGCAGTGTGCAGTAGTATTCCGATGTTCGTTATGGTTCTGAGGGTGAACCCCAGATCAGAGTGTGCTCGGTTAAGTCTCCCATTCCCAGCGGAGTAGTTTCAAATACGCGAGTGTACCTTTTATTCCATTTACCAGGGGTGAACCCCAGGTCAGAGCATGTTTGTGTTCGACGGCGAGGTTGAATGTTGTCTGACGGCGAGGTCAGATTATGATTTGTTCGACGGCGAGGTTGAACGTTTTGATTTGACGGTGAGGTCAGATCATCATTTGTCCGACGGCGAGGTTGGATGTTTGTTCGACGGCGGGGTTGAACGTTTTGATTTGACGGTGAGGTCAGATCATCATTTGTCCGACGGCGAGGTTGGATGTTTGTTCGACGGCGGGGTTGAACGTTTGGATTTGACGACCAGATCAGATTATATTTTCTCTAGCGGCGAGGTTGGATGTTTGTTCGACGGCGAGGTTGAATGTTTGACGGCGAGGTCAGATCCTTTAAATCCCCAGCAGAGATGATGTCTGTGCGACGGCGATGTCCAGTGTCTCTCAGAGCGATGTTTGTTTCCGACGGCGATGCGGGGTGTGTCAGTTAGTTCAGTTCTCCAGCGGTGATGTTGGATGGTTCGTTCTCCAGCGGCGATGTTGGGTATTTTCGTGATTCAGTTCTCCAGCGGTGATGTTGGACGTATAGTTTGTTTCTGACGGCGATGTCAGATCAATATCTCTCCAGCTAGCGGCCGTGCAGCCAGCATTGCAATATTCGAAGATTTGTTCCCCGCAGAGTACCGTGTGCTCGTGCAGTTGGCAAATTTTCGGGTTTACCGGTATTCAATCGTCTCGCACCTTGATTGGTTGAGAGCCGTTCGCTTCTCACCCAGTCAGGTTCAAGCCGTTTGAATAGGGGCAGCTGTTGCACCCCAAAATTTGACCAACAATTATTTATTCATTGGGTGATTGAAAGTTGATACCTTCATCAGGCAGTTCAAGAGGTCCTCAGAGGAATTGGTTGAAACCAGGGTTGTGTGCCTCCTAACTTGAGAGTTGTGGGTGCTCATCAGATGATTCTGAGACTTTGAGAATGAACTTGATGATTTGAGAAAGCCTATGAGATGTCTTGATAGCCATCATGAAGCCCAGAGAAGTCACTATGCCGGAGTTCAGAAGATTCAACCATGAATGGTAGAATTAGGGTTTTGACTGAGTCAACCCTAGATTAACTGAAAATTTGGAGAAGGTTGAGACCTAATCCAGGGGCCATGAGATCAGGGAATGATGTATGGATATGTTATAAAGATTATTCCTAGGCCAACTCATCATGATTGAGGAGTTTGAGAAGTTTCAAGTCAGGGTTTCCAAGGATTGTCAGTGAAAAAACCCTAATGTGATCCCTATCTTCCAGGCAGTTTTAGCTCTAGATGTGATTGATATCTCATCTTCCCCACAACATGAATGTTGTAGAGCTTGTTCTTAGGTTTAATTTGAGTGGTGGAAGTCCTTTATAGGAGTTACAGAGCTCAAGTTATGGTTTGGACAAATTACAGGTCAGCTGAGGTGTGTGAATCTGGGTCCTTGAAAGTCACCCAACTTGCAGACAACTTTTTACCTAGTAGGATGATTCCTATGATCTCTTGGTCAACATGAATATTGAAGGGCATCTTCTTAGATTTAATTTGAGTGGTAGAAGTCCTTGATAGGATTTGTGGAACTCAACTTATGGTTTGAACAAGACAGGGGTATTTTGGTCATTTGTCAGTTATAGGTCATTTTTAAGCAAATGCCATATCTCCTACTTCCAAGCCTCAAATGGAAAAACTCAAAACATGAAAGTTGTTCAAAATGTGATTTTAAGTCTAGAAAGAAGGTCATGAATTGTTGGAAAAGCTCATAGCATGGAGTTGCATGATTGGTCAAAAATGAACTAAAAATGGCATATAAGTTTAAAAAGTTGAAATTGGAAATTGGTTTGGAGGATCTAGAAATCCAAAATGGGTCATCCAATATATCATTTTGATTGGAAACATCATTTTAAAAACAATGGTTTAGCCACATTTTTGAGTTTAGGCTTAAAAATTGGAGTTGCTTTGTAAATTTGTTACTTGCACTTTAGGGCATCAAAAGAAAAGATGTGAAAATGCTACACAAGGGTTTGTAAGACCTTATTTTCATGTCATAATATCATATGAGGAGAATTTAAGTGAGATTACATGGTATATCATGAGATTGCATGGGATTTGCTCAAGATGACAAATTCAATTTCTCATTACGTGATACATTCTAGAAACTTCATGGAAGGTTCCCCAAAGTTCTAGACATTTCTATTCTCATCTATATAAGCCCTAGGGTGGCTCCATGCATTGGTTGGTGATTCCTCAAGCTTGCAAATACACTTTGACACCATAACTCCCTCATTGCATTTTGGTTTCAATCTCTCCCAAATCCCATTGTTGGTGTAATCTTTCATCATCATCATCATCCTCCATTGTTGTGGAGTGAAAAGCAAGAAGAAGGCTCAAGAATTCGTGGCTGTTGTGTGTGATTCAACTCATCACTCCCATTTGCATAAAGGTTTGGATAGCATAATTCAAGAGGTTTGAGCACAAATTCTCTTCATCAGAATCATCACCATCATCCAAAGATCAGTTAGAGCAAGTGGCAAGAGCTGGAGAGAGAGATAACCACCATTGCCATCATCATTTGGTAAGCTTGCATGTTCCTTCGAATCACTGTATTTATTCATGGTTAGGGCTAGTTATTGTGATATTCATGATTAGAGACACTTAAGGAACAATTGTGAAGAGTTTAGGATGAATCCATGAAGGTTCAGCATGTGTGAGTAATTCTTTGAAGATCAAGATAGTGCTTGTTAGGAGGTATAAATGTGCATGTAATGATTTAATGGACTCAGGGTAACAAGAGGAACAAGCTAGGGTCGTTAGAAGTTAGGTTTGTGAATGTTGCATACAGTCCAATATGGTGGTACCCAAGGTTGTATGCATTCGGTTTGGGGTTTCCATGAAGAGTTAGTTAAAAATCTTGGCATGGCTGGATAGAGGGCAGTGAGAGGATCAGGTTTGGTTTTTATATTGAAGGAAACGGTCGCGAGATGAGAGAGATATGGAGGAGGGAAGATTCGTGCATGGGGGATGTGTCTTGAAACCCTAGGTGACCAAAGGTAGGAGAGATAATCTCTACCGTTGGTTTGTGTTGGATTATTTGACTCTTTCCATCTCATCTACGGCCCAGATCTATTCGGAATTGGAGGGAGATTTAAACGGCCAAAACGCTGCGTTTTAGTTAGTGGGGGGGGGGTGCCTGGGCTTATCCCGTGTGCTATCCGCACCCCACCCAATTTCTGGCCCATTGAAATCAACTGGCGCGTACTACTATTTCCACCCCCCTCCCTTTTATATTGTTTTAAATCCTTTTTAATTCTTTAACATTTTTGCCATCTTTAAAAATTCATAAGTAAACAAAAAATAACTCTTTTTTGTTCATTCTTTTTTCTATGTTGAGATAATTTTGTGAAGAAAATTATAAAAATAAAAATAGGATTTTATTTTTAATGTAGAATTTTTGGTGATATTTTCTTTTAAATAGGGCATTTATTTTCTTTTAGTTGATATCTCACTTTCTATGAATTGTTTTAGGACCTTCCCTTAGGATTTTTGAGCCATTCTTTTTGGCATAGTTAGATATTGAACCCTAGTTTCATGTAGGATTTATCTCTTGATTTGTAGATTAAAATTTGATGTAGTTTGATTGTTAGACATTTAGGTGTTCAAATTAGGGTTTTAGGTTGTGTAGGTAGACTTGAACAAATTTGTTTTGGGGTTTATAGGCCAAATTAGTGTATGGGGAACACATGGGTTAAGGGTAAGTATGTATAGAATCCACTAGAATTTTGTTAGAATATTGTCTGGTGTTTTAGTATTTTTCATTGATTTTTGAATGTATGGATAGTATGTGTGTTGCTTAAAGGCATAAGTTGTATTGTTGTGTTTTCTTTCCTTCTCTTTTGAGTGTGTGAGCTTTGAGGATTGAGTTGAAGACCTTGTGGATCATCATGGAAGCTTTGAAGACCTTGCAGAGGAGTTTAGCATAGCTTTTGTTGTTTTGTTTATAGGTTTATAGGTGCATAGGCAGAGCCCTAGATAGAATACTTTGTTCAATAAACAAGGAGTGTCTTGTTCACCTCCTTTCTTCTCCGTGACATAGAGTCCCTTAAGGGTATTCACCTCTCTCCTTTGGAGGGATTAGTGACCTTGCCCCATAAGGTAGAACTTTGAGAGAGCCTTTCCTTTGATGTTAAGTTCTCGATGGCATCCTTTGGAAGTCAGTGAGTACTGTAACATCCCCACCTCATCTTGGTAACTGAATCTTGTTTGCTGGAGCATTGGAGCCATTGAAGATAGAAGTTGAGGCCTTGAAGAGGATGATTCCTTGAAGATTATTGAAGTCTGAAGACTCTGTGAAGATCAAATTGATGCCTGAAGATCCCTGGAGATAGTGAAGCCTGAAGGTAGAGCTGATCAAAGGAGCTGAAGCTCAAAGGGAGAAGATGAGTTGATACTCATGTTGTAGGGTTGATACCTGGAAAGCAAGTGATCTCTGAAGTCTGAAGACTGGGTTGCTGCTGGAGGAGCTGAGGCTTTCTTCTGTTTTCTTTGATGTATTATGTGTTTTGTCTGATTTGTCTGTTGCATTAGACTAAGCCCATTTAGAATAAGTTCAGTCTAAGAGCATGAGTGCATCTGATTGTATTGTTATTTCTTGGCTTTGCTTGCGGGTATTCGGTAGAGCCCAGCTCCCTTGCCCATGTGTTTACTTTGCTTGATAGCATGATTTCATTTTCTGTCTGCATGATTACAGTTTACTGTTTTTGCTTGATAGCATGTTGTTTATTTCAGTATGATTACTGTTATTTCATGACTGGCTTGAGGTCGAGACGAGCTTGTGGAGGCTGAAGCCCCACACACATTTCCTCCCTCACTTGCATTGCATGCATTTTACTGTTAAGCTGATGCTTTGTCTGTTTTGGGTGTATCATTGGCATGATCCCTTAGGACTCTCATTTCCTCTGATGAGGATTTGATGATAGACTTTTAGGTTGAAACCTATGCATGACAACATCTAGGAGTTCCCTGTTCAAACCTCAACCATAGGATGAATCCATGGCATGACAACAGTAGGACTTGATAGTCTCCCTCCTAGTTGGGCCTGTTCTCTTCTCATCTCGAAACAGTTTAAGATACAGTAATCATGAATGATTTCTTTCGTACGTTACGAGCCTTAAGCTATCTGAGAAAGGATTGTGGGAGAGTTTCTTTTCCACAGTCTGGATGTTTAGTATGGTACCCTTTGGGTGACATGCGACGCATTCACTCTCAGGTCATAGTCTCTAGTGCGGTTGAGATCGCAAACATAATAAAAAACACTTCTTTTAGGAGATAACCCGTAGTTTCCCGAACTACGTTTGCTCTGATCTTTCATACCAGATGGAAGTACGTAGGCATAGGATGCGATATCCTAGCGAGCAACCTTTCCCCCGTAATCCTTCGTAGGCCGAACTACGTTGACTCTGATTTCTCGTTCCAGACGGGAATACGTAGGCATAAAGCGCGATGCTTTGCCGAGTCATTTTTCTTTTCGTTTTCAGCCAGCCTTGATAGGTAGATAGATTATAACCAACCCGTCCAAGTAAACAAACAAGCGAGGATCCCGTCGAGTACGACGGACGTGAGGGGTGCTAATACCTTCCCCTTGCGTAACCGACTCCCGAACCCAGACAATGGTTGCGATGACCTTGTCTTACCCTTTTTTCGTCAGGTTTCTCCGATCGTTTCCTTTCCCGCTCTGAGGGATAAATAACGAAAGGTGGCGACTCTTCTGTTGTGCCGGCACCTTATTTTCGCACAAGCGACAGTTGAGACCTAATCCAAGATCCATGTGATCATGGAATGATGTATTGAGATGTTATAAGGATGATTCCTAGACCAACTCATCATGATTGAGGAGTTTGAGAAGTTTTAAGCTAGGGTTTCTAAGGATTGACAGTGTAAAATCCCCTAGTTTGATCCCTATCTTCAAGGCAGTTTAGCTCAAGATGTGATTGTCATCTCATCTTCCCCACAACATGAATGTTGTAGAGCATGTTCTTAGATTTAATTTGAGTGGTAGAAGTCCTTGATAGGATTTGTAGATCTCAAGTTATGACTTTGACAAATTACAGGTCATCTGAGGTATGTGAATCTGGGTCCTTGAAAGTCACCCAACTTGCATCCAACTTTTTCCCTAGTAGGATGATTCCTATGGACTCTTGGTCAACAAGAATGTTGAAGGGCATCTTCTTAGCTTTCTAGAGAGTACTAGAAGTCCATGATAATATTTGTAGAACTCAACTTATGGCTTTGACAAGTCAAGGGCATTTTGGTCATTTGGAGGTTATAGGTCATTTCAAGCATAAGGCCATATCTCCTACTTCCAAGCTTCAAATGGAAAAATCTTCAACATAAAACTTGCTTAGAATGATGTTTTAAGGCTATTAGGGAGGTCATGAGATGTTGGAAAGGCTCATATCAAAAAGTGATAAAAATGGCCTAAAAATGAGGCATAAGTTAATTAAAGTGAGATTGAAAATTGGAAATCACAAGTTATAAGTCCAAACCATGTCATGTAATAGGTCATTTTGACTCCAAATGACATTCTAAGAACAATGATTCAGCCACAATTTTGATTTGAGGCTTGGATCATAGGTATGCTTTGGAAAAAGCTTACTTGCATCTTAAGGTACCAGAAGAAAGCTTCACATCAGAAGTACAGAACTCGTATCAGCAAGGAGAGCAACAGAAGAAAATCATCAAGGAGTTAGAAGCTGAAAAGATAGAGCATCTAGCCACAATACACACACTCAAGAGTGTGGTGAAGGAGTTGAAAAGTAAAAAGGATCAAATGAAAAAATCCATAAGGATGCTCAATTCTGGGACTGACACCCTAGAGGAAATCCTTCAAAGTGGACAAACCTCAAGAGATAGGTCTGGACTAGGATTTGTTGATAAATAAAATCCTGTGCTAAAACTCAAGAGATTACAACCTGAGGTTCAGAAGTTAAAGAGGATGTCACGACCAATGTCAAAACATCCAACTAACAGAAACTGGAATTAAGTCAAAAGTAGATTCCAATGGTATAAATGATACCACTGTGGAAAACATAGTCATATCAAATCTGTGTGTTTCTGGCTGCATGGATTTCCTAGTCATCCTCATCAAGAACAAAGAGATCATGTCAAAAGGCAACATCAAGCAAGAACTAAGAAGGGTGCCCCTAACAACCAAAGACATTGGGTTACCAATAATATGGCCTTAGTAGCTCACACTGCTCTAAGGATGCCAACCTAAGAGGATTGGTACTTTGACAGTGGCTGCTCCATACATATGACTGGAATTGAGGATCACTTGACAAAACTCAACCCTCATACATCCAGTAATGTAACCTTTGGTGATGGAGCTAGAGGAAAAATCACAGGTGTTGGACAACTTGACAGTCTTAAAGCCCCAAAATTGAAGGATGTCTTACTAGTTAAAGGACTGACTGTTAACCTAATAAGCATAAGTCAGCTATGTGATCAAGGTTTAAAAGTCCACTTCTCAAAGGATAAGTGTGTGGTTGTCAATGAAGAAGGTGAGGAAGAAATGAGGGGATCCAGAGCAATGAATAATTGCTACCTGTGGGAGCCCAGAAGTATCCTCAATAACTTGGATAAAAAGGAAACTAAGGACAAATTATGGCTGGTGAAAGACAGACAAAATAGAGGGTCCAACATATCAGCAAGAAGATCTTCAAAGTATGCTTCAGAAAGAAGGACAGGATGTAAGAAACTTCATGTTAGGAAGCAAGCCAAGAAGGGATACCCAAATATTGGTCATCAGGGAAAGCTAGATAGGCTATACTGGAACCTGATGGAGTCCATGGATGTTACCCTGCCTAAAGGAAGCAATGTTACTTCAGATGTCATGACCTTGTTCTGTGACATCCAGCGCACCAGTCAACCAAGTCCTGGTGAGTTCAAGGGAGGCATGCTCAGGGGTAACTCATGTAAATGGCAAGGGATTTGTGCAATACCTGATGATTATGCAATAAATAGGGCTATAATTGGTGCAAGAAGTGTCGAGGACCATAAATTTAAAAATGGTCTACAAAAATTGAGGCCCTTGAGTAATGGTGAGTTATAGCAATTAATGGGAATAAGGAATTATAATTTAAAATTCAATCATTTACTGATTGGTCAAAACATTAAGTTCCCTCCTCATTTACCATATCATCTATTGAGCTCCTACACATCAAACTCCTATACCACTTGGTTCACGATCAAACTGTTCATCTTCCCTACAGCCTCCAACGAAAGAAAACTCATCCATTCTCAATCAACGTCTCCAATGATGTCACAACAATCAAAATCATCCCCATCCAAATGCATGTCCAACAAAGTCGAGGAGTCAAACCCTAACGAGGTGCTAGAAGTAGCTCCATTGCACATGGTGACACCAGACGGATAATTGATGAATGAACCTAGCAAAGCCCATGCAAGAAGGCCAAATGACCGTGTCACAGGTCAAGCTCCTTCCTCTACTGCATCTGATGATCTCAACAACGCAGAAATTAGACGAACCCATCTTGCCATTACGAAAATAGTCGCCAACACACTCAACATACCCACGTCTTCTCGCTTGAAGGGGTCTGATCCTAAACTGCATGATAAAGCAAATGTCTCACCAAATGTTGCAACATCGAAGGACCTTGCACCAAAAGGGAGGAACAAGGGTGAATAGGCTAAACAAATGGGTGAAAGTATGTAAGGCACCAAAGATACTAAAGTGGTAGACCTAGACAACTATTCTGACAATGATCTCATAGCCAAACTCAATCCAGGCATAGCCAAAAGGCTGATGACACGAAAAGGGAAAAAGGCAGCTGATCAAATTTCCCCCAAGAAGAAAGATGGTGAGAAGACTGCTGAGCAAGAAACTTCCACAAAGAAGGCTGGAACAAAGAGGGCGCAGGTTGGACCCTGTAAAGGCTGGAGCAAAGTTGTCACAAAGAAGAAGAGGGATGAATCCAGTTTAGAATCAGAGACAGACACTGATGTTGCTGTTGATGTCACTAACATCCAAACCAAGAAAAAACCTTCTATAAGCAAACTGGATGAAAGTATTTCTGAAGTACCAATTAATAACATTTCATTTCATTATCCATCAAGTGTTAACAGATGGAAATACATGTATCACAAGAGGTTGGCCCTAGAGAGAGAGCTTGCTCAAAATGCTCTTGAAAACAAAGAAATCATGGCCCTCATTAGTGATGTTGGCTTGGTGAAAACTGTGACTCAGTTCTCCCAATGCTATGAAACGTTGGTGAAAGAATTCATAATCAATCTATCAGGTAAATGTGCTGATAGTAAATCCAGTGAGTTTGGCAAAGTATTTGTGAGAGGTGAATGTATCAACTTTACAGCAACTATCATCAACAAGTAGTTGGGGAGACCTAATGAAGGCCTGGCTGAACTAAGAGTCTCGAACCATCAAGTATGTCAGGAAATAACTGCTAAACAGGTCAAGAAATGGCCTTTCAAAGGGAAGCTTGTAGTAAGCATACTAAGTATTAAATATGTTATGCTTCACGAAATTGGTGCTGCAAATTGGATGCCCACCAATCATAAGACAATAGTGGCAACCATTCTGGGAAGGTTCATATATGTTGTAGGAACTAAGGCTAAGCTCAATTATGGAACATACATTCATGAAATAACCATGAAGCATGCTGGTAGCTATAGTATTAAGGGCCTAATTTCTTTTCCCTCTCTCATCTGTGGAATCATCTGTGATCAACATCCCAACATCCTAAAGAAGAATTATGTTGCAAGCAAGAGAGAAACCGCATTGTCATTTCATCATAAGTTGTTTCAAGGGACTCATGTTCCGGATATTGTTATGACATTAGTTGAGACATCAAAGGGATCATCAAAATCAAGAAAAGCTGAAGTAATTTCAATGTTGAAGAAAACTTGCAAGCAATTGGATACTAGAAAGAAAAATCTTGAAGAATTAATCAGAACCCTTGACCAAGATGAGGAGTCTAAATTCACTGATGAAGAGAGAGATGGTAATGGTTCAGGTGATAATGACCAGGAAGCAGCTGATGATAGTTCTGAGAAATCCAGTGGTGAAGATGAGGAAACAGGTAAGGACGGGTTTGAGGAAACCAGTATAGAAGACACTTCAGAGGAGAGGTCCAGCTCTGCTGAAGAGGAGGAAAAGTGACTGTTAGGGATGCCTGGCTCAGGTTGCTGTTCTACTGAGCTGATGAGGCTGTGTGATGCTGGTCTGATATTGCCTTAAGATCTTTTGTAAAGACTTGTGTGACATTATATTTGTGATGCTCTTTATGAGAAGTCTATTTACAATATCCCTAACTAATGTAATGTTACATTGTATAATCTATACTAAGTTTTAGTTGGATTTTAATTTGTGGCTAAAAAGGGGGAAAGAGAGTATAATAGGAAACAACAGGTATAGTAGATGAAATAAAAGAACAGGTGCAGGTGATGTGCAGAACAGTGAAGAACAGGTGGATAGCTTGGCTAGACTATGTGCTATTATGTGCACACGGTATAATCCTTGCAGGTGCTGCTGAGGAGATAGGTGATAACAGCAGTCTATCTGTTAGTAATGTGCATGTGTGTGAATTCATATGGTGTATAGGAATGTTTGTTAGACTGTATTGTTGAATGTGCATAACCATGTGTGATTCTAGAAGGTATTTAGGAGTGTGTGTGTGTGTGTATGTGTGTGTGTGTGTCTGTATTATAGTGGCGGAGAGTGTTGTGCAACTCTTCATGGGGAGTAGCATAGGTGTGTGTACCTCAGGATGTTATCTTGAAGGTCATAACATCCAGAGCAGACTGAATGTGTTTATGTGACTGTTGGTTGGGCAGATTGTATACTCAGGTGACAGCTACATCAGTTTGAGGGGGAGTAACAAAGCAAGTTACTCAAAGCTATGTGACATCTGTAGGATAGACTAACAGATGTGTGTGAGCAGGTTGATCCTGAGAAGCTGAGAGCTAATAGAACTTGTGTAGCAAGTAACCTTACTGCATGACAGGGTATAGGTTAAAGTCTTCTACTGTGTGTAAATCTCTGGTATAAGGACAAAGTGTTTTAGCCAAAAATTTGCCAAAGGGGGAGTTTGTAAGTGCTCTTGATTAGCTGCATTTTGTGGAAAAACACTAGAGCATGTTTTTATGTCATGGCTGATATTAGTGCATACATATGATGGTTTGTGCAGGGTAAGTTGACTTAGCTAAAAACAAGTTAAGCTGGATGTCATACCCAATGTTATGACTTGGGTCGTATGACATCAAGCGCAGGTTTGTTTTTCTGGTAGCTATAAACCAGGAAACAGAATAGGAGCTCAAGATGGATATCAGAAGAATTTCTAGAAGCTCTAGGCAAACTAAAATATCCCTGAAATAAGTGGGAAGCGTGCAGATAAGAGAAAATAGGTTTGTTATGAACAAAACCTAATTTATGCACCAAGGCTCAAAAGGGCTGACAGCTGCTATAAATATCAGAAGAAGCAATCCTGAACAGTAGCTCTTGATAGAAGAATAGAGAGTGCATATTGCAGAGTCCTTGTGAGTGAAAAAGGCTAGTCTTCACGTGTGAATAGAGTCATAGGAATACTTGTACTCCAAGCAATTGTCTGTTGGATGATTGCATTGGTTAGGTAGATTCTAAGTTGTGTCTCACTCAAAGTTGTGACGCAAGTGTGTGTGAGTCCTTGATCAAAGCTGTGAAGCAAGATCAAGGTGTGTATGAAGTGATTCGTCATATTTACTTTTGTAATTGTGAATTGTATATCACTGTTGTGTGATTGAGGGGGGGTGAGTGGGTATACTCAGGTCTAGAGTGTCTCTAGGCTGAATTGTCATTGGGTAGGTTTTAAGTGAGGAGTGCAAACTGTGTTGTTTGACTCTGAATTAATTTTGCTAATAGTGAAGTTCCTCCATGGCTTGGTAGCCCCCAGATGTAGGTGTTGTTCACACTGAACTGGATAAACAATTGTTGTGTTTTTACTGCCTTACTTTACAGTTAAATTATTTAGTACAGTAGTCAATGTCACAGTGGATGTTATACCCTTGGAAATAACATCCATCATGTGCTTGCTAGAATTTTCATTAGTTTGAGCTAACAAGACCACAGGTTGGTTCAAGTGCTTTACCCGAGTAGGGTTAAAACTTAGTTCTAACAGTTAGGTGTATGCAGCTCGACCATTGGAGACTTAGGCGTTACCTGTTTGCGGTAGAACCAAGAGTTAACAAAAATATCCTTATGAAAAAAGGTTTCCAAATTAAATCCCGAAGGATAAAATGATTTGATGTTTATTTTTGTGTTTTTTAAGAAAGAAGTGAATTGAATTTGGTTTTTAATTCATGTTGCACCAAAGACTATGACTTAGGAGGGAATGCGTTGCATATCGTCTAAAGGACCTACGCTAAACACTCTAGACAATTGAGAGGAGGCCCCTCATTCATCATTTCCCAAATGCTTAAGGCTCGTAGCGTACAACATTCAATATCCATTATTAAGTGTCCTCAATAAGTTTGAAGATGAGAAGAGAGACACAAATCTAATGGGAGACTAAGACTCAACCTAATGTTCTCATACAAAGTGCACCTATGATTGGGATGAAAAGGGAATGCTACCTAATGTTATCATACATGGGTTCAAGCCTAAGGTCTATCATAATCAATCTTGAACAAGAGAGATTAGAGGTCCTTAGGGACCATGGTAAAGAAGAAAGAAGAAGGAAGCATAAGATAAAGAAGAAAGAATGCAAACATGTAATGCAGAAACAAGGATGAAGAAAAGAGGGAGGAATAAAGTGTGGGGCAGTAGCCACCACAAGTATATCTCAACCTCAATCATGCAAATGAGAGATGCAAGACAAAGAAGAAATGCACACAAAGAAGAACTAGGCAAGCTCACACAAAAGTGGGATGAAATGGGAGAAAAATGAATTCCTACAACCACTTGTCATCAACCACTAGCCCAAAGGCAAACGAAAAATAAAGGAGAAGAAGACATGATCAATGAGATGATGGGAGATAAGGCTTGGGCAGCAAGCAACATCTAATGCAAACTCAACCAAAGCATCACAAAGATCATGCAAAAGAAACACACCACAAAGTTCTCAAAATGAATCACCATTGAAGACAAACTCAAAGTACCTCCAAAGGAGGGACCAAATCATCTTAAATGGGATTAAAAAGCCCAAGGACAGAGGGTAGAACAAGAGGAAAGAATGCATAAAGCAAATAATAAAACACATCAAAGCAAGTTGCAAGAATAGGCATGGTAAAGGACCTAAGTCCTAAACACTTTCAACATTTGAAACCAAATGGAAGGCCTAAGAAGAACGCAACTTAAAACAAGCATCAAACAAGTGTATGACCTATAAATTGGCAAGCAACTACTTCAACATGCTAATAATGTGAACCAACAATATTTGGGAGCATTTGGGATCCACAAGGGTCATTTCCCATCAAAACTACGTCAAGTGTGTGTGTGAACCATCCTTAGAGATAGCTTGACTTGCAAGCTACTCCAAAAATAGGAAAATGGTTCAAATAAATCCAAATAAAATCTCAAAAGCACATCAATAGGAAAACACAACCAATGTCCATTCAAAACATCACCAAAGAATTAGATTCACAAGGGTGCACCATTTTGAAGGAGGGTTATCGAGGGTCAAACAAAATGACTTAAAAGTCAACCAAAAATAAACCAAACCAGAGCCAAAATCATCCTATAATATCACTCAACTCATTATTGAAATGAGGAATGAGTCTCAATCATTGGAGATGTTAATTGGTCAAAAAACAAGCAAGAACAAATGAATACACATGAATAATCAATTTAAAAACCTCTCCAATCATTAATTCCCATTTTAATTGAAAAATACAAGGAAAATAAAAATAAAAAATATCAAAAATTAATTAACACCCTAATGTGTCAGAAAATATTTTTTTAGGAATTTAATCAAATTTGGAGATATTTTTAATTGATTAAAATGAAAACGGAAAACAAATAAAATAAAAATAAAACAAAATAAACCAAACGGTGCAAATAGCAAGCAATACATTTGAAATCATTGGTTTGGGTCATGAGTGGGGTGTAAATAACATCAAAGCCCACTTCTCGTTAGCAAAATGAAATGATGCGTTTCACTAAATGATGTGGCCAATCAACATTACACGCCAGCATGTCAGACTCAACCAAGTCGTTCATCAAGCAAAGTCAATAGGTCAAACAATAACACATCAGCACGCCTGAAATTAAACCAAACACCGGAGCCCTAGCTCCGATCGTCTTCTCCGGCGGGGTGGCTGGAGATCATGTTCCAAAACATCACCAAAACGCATGAAATTTTACATCAAATTAAACGCCAAGTTGCGTAGATCATGAATCCAACATCCAAAATCATTTATCATACATAGATCAAGAGATTCGAAAGAGGAAAGTTTTGCAAGCTCAACTGTAAATCTCATCAAACACAACAATTAACCATGCAAACATTTCCTACAAGTTGCAGGGCTTCAAATGCGCCAATAATGACCTAGGTTTGAGCTCTAACATGAGAGAATTCTGAAAAAGAAATTTACCTAACAGAGTCTCTCCGTTGGAGCTTCAAATGATGATGTGCTTGCTTGCGAACGTGCAGATCCACTCTATTGAACTTATGGAAGAAGAATATCACCTCAATTTTGCTAAAATTGAGCTAGATCTGGATTCGCAATTTTCAAATTCTCTCTCACTTTCCAAGTTTGCACTCTGAGCTTTCTCCATGAAATTCAACTTTTGATCTCTCAAACTTCATTCTAAGCTTTTATATTATGGATCTCTGACGCATTGGAGGCCCAATGAGGCTTAGTTCTTTTGACTTTTGAAAATGCACAAATTTGACAAGTGCTCATGCACACGTGAATTTTACACCATACACACTTGAATTTTTCTTCATTTTACAGCTGAGAATATGCACTTCACATGTGGATTGGAATTTGGCCTTGAGCTGATCCAATTATGGAGATTGGAATACAAACTTCTTTGTGAAGTTACTTTGAATTACACGTCATTTTCACTTCATACACCAAAATTAATTTGTGTGTTTCACTTGTTGGACAAATGTGAACCATTTTGAGTACAAATATGGCATGAAAAATTTCTAGAACCAATTCAATTGAATTCATGATTTAACATCCATTTTCACTTGAAATCCATCACCAATCTCCTTATCCATGCCAAATTCATGCTAACCTTGAGTTCCATGATGAATTTGAAGTCATTTGGGATAAATTTCATGTTGGTGAAAGTTCCATTTGAAGTACACAAAGGCATGTAAATGGCCCATAACCAAAATGACCTATAATCAAAGTTTCCCGAAATACCCCTGCCTTGCAAGCTTCATAACTTGAGTTCTACAAATGAGATGAAGGACTTCTAGGACTTTTTGGAAAGATAAGTCATAAGGAACAACTTTCATGTTCATCAAAAGTTGAGGAGAAACATGATTCTAAGTGAAAAGTGCCTTGGAAGTTGGTTGACTTTTGTTGACTGAAAAATATGTTCATTATAACTTGATGGCATCATAACTTGAGTTCCACAAACCTAATGGATAAGTTCTAGTACTCAAAAGAAAGCTTATGACATTCCCTACGAGTCTTATGTTTATACTAATATGAGATTCAACTTGTATCTTGAGATATGTGGTCTTGAAGTTAGGCACTAGATAGGGGATTTTACACTGACATCCTCTGAAACCCTAATTTAGTAAATTCTCACACTCTTGATTCTTCTAGATTTGATCTTGAAATAACATTCTAGATGTCTCAACACAACCTCCCATGACTCCAATGACTTAAAACCATGCTTCAATCTCCTTCAAATCCACAATTGACTTTGCACTAAGCAGATGAAACCCTAGGTGTACAATCGTTGACTTCAACCTCTTGGACATGAAGTAACAACTTATATAAGCCCCACCATGGCTTCAAAAGCACTCGATGAACTCTCTAATCATCTCCTATCCATCATCATGAGCTTATGAACCTCAGATTAACCTCAGTTGACCTCCAAGATAGGAGGTAAGTGAAATTCTGGCAAGCACACGATGGATGTTATTGTAGATGTTATGACATCCACTATAACATGTACTGCTGCACTCAATAATAAGCTGTAAATGGAAAGCAGTAAATAACACAAGTAATTGTTCACCCAGTTCAGTGTCAACCATACTTACATTTGGGGACTACCAAGCCAGGGAGGAAATTCACTGTTAGTAAAACTAATTCAGAGTTAAACAATCCCAGTTTGCACTCCTCACTTAAGACCTGCCCAATGACACTTCAGCCTAGAGACCACTAGACCTGAGTATACCCACTCACTACCCCTCAATCACCTCAGTGATATCAATACACAATTACAAAACCAATATGATGATAAACTTCAAACACACCTTGATCTTGCTTCACAGCTTTGATCAAGGGACACACACTCTTGCTTAACAGCTTTGAGTGACACAATGAACACACCTGTTCATACAAAATAACCACATCATCTCTACAACATACAATTACTTGGCACACAAGGAATCCTAAGACTCCTAGACTCACATGAAGAAGAAAGTTCTTCACTCACAAACACACTCTATAATCTCTCACTATATGCTCTCTCCTCTGTGTGTCTGCCCATTAGGAATGCTCCTTCTGCAATTTATAATAGCGGACCTGCTTTGGGCCTTTGGGGAGAATTTAGGTTTACCTAAGATAAACCTTTCTTCATGAAGCTGCGCACTTATCATTAGGTCAAGATCCTTCTATGTTATCCTCAGCAATGTCTATTATGTTGCCTAAGATAACTATGCTTCCTGGAATTTTTCTTGAAGTATAGCCTGAGCTAATAACAGAAAAACAAACCTGCACGCCCTGATGTCATACGATCCATGTCATAACATTCAGTCGTGACATTCAGCTTCACATACTCATAGCTTTCCTTGCATAACACTCTTCATGTATGTCCAAACATTAGTTTTGACATTTACTCATACATTAATGTTTTGCCATAAAATGAAGCCAATCAAAAGCATCTACAGTAATCAATACATATCAATCCATTCTCTCAATGATCTTTGACTGCCTCTTGATGACCATAAGCACTTGACCACTTGAGAAAACACTCTTGCTTGATCTTGGACCCCTTGACACTCTTCTCTTGGATACACACCTTCCTTGATCCCCTGTTAAGCACAATGCTATGCACATGCAAGATGTTAGAAAAACGAAATGAAACATAAGCCAAGTAAAGAAAAAGGTTGGGCAAATTTTAGGGTACAACAACAGCCCTGACACCAAAAGGATTTAAGGGTCCATTACCAAAACGATAATGGTGAACACTCACACAATCTGGCACCAAAAGGATGATGCAGCGGCACACACAAACAACCCGACACCAAAAGGATGTTGGGGCCCATTTCCAAAAGGTTAATGGAGAACACTCGTACAATCTGGCACCAAAAGGATCATAGACCCATCACGAAAAGGATGATAGAGCGACACACACATACACACCCTAACACCAAAAGGATATAGGGGTTCATTACCAAAAGGATAATGTAGAACACTCGCATAATCTGGTACCAAAAGGATGACAGACCCATCACCAAATGGATGATATAGCAAACTCACACACACAACCCTGACACTGAAAGGATGTAGGTGTCCATTACCAAAAGGATAATGGAGAACACTCGCACAATATGGCACCAAAAAGATGACAGACCCATCACCAAAAGGATGATAGAGTGATACACACGCACAAACCAGACAACAAAAGGATGTAGGGGTCAGTTACCAAAAGGATAATGGAGAAAACTCGTACAATCTAACACCAAAATAATGACAGACCCATCACCAAGAGGATGATAAAGCGATACGCATGTACAACCTTGACATCAAAAGGATGTAGGGGTCCATTACCAAAAGGATAATGGAGAATACTCGCACAATCTGGCACCAAAAGGATGAGAAACCCATCACCAAAAGGATGATAGAGCGACATACACACACAACCCTGGCACAAAAAGGATTTAGGGGTCCATTACCAAAACGATAATGGAGAACACTCGCACAATCTGGCACCGAAAGGATGACAGACCCATCACCACAAGGATGATGGAGCGACAAACACACACATAACCCGACACCAAAAGGATGCTGGGGTCCATTTCCAAAAGGTTAATGGAGAACACTCGTACAATCTGACACCAAAAGGATGACAGACCCATCACCAAAAGGATGATAGGGTGATACACACGTACAACCTTGACATCAAAAGGATGTAGGGGTCCATTACAAAAAGGATAATGGAGAACACTCGCACAATGTTGCACCAAAAGGATGACATACCCATCGCCAAAAGGATTATAGAGCGATACACACGTACAGACACCATGACACCAAAAGGATGTAGGGTTCCATTACCAAAATGATAACGGAGAACACTCTCACAATCTGACACCAAAAGGATGGCAAACCCAACACCAAATGGATGATGGAGCGACACACACACACACACACACAACCCGACATCAAAAGGATGTGGGGGTCCACTACCAAAAGGATAATGGATAACACTCGCATAATCTGGCACTAAAAGTATGAAAGAACCATCACCAAAAGGATTATAGCGCGACACACATATTAAAACCTGACACCAAAAGGATGTAGGGTTCATTACCAAAAGGATAATGGAGAACACTCGCATAATCTGGCACCAAAAAGATGACAGGTCCATCACCAAAAGAATGATATATCAAACTCACACACACAACCCTGAAACCAAATGGATGTAGGGGTCCATTACCAAAAGGATAATGGAAAACAGTCGCTCAATCTGTCATCAAAAGGATGATAGACCCACCACCAAAAGGATGATAGAGTGACACACGCACAAACACCCTTGCACCAAAAGGATGACAGACCCACCACCAAATGGATGATGGAGCGACACACACACACACATCCCGACATTTAAAGGATGCGGGGTCCATTACCAAAAGGATGATAGAGCAACATGCACACACAACCCTTCCGCCAAAAGGATGTAGGGGTCCAATACCAAAACAATAATAGATAACACTCGCACAATCTGGCAGCAAAGGGATGACAAACCCATCACCAAAAGGATGATGGAGCGACCCACACTCGCACCAAAAGGATGAAAGACTGATCATAGAAAGGATGATAGAGCGATACACACGTACAACCATGACATCAAAAGGATGTAAGGGTCCATTACCAAAACGATAATGGAGAACACTCAAACAATCTGACACCAAAAGGATGACAGACCCATCACCAAAAGGATGATGGAGCGACACACACACACACACACAACCAGACACCAAAAGGATGCGGGGGTCCATTACCTAAAGGATAATGGGTAATACTCGTACAATCTGGCACCAAAAGGATGACAGACCCATCACCAAAAGGATGGTAGAGCGACACACACATACACACCCTGACACCAAAAGGATATAAGAGTTCATTACCAAAAGGATAATGTAGAACACTCGCATAATCTGGTACCAAAAGGATGACAGACCCATCACCAAATGGATGATATAGCAAACTCACACACACAATCTGGCATCACCAAAGGGATGATAGAGCCACACACGCACAAACACCATGTCAACAAAAGGATGTTGGGGTCCATTACCAAAACGATAATGGAGAACACTCTCACAATCTGGTACCAAAAGGATGATAGACTTATCACCAAATGGATGATGGAGCGACACACACACACACACACAACCCGACATCAAAAGGATACGGGGGTCCATTACCAATGGAATAATGGATAACACTCGCACAATTTGGAACCAAAAGGATGAAAGACTCATCACCAAAAGGATGATAGAGCGACACACACATATACACCCTGACACCGAAAGGATGTAGGGTTCATTACCAAAAGGATAATGGAGAACACTTGCATAATCGTGCACCAAAAGGATGACAGACCCATCACCAAAAGGATTATAGAGCGACATACACACACATACCTGACACCAAAAGGATTTAGGGGTCCATTACCAAAACGATAATGGAGAACACTCAAACAATCTGGCACCAAAAGGATCACAGACCCATCACCAAAAGGATGATAGAGCGAGACACACATACACACCCTAACACCAAAAGGATATAGGGGTTCATTACAAAAGGGACAATGTAGAACACTCGCATAATCTGGTACCAAAAGGATGACAGATCCATCACCAAATGGATGATATAGCAAACTCACACAGACAACCCTGACATCAAAAGGATGTAGGGGTCCATTACCAAAAGGACAATGGAGAACATTCGCACAATCTGGAACCAAAAGGATGACAGACCCATTACCAAAAGGATGATAGAGCGACACACATGTACAACATTGTCATCAAAAGGATGTAGGGGGCCATTACCATATGGATAATGGAGAAAAGTAGCACAATCTGGCACCAAAAGGATGACAGACCCGTCACCAAAAGGATGATAGAGCAACATACACACACAACCCTGACACCAAAAGGATGTAGGGATCCATTACCAAAACGATAATGGAGAACACTTGCACAATCTGGCACCAAAAGGATGACAGACCCATCAACAAAAGGATGATGGAGCGACACATACACACATACAACTTGACACCAAAAGGATGTTGGGGTGCATTTCCAAAAGGTTAATGGAGAACACTCGTACAAATCCGACACCAAAAGGATGACATACCCATCACCAAAAGGATGGTAGAGCGACACACACATACACACCCTGACACCAAAAGGATATAAGAGTTCATTACCAAAAGGATAATGTAGAACACTCGCATAATATGGTACCAAAAGGATGACAAACCCATCACCAAATGGATGATACAGCAAACTCACACACATAACCCTGACACCAAAATGATGTAGGGGTCCATTACCAAAAGGATAATGGAGAACAGTCGCACAATAAGGCATCACCAAAAGGATGATAGAGCGATACACCCACGGACACAACGACACCAAACGATAATGGAGGACACTCTCACAATCTGGCACCAAAAGGATGACAGACTCATCACCAAATGGATGATGGAGTGAGACACAAACACAAAACCCGACATCAAAAGGATACAGGGGTCCATTACCAAAAGGATAATGGATAACAATCGCACAATCTGGCACCAAAAGGATGAAAGACCCGTCACCAAAAGGATGATAGAGCGACACACACATATACACCCTGACACCAAAAGTACATAGGGTTCATTACCAAAAGGATAATGGAGAACACTCACATAATCATGCACCAAAAGGATGACAGACCCATCACCAAAAGAATGATATAGCGAACTCACACACACAACCCTGACACCAAAAAGATGTAGGGGTCTATTACCAAAAGTATAAAGGAGAACACTCGCACAATCTTGCCTCAAAAGGATGACAGACCCATCACCAAAAGGATGATAGAGCGACACACACGCACAACCCTGACATCAAAAGGATGTAACGGTCCATTACCCAAAGGATAATGGAGAACACTCGTACAATCTGGCACCAAAATGATGACAGACCCATCACCAAAAGAATGATAGAGCGATACACATGTGCAACCTTGACATCAAAAGGATGTGAGGTCCATTACAAAAAGGATAATGGAGAAAACTCGCATAATCTGGCAGCAAAAGGATGACAAACCCGTCACCAAAAGGATCATAGAGCGACATACACACACAACCATGACACCAAAAGGATGTAGGGGTCCATTACCAAAATGATAATGGAGAACACTCGCACAATCTGACACCAAAAGGATACCAGACCCATCACCAAAAGGATGATGGAGCAAGACACACACACACAACCTGACACTAAAAGGATGCTGGGGTCCATTTCCTAAAGGTTAATGGAGAACACTCGTACAATCTGTCACCAAAAGGATGACAGAACCATCACCAAAAGGATGGTTGCGCGACACACACACACACACACACACTGACACCAAAAGGATATAAGAGTTCATTACCAAAAGGATAATGTAGAACACTCGCATAATCATGCACCAAAAGGATGAAAGACCCATCACCAAAAGAATGATATAGAGAACTCACACACACAAGCCTAACACCAAAAAGATGTAGGGTTCCATTACCAAAAGTATAATACAGAACACTCGCACAATCTTGCATCAAAAGGATGACAGACCCATCACCAAAAGGATGATAGAGCGACCCACACGCATAACCCTGACATCAAAAGGATGTAGCGGTCCATTACCCAAAGGATAATGGAGAACACTCGTACAATCTAGCATCAAAATGATAACAGACCCATCACCAAAAGGATGATAGAACGATACACATGTGCAACCTTGGAAATAAAAGGATGTAGGGGTCCATTACCAAAAGGATAATGGAGATAACTCGCACAACCTGGCACCAAAAGAATGACAAACCTGTCACCAAAAGGATCATAGAGTGACATACACACACAACCCTGACACCAAAAGGATGTAGGGGTCCATTTTCAAAATGATAATGGAGAACACTCGCACAATCTGGCAACAAAAGGATCACAGACCCATCACCAAAAGGATGATGGAGAAAGACACACACACACACACACACAACTTGACACCAAAAGGATGCTTGGGTTCATTTCCAAAAGGTTAATGGAGAACACTCGTACAATCTAGCACCAAAAGGATGACAGACCCATCACCAAAAGGATGGTTGAGCGACACACACATACACACACTGACACCAAAAGGATAATGTAGAACACTTGCATAACTTGGTACCAAAAGGATGACAGACCCATCACCAAATGGATGATATAGCTAACTCGCACACACAACCTAGACACCAAAAGGTTGTAGGGTTCTATTACCAAAAAGATAATGGAGAACAATCGCACAATCTGGCATCACCAAGGGGATGATAGAGACAAACATGCACATACACCATGACAACAAAAAGTTGTAGGGGTCCGTTATCAAAACGATAATGCAGAACACTCTCACAATCTGGCACCAACAGGATGACAGACTCATCACCAAATGGATGATGGAGCGACACACACACACACACACACACACACAAAACCCGACATCAAAAGGATACGAGGGTCCATTACCAAAATGATAATGGATAACACTCGTACAATCTGGCACCAAAAGGATGAAATACCCATCACCAAAAGGATGATAAAGCGACACACACATATACACCCTGACACCAAAAGCATGTAGGGTTCATTATCAAAAGGATAATGGAGAACACTCGCATAATCCTGCACAAAAAGGATGACAGACCCATCAGCAAAAGAATGATATAGTGAACTCACACACACAACCCTGACACCAAAAGGATGTAGAGGTCCATTACCAAAAGGATATTAGAGAGAAGTCGCATAATCTGGCATCGAAAGGATGACAAATGTCGCTACTCAAAAAATGCAACGACGGGGAGGCGAAAAGAAAGGACAGAAGAGTCGCCACCGAACTTTATTTATCCCATGAAAGGAAAGGAAAATATCGAGAAAACCTTAAGAAAGAAACGAATAAGATGGTCTCGCAACCAAGAACGGGTTCAGAAGCCGGTTATGCGAAGGGAAGGTATTAGCACCCCTCGCATCCATCGTACTCGATGGGAACCTTTTGTTTGTGGATGTGTGAATTTATTTGCTTAAATATTATGCTATAAAAGTGTTCCAAAAGATAGAGAGAAATGGTTAGAAACGGGGAAAGAGAGGTAACGGGGAAGAAAAGAGAAAGAACAGACTCGGTAGGACTTCGCGGTCCTAGGCCTACGTATTCTCAATAGATATGAGAATGTCAGAGTCGACGTAGTTTGGTGAACTACAAATATAGGGGGGAATGTGCTCGGCAAGGATTGTGGCCCTTAAGCCTACGCATCTTCACTTAAAAGAAGTAAAGAATCAAAGCAGCCGTAGTTCGGCCTACGGTTTGCGGGAAAGTTTTGTTAGACGATGCTATCGTGCGTATTTTCTAGCAGTTTAGGTGTTTTGCTGCTCGCATGTGAGGAGACTTAAGCGTTACCTGTTTGCGGTAGAACGGACGTAGCATGCCTTTTTGGGAAAGGGTGGAAAAGAGAAAAGGGTGCTCGCTAGGATAGTCACAATCCTATGCCTACGTATTCTCAACATGCAAGAGAAATCAGAACAACGTAGTTCGCGATACTACGAGTAACTGGTGTTTTTGTGGATGATGTTATCGTGCGCATTCTAGCAGTTTAGGTGTTTTGCGGCTCGCATGTGAGAAGACTTATGCGTACCTGTTTCCGGTAGAACGGACGTAACATATCCTTTTTGAAAGACTAGTTTTCGCCATGCGAGGCAAGAAGTCATGTTTGATTGGTGAGTTGTTTTTGGGGCGAGATAGGTCCTCGGAATAGTAACCCCTACGAGTAGTACCCAATTCTTTATCTCAAAGTTTTTGTTATAAAAGGTGTGGCGAACGTAGCGTCATCGTATTGAAAGATGTGTATCGAGACCACACACACTACAATGAGTATCCTGACACTCAAAGAGGAAGAATTCTACACGCAATCCTCTTTCTTTAATTCAATGCAAAGAGAACTTCTATCTCTTATTAAAGATGTTTTTGGTTTTGAATGGTAAGTGCTTTTGCGACAGAGAACCCTATGGTAAACGTCAGCACTCGGGATAGGAGAAGGCCAACGCCTAACCACTCCACGACCATTCAAGTTTTGATATGAAAAGAGTTTGAAAATGCACTGGGTGCAGGACCGAGGTTTTAGGTGAGAAAGGTTGCGAAAGGAAGTTGTGAAAGTGAGAGGTGGTGAATGAATGCGCGTCTTCGTATTGAAAGACGAGTATCGAGACCAGCCACACTATAGTGAATTACCTGATACTCGGAGAGGAAGAAGTCTACACTCAATCTTCTCTCTTTAGTTCAATACAAAGAGAAATCGGTTTCTTATTGCATGGGCTTTCGAAAATACACTCGGTACGGGGCCGTGGTTTTAGGAGAAGAATGGTTTGAGAATATACTCGGTACGGGGCCGAGGTTTTTAGGAGGAAAGGTTTGAAAATGGACTCGGTAGAGGGCCGAGGTTTTAGGAGAGAAGGTGGATAGAAAGCGTCTTCGTATTTAATAACGAGTATTGAAACCACCCACACTACAATGAGCATCTCGACACTCGAAGAGGAAGAAGTCTACACTTAATCCTCTCTTTTTAATTCAATAAAACGAGAACTTGGTTTATTATCGAAAGTGTTTTGAAAATGCACTCAGTACGGGGCAGATGTTTTAGGAGAAAAGGTGGAAGCGTCTTCATATTGAAAGACGAGTATCGAAACCACCCACACTACAATGAGCATCGCGACACTCGGAGAAGAAAATTCTACACTTAATCCTCTATTTTTAATTCAATAAAAACAGAACTCGGTTTATTATTGAAAGTGTTTTGAAAATGCACTCGGTACGGGGCCGAGGTTTTAGGAGAAAAATGGTTGGAAAATGGACTCGGTACGGGGGCCGAGGTTTGAAAATGTACTCGGTACGGGGCTGGGGTTTGAAAATGTACTCGGTATGGGGCCGAGGTTTGAAAATGTACTTGTTGCGGTGGAAATAGGATCACAAACTATTAATGAGTTTGAATCACAATTCAATTCACAACCGCTCTTTGATTTATCCGAAGGAAAAGGTCAAAAGAGGGAAAACCTATTTTTGCATCGTAAACACAATGCGGGGAAAGATCTAGGGTTCGGGGGTTGGTTAAATTTAGGGAAGGTATTAGCACCCTAAACTTCCGTAGTACTCTACAGGAACCTTTTGTTCAAATGCTTACTATTTCGCTTTATTATTCTTAAGGTATATGTACAAAGGAATTAAAAGTGAGAAAGAAGACCTAAGGGGTTAATTCTAAGTTTACTCGGCAAGACATCACATCTTGTGCCTACGTATCCTTACAGGAGTGGAATCAGAGTAATCGTAGTTCCCCTCAAAAGGGAGGTTAGAGACTTCTTGACTGTAGTCAAGGTCTCAAGGGGAATAAACGCATCTTAAGGACACGCTTACGTGGAGTGTGGAAACTCCAAATCTCTACGTTGAATTGTTAAGTTGTAATTAGGGTTAAATTAGGTTAGGGATTCCGCGACGGGAAACCCTAAAATGAGCGCGGCGGCTCTTTGACCTAATGATAGGGGTAAAATTGTAATCTTGCCTGCGGCGAGGCATTTGTGAAAATTAGGGTTTGTAGTTTGTAGTTTTGAGGATTTGAAAATGAGGACTATTGACACGGCGGTCAAATGCTAGACCTAATTCCTTCGGATGCGTAAGGTGACAGGATATTGGTGGAAAATGCGAGAATTTAAACCATACAAACAGCGGAAATTACAGTGCGGAAAGATAAACGCGATTATTTGTTCGCGAGATTACAAACGAGAAACAGATACCATCATAATACAACTTGAATTAAAAAACACACTAAAATAATTAAGGGCAATGTAACAAGCTGCAAAACGGATAAACAATGTTAGTAGACAGAGTCAGACAGTAATCAGACGAGTTATGAAACAAAAGTGCAAAATTAGAGATTCTTGTTGTCGTTTTTTTTTGTGATAATAAAGAAAATTTTTTTGATTTATATTGAAAAAGACTTAATATTATTAAGAAACTTTGATTTTTGAAAATAGTTTTTTTAATTCTTTATTTAGAGAAGCTTAAATTTTTACATTTTAATATTAAAAATCTTTTGGTTTATTACTATCTATTTAAAAAAAAAGAAGTTAGGTTAATAAAAGGGTTTAAGTTAGATTTTATTTATTAATTGGAAAAAAAAATTAAATATTTATTTTAAAAACAGATTTCAACTTTCAGTTATAAAAACTTAACAAAATGATAATAATGATAATTCAATAAACAAAACATAAAGAGGGAGCTGGGCCGATAGGGTTTCCAATCCAACCCGGTTGCATGTCACGGTTAAACACGAGAGATGAACAATCTAGGGTTTCAAACCCTATCGCGTTTCGCGGTGCCGATTTCTTTGCTTCGTCTTGTTCGCTCTTCATCTCTCTCGATCCTTTCGTCGATTGTCCCATGATGAACCTCTCTCTCGCTGAGAAACCTAAAAATGTTTAACCCTAAACCGTTAAATTTACATCACAATGAACTCAATGCTTACGTTTAGTGGTTATGAGCGGTGATTTCTGGCGATTTTCGGCGGAATACGACGACCGATGATGAATCCTCTGAGGCTTGGAGGGTTTGCTCGTCTAGAATTAGGCGCCGGTGAACCCTCTTCGTCGGGATTTCGCGTTTTCCTCTCTAGGGTTTTTTCCCCTTGCGGCCGTTTGTTGCGTTCTCACCTGGTTTTTTGTCTACCGTTTCAACGAGGTGATCTCATTCTTATATACTCTCCTTCTGATTTTCGAATGGGCCTTTGTGCTTTTTTGGATACACGTTATTTTTACTGAACGATTTGATTTGATTTTATGGTGATTGGATTTGATTGTGCTTCTATCTGATATGTTTTGACATTGATCCGGATATGGTGAATGTTATCTTTCCTTTTCTGGTACTGATTGGATTGTGCTGCCTCTTTTAGAACCGGATTGGGATTTTGACACGATCATGGTTTCATCTGACATTAATTTGTTTGATTGATCTATACTGATTCATTTGATTTCGAACCGATTCGTTTTTGACTGACTTGTTTGATTGATTTGTTTGATTAATTCAGATTGATTCAGACTGGTTCATATTGATTCAGATGGGTGCAGATTGGTTCCAATGGAGATGTTTCATGATGCATTTGGATCTGACTCGAAACTTCCCTTTTCCAGATTCGATTTTGTTTGATATCTGATTTGATTTTGTTTGATCATGATACCCTGATTGAATTTATTTGGCTATCTGTCTAATATCGAATTTGGATGTCCATCTTCACGACTTTTCTTCTTCTTTTTTCAGAGAGGGCTGGTAGTTCAGATACGGTCGGATTGGTGTCGCCGAGGATGGTATACGGCGATGATGATGACATTCTGAGCCTATGACACTCCTGTTGCCTTTGATAATTTCTGCGGGGTTCTTGGCTTGTGTGAACTGGGTTTTTGAACAGATGTGGTTTTGTGAATTTATTTCACTTCTGAACTGATATGTTTTAGTTTTGTTCTGAACTTGCTTCGTTCAGTTTGGTTATCAGTTGGAATTCACTTATGCTTTTCTATTCTTTTTTCCAGGATAGGTACTACGCTTTGGTTGAGTTAAACGCCGCCGAGGATGGTACGTGGCGATGATGACAGCTTGTCTGAGCCTGATGAGGGAACCTCTTCGATGAGGCCGCGGTTGCCATGAGTTCGGTTGCTTGATTGTTGGGCAATGATGTTTGCTGAGCCCGGTTTCCCGCACATGTGCTGGCTCGGATTTCAATTGCGGCAAGCTTATCCTTGTGTCTGTTGTTCCAATGACATGAATTCCATGATGCCTTGTGAGCTGAGTTCACGTTTGGTTCAGCTGCTGTTGTGATTTTGATGGCGCTGTTACGAGTGCCGTGATTTGTGTTGTTGCCTGATGCCACTTCGGTGAGGTTATTCACATTTTTTTGTGACTCCTTTAACTGATGCTTTCTGGACTTTCGGTACACTGTTTGGATGCAGCTTGATGCAACCTGTTTTTGTACTTCATTTTCTTGTTCTGTTTGAACCTGCTGTTACCTCTTTCTTTGGATCCTGTTGGGCATGATTTACAGGATGTTTGCTGATGGTCTTTTGCGTATGAATTTGCCTTCTGAAATGTTATTTTGGTGCAGTTTGTTTGGAATTGATGCAGCTCTGGCTTGCATTTCAATTCTCTTGTCCTGTTTGGACTTGGCTTTCATTCTGTTTGGTAACGGATTTGTTCTTTGGTGGCTTTTCATACTTGTATGGGTACGAGTTCCTTTTTGCTTATGCTTTGAGTTTTGATGATGCTTGTGGCTTTTCAGGTGTTGGAAGTTTTGAAACCAAGGGGGCTCAGACCTGCCGGCATCCGGGTCTGAGTCAAAACTTGACTATGTTGCCTTATTCTCGTATCAGTTTGGAAATCCAATCGCGGCAAAACGAATCAGTCCCACTTCATTTATTTTTTCCTATCTCTCGGATGTCCCATATTGATAAGAACATGTATTACCTGATCTGACGCCCATGGCGCGGATTGGTAACGGGGGTAGGACGCAGCTTCGGTTGTGCCACTCCCGGCACTCGATGATGACATTGTTCTGAGAGTGTCGAAAAAAACTTCTAACATTTTTCTGTACTGCTTGTTTTCTTTTGATGTGCAGGTTAGCTGAGGATTCATGGAGAAGTTCAAGTACAACATGAAGACCTTTAGATGCTCTTAGGATTTAGGATAGATGCTTTAATGTAATCCCTTAGGATTGAGAATTTTAATGTACTTCCTTGTAACAGCACTTTATAAAATATGAAGCAACATCCACTTCTTGTATGATAACATTATTTATGAAATAAAATTCTCAAAGTTTTGAATTTATTTATATTTTATTCTTAGTTAAAAAATATAAACAATTGTGAATAAATCCACAAGTATTTAAATTCGTTAACATAGGCATAAAACATAAATATTCCCAAGTGGTATTCTTATTGGTGCACTCGTCTCATTTGTAATCCTAATCTCATCCCCCGATTAAAATGTTAACCAATTGTTTCATAACCAAACACACATGGGCACCGTAATCACAACATTTTCAGCATCAACAGTAACACTACTCGTAATTAAATTCCACTGACCAAATGCCAAAATCTCAATATGATCAGAACTGGTGATAGATAAATGCCTCAAAATCATAACGTATCAAATGCCTCAGAATTTTAATAACAGCCCGTCTTCAAGGAATTGGTAGAATTTGTGTAAAATGACCAAAATACCCCTGGGACCCAATCTGCAAAACAAACACCTTCATAACTTGTTAGTGGTTAGCAAATGTACATATGAGATGATATGCGAAATACCTGACTAAATGTAAGGGTAAAATTTGGGGTATTACAGTTGCCCCTATTTAAATAGCTACACCGGACGATTTGAGTGACAGAGACTCGAGGAAATCGTGGTGGAGCGATTTAAATATAGATAACCGAAAATTTTGCCCTTATATGCGATGATACGCAATGCTATGGACAAAGCGAGGACCGCTTAATGCAGATGATATGAATATGATATGATACGTATGCTGGAATGATAAATATGAAAATGATGACAAGCGCTACGAGGCGGACGCTACGAGAAGAACACAATGGGAAAAGCGACGCGCTGGGACGACAGCACAACACTGGGGGAATTCCAAAAAAAGATGGTCAACTGGTGCGAACACGACCAATTGTCTTTTTAGGAAAGGAACGAGATTCTCAAATGGAGATGGTACCTATGAGACGGCCTCCACTGGGGAATCTAAAAGTAAAACTGGATCATGTATGACTGCAAGATCGATTACAGAATGCTGGAGCATTGAGCAAAGAATAACATCCAAACTTCTGTAAACTATCTCTCGCGACAGGATCAAACGGACTTTTCGGGAATCCGTATCAAATATACAGGGTAAAGACCGGCTGTATGCCAAAATAAATGGACTTTGATGGGAAATGCCCTGATAAGCTTCTCACGGGGGAATTGTTACTCATCGTTGGGAGGGACTTATATGCTAAAATGGATAAGCACTCAAATAAAGAGGCTGCTGCTTATCTGATAAATAAATCTTCTCGCATTTAGGGTCGATGCCTGGAATACGATTCTGATTTTTTCTCTTACTGAAAGATAAATAAACTTCTCTATGCTTCACGATCGTGCTCTCCTGAACATAAAAAGGGTAAACTGAACTTCATCATACCTCAGAATCGTGCTCTCCTGAATATGATTCGGCTTTCTCGTGTAAATGAAACTCTCCATACTTCAGAATCGTGCTCTCCTGAATATGAAAAGGGTGAACTGAACTTCATCATACTTCAGAATCGTGCTCTCCTGAATATGATTTGGTTGTAAATGAATTTTTCCATACTTCAGAATCGTGCTCTCCTGAATATGAAAATGGCTAATTGAACTTCCTCATAACTCAGAATCGTGCTCTCCTGAATATGATTCGGTTGTTTCTTGTAAATGAAATTCTTCATAAATTCAGAATCGTGCTCTCCTGAATATGAAATGGATAATTGAACTTCCTCATAACTCAGAATCGTGCTCTCCTTAATATGATTCGGCTCTTGAAATTTCTTCATTCTTCAGAATCGTGCTCTCTTGAAAAATGGCCAATTGAACTTCCTCATAACTCAGAATCGTGCTCTCCCGAATATGATTCCGCTCCTTCTTTTACTAAAGGATAAATGAACTTCTTCATAACCTCAGAATCGTGCTCTCCTGAATATGATTCCGCTCAAAACCTCCGCGTACTTCAAGATCGTGCTCTCCTGAATACGATTTGGTTCATACCTCAAGACGGCAGGTAAATGGAAGCCCAACTGCTCCATGGAGATGGCCATTTGCTGCGAGTCATAACGAGGATAGGATCGACTTCTTAGGTGAGAAATGTCGTATATTGATGCTGTAAGATGTAAAGTGTAAAGGGTTATTGTAACATATAGGATTGTAAAGTGTTGTACTGATATATTTTCCAGGCGTGAACTGGCGTGTATCTGTAAAGGATCGTAGTTGATTTTCTTGAAAGATAGTGCAAAATAAATGCACGTCCGGGTACAGTGATAAACTTCTCGGGCGAGAACAGTCGAACATCTGTCATGGTATGGTGAAAATCTTTAGATGGTGCAAAATAAATGCACGTCCGGTTGGGCTTGACTACCGACATGACTGAGATTCAATCTAGGATCGAGCTAGAAAGAAGACTGGTAATCAAGACTCCATCGAGGGAATGATCTCGAAGGGTAAATATCTTATCCTGGTAAGGAAAGATAGCTGAAGTAACCGTCATCCACGAGGATCGAGCTCCGTGGAGAAACTGGAAACACATATGTATTTTATGCTTAGGGCTGACAATCTATTTGGAGAGAATGGACAAACCCCAGTTATTAGGTGGTAACGACCAATGATGGTGAAACATAATGAACCTGGGAATGCTAACGCATATGTTGATGCATATGTTAATGTGAATGTACGTTAATGTTTATGTATATTAACGTCTATGTATGCAAGATGTTATGAAATGAGTATGCAATGAGTATGTGAAATGAATACATGAAATGGGCATGTGATGCTTATGCCCCTGCGGATACTGACGAACAGACTAGAGACGGGACGAGAGACGAAATAAACATCTCGACGGAGATACCCTGCGTTCTCTGTAACCAATACGTCAATCACGGGAGAGAATGGTAGGATCAACTCTGGTTTCTGAATTCTCTGGGGAGGAAGTAAATTGCTTAGGTGCACAGTATTATGTCTTCACATGGGGGAGAAGAAAACCTGAGGGGCATTTTCGAGTTACCCAAGAAAAGGTTGTCAGCTTATAGTCTCTCTGGGGACTGTGTTAGAGCAATGGTTTAAAAGTGTTTCTGCAATAATGATATTTCCGGGGAATGAAGAGATCCTTTCGGAATTTCCACTAGTCAAAGTAATTTATTACATTTCAAATTTGTTTTGTTTTTGAAAAACAGTTTTGAAAAATCTACAATGCACCTTTCATTTTCAAATTTTAAGAATAAACGCATTTTGCATAACAAATAGAAAACAAAGAGCAATGCACCAAGGAATGTAAGTAACGAGATGGTTTCTTTTATTTAAAGGGCGGTAGCTCGCTGAAGGCATAGCTCCACAGATGATTATGTTTTGAAATTGGCAACATGGGAAAAAGTTACATCGAATCCAATGACACCTACTGATACTAATAACTAAGACTAATCCAGAATCCTGCTTTGGGCAAGGATGAAAGAACTGAAACATGGCTCTCATGCGGAAAGGGTGTTCGAGATGATCAGTGTCCTCTGATGCAATGAAGTGCCTTTGTCCCTAACTTTTGCCTGGACCGCCCTCTCGGGTTTTCAATCCACCGGGACGCTCTTTTTTGCCTAAGCCGCCCTTTCGGGTTTTCAACTTAGCGAGCTTTTTATGATTATTTTTTTTTCAACCCTTACTTTTGCCTAAGTCGCCTTTTGCAGGTTTTCGACTTAGCGGGTTTTTAGGCATAATATTTTCGGACTGCATCAGAATTCACGGGATGTGCTAGTTCTTCACCGTCCATTGTCGTAAGTATCAGGGACCCTCCGGAGAAAACGGTCTTTACAACAAATGGGCCTTCATAATTGGGCATCCACTTTCCACGCATATCTTTGTATACTGGCAAGATCTTTTTGAGTACGAGCTCTCCTTGACGGAACTCACGGATACGGATCTTCTTATCAAACGCTCTTTTCATCCGTTTCTGATATAATTGCCCATGGCACATGGCTGTCAAACGCTTCTCGTCAATGAGATTCAACTGATCCAGTCTGTCTTGAACCCACTCAGCTTCCTCAAGTTCAGCCTCCATTAACACTCTTAACGAAGGTATCTCTACTTCGATGGGGAGCACGGCGTCCATTCCATATACCAGTGAGAAAGGTGTTGCCCCTGTCGAAGTTCTCACCGAGGTTCTGTATCCATGCAAGGCAAACGGTAACATCTCATGCCAATCTTTGTAAGTCACAACCATCTTTTGCAGGATCTTCTTAATATTCTTATTCGCAGCTTCAACGGCTCCATTCATCTTAGGACGGTACGGAGAAGAATTGTGGTGAGTGATCTTGAAACTATCGCACAGCTCTTTCATAGTCTTGTTATTCAGATTGGTGCCATTGTCAGTTATTATCCGGCTTGGGACTCCATAACGGCAGATGATCTCTTTCCTGATGAATCGGGCAACCACTTGCTTGGTCACGTTGGTGTAGGAGGCAGCCTCTACCCATTTGGTGAAATAATCAATGGCAACAAGGATAAAACGATGACCATTAGAAGCTTTCGGCTCGATTGCCCCAATCATGTCAATGCCCCACATAGAGAACGGCCATGGTGAAGACAAAACATTCAACGGTGACGGAGGTACGTGCATTTTATCAGCATAAATTTGGCACTTATGGCATTTTCTAGCGTATTGGATGCAGTCGGCTTCCATGGTTAACCAATAATACCCATCCCTTAACATCTTCTTGGACATAGCATAGCCATTGGCATGAGTTCCGAAGGTCCCCTCATGAATTTCCTGTAGTAACATGTCCGCTTCCCGTTTATCAACACATCTGAGCAGAACCATGTCGTGATTTCTCTTGTATAACACACCATTACTGATAAAGAATTTGGACGCCAGTCTTCTCAATGTCTTTTTGTCCAGACCAGTAGCACCATCGGGATACTCCTGCTTGACGAGATAGTTCTTGATATCATGAAACCAAGGCTTTTCATCCACCTCAACTTCTTCGACCATCTGACAATAAGCGGGCTCAACCTTGCGCTCAATATGGATAAGAGGTGCTTCATTAACGAATTTAAATTTCCACATGGATGCTAACATGGCTAAAGCATCAGCTACGTGATTCTCGGATCTAGGAACATGCTCGAACTCTATCTCGTCGAAATACTTGATCAGCTCAATAATGTAGTCCTTATAAGGGATCAGCTTCTCATTCTTCGTTTCCCATTTGCCTTGTACCTGGTAAATAACCAAGGCTGAGTCACCACTTACTTTAAGAAGTTTGATTCGGAGGTGAATCGCTGCTTCGAGGCCAAGAATACATGCTTCATATTCTGCGACGTTGTTAGTACACTCAAAGTCCAACCTCGCTGTAAATGGAGTGAATCCACCCTTTGGGTTCATCAAAACGGCGCCTATACCATGCCCATTGAAATTCGAGGAGCCATCAAACATCATCTTCCACCAAAGACCTGGTTCTGGACCTTCGCTCGGATCTGGCTCTTCACAATCTCTTTTAATCAACAAAATATCCTCATCAGGAAAATCGAGCTTAAGAGGTTCATAATCTTCAACTGGCTGGTCTGCGAGATAATCAGATAAGATACTACCCTTAATCGCCTTCTGGGGTACATACTGGATGTCATATTCGGATAACAACATGTGCCAACGGGCTAGCCTCCCGGTTTGAGCAGGTTTTTCAAAAATATACTTGATCGGATCCATTTTAGAAATCAATAACGTGGTATGACAGACCATATATTGCCGAAGGCGCTTAGCGGCCCATGCCAATGCACAACAAGTTTTCTCCAGTGGTGAGTATCTGTTTTCGCAATCGGTAAACTTCTTGCTCAGGTAATAAATCGCATGTTCCTTTTTCCCAGTCTCATCATGTTGCCCAAGCACACAACCCATGGACTTCTCAAGAACAGTAAGGTACATAAACAACGGTCTTCCAGGTACGGGAGGGATCAGAATAGGGGGATCTTGCAAATAACCCTTAATCTTCTCAAACGCTTTCTGACAATCAGAGTTCCACTCAACTGTCTGCCCCTTGCAAAGCAACTTGAATATCGGCTCACAAGTAGCAGTCATATTGAAGATAAACCTGGAAATATAATTCAACAGTCCCAGAAAACCTCTAACTTGCGTCTCGGTTCGCGGAGCCGGCATATCTTGAATGGCTCGGACTTTGTCAGGATCCACCTCAATCCCTCGCTGGCTAACAATGAAACCAAGCAATTTTCCAGATCTGACACCGAAGGTACATTTAGCAGGGTTCAATTTCAACTGATATTTCCTGAGTCGTTCAAACAATTTCACCAAATGGTCTAGATGCTCCTCTTCACTCTGAGATTTGGCTATCATATCGTCCACATACACTTCAATCTCTTTGTGCATCATATCATGAAAAAGAGTGGTCATAGCGCGTTGGTAAGTTGCCCCTGCATTCTTTAAACCGAAGGGCATGACTTTGTAGCAGAAGGTTCCCCAAGGAGTAATGAAAGTAGTCTTCTCTCGATCATCCGGATCCATCTTGATCTGATTATAACCAGAGAAACCATCCATAAATGAGAACAACGCAAAACTGGCTGTATTGTCTACCAGCGTGTCAATATGTGGCAGTGGGAAGTCGTCTTTCGGACTCGCTTTGTTCAGATCCCTGTAGTCTACACACATCCTAACTTTACCGTCCTTCTTAGGCACTGGCACGATGTTGGCAACCCAATCTGGATATTTTGCGACTGCCAAGAAACCTGCATCCAACTGCTTTTTAACCTCATCTCGAATCTTCAAAGCCATGTCGGGTCTCGTTCTTCGGAGTTTCTGCTTGATAGGTGGACAATCTGGCTTAAGTGGCAACTTGTGAACAACAATATCTGTGTTCAGGCCCGGCATATCTTGATACGACCACGCAAACACATCAATATACTCTTTTAACAACTCAATCAACCTCGGCCTAATCTCCGTCCCAAGCATTGCACCAATCTTGACCTCTTTCTTGCTCTCATCTGTACCGAGATTAATTAGGTCCACCTGCTCTTTATGCGGTTGAAGCTCTGTGTACTCGTACTCAATCAATCTTGTCAGTTCCGCGGGTACTTCGAAATCTTCTTCACCCTCGTCCTCAGCTTGATTGATGGGTGCATCCCAGTCAGGAGTGTCAGCAAAGTCATTGGATCCAACAAGGTTTACGATATCTCTGCATGATGGAAGGCTTACTTAATTAAAATGCTCGAAGATATGTAAGAATGAAATGCTGTTTTTTATTATTATTTTTTTTGAAAAAGGTTGCCAATTTCATTTTTAAAGGTGAAAACGAAAAACGCAAATGAAACAAAGTGGAATTGAACAAAATGCTTTTATTAATATCTTTTTAGGAATGAAAGGTGGCCCAATGAAAGCGACCCTATAGCTTTGGGCAGAGCTACGGATTTTTATTTGAAAATGTAAATGAAACTTTAAAAAAAACAATTACTTTGACAAGGGAAAAATAACAGGGATCTCTACGGCCTCCCAGTTGTTCAGAACTGCATCACCCTTAAACACCAGGTTGCTCAGCTCTTCATGTTCCTCACAGTCGCTGATGGCGTTGACTTGGAAACCTCTGCTGACAAATACCTCTTGGATAACCTTCGGACGCCCTTCGACAGTTACGGCAGCTCCATTCTGAGTTGGTTTGTAACCCAACCCAGAGCGATCAGTCTTGGTCTTGACATCAATTACCTCTCCCCAACCTTCAGGAATACCCCTGTCAATTGTTGATCTGGTACTCTTCAGTGATGCAAAAGATGGATTACCCGGACCCACTGTCTCTTCGACTTCTAGCAGAACGGCATTGGCGATCTCAAGTGCTTGAAAGGAGGTTTCTAAAGCATTCTCATCGGCCTCGATGTAACGGAACGAAGACAGGTTACTGACCATCAGATCCTCCTTACCGTGTATAATAACCAACTTTCCATCGATCATGAATTTCATCTTTTGATGTAACGTTGAGGTCACTGCCCCAGCGGCATGGATCCATGGCCTTCCAAGTAAACAACTGTAATTGGGATTAATATCCATGACTTGAAACGTGATATTAAAAACTTGCGGACCAATCAGGATAGGTAACTCAACCTCACCCATTACCGACCGGCGAGAGCCATCGAAAGCCTTGACGACCAAAGGAGTAGGTTTCAACATAGTCTCTTTACAAGCCAACTTATCGAGAACCCTCTTGGGTAGAACATTCAGAGAAGACCCGGTGTCCACTAGCACTCGCGCTAAATTGTCCTCCTGACATTTTACCGATATATGTAAAGCACGATTATGGTTCGGACCCTCCTTCGATAACTCTTCATTGCTGAAACTGAGGGTGTTACAGGCGGTCAAATTGGCAATCACACTATCAAACCGACTGGTGCTGATATCTTGATCCACATGTGCTTGAGTCAAAACCTTCTGCAAGGCCATCCTATGAGCGGGTGAACTCATCAACAGAGATAAAATCGAAATCTTGGAAGGAGTCTGATGAAGTTGGTCGATAACTTTATAGTCACTTTTCTTGATGATCCTCAAAAATTCGGCATCTTCATCATTCGTGACGGCTCCTTTACCTTTGTCTTTGGCAAGCACTGGGGTACTAGTTGTTTCCTTAGGTGGGACCTCGTTGGAATGGGGAGTATACACACGGCCACTGCGAGTCATCCTGCTTACCTCTGCGATATTGGTCACGGTACCCTTAGCCTCTTTATTTGGAATAACCTTCCCAGACTCCTTGTCAATCATCGTCACGTCATATTTCCAAGGCACAACTTTAGGATCACTGAAAGGAAACGAACTTGGTCTTCGAATAATTATAGGCTTAGGCTGATTCACTTCAGGGATATACGACTTCGGTATATCGAACACGAGATTGGCGGAACCTACCCCTGATAGATTAAACACTGGTACCTTACCCTTTGATTCAGGCTGATGGAAGACAGGCTCAACCACAGCGATCTCATCTTTCTTGCATTGGCTTGTCACTTGTAAAACACCCTCATTAATTAACCTCTGAACATCATTCTGAACCCACACACAACCCTTAACACTGGCTTCACAACTTACGCATGCAACGTGGGAAGTATCTACCAAACCAGCTTCAAACAGTTTCGAATGGAACATCTTGAGAGGAGTCTTAATCTGTCCAACGTCAAGGGCATAACCTTCCCCCGAATCAACACTAATGGCATTGACACTCTCATGGTTAGGAAAAGGGTTCTTCTTAACATTCGGTTGAGGATCTTCAAATGACAAAATCTTCTTTTCCAATAAATCTCTGACAATATTTTTGAGAGCATAACAATTCTCCAGGTCGTGACCAGGCGCACCCTCATGAAATAAACAATGAGCGACGGCGTTGTAATTGGCGGGTAGGGGATTAGGAGGCGGACCCAAAGCTCGAGTAGTGATGAGACCCTGCTTGACCAAAGAGGGATACAACTCGGTAAAAGTCATCGGGATCGGCGGACAAGGTTTATACGTTCTTCTGTTCGGCATATTCTGGCGAGGAGCCGGACTCTTTGGTTGTTGAGGAGCAGGAGCGTTGGGTGCCTGTAGGTAGTTGACAGGAGGCGGATAAACAGGAGGTTGTCGCATAGGTTGATACATGGGAACCTGTTGATTGAAAGAAGGTGTAATAGCTGCCACATAGGGTTGTTGAGCATATTGGACTGGGTACCCTTGAGGTTGAGCATAACCTTGCGGATGTCGATAAAAGCGTTCTTTGGGTCTACCAGAGGATATAGCATTAGTCTCACCCTCCTTCTTTTTCTGGGAGCTATACGGAGGTTTCTTCGGCTGATCCTTAGAAGCACCATGATTATTTGTCATTTTACCACTTTTCATACCCAATTCAATCTTGACACCCACAGCAACGATGTCAGAGAAATTTGAAGTCACACTACCTACCATTCTCTCGTAAAATTCTGGACGGACCGTGTCGACAAACCAATCAGCTAACTCTTTATCGGTCAAAGGAGGTTCTACCTGCGAAGCAGTCTCTCTCCACCTTTGGGCATATTCTTTGAATGACTCAGAATTCTTTTGTGACATACTCAGCAACTGTCTTCTGTCAGGAGCCAGATCCATGTTGTACTTGTAGTGCTTGATGAAAGCGTCAGATAAATCTTGAAAGCTCTTGATGCGGGACTGGTCTAAAGTTAAATACCACTTGGATGAAGCACCCTTCAAACTATCTTGGAAGCAATGGATCATCAGTTTATCATTCTCAACATGGGCAGCCATTTTGCAATAATACATGATCAAATGACTCTTAGGGCAGGTGGCACCTTCATAACGATCGAAGTTCGGAGTTTTGAACTTCGGGGGAATAACCAAACCTGAGACCAAACAGACATCCCTTGCAGCAGTCCCAAAAATTTGATCACCCTCTACCTTTTTCAATCTTTGGACGATGGTGTTTACTTCCTCACGAAGCTTATCATGTTTCTCATAACCCTCAACATTCTCATCAAGATTATCAAAAACTGTCTCATTGAAATACGGTTGCGCACGAGTGTGTACAACAGGTGGTGCAAAGATAGGAGCCCCCCTAGAAACTTCAGAGAATAAAGGCACGGCTTGCTGAACAGGCTGATTAATCGGAACGGTGGCTTGAGGAGGCACAAAACCAGGAGCAAGACCATAAGGTGGGTCCCTTGCTACAGTCACACTTGTTGGAGGGTCCACAGTAACGCCGGTAATCTCAGAAACAACAGTGGGCTGAGTATCCATCTTAGCATTCATGACATGTAACAATTCCATCATACGCCCCATACCTCCTCGAAGGTCTTCAAGTTCATTGCTAAGGCGATCAATCTCTTTTGCCTGATCCTCCATTCTCTTCCGAGTTTGAGCTCTGGTGTTGTATTGGTGCCGAGAACTCAGGGTGACGAAACTGGAAGGCGAGAGAACCGAACATGAGAAAACAGAAGACACATGCAATGCAAGAAAGTAAATGATGCTATGATGCAAATGAAGATTTCATGGAATTCAAACATTTACGAATGTCGTGGGGTACCAAAGAAATCTTTTTCTTGTTTTTTCATTTTATTTTTTTATTTATTTATGGTATCCCGCGATATCCATAAATGATGTTTGAACTCCATGAAATACAATGCAATGAGATGCTTTATGGATGCAATGCATGAAAACACACAAAGTCCTAGGTTAAAGGAACGTGAGCGGAGTCAAGGTCTACCCATCCCAAAAGGAGTGTACTATAGGTTAGTTGTACCTGCAGAACAAGGTTCTAAAAAGTGCCCAAAGTCATCAGCCCATCTTTCGGATATTATCAACCTTCCGACTGACTCAGGGGTTAACAATATTCTCAAGAGAACCTCTTTTGAGTGTAGTATCGCGTAGCAGCCATTGTAAGATTACTCCCACATAGCTCCCGCACTACGTCCTAAATAAGGCCAAGGTGGTGTTAAGGTACTACGGTCCTCAATATCACAGACTCCAATCGACCATGGAAAAAGTTTTCGCGATTACTCGTTCAACCGAACCATTTTCGAAAGGGTCTCAACTGAGCGGAGATTCTCGAATCAGCTTGGTCGGGATTCAACTCCCTATAAGCCTCCTCGAATGTATCCCCATCCTATAATAATGTCACTAGTCCGGGCGTAGGACTTATCTCACAGCACAAGGAACAGTCCCACAATCAAAGCACAAATATATACATGCAAATGAATAATAACACAGATAGTAATAAATATGAACAAGTTAGGGATAACCCTCGAAAGTTAAGAGATTGTCCCCAGTGAAGTCGCCATTTTCTGTTGCGGTGGAAATAGGATCACAAACTATTAATGAGTTTGAATCACAATTCAATTCACAACCGCTCTTTGATTTATCCGAAGGAAAAGGTCAAAAGAGGGAAAACCTATTTTTGCATCGTAAACACAATGCGGGGAAAGATCTAGGGTTCGGGGGTTGGTTAAATTTAGGGAAGGTATTAGCACCCTAAACTTCCGTAGTACTCTACAGGAACCTTTTGTTCAAATGCTTACTATTTCGCTTTATTATTCTTAAGGTATATGTACAAAGGAATTAAAAGTGAGAAAGAAGACCTAAGGGGTTAATTCTAAGTTTACTCGGCAAGACATCGCATCTTGTGCCTACGTATCCTTACGGGAGTGGAATCAGAGTAATCGTAGTTCCCCTCAAAAGGGAGGTTAGAGACTTCTTGACTGTAGTCAAGGTCTCAAGGGGAATAAACGCATCTTAAGGACACGCTTACGTGGAGTGTGGAAACTCCAAATCTCTACGTTGAATTGTTAAGTTGTAATTAGGGTTAAATTAGGTTAGGGATTCCGCGGCGGGAAACCCTAAAATGAGTGTAACACCCCCTTCTATACCCAAATAAATGCATATAATACAGCTAAGCACATACAAGTTATCAGAGTAAAAAGGTTTTATAATAAGGTATAAAAGAAGAATGCCACAATTTCACCAATAAAACACTTTCACAATTTGCTCCATAAAATATGTAACATTTTCAATTTAAGCGGAAGATAAAATCATTTGATCATTTTCAAAATATTAATCCACGTACACATAAGCTATCCAATTTAATATGTATCATATCAGTTAGATTACAAAACCACATCAGCTGATACATCGCAATGTATCACAAAAGAATGACTATACTAGTCTAACTACCCGGTGTTACATATCAGAGCAGCCGACTCAAAAGAATGAAGACTAACTTCACAAAAGGACTCCAGCATCCTAATCTGCAATGCCTCATAGAGCATTATAAAACAGCAGAAGGGTGAGAAATATAACCATAATAATCAAAGCATAAGATCATATATATATAGGTAGTCATATAACACATATTCACATTTCTCACCATGCTTCATTCTCTTAGTCATATATATTTACCACACATATATAGACAAACCTGGGTATTCACAAAGCATTTCCACATTATGCATACACTTACAATTTCCACAATCTCATCATTCACACATAAGCATCTCTTCATGCATATGTCATATATCAATGTGACTCAATAACTCAATGCAACTCATGCAATGCGGTACCGACTCTCGTTATCTTTTTTCGGTTTTTACATTAAACCGGGTCCACTCTTCTAGACCGATAACCCGTCATCTTTTTTCGGTTTTTACATTAAACCGGGTCCACTCTTCTAGACCGATAACCACAAAGGCCCGTCCTCTAAGCCTTCAAACCCACTCTTCTAGGTTTGGGACAAGCCACTAGTTTCCACGAAACTAACAGACATTGCCTCTTGACTAAATGATGCATGTACAATCATCCACAACAAATGCACTTAAGACCGACATCTTAATCTCATGCATTTACATAATTCATCTCTTCAAGAATTACACAATGATTGCACATACAGCATATATCACAACAATCAAGGTATTCACATCACAATACCAATCATACAATTACAAGTGATGCACACATATTCACAATGTTCTCATGCATACTCATCACATAATTGTATACACATCAAGCATTCACAAGTTCATTAAATAATACACACATAATCACCTATTATGTTCACATGTATTTATACTTGATGCAATTAACATTCAAATCACAATTCTAGGATTCACGCCCGTAGGCTACCCACAGCACACATCATCACAATAGATCATATCTATATCATATCATAGAGGTATTGACCTCTGAGAGGCAACCAAACCATCTCCACATGAACAACACAGCAAAGGAAAAATGTTGTCACATTCGCCTCCATTCGCCTGGCGAACCCTCGCAGCGAACCTTCGCCTGGCCTTCGCCTGGCGAACTCTCTCAGCGAACACTCGCTAGGCTTCGCCTGGCGAGACTTCCCAGTGAGCCCAAGTCAGTAGCTACTGACTTCATTCGCCACCATTCGCCAGCACCTTCGCTGGGCGAACCCTCGCTACTCAACTTCGCCTGGCGAACCCACCAGCGAAGTCCACTGGGACTTAATTATAATTATTCGCCAACATTCGCTAGGCTTCGCCTGGCGAAGCTTCGCCTTCGCTCGCCTGGCGAGAGCCAGCGAACCTGCGCAGAACAGAACCCTATTCTGTTCCACCTCCACCATCCACCATCATCCAACTTCTCACACAACAAAATTAGTACAAACAGTATCAACACATGTTACCCAACTATTCTACGGCCTTATTGCTCAGTTTCAACCGATTAAATCATCAATCTACCGATTATTCCAACTTTTGCCCTAATTGGAAAGTGATGAAAACTCTACCAAAACCCCAACCCAACATACATAACATCATACAATGATCAAATAGAAACATTTCTCACCCTTACCTCGATTAATCGGAGCTTTGATGATGGTTCTTGATGATTTCCACTTTTCCTCTTCTTCTCTTCTCTTTCTCTCCTTTCTTCTTCTTTCCTCTTTCTTTCCAATGTTTTTCTATCTTTCTTTTCTTTTCTTTCTCTCTTATATATTTCCTTCATTTTCCTTCCTCTCCAATTCCTTCTTAATTCTCTATTAATCCCAATTAATAAAAATTAATTTCCAACATTGATAAAATCCCACTAAATAAATTAATTACTACAATTAATTATTTAATGAAATTTGGGCTGTTACAACTCTCCCCCACTTTAGGAATTTTCGTCCTCGAAAATGTTACCTGATTCAAACAGTTCTGGATAAGACTCCTTCATCCGACTCTCAAGCTCCCAAGTAACATTTCCACCAGCCGGTCCTCCCCAAGCGACCTTTACTAAAGCAATCTCTTTACCTCGAAGCTGCTTCAATTTCCGATCCTCAATCCGCATAGGTGATGCCTCAACAGTCAGGTTATCTTTCACCTGCACATCATCTATTTGGACTACATGAGACGGATCCGCAATGTATTTCCTCAACTGAGATACATGGAATACGTCATGAAGATTAGCAAGCGACGGTGGTAAAGCCACACGATAGGCCACTTCTCCTATCCTTTGCAAAATCTGATAAGGACCAATGAAACGCGGCGACAACTTGCGCGACTTCAGTGCCCTACCAACACCTGTCATCGGAGTGACTCGAAGAAACACATGATCTCCCTCTTGAAATTCAAGTGCCTTCCTCCTTTTGTCATAATAACTCTTCTGACGACTCTGAGTAATTCTCATCTTCTCTTGAATCATCTTGATCTTATCAGTAGTCTGTTGAACTAACTCGGGTCCAACAACAGAACTCTCTCCGGACTCGAACCAACACAATGGTGTCCTACACCTCCTACCATACAACGCCTCAAATGGTGCCATACCAATACTCGAATGGAAACTGTTGTTGTAAGTAAACTCAATCAAAGGCAAGTAGCTATCCCAAGCTCCTCCTTTTTCCAATAAACAAGCTCTCAAAAGATCTTCAAGCGACTGAATCGTCCTCTCCGTCTGACCATCAGTCTGAGGATGATACGCTGAACTCAAACGCAACTTGGTACCCAAAGCACTCTGCAGGCTCTCCCAAAATCTCGAAGTAAACCGCGGATCTCTATCCGAAACAATACTCAGCAGAATACCATGCAGGCACACAATCCTTTCAATATACAACTTAGCCAACTTCTCCAAAGGGTAATCCATACGCATAGGAATAAAGTGAGCAGATTTAGTCAACCTATCCACGATAACCCAAACAGCCTCAAAATTACTCGGCGTCCTCGGCAAACCCGATACAAAATCCATGGAGATACTATCCCATTTCCACTCAGGAATAAACAACGGCTTCATCAAACCCGATGGCTTCTGATGCTCAATCTTCGACTTCTGGCAAGTCAAACAAGAATACACAAATTCCGCAATATCCTTCTTCATACTAGGCCACCAAAATACTTTCCTCAAATCCTGATACATCTTAGTAGCACCCGGATGAATACTCAATCCGCTACGATGTCCTTCCTCAAGGATGCTCTTCTTAAGCTCAACCATGTTCGGAACACAAACTCGATCCCGACATCTCATAATACCATTCTCATCAATCCGAAAATCACCACCTTGGCCTTGGTTGATTAAAGTCAACCGATTAACTAGGCTCAAATCCGATTTCTGTCCTTCTCGAATTTCGTCCAAAATACCACTTGTAAGCTTTAACATACCCAACTTAAATCCAAAAGAAGTTCTCTCACATACCAAACTCAAATCTCGAAATTGCTCGACCAATTCTAACTCTTTCACCATCAACGCCGACATATGCAATGATTTCCGACTCAATGCATCCGCTACAACATTCGCTTTACCCGGATGGTAATTCAAGCCAAAATCATAATCCTTCAAAAGTTCAAGCCATCTTCTTTGTCTCGCATTCAATTCCTTTTGATCAAAAAGATACCTCAAACTCTTGTGGTCACTAAACACTTCAAACCTCGCACCAAACAAATAATGCCTCCAAAGCTTCAACACGAACACAACGGCGGCCAACTCTAAGTCATGCGTCGGATAATTCTTCTCATGCACTTTGAGTTGCCTCGAAGCATAAGCCACAACTTGGTTATTCTGCATCAACACACCTCCTAAACCCATCAAAGAAGCATCACAATACACAACGAATGGTTCTTCTGGATTTGGCAGAATCAAAACAGGGGCTGTCGTCAACCTTCGCTTAAGTTCTTGAAAACTCGCTTCACACTTGGCGTCCCAAACAAAGGCTTGACCTTTCCTAGTCAACTGCGTCAACGGCAACGATAACTTAGCAAATCCTTCAATAGACTTCCGATAATAACCGGCTAAACCAAGAAAACTTCTGATCTCAAAAACTGACTTCGGAGTCTCCCATTGCGACACCGCTTCAACCTTCGACGGATCAACCGCAACACCACTACTAGAAATCACATGACCAAGGAAACTAACTTCCTTCAACCAAAGTTCACACTTAGAAAGCTTCGCGAACAACTGCTTCTCTCTCAGCACAGATAACACAACCTTCAGATGCTCGGCATGCTCTCCTTCGCTCTTCGAATAAACCAAGATGTCGTCGATAAACACCACCACAAACTTATCCAAATAAGGATGGAAAATCCTATTCATGTACTCCATAAATACACCCGGTGCATTAGTCACACCAAATGGCATCACGGAATACTCATAGTGTCCATACCTCGTTCGGAAGGCCGTCTTCTGAATATCCTCAGCTTTCACACGGATCTGATGATACCCAGATCTCAAATCAATCTTGCTGAACACGCTTGCACCAACCAACTGATCCATCAGATCATCAATCCTTGGAAGTGGATACTTATTCTTAATAGTCACCTTGTTCAACTGTCTGTAATCCACACAGAGCCTCATAGAACCCTCTTTCTTCTTAACCAATAACACCGGTGCGCCCCACGGTGACACGCTCGGACGAATAAACCTCTTTTCAAGCAAATCCTCAAGTTGACTCTTCAACTCTTTTAACTCTGAGGCCGACATACGATATGGAGCCATCGATATCGGACTAGTTCCAGGAATCAAATCTATCGAAAACTCCACTTCTCGCTCCGGCGGTAAATCCTTTATCTCTTCAGGGAATACTTCCGGAAAATCTCTAACAATGGGCAAAGCCTCAATCTCTTCGCTCTCACTAGTCCTCAAAGTTGACATAAGCATAAATACCTTAGCCCCATCTTGCACCGATTCTTTCACTTGTTTCCTCGTCATAAACAATTCCCTTTCAACATCCGAGTCGGGAAAAATAACCGTTTTGTCAAAACAGTTAATATACACACGATTGAATTTTAACCAATTCATTCCAAGAATGACATCCAGTTGATCCAAATGAAGACACACTAAATCAATCCCAAAATCTCTACCGAAAATTCTCAACGGGCAATTCAAGCAAACATACGGTGTAGTTACCGAACCCATAGCAGGAGTATCAATAACCATACCGTCACCAATCACAGACAACTCAAGATTTAACCTTCTAACACAATCCAAAGAAATAAAAGAATGCGTAGCTCCGGTATCAATTATAGCGATCAAAGGTGTACCATGAATGAAGGACGTACCTCGGATCAATCGATCGTCGCTAGCAGTCTCAGATCCAGATAGAGCGAACACTTTCCCGCTCCCTTGATTCTTCTTCGGCTTATCGCACCTGGTACTGATGTGCCCTCGCTCACCACAGTTATAGCAAGTAACACCCGCACCGCTTCTACACTCTAGAGCCTTGTGACCTGGCTTGCCACACTTAAAACACTTCAGATCAACACTTTTGCACTCCGGAGCACGATGCCCCGCTTCACCACACTTGTAACACCTAACCGGGGTAGAAACTCCCCCACTTGGCCTCTTGCCAAAACCAACCTTTTGTTTCCCCTTATCAGCAGGAGTCACGTAAGGTTTTCCTCTGAATTGTCCCTTTCCTTTCTTGTCACTTAGACTCTTGTAGTGGCTGGACCTAGCCCTACTGTCTTCGTCATAAATTCTGCTCTTGTTAACCAACTCAGAAAACCGTCTGATTTCCTGATATCCAATAGCTTGTCTAATCTCGGGTCTCAAACCGTTCACAAACTTGAGGCACTTAGACCTCTCAGCATTACCAGTATTATAGTGAGGACAAAATTTGATCAACTCCTCAAATTTCGCCGCATACTCAGCAACCGTCGAATTACCTTGCTTCAACTCAAGAAATTCGATCTCTTTCTTCCCCCGCACATCCTCTGGAAAATACTTCTCCAGGAAGGTTTCTCTAAACAAATCCCAAGTAATCACAATATCATCTTCCTCAAACCTTTGGCGAGTATTACCCCACCAATCTTCAGCTTCTTCTTCGAGCATGTGAGTCCCAAACTGCACCTTCTGGGCATCCGAGCAATTCATAACTCGAAAAATCTTTTCCACGGCTTTCAACCAAATTTGTGCCTTGTCCGGTTCATGAGTTCCCTTGAATACCGGGGGGTTATTCTTTTGGAATTTCCCCAAGGCACGGAATCCATCATCAGCATGATTCCTCTCATTCACATTGGCCGGAGGATTCTGCCCAATTGCCCCCGCCAATCTCGTCAATGCCTCCGCAATCGCTTCGTCGTTCCTTCCTGCAACCATCTTACTAATTCCAGCAACAGAACCACGTAAGGACAACCAATATTGATAATGCAACACACGCATATCAATAACACATAGGGAAAACACTCTAACAACTTGGCCGGACGGACCGACCTGCTCTGATACCACTATTGTAACACCCCCTTCTATACCCAAATAAATGCATATAATACAGCTAAGCATATACAAGTTATCAGAGTAAAAAGGTTTTATAATAAGGTATAAAAGAAGAATGCCACAATTTCACCAATAAAACACTTTCACAATTTGCTCCATAAAATATGTAACATTTTCAATTTAAGCGGAAGATAAAATCATTTGATCGTTTTCAAAATATTAATCCACGTACACATAAGCTATCCAATTTAATATGTATCATATCAGTTAGATTACAAAACCACATCAGCTGATACATCGCAATGTATCACAAAAGAATGAATATACTAGTCTAACTACCCGGTGTTACATATCAGAGCAGCCGACTCAAAAGAATGAAGACTAACTTCACAAAAGGACTCCAGCATCCTAATCTGCAATGCCTCATAGAGCATTATAAAACAGCAGAAGGGTGAGAAATATAACCATAATAATCAAAGCATAAGATCATATATATATAGGTAGTCATATAACACATATTCACATTTCTCACCATGCTTCATTCTCTTAGTCATATATATTTACCACACATATATAGACAAACCTGGGTATTCACAAAGCATTTCCACATTATGCATACACTTACAATTTCCACAATCTCATCATTCACACATAAGCATCTCTTCATGCATATGTCATATATCAATGTGACTCAATAACTCAATGCAACTCATGCAATGCGGTACCGACTCTCGTTATCTTTTTTCGGTTTTTACATTAAACCGGGTCCACTCTTCTAGACCGATAACCCGTTATCTTTTTTCGGTTTTTACATTAAACCGGGTCCACTCTTCTAGACCGATAACCACAAAGGCCCGTCCTCTAAGCCTTCAAACCCACTCTTCTAGGTTTGGGACAAGCCACTAGTTTCCACGAAACTAACAGACATTGCCTCTTGACTAAATGATGCATGTACAATCATCCACAACAAATGCACTTAAGACCGACATCTTAATCTCATGCATTTACATAATTCATCTCTTCAAGAATTACACAATGATTGCACATACAACATATATCACAACAATCAAGGTATTCACATCACAATACCAATCATACAATTACAAGTGATGCACACATATTCACAATGTTCTCATGCATACTCATCACATAATTGTATACACATCAAGCATTCACAAGTTCATTAAATAATACACACATAATCACCTATTATGTTCACATGTATTTATACTTGATGCAATTAACATTCAAATCACAATTCTAGGATTCACGCCCGTAGGCTACCCACAGCACACATCATCACAATAGATCATATCTATATCATATCATAGAGGTATTGACCTCTGAGAGGCAACCAAACCATCTCCACATGAACAACACAGCAAAGGAAAAATGCTGTCACATTCGCCTCCATTCGCCTGGCGAACCCTCGCAGCGAACCTTCGCCTGGCCTTCGCCTGGCGAACTCTCTCAGCGAACACTCGCTAGGCTTCGCCTGGCGAGACTTCCCAGCGAGCCCAAGTCAGTAGCTACTGACTTCATTCGCCACCATTCGCCAGCACCTTCGCTGGGCGAACCCTCGCTACTCAACTTCGCCTGGCGAACCCACCAGCGAAGTCCACTGGGACTTAATTATAATTATTCGCCAACATTCGCTAGGCTTCGCCTGGCGAAGCTTCGCCTTCGCTCGCCTGGCGAGAGCCAGCGAACCTGCGCAGAACAGAACCCTATTCTGTTCCACCTCCACCATCCACCATCATCCAACTTCTCACACAACAAAATTAGTACAAACAGTATCAACACATGTTACCCAACTATTCTACGGCCTTATTGCTCAGTTTCAACCGATTAAATCATCAATCTACCGATTATTCCAACTTTTGCCCTAATTGGAAAGTGATGAAAACTCTACCAAAACCCCAACCCAACATACATAACATCATACAATGATCAAATAGAAACATTTCTCACCCTTACCTCGATTAATCGGAGCTTTGATGATGGTTCTTGATGATTTCCACTTTTCCTCTTCTTCTCTTCTCTTTCTCTCCTTTCTTCTTCTTTCCTCTTTCTTTCCAATGTTTTTCTATCTTTCTTTTCTTTTCTTTCTCTCTTATATATTTCCTTCATTTTCCTTCCTCTCCAATTCCTTCTTAATTCTCTATTAATCCCAATTAATAAAAATTAATTTCCAACATTGATAAAATCCCACTAAATAAATTAATTACTACAATTAATTATTTAATGAAATTTGGGCTGTTACAATGAGCGCGGCGGCTCTTTGACCTAATGCTAGGGGTAAAATTGTAATCTTGCCTGCGGCGAGGCATTTGTGAAAATTAGGGTTTGTAGTTTGTAGTTTTGAGGATTTGAAAATGAGGACTATTGACACGGCGGTCAAATGCTAGACCTAATTCCTTCGGATGCGTAAGGTGACAGGATATTGGTGGAAAATGCGAGAATTTAAACCATACAAACAGCGGAAATTACAGTGCGGAAAGATAAACGCAATTATTTGTTCGCGAGATTACAAACGAGAAACAGATACCATCATAATACAACTTGAATTAAAAAACACACTAAAATAATTAAGGGCAATGTAACAAGCTGCAAAACGGATAAACAATGTTAGTAGACAGAGTCAGACAGTAATCAGACGAGTTATGAAACAAAAGTGCAAAATTAGAGATTCTTGTTGTCGTTTTTTTTTGTGATAATAAAGAAAAAATTTTTGATTTATATTAAAAAAGACTTAATATTATTAAGAAACTTTGATTTTTGAAAATAGTTTTTTTGAATTCTTTATTTAGAGAAGCTTAAATTTTTACATTTTAATATTAAAAATCTTTTGGTTTATTACTATCTATTTAAAAAAAAAGAAGTTAGGTTAATAAAAGGGTTTAAGTTAGATTTTATTTATTAATTGGAAAAAAAAATTAAATATTTATTTTAAAAACAGATTTCAACTTTCAGTTATAAAAACTTAACAAAATGATAATAATGATAATTCAATAAACAAAACATAAAGAGGGAGCTGGGCCGATAGGGTTTCCAATCCAACCCGGTTGCATGTCACGGTTAAACACGAGAGATGAACAATCTAGGGTTTCAAACCCTATCGCGTTTCGCGGTGCCGATTTCTTTGCTTCGTCTTGTTCGCTCTTCATCTCTCTCGATCCTTTCGTTGATTGTCCCATGCTGAACCTCTCTCTCGCTGAGAAACCTGAAAAGGTTTAACCCTAAACCGTTAAATTTACATCACAATGAACTCAATGCTTACGTTTAGTGGTTATGAGCGGTGATTTCTGGCGATTTTCGGCGGAATACGACGACCGATGATGAATCCTCTGAGGCTTGGAGGGTTTGCTCGTTTAGAATTAGGCGCCGGTGAACCCTCTTCGTCGGGATTTCGCGTTTTCCTCTCTAGGGTTTTTTCCCCTTGCGGCCGTTTGTTGCGTTCTCACCTGGTTTTTTGTCTACCGTTTCAACGAGGTGATCTCATTCTTATATACTCTCCTTCTGATTTTCGAATGGGCCTTTGTGATTTTTTGGATACACGTTATTTTTACTGAACGATTTGATTTGATTTTATGGTGATTGGATTTGATTGTGCTTCTATCTGATATGTTTTGACATTGATCCGGATATGGTGAATGTTATCTTTCCTTTTCTGGTACTGATTGGATTGTGCTGCCTCTTTTAGAACCGGATTGGGATTTTGACGCGATCATGGTTTCATCTGACATTAATTTGTTTGATTGATCTATACTGATTCATTTCGATCCTCGTGGATGACGGTTACTTCAGCTATCTTTCCTTACCAGGATAAGATATTTACCCTTCGAGATCGTTTCCCTCGATGGAGTCTTGATTACCAGTCTTCTTTCTAGCTCGATCCTAGATTGAATCTCAGTTTTGTCGGTCGTCGAGCCAACCGGACGTGCATTTATTTTGCACCATCTAAAGATGTTCACCATACCATGGCAAATACGTGACTGTTCTCGCCCGAGAAGTTTATCACCGTACCCGGACGTGCATTTATTTTGCACTATCTTTCAACCGCAATCCTTTACAGATACATGCCAGTTCACGCCTGGAAAATCTATCGGCACAACACCTTACATCTTACAACATCGGTAAGCGACATTTCTCGCATTGAGAAGCCAATCCTATCTTCGTTATGACTCGCATCAAATGGTCATCTCCATTGAGCAGTTGGGCTTCCATTTTCCCTGTCGTCTTGAAGCATGGGGAGGTTTGAACCAAATCGTATTCAGGAGAGCACGATCTTGAAATACGGGGAGGTTCGAGCGGAATCATATTCAGGAGAGCACGATCTTGAAGTATGAAGAAGTTCATTTACCCTTTAGTAAAAGAAGGAGCGGAATCATATTCAGGAGAGCACGATCTTGAAGTATGAAGAAGTTCATTTACCCTTTAGTGAAAGAAGGAGCGGAATCATATTCAGGAGAGCACGATCTTGAAGTATGAAGAAGTTCATTTACCCTTTAGTAAAAGAAGGAGCGGAATCATATTCAGGAGAGCACGATCTTGAAGTATGAAGAAGTTCATTTACCCTTTAGTAAAAGAAGGAGCAGAATCATATTCAGGAGAGCACGATCTTGAAGTATGAAGAAGTTCATTTACCCTTTAGTAAAAGAAGGAGCGGAATCATATTCAGGAGAGCACGATCTTGAAGTATGAAGAAGTTCATTTACCCTTTAGTAAAAGAAGGAGCGGAATCATATTCAGGAGAGCACAGATCTTGAAGTATGAGGAAGTTCAGTTTATCCTTTTCATATTCAGGAGAGCACGATCTTGAAGTATGAAGAAGTTCATTTACCCTTTAGTAAAAGAAGGAGCGGAATCATATTCAGGAGAGCACGATCTTGAAGTATGAAGAAGTTCATTTACCCTTTAGTAAAAGAAGGAGCGGAATCATATTCAGGAGAGCACGATCTTGAAGTATGAAGAAGTTCATTTACCCTTTAGTAAAAGAAGGAGCGGAATCATATTCAGGAGAGCACGATCTTGAAGCATGAGGAAGTTCATTTACCCTTTAGTAAAAGAAGGAGCGGAATCATATTCAGGAGAGCACGATCTTGAAGTATGAGGAAGTTCAGTTCACCCTTTTCATATTCAGGAGAGCACGATCTTGAAGTATGAAGAATTTCATTTACCATTTAGTAAAAGAAGAAACCAAATCGTATTCAGGAGAGCACGATCTTGAATTACGGGGAGGTTTGAGCGGAATCATATTCAGGAGAGCACGATTTTGAGTTATGAGGACGTTCAGTTTACCCTTTTCATATTCAGGAGAGCACGATCTTGAAGTATGAAGAATTTCATTTATCAGAATCGTATTCCAGGCGCCGACCTTAAATACGAGAAGATTTATCGGATAAGCAGCAGCCTCTTTATTTGAGTGCTTATCCATTTTGGCATGTAAGTCCCTTCCAACGATAAATGACAGTTCTCTCTCGAGAAGCTTATCAGGGCATTATCCTTAAAGTCCATTTATTTTGGCATACAGCCGGTTTTTACCCTGTATATTTGATATGGATTTCCGAAAATCCATTCGATCCCACCACGAGGGATAGGTTATAGAAGCTTGGATGTTATTCTTTGCTCAATGCTCCAGCATTCTGTGATCGATCTTGCAATCGTGTAGGTCCAATTATTATTAGACATTCCCAAGTGGAGGTCATCTCATAGGTGCCATCTCCATTTAAGGATCTTATTCTAAAAGTCCATTTATTTTGGCATACAACCGGTTTTTACCCTGTATATTTGATATGGATTCCGAAAATCCATTCGATCCCACCACGAGGGATAGGTTATAGAAGCTTGGATGTTATTCTTTGCTCAATGCTCCAGCATTCTGTGATCGATCTTGCAATCGTGTAGGTCCAATTATTATTAGACATTCCCAAGTGGAGGTCATCTCATAGGTGCCATCTCCATTTAAGGATCTTATTCTAAAAGTCCATTTATTTTTGCATACAGCCGGTTTTTACCCTGTATATTTGCTACGGATTCCCGAAAAGTCCGTTTGATCCTGTCACGAGAGATAGTTTACAGAAGCTTGGATGTTATTCTTTGCTCAATGCTCCAGCATTCTGTAATCGATCTTGTAGTCGTACATGATCCAGTTTTACTTTTAGATTCCCGGTGGAGGCCGTCTCACAGGTGTCATCTCCATTTGAGAATCTCGTTCCCAAAATGACAATTGGTCGTGTTCGCACCAGTTGACCATCATTTTAGAATTCCCCAGTGTTGTACTGTGTCCCAGCGCGTCGTTTTCCCCAGTGTGTTCTTCTCGTAGCGTCTGTCCCTGTGTCGTCGTATTCGTCAGCATTTTCGCACTCATCATTCCAGCATACACATCATATCATATTCATGGCATTGTCTGCATTAGTCTTGTTTGGTCCATAACATTGCATATCGCCACATATAAGGGCAAAATTTTCGGTTATCTATATTTAAATCCCTCCACCATGATTCCTCGAGTCTCCGCCACTCGAATCACCCGGTGAAGTTATTTAAATAGGGGCAACTGTAATACCCCAAATTTTGCCCTAAGATTTGTCGTCGCATTTCATTGCATTTTTATTGCATTTAATCAATTACTAACAAATTTGTGTAGTCGTTTGACTTTTTGCAGGTAAATATCATATGGCATGCATTTTTTTTCTAAAAAAGTAAAAATGGCACAATTGGCAGAAGGACATGTGTAAGGAGTTATGAGTGTGAGAGGTTGAGAGTTCGAATCTCACCTTTGTCACTTTTTTTTGTTTTTTATTATTTTTACTCTAAATTTTTCTATCTTTCATTAAAAAAATAACAAAAATAGTTTTTTATTATTATTTAATTATTATTTTCGTATTTTAATTAAATCATTTTTTAAAATATTATTTTTTTCACTTTTTTCTAAATTATTCATAAAAATATCCAAAAAATCATAAAATAAAAAATATTGAAAAAAATTTTGTTCTTTTTATAATATTTTTGATTTTAGGAATCAATAGGATTATTAGTTTTTATTTTAAGTTTATTTTAATTATTTTAAATTATTTAAATTTTATTTTTTCTTAACTAATTATTTAGTTTGGGCTTTAAAATGGGCTTTAGGGACATTATTGACAATTTGGTGTTAACCCTAATTTGTTCCCTATATATACATGTGTTGCCTTGTTGGAAAAAAGGGGAGAATGAAAAAAACCTAAGAGGAGTGAGTGCCGTTTGCCGTTATTTAGTTTTCTTCTTCATCCATTACTATTGTTTCTTTTTCTTCATCGTTTACCGTTATTTCTTTTCCTTCATCTATTACTGTTGTTTCTTTTTCTTCATCTTTTACCGTTATTTCTTTTTCTTCATCTATTACCGTTATTTCTTTTTCTTTATCTATTACTGTTACGTTTATATATATATATAATTTTTAAATTGTTAGAGTTTATATATATAAGATTTTTGATCGAATTATGTCGATACGATGTTTGCACATTTGTGTGCATGACGCGTGACATTTGTGTTAGTTCGATCTGGTTGCGATGATCGCATTTTTGTGTGAGCAATAATACTATTTTTTGCTTAATTTCTTTTTCTTTGCGATAAATTTTGTTTCGTCCGATTTAGATCTGGTTGCGATGAGCGCATTTCTGCGTTAGCAACATTGTTGGGTTATTTGGCACATTTAAAATTCATTATTGCTTTATTATTATTATTATTATTATTATTATTATTATTATTATTATTAGTATTATTATTATCATTATTTATTATTATTATTATCATTATTATCATTATTATTACCATTATTATTATTATTATTGTTATCATTAATTTATTAAAACTTGTTATAATATAAAAATATGTTTTTAAAATAAATAACATTAACATCTTTTCCAAATTAATATGAAAACCTATTATTTTTAAGAAAAACTTTTTTTTAGATAAATTTAAAATAATAACTAAAATCTTTTTTTTTAAACAATAACTAGAACCGTTATTTATTTTATTTTATTATTGTTCAATTCAAATTTCATTATCATATTGTATCTGCTCCTCTCATGTAACCTCGCGAACATAACAATCGCTCTTTAAATTCTGCCTTTAAATTCCTGCTTGCATGGTTTAAATTATGACATTATCTCTCTGTTTGCATGATTCAATTATCTCACGCGTTTACCATTATTTCTGTCACATTGCACACATCCGAAGGTTAGGTCTAACTGTTTGGCCGCCGCGCCAATAGTCCGTAAAACTTCACACATTCAATTTCAAATCCTCAAAACTACAAACTACAAACCCTAATTTTCACAAATGCCTCGCCGCAGGCAAGATTACAATTTTGCCCCTAGCATTAGGTCAAAGAGCCGCCGCGCTCATTTTAGGGTTTCCCGCCGCGGAATCCCTAATTTAACCCTAATTACAACTTAACAATTCAACATAGAGATTTGGAGTTTCTACACTCCACGTAAGCGTGTCCTTAAGACATGTTTATTCCCCGTGAGACCTTGACCACAGTCAAGAAGTCTCTAACCTCCCTTTTGAGGGGAACTACGATTACTCTGATTCCACTCCCGTAAGGATACGTAGGCACAAGACGCGATGTCTTGCCGAGTAAACTTAGAATTAACCCCTTAGGTCTCTTTTCTCACTTTTAATCCTTTGTACATATACCTTAAGCAAATAAATAAAGCAAATAGTAAACATCTGAACAAAAGGTTCCTGTAGAGTACTACAGAAGTTTAGGGTGCTAATACCTTCCCTAAATTTAACCAACCCCCGAACCCTAGATCTTTCCCCGCATTGTGTTTACGATGCAAAATAGGTTTTCCCTCTTTTGACCTTTTCCTTCGGATAAATCAAAGAGCGGTTGTGAATTGAATTGCGATTCAAACTCATTAATAGTTTGTGATCCTATTTCCACCGCAACAAAGTAGAGACTTGTTGAGATGTTGCGAGAGTATAGTGACATCTTTGCTTGGTCTTATGAAGATAGGCCTGTGTTAGACACTGATATTATAGTCCACCGCTTGCCATTGCGTGAAGACTGTCCGCCAGTCAAGCAAAAGCTCAGAAGAACGAAATCAGATATGGTCGTAAAGATTAAAGAGGAAGTACAGAAACAGTGGGACGCTGGTTTTCTGGCTATTACAACTTACCCTCCTTGGGTCACCAATATAGTACCTGTACTAAAGAAAGATGGTAAGGTGCGGATGTGCATTGACTATTGGGATCTGAACAAGGCGAGCCCTAAGGTTGACTTCCCGCTTCCTCATATTGACGTGTTGGTCGACAACACTGCTCAATTCTCGGTGTTTTCCTTCATGGACGGCTTTTCAGGCTATAATCAGATTAAAATGGCGCCGGAGGATATCGAAAAAACAACTTTTATTACCTCGTGGGGAACGTTCTGCTACAAAGTGATGCCCTTTGGTTTGCGAACGCAGGGGCAACATATCAGCGTACTATGATGACACTCTTTCATAACATGATGCATAAGGAGATTGAGGTCATGTTGATGATATGATTGCCAAATCCTAGATGGAGGAAGAGTATCTGGTGAATCTTCTGAAATTGTTTGAGAGGCTTAGGAAATTCAGGCTGAGGCTGAATCCTAATAAGTGCACATTCGGGGTGAGATCTGGAAAGCTATTGTGGTTCATTGTTAGTGAAAAAGGAATTGAGGTTGATCTTGCAAAAATAAAGGCCATACAAGAAATGCCAGCATCAAAAACAGAGAAAGAGGTTCGTGGCTTTTTGGGGAGGTTGAATTACATTGCCCGGTTCATATCTCACCTTACGGCCACGTGTGAACCAATGTTTAAACTGTTGAAAAAAGATCAGGCAATTGTCTGGAATGAAAATTGTCAAAAGGCGTTTGAAAGAATAAAAGAATACTTGCAGGAACCTCCGATTTTGATACCCCCAGTAGCCGGGAGACCACTGATCATGTACTTGATGGTTCTGGAGAACAGTATGGGTTGTGTTCTCGGTCAACATGATGAGACTGGACGAAAGGAGCATGCGATCTACTACCTGAGTAAAAAGTTCACAGATTGTGAATCACGTTACTCAATGCTCGAAAAGACGTGTTGTGCACTTGCTTGGGCTGCCAAACGTCTGAGACAATACATGCTAAATCATACAACCATGCAGATTTCGAAGATGGATCCGATCAAATACGTCTTTGAAAAGCAGGCACTTTCGGGAAGGATTGCCCGATGGCAGATGGTACTGACAGAGTACGATATACAGTATGCCTCGCAAAAGGCTATCAAGGGTAGCGTACTGTCAGAGTACCTGGCCGACGTGTAGATGAGAAAGAAGCCAATCTGCTTATGGAAGAGGTCCACGAGGGTACCTTTGGCACACACGTCGGCGGACATGCTATGTCTCGAAAGTTATTGCGAGCAGGGTACTATTGGCTAACAATGGAAAGAGATTGTTTCAAGTTTGCAAAGAAATGCCATAAATGCCAGATTTATGCCGACAAGATTCAGGTGTCGCCAATCCCTTTGAATGTTATGGCGTCCCCGTGGCCTTTCTCCATGTGGGGCATTGATATGATTGGAAAAATTGAGCCCACTGCATCCAACGGACACCGGTTCATCTTGGTAGCTATCGATTACTTCACCAAATGGGTTGAAGCAGCATCTTATGCTAATGTTACCAAGCAAATAGTAGCCCGGTTTATCAAAAAGGACACCATCTGTCGTTACGGAATCCCCAAAAGAATCATTACTGACAATGGTTCGAACTTGAATAATAAGATGATGAAGGAATTGTGCCAGAATTTCAAGATTGAGCATCACAACTCATCTCCCTATCGGCCCAAGATGAATGGCGTTGTTGAAGCGGCCAATAAGAACATCAAGAAGATAGTTCAGAAGATGGTTGTAACATACAAAGACTGGCACAAGATGTTGCCCTTTGCATTTCATGGTTATCGTACGACGGTACGCACATCAACCGGGGAAACACCTTTCTCACTGGTGTATGGTATGGAAGTTGTCCTACCATTAGAAGTTGAGATTCCTTCCTTGAGAGTATTGCTTGATGTCCAACTTGACGAGGCATAGTGGATAAGGAATAGACTGAATCAGCTCAGTTTTATGGATGAGAAGAGACTTGCATCTATCACATATGGCCGGTTATACCAGAGTCGGATGAAGAAAGATTTTGATAAGAAGGTGCGCACTCGAAGCTTTCAGACGGGCGATCTTGTGCTGAAAAAGATTCTCCCACCACAATCAGATCACAAGGACAAATGGACTCCGAACTATGAAGGTCCATATATCATTCAAAAGGTCTTCTCTAGAGGAGCCTTACTGTTGTCCACCATGGATGGTGAAGATTTTACATCCCTTGTGAACTCGGACGCAGTTAAAAAATATTTTGCTTAAAGAGACCCGCTGGACAGAAAAAAGAAAGTCCAGGAAAAAATGGGGCATCCCGGCGAACCAAAAAGAAAAAGAAAAGGTTCGGGCAAAAATTAGGGACAAAATTGAAAAAATGTACACCCGCGAAGTCGAAAACCTGAAAAGGCGACTTCGGCAAAAAAGGGTATCCCGGTGAATTGAAAACCCGCAAAGGGCGATTCAGGCAAAAGTTAGGGATTGAAAAAGCAAATGACTGCGGTCCGAGTTTGATACTACATTGCTTAGTGGCTTGGGAGTACCTGAGGGTCAGTTATCCAAGTCAATCTCTTCCGAGGACGGAGTATCGGGAAAGCGTCAGAGTCAGGCAAGTCATAGGAGGATCAGCTCATGGTGTTTGTCTGTACCACGTTGCCGACATGTATACAAATTTCTTTGTACCTCCGTACATATTTGTATTTATTTTGTAGCTTCCTCTTTTCAGGAGTTGCATCCACTGTACAAACTTTGCCTATTTACAGGCCCGTTATCAATAAATGCATACTATTCAGTACTTGATGTTTGTTTGTTTTAACTTTTACTGTTTTGTTTGTGGAAAATGCCGATGTTTTTGATAAACTTGCACGTGCATAAACTTGCAGGCCTAGGCCAATAATTGTTAAAACTTTGAATTGACTGAACAATTGTCACGGATACTGACCAAGATAGTTCCTTTTGTGTAGAATTGTCCTGTTTCGTTCATATTTTGCAGGGTCATTACCTTCGCAGTAAGCAGCCAAGGGGTCGTGTTTCACCCCGCCAAAATCCCTTAACTTAGGAGCAGGTTCTAAGTGACCTTATTCCTCCCCGGCGGATGGAAGTCGCATTTTATCCCCAGAAGAGTTAAATGCGAGCTAGCAAGCGATCAGGCAATAATGTGTATCCCCAGTAGGTGGTCATGTGCACATCTGATCCCCAGTGAAGTCCACACAGGGTACAACCAGTTTGTCAATGGTTTGAAAGGTTCATCCTCGCGCAGGATTGTTCTTTCTGTTTCTCCAGCAGGTTGTCTTTCCTCCAATAGGTTGATCATCCTCTGCAGAGTTCGTAACTATGGATTTGTTAAGCGATCCCCCAGCAGGATTGTTTCTTCTCCGAGCGGAGTTGGCTTTGTCTTCAACATTTATTTTGCTGAAGCAATTTTGTATCCAGCTTTTCTCCGGCAGCCCGAGCCTGCAATTGCATCTTGCATATATCATCATATATGCATCATATTTGCATTTCATCGTCAAACGCGTAGCATTTCTATGTCGTATGAAGCATTACGCCATTTTCCAACATATGCATTTTGAAACATAAGCCAGGTTAGTTACCTCTTTGTTTTCAGGTGTTTTTCCCTGCTGGTAATTGGAATTCTTGTTTGGGATGGTTTTCGAATATGCAAATTCTTGAAGGGAGATATGTAATGATAACGTTCGTCCTGCCATGTGTGCCCTCATCAAAATTTCTTGGTTAAGTTTTTGTTCTTCCCCAGCGAAGTTTCCCTCAGATTAGTGTTACGTCAGCGTTAAAATATTTCAGGGATTAGACCTTTGAAATCATTACTTGTTGTCAAAGTAAGTACCTGGCAGTTGACGTCAGAGTTCCCCAGTAGAGTTTTCCTTGGGTTGTTGTTACGTCAGCATTAAAAATCCCGTGGATTAAACTTTTGGAGATTGTTACCCGTGTTGATGGAGAGTTGTTACCCGTGTCGACGGAGTTGTTACCCGCAGAGTTGTTCGTTCAAGTCTTCGGATGCCAGATCCGCACTTTTATTTAGTGTGATGCTCGTTTCATCGGAAATGGAAGATCCAGGATAGTATATGGATGACGCACTTTACATAGTGTATGCTCGTTTCTTCGGAAATGGAAGGTCAAGGATAGTATATTGATAATCTGAGCTTTTATTTAGTGTGATGCTCGTTTCTTTGGAAATGAAAGATCCAGGATAGTACATGGATGACGCACTTTACGTAGTGTATGCTCGTTTCTTCGGAAATGGAAGGTCAAGGATACTATATTGACAATCCGTGCTTTTATTTAGTGTGATGCTCGTTTCTTCGGAAATGGAAGATCCAGGATAGTACATGGATGACGCACTTTACGTAGTGTATGCTCGTTTCTTCGGAAATGGAAGGTCAAGGATAGTATATTGACAATCCGCGCTTTTATTTAATGCGATGCTCGTTTCTTCGGAAATGGAGGATCCAGGATAGTATATGGATGACTCGCTTTACGTAGTGTATGCTCGTTTCTTCGGAAATGGAAGGTCAAGGATAGTATATTGACAATACGCGCTTTACATAGTGTATGCTCGTTTCTTCGGAGATGGAAGATCCAGGATAGTACATGGATGACTCGCTTTACGTAACGTATGCTCGTTTCTTCAGAAATGGAAAGCCAAGGACGTTGTTTTGATATGGTCCTGCGACTCGGTTCCCGCTTATTGTAGCGTGTAATATTGGATTCAACGCCTGTGGTGTCACACAGGTGGTTGATGTTGAAATCAGGTTCTTTATCAGACGACTGATCAGTTGTTGCCGTGACAACCGAATTCAATTTTCTGGATGTTTTCCCCAAGCAGTTTTGGTGCGGTTTATTTCTTTGGTTGGAAAATTTCCGGGTTCTTTGGTATTCAACCGTCTTTTACCTCGATTGTTCGAAAGTTGTTCGCTTTTCATCTAGTCAGGTCCAAACCACTTGAATAGGGGCAGCTGTTGCACCCCAAAATTTGTCTAACCTTTTTCTTACTTGATTTTTGTTTCATTGCATTAGCATATCATTGGTCTAGCATTTGCATAGCATAGCATTATTCATTTAGAAGGGGATCAAGTGTGGTTTGTATCAGGAGGAGCCTATCTAGAGGTCTTATTCAAGCTTGAGAGGTCACCAAAGTCATCAGGAAGTGGGTTGTGCCTTTGAGAAGTTCAGTTGCTTGTATGGGGTTCAATCTCCTAACTTGGGGGGCCAAAGGAAGACCATCAGTGGTTTGTGAAGTCTTAATCATGGATAGAGTGTGGATAGAGCTCGTGGAGTGCCTTGAGGGTCATCAGAGAGCTCAGTTAAGTCATTATGCCAAGTGTGACGAGCCATAGTTAAGGGTGTTGCAATTAGGGTTTTCATCTGAGTAACCCTAAGTCAACTGTGCAATTGAAGAGGATCAAAGCTCAATTCTAAGTCTTTTTAATCATGGAGAGTTGTGTTGAGATACATGAGGTGATATTCCAAGATCAGTCCAAGAAAAGTTCAAAGTGTGAGGAGTTGCTAAACTAGGGTTCTTAGGGTAAAATCCCCTATTTAGTTCCTAACTTCAAGACCAACATGAAACTTGTAGAGCATGCTCTTAGCTTTCATTTGAGTACTAGAAGTCCTCCATTGGATTTATAGAACTGATGTTATGGTCCAGACAAGTTATAGGTCATTAGATGAATGTGAAATTTGTCTACAAAAGTCAACCAACTTCCAAGGAACGTTTGACCTAGAAGGGTGTTTCTCCTAATCTTTTGGACATCATGAAAATTGTAGGTCTTGATCTTAGCTTTCCAAATTGTACTAGAAGTCTTCCATCTTATTTGTAGAACTCAAGCTATGAGGTTTACAAGTTAGGGGTATTTTGGGAAAGTGAGATTATAGGTCATTTGGAATTATAGGTCATTTTCACTATCTTGCAAGCTTCAAATGAAGTTTTGTTCAAAATGAAACTTGCTCAAAATAATGTTTTTAGGTCAACCATGTACTCATGATGCATTGAGTTGGATTAGGGTGAGACTTGGTTTGAAAGAAATTGACAAAAGGAGGATTAAGAGGCATTTATGTGAAAAAATTCAATTTAATTCATGAGTGTTCAAAAAAGGCCAAGTGAGTACTCATTTTAATTAGAAAAATCATTCTAAGCACTTTGGCATTATTAGAATTTTCATTTCGGGCTTATTTCATGGTGGTTTGATTTGTTTCTTCATGAATAAGCAACACATCAAAGATTGCTCATATGGTGCAAACAAGCTCTCCAATTGATCTCTACACTCTCACCAGACCACAAGCAAGGGAATTGAAGCTTCTTGGAGAAGTTTTGAGTGCAAATTCGTGCATTCCATTGTTGAGTTTTTGGAGGAAAATTGAAATGTGGATATTCTGATTTGGGCCTTCAATGGACCTCCAAAGCCTACAAACATCTTCTATATAAGTTCCATGATGGATTCAGATCAATTTTGGTGTTCATTTCGCGCCATAGCCAGAGATTGAAGATTGAGTTTCAAGAGCCAAAGTGAAAAACGTGATTTCTGATTCAGAGCGATTTAAGGCAATTCAAAGCTTCAAGCATCGTCAGCATACTTCATTGAGTGTATCTGCACATGATCGGAGCAAGAGGAGCACCATAACTGCCTCAATTTGAAGCTACAAACCAGGTTTGAATAATCCACGATTGCACTAATTTTAGCATGATCTAAGTAGAATTGACATGTGGTTAGGCTTTAGGGAGATGTTTAGATGGATTCTGGATCAATATTTGGAAGTTTAGAGACAAACTAAGATGCTATGTGATTTCTGTTTAGATCTGAATTGGCCTGATCATGAGGTTTTAGCACGACCTAGATAGTTCATAATGATCTATGAAGCATAAGGAGAAGATTTGTGGTTTCAATTTGAGATTTGATGATGATCAGAATTATGGAGTATTTTCTGTTGGCGGAATTTTAAAATGCGTGAGGATTTAGGAGAAACAGAGGTGATATTTGGATTCAGCATGAAATTTGGAATGGAGTTGTGTAATTTTTGTTGAGGTTCCATGACCTGCGCATGATGTCTCGCAGGAGAAGACGACCGGCGTCATTCTTTGGCCACTGCTGCAAGTTTCCCCCCACCTGAGAATTCAAATGGAGAAGCTGATCTCCTCACCCTTGAATTTGATGAGAATGTTGACAAAGTCTTTCCATCCAACGATCACGTTTTAATCTGAGAGTTGAACTTGGACTGGGTGAAACGCGTCGTTTCATTTATGTGCTGGCAGCCTGTGAGCCTTCAGATGATCAAACTTAGTCTCCAGATCCTGCGCTCCTCATTATTTCCAGCCTTTTATTGTTTTTAGTTCGTTTTCTTTTATTTTAATTGCTTTAATCTTTTAAAATTCATAATAAATTCAATATTGATCAGAAAAATAAAATAAAAATATGTCCATGCTCTATATTTTATTTGTGATTTTTCTAACTTTTACATTTGATTTTTGCCTGATTTTCAATTTATTTGGCATTTTCTCATTTTTGCTATTTTCTTTAATTTTGCATTTTTGATCCATCTTCTTTCTGATTTTTGTTCTTTCAATTGGTATGGATTCTTGTTGAGATTTTTGGCTAGCTGTCAGTGTAGAGATGCATGATGCCTTAGGAATTATCTCATAATTTTTAGATAACATTAAGTTCTGTTTTGGATTAGGATTATTAGACCTTCCATTTTAGGGTTTTCATTTGATACCTTGTGATCTAGGATTTTTTAGGTGACCTTCCCATTTGATTTGATCCTTGACCATTCTACTATAGGTCCTTAACCTTCTTAGGTTCCCCTAGGAAATCTTATAGGATTTTAGAAGTAGTTTTCGTATTTTAATTTGATTTAGTACTTAGGCTAGTTTTAATGTGCTTTCAACATGACACTTGCTTTAGAATGACCTCAATGGTAGCCTTTAGTTCATAATAGGTTTGCTAATCTTCTTTGGTGGTGCTTTAGACGTGTATAAGCTTCTGTTTGCTTGGTTGTGGTGTTTAGACCTTCTTTTAGTAGCTTGCTTGTGGCTTATTCAATTAGGGTTTAGGAAGAGCTTAGTTGCTTTCTCCTTCTTCAAATAAACATGGATTGCCTTGATTGCCCTCCATTCCCATCCTATGATTCAAGGTCCCTATGTGGAAGTCTCATCTTTCCTTTGGATGGATGTGTGGCATTTCACAAGAGGTAGAACATTTGAGGATGCCTTTCTCAGATGTATGGTTGAGTGCCAGGATGGACTCCCTTGGTTTCCATCCTGCTTCCCATCATCAATCAATGATCTTGATGTTAACTCTCTTCTTTCTTGTTGAAGCATGAAGATGAATACTTCTCTTGAAGATGGCTTGGACTGGGAGTTGTTTGTAGACTGTTGTTTGTTTTGTTGTTTATCTGCTTTGCTGTTGAGCTGTTTGTCTGTTATTTTTTTCTGTTGTGTTTCCTGTTTGCTTGACTGTTGCTTGTGTGATTGTTTGTTGTGTTGCATTAGACTAGGTTCTCATGTAGTTGATTCTAGTCCTAAGAACATCCTAAAGGTTGAGACTAGCTCCCTTTGCTTGTCTGCATTTAGAGGTTGAGTCTAGCTCCCTCTACTTGGTTGTTATTATCTGGCTTTGCTTGCTGGTTTAAGGTTGAGTCTGTCTCCCTTGCCTGTGCTTTGTGTGTTTCCTTTCGGCTTGCTTGCTCTAGAAGTTGAGCTTGGCTCCTTCTTCTTGTTTGTTGCATTGCATGGATTTTATTTACAGTTGTTTCTTTATAGTTATTTCTTCTGTTGTTGTTTTCCTTTGCCATGTTCCCTTAGGAACTCTGACTTCTCTTGTTCAAGAGAAGTTATGACAGACATTAGGGTTATAACCATGCATGATAACATTAGGTAGTTCCCTCCTAACCTCAACCATAGGTTCAATTTTGCATGACAACTTTAGGATTGGATCAGTTCCCCTTTAGTGCGTCCTTTCTCTTCTCATCTTCAAACAAATAAAGATAAAGTAATAAAGGTTAATTGAGGTCGTACGCTACGAGCATTAAGCTACTTGAGAAAGGGTTGTTGGAGAGTTTCTTTCCAACAGTCTGGAGGTTTAGTATGGCACCCTTTGGGTGACATGCGACGCATTCACTCTCAGGTCATAGTCTCTAGTGCGATATTGGTTACAAACATCCATAAAAAGACACTTCTTTTAAAAAACAGAAAACAAAGATCAAACATCTTTTCTCCTCTTGGACCTTTAATCCCTGGAAACCCTTTTCAGTAGGAGACTTTTGTTAACTCCTGGTTCTACCGCAAACGGTAAACGCCTAAGTCTTCGTCGAGCGAGCTGCATACACCAAACTACTGGAACCGTCTATTAAACCTACTCGGATAAAAAAGACAAACCTGTGTCTCTCGTGTCCCGAACTACGTTTGCTCTGATCTTTCACGCCGTGTGAAAGTACGTAGGGACGAGATGCAATATCTCGGCGAGAAACCTTCGCCCGTAACCCGTAGTTAGGCGAACTATGTTGACTCTGATTTCTCGTTTCAGACGGGAATACGTAGGCATAGAACTGCTGTGTTCTGTCGAGTCATTTTCTTTTCTTTCCAGACAAGATCTTTTAGCGTAGATAGATATGACCAACCCGTCAGATAAACACAACAAGCGTGGATCCCATCGAGTATGATGGACGTGAGGGGTTCTAATACCTTCCCCTTGTGTAACCGACTCCCGAATCCAGACATTGGTTGCGATGACCTTGTCTTATACCTTTTCGTCAGGTTTTTTCTGATCGTTTCCTTTCCCGTTCTAAGGGATAAATAATGAAAGGACTAGGAACCCTATGGGTTTCATGGCAAAAAAGCACAAGAAAGCACCAAGTAAATTCAATCGCAAGTAAAGAATGCAATCATGAGAATGTGCATTTAGAATGGTAGGAGGGAGGAAAAATGTGTGGGGCAGCAGCCACCACAAGCGCGTCTCGACCTCAATAGCGATGCAAAATTATGCAAACATGGGGAGAAAAAAAAGAGATGAAAGAAAATAAACATGTAAACAAATGCTCACTTCGAAACACCTACACAAGCATGCAAACAGGTGGAAAATGAACACACATGTCAACAAAATCATGATTAACCAACCACAAACAGTGACAAACATCCAAAACATTTCAATCCTAATGCATCACACTGATCTATATGATTCTAATTGAAACGGTATGCAAACAAGCAAGCAAAACAACAAATATGACATTCTGGCACAGTGTTAATCGGTTAACACCCTGAGTTAATCGGTTAACACCTTAAAAATTTTGGAAAATCTGGAATTTTGAAATGGTTAACCGGTTAACCGATTAACATTGTACAAGAAGCCAAAAACAGAAGCAGAAAATCACTTCCAGCACCAAAACAACTTATCCATGGATCCAAAAGATCAACTTATCAATTAAGCACGAAATTAACAACAGAAAACAAAGATCCAACAGCATGGATACACAATTACACAGCAATATCACAATTCGAACGAATCGAAATCAACCAAAATTCAATCGAATATGAAGATTAACATGATAAGCTCAAAAATTAAATCGAATCGAGAATTCCAACCTTCGAAGTGGAGATTTGCTTCGGTAAATGTTGATCAACTGAATTTGAGCAGATCCGAACAAGATTATCCGGAAAACATCAAGATCCACAATAATTCTTGCAAGAGGAATGAAGATCAAACACTTTTAAGCCTAATTACTCCAAATAAGCACTTCCAACTCAAGCTCCAAAATCAGATCTCAATTTGCACGAAAATTGATTATGAAAATTGATCCAATGATTATGTTAAATGGAGGTTTATGCTCAAGAATCCATTCATTTTAATGAAAAATCAATGAATCCAAATAATGAAGAGCTTTGAGTGAGGGTTTTGGAAATGGAGAAGTTGAGAGAAAATTGAGAGCTCAAGAGTGAATTCTGAAAAATGAATGGAATTATGAGAGATTGGATGATTTTGTTTGGAGTAAATCACTTAAATACTCTCTTGGTATGGATCCAATGCTAGGTTTGGGAATTTGGATTAGAAATCAAGGTTTGGAATGAGGAGTGAGCATTTGGAGGGAAAATTGTTTGAAATCTCACGTGCAAGGCAAAATCTGCTTTGGTTAACCGGTTAACCATATAGGTTAATCGGTTAATGCCTCTGAAAATTTGAATTTGGGCTATTTTTGCATTGGTTAACCGGTTAACCATATGCGTTAACCGGCTAAAACCTTTGAATTTTGAATTTGGCGCCTTTTGGAGGGAAAACCTGCCCGTTTTCCCGTTTCTTGCTGTTTTGAGCTCTGCTTAGCTTCTGAACCTCATTTTTGAACATTATCATTGTAAAAGTGCTTGTCATGAGCCTGAGTGCTACTTCCTGAACAGCTGTTTTCCTGCAAAATAAAAATAAAATCGGCCGCTTGACCGCCGGACATAATAAATGCCCGAGCCTCTAATGCTCGCTGTTCGTTGTTCAATCTTTGCACCGAAATGAACTTGAGCCACAGGAATACCTCGATCCCATGCCTCGAGAACGAATGATATGATATGCAAAATGCTAAATGCAAAAATGAAACAAAAGCCAGTTACGGTTAAAACGAAAGGGCAAATTTTGGGGTGCTATAGCTGCCCCTATTCAATCGACTTTAGCTTGAAGGAATGAGAGCATCGGCTTTCAAACAATCAAAGCAAAAGATGATTGAATACCAAAGAACCCGAAAATTTTCCACCCGCAGAAATAAACTGCAAACTCTGATTGGGGATAGAAATCTCTAAAAATAGTTGAACCGATAAACATCTGTATATTCTGCTGAGGAAGAGAAACTTAACCCAGCAACTCTGGCGGGGAAACAAGAGATTTAAACAAATAACTCTGCTCTGGGATGAAGAGAAACTTAACTAAGTAACTCTGTGGGGAATTTATAACAAGATGAATACGCCCATCAAAAGTGCCATGGTCTGGATACCATATCGGCTGCAAAGGTAACACCTCACATTGTCGGAATCTGGATATTCAACGAACAGAATGCATCAACGAAATTTGCCGGAGTCTAAACACTCAACGCAATGAACGGAGTCTGAATACTCGACGAATAAAGGAACCAGAGCCTGGATGCTCGACGTAAGGCCTGGAGTCTGGGTACTCAAGGACGAAATAATCAACAAGATTTACCGGAGCCTGAACGCTCAATGAAACTGACCGGAGTCTGGATACTCAACAAACAAGAATCGGAGCCTGGATGCTCGACGCGACAACCGGAGCCTAGATACTCAACGGGATTGGCGACATCACTGGGGATTTACCGGAGCTTGGATACTCGACTGAAGTTAACTGCAGCCTGACTGCTTGTCAAAAATTGATCGGAGCCTGAACGCTCAACGAAAAAACCGGAGCTCGATTGCTCAACGAAGATTGCCCGGAGCCTGAATACTCAATGAAATAACCAGAGCCCGATTGCTCAACGAAGATTGCCGAGAGCCTGAACGCTCAACGAAATAACCGGAGCCTGACCGGAGCCTAAATGCTCAATGAAATAACCCGAGCCTGACTGCTCGACGAAATAACCAGAGCCTGGACGCTCGACGAAATAACCGGAGCCTGGACGCTCAACGAAGATTGACCGGAGTCTGGATACTCGATGGACGAAGAAACATTCATTATGGCCTGAATACCACCTGAGTTTGCCAAGATATCACCCATCAACATCTGACGACACTGCCGGGGGAAATAACACAAGCCGGGGTCTGGATACCACACGGGCTAACAGGAGCTGCCATGGCCTGGATACCATGGGAGTTTAAAAATACCGTCTCAAACTGCCGGAGTCTGAATGCTGCACGGACACAATGGATCAACAAAGTTTGCCAGAGCCTGAATGCTCGATGACACCGGAACAAACTTCTGCAATCAGAGGTTTGCCGGAGTCTGGATACTCGACAACATTGACCGGAGTCTGAATACTCAACGGACAAAGAAAATATGTCTGACATCACCATGGTCTAAATACCACAACTGTCTTTACCGGAGTCTAAGCACTCAATGGAAAGAGAAAAATATCAACAACTAGGGACTGATCGGAGTCTAGGTACTCGATGGGCAGAGCCATACATCGCAGACACTCATCATGAACTGACTACCAGATGAGTCCCAAAACAACATAATCAGCTGAAATCCGATGATACTGCTGGGGAATAACATAAGTCGGTGTATGGATACCACGCGGGCTAATAGAAGCTGCCATGGTCTGGATACCAAGAGCAAAAAGATCAATTCTCCGAGGAATACACCTGAAACACAGAGATAACAACCTGGCCTATGTTTCACATGCGTATGTTTGAAAATGGTGTAATGCTCCATATGAAATGGAAATGCTACGCATTTGGGAGGATACTAATGCAAATGCAAATGCAAATGTAAAAGAACCATCCTAGCAAAATAAATGCTAGGGAGAAAAGATACCCACTCTGCCAGGGACAAAACAACCCTGCTGGGCAGAGTTGGCACACTCCAGCAAATTGGACTTACTGGGAAAACAAATCCTGGACGGCCTCCTGGGACAACATTCACTCTGCTGGGGATCAAACCATCTTGTTGAGAAAATGCCCTGGATGGCCTTCTAGAATTCAACTCTTCTAGAGAATTGAAAAGCTTGGCTGGGACACAAGCAACCTTCTGTTTAAATTAAACCCCTCCTTTTGAGGAAACCGTCCCTGCGGGAGAGATACGACCACCTGCCGAGATGAACTTTACTCTGCTCGAGGAATCATCCCTGACTGGATTTCCCGAAAACTCCATCCTGCTTGGGGAGAAAATCCACTCTGCTTGGGATTACATCAAGTATCAACCTGTCTTGCCGAGGAATGTCAGATAATCCTACTAGAAACTCCATTATACTGGGGAAAATCCCACACTCCTGTTGCACCACTTACTCTGTCGAAGGAATCAGCACGACACTCTGCTAGAGAAAATCCTAAATATCGACTCCGTTGGGAAAGGGCGTCACCTCCGCTGCCTCCGCTGGGGAAGAAAACTGGTTTGCAAACCACCCTGCCGCTGAGGGAATCACTTCTATCTTGCTCTGCTAGGAACAAACTCCACCTTGCTGGGACTCACTTTCTCACGAAGACAAAGCTTGGTTCTGCTGGAGATATAACCTTTCAAACTTGATAATCGGACTCCACCGGGGAGCAGAAACAACTCTGCCGGAGAGAGGAGACGACCACTTCATTGGGAAGCGAAATCTCTGCTATGGGAAGAAAACCTCTTCGTTGCTCATGCCTGATTTCATTTAACCTATTGAGAATACCCGACCGATAAGAACTACCATTTGCTGCGACTTTGAACTGCTGAGGATAAGGGAATCGCACTCGGCTGAGGTAACCCTGTTGACCTGCAACAAAGAAAAACACCAGGAATGTTCTATATGTGAAATGGTTACCTCAGTTGCCATCCATGATACTTGTCGATAAAGCAAAGTCAGTGCTTTCGTTATGCTCTGTACTGCCTTTTGCTTTTACCTGCAATGTTTACCAAAATAACAGAAATTTTGCAAACAAAATAGTAAAATGGACAAGAAAAACAAAGCGCTTTGACTGAAGTGAATACATTATTGATGAAGGGCCTGTAAATAGGCGGATTACAATTCAGATGCAATTCCTGAAAAGAGGTAATTGCTCAAAAACAAGAAAACAAATAAAATACAAATGTCGGCAATATGGAAACAAACAACCACCATGTGTCGATTCGGCTATGACCTGTATGTCTTTGATGTTTCCCATGTTTTGTCTTCTGACAAGACTGACTGGACCGATACCTTTCCTTCGGGATAACTGCTCACAAGCTTATAGATCGAACGCAGACCGTGATCATTTGCTTTTTAAATCCCTAACTTTTGCCTGGACCGCCCTTTCGGGTTTTCAAACCACCGGGATACTCATTTTTGCCTAAGTTGCCTTTTCAGGTTTTCAACTTTGCGGGTTCATTCTTTTTCTTTTATCCCTAATTTTTGCCCTAACCTTTTCTCTTTTTTATGGTTCGTCGGGATGCCCCATTTTTGCCTGGACTTTTCTTTTTGTGTCCAGCAGGTCTCTTTTTAAAAAGTATTTTTTAACCCCGTCCGCGTTCACAGGGGACGAAAAATCTTCACCATCCATGCTAGAAAGTAATAAGGCTCCACCAAAGAAAACCTTTCTTACCACATACGGACCTTCATAGTTAGGAGTCCATTTTCCCATGTGATTTGTCTGAGGAGGAAGGATCCTTTTCAACACCAAATCACCCATCTGGAAGCACCGAGGACACACTTTCTGATCAAAGGCTTTCTTCATCCTACTCTGGTACACTCAGCCATGAGCAATAGACGCCAACCTCTTCTCGTCAATCAAGCTTAGCTGATTCAACCTGGTTCGCACCCATTCAGCTTCATCAAGCTTTACATCCGACAATACCCTTAAAGAAGGAATCTCAACTTCCAATGGTAGGACCGCTTCCGTACCATACACCAGTGAGAAAGAAGTTGCCCCGGTTGACGTACGCACCAAAGTACGATAACCGCGAAGATCAAAAGGCAACATCTCGTGCCAGTCTTTGTAGGTCACAACCATCTTTTGCACAATCTTCTTGATATTCTTGTTAGCAGCCTCAACAACGCCATTCATCTTCGGACGATACAGAGAAGAATTGTGATGTTCGATCTTAAAACTCTGACACAGTTCCTTCATCATTTTGTTATTCAAATTTGAACCATTATCGGTAATGATTCTTTCAGGAATACCATAACGACAAATTATTTCCTTCTTTATGAATCGGGCGACCACCTGCTTCGTGACATTAGCAAAAGACACTGCTTCTACCCACTTCGTAAAGTAATCAATCGCGACCAGAATGAAGTGATGTCCATTAGAAGCAGTCGGCTCAATCTTTCCAATCATATTGATTGCCCACATGGAAAAAGGCCAAGGAGATTGTCGGCATAAATCCGGCATTTATGGCATTTTCAAGCGTATTTGAAACAATTTGATTCCATAGTCATCCAATAATACCTAGCTCTCAACAATTTTCTAGCCATTGCATGTCCATTGGCATGGGTGCCAAAAGAACCCCCGTGGACTTCCTCCATCAACAGGTTTGCTTCAAGTTCATTAACATAACGCAGCAAAACCATGTCGAAATTTCTCCTGTAGAACACATCGTCCTTGTTCAGATAAAATTTTCCAGCTAACCTCCTCAGAGTCTTCTTATCTTTACTGGATGCCCCAGATGGGTATTACTGAGTCTTGAGAAAATGCTTGATATCGAAATACCAAGGCTTTCCATCAGATGCTTTCTCAACGACAAACACAAAAGAAGGTCTATCAAGACGCATGATGGTGATAACAGGAGTTTCATTCTAGAAATTCACTTTGTATATCGAAGCTAGCATGGCCAAGCCATCTGCCATCTGATTCTCAGCCCTTGGCATATGATGGAAATCAACTCTATCAAAGAAAGGCAGCAGTCTCCTTGCATAATCTCTATAAGGCACCAGGTTGGCCTGACGATTTTCCCATTCTCCCTTGATTTGGTTAACGACCAATGCTGAGTCAACGTATACATCCAGATTCTTAATCCTCATATCAACGACCTCTTCTAAAACCATAATACAAGCTTCATACTCGGCTTCATTATTGGTGCAGGCGAATGTCAATCGGGTGGTGACAGTATATGAGAACCGTGAGGAGTAGTAATGATAGCCCCGATTCCGCTACCATATGAATTAACCGCTCCGTCGAAAACCAATTTCCACTGAGATTCTCTCTCAGGACCCTCGTCAGGTAAAGGCTCATCATAGTCTTTCATCCTCAAAAACATGACGTCTTCATCTGGGAAATCAAACTTCATCGGCTGATAATCCTCAATCGGCTGTTCCGCAAGATATTCCGACAAAACGCTTCCCTTAATGGCTTGTTGGGAAACATATTGAATATCATACTCTGTTAACACCATTTTCCATCGATCAATCCTTTCGGAGAGTGCTTGTTTTTAAAATACATACTTGATTGGGTCCATCCTCGAAATCAATAGGGTTGATTGGTTTAACATGTACTGTCTGAAACGCTTAGCGGCCCAAGCGAGTGCACAACATGTTTTTTCCAGCATCGATTACCTCGACTCACAATCGGTGAATTTCTTACTCAATTAGTAAATGGCATGCTCTTTTCTACCTGACTCGTCCTGTTGACCGAGCACACATCCCATTGAATTCTCAAGAACCGTGAGATAAATGATTAGTGGTCTCCCTGCAACTGGAGGCATGAGCATTGGAGGTTCCTATAGATATTCTTTTATTCTTTCAAATGCCTTCTGGCAATTTTCATTCCACCTGTCTGTTTGATCTTTTCTCAGCAATTTGAATATTGGTTCACAAGTGGCTGTAAGATGAGATATAAACCTTGCAATGTAATTTAATCTCCCCAAAAAACCACAAACCTCTTATTCCGTTCTCGGCTCAGGCATTTCTTGTATAGCTTTTATTTTTGCAGGATCTACCTCAATACCCTTTTCACTGACAATGAAACCCAATAACTTTCCAGATTTCACCCCGAAGGTGCATTTGTTACGATTCAGCCTCAGCTTGAACTTCCTCAGCCTTTCGAACAATTTCAGAAGATCGACCAGATGTCCCTCCTCTGTCTGCGACTTTGCAATCATGTCATCAACATAGACCCCCGCCTCATGATGAATCATATCATGAAACAAAATGACCATTGCCCGCTGATAAGTTGCCCCTGCATTTTTCAATCCAAAGGGCATCACCTTATAGCAAATAGTCCCCCATGGTGTGATGAAAGTAGTATTCTCCATGTCCTCTGGGGCCATTTTAATTTGGTTATATCCTGAGAAGCCATCCATGAACGAAAACACAGAATACTGAGCGGTGTTATCAACCAACACATCGATATGAGGGAGCGGGAAATCGTGTTTCGGGCTCGATATATTCAGATCTCAATAATTAACGCACATCCTGACCTTTCCATCCTTTTTAGATACAGGAACAATATTAGCGACCCACTGAGGGTAATTCGTGACAGCAAGAAACACAACATTCAACTGCTTCTGAACTTCTTCTTTGATCTTGACTGCCAGTCAGGCCTTGTCTGTCTCAACTTCTGCTTGACTGGCCAGCATTCTTCTCTGAGAGGTAACTGGTGTACCACAATATCTATATCCATCCGAGGCATGTCTTGGTAAGACCAAGCGAAGATATCCTTATACTCACGGAGCATTTCAACCAATCCTCTCTTGACACTGTCTTCCAATGCAACCCCCACTTTAACCTCTTTCTTATCATCCTCGGTACCCAAATTGATAATCTCAATATCCTCCTGATGAGGCACAATGACCCTTTCCTCCTGCTTGAGAAGCCTGGCTAACTCTTTGGGTAGTTCACATTCTTCGTCAGTCTCATCTTCAGCTTGATAAATGGGATTATCAAACTCATACGAAGTCATAGCTGAACCTAAATCGATGGCATCTAATAGAAAAGACCTGCATAAGGATGTTATGTTTATTATGCGATGCAGCAAACAAAACACATTGCCATTTTTCTGTTAAGTATAAATGCAAAACAAAAACAAGAAAAACCGGGATCACAAAATTTTAATGTGAAACGACCTTTATTTAATGATAAATTGCAAATAACAGGAAGGCCCCACAAATGGGTCACTACGTCTTGGGAAGAACATAGGACTGAACATAATCAAAACAATGAACATTACTCTGCAGCAGTAACATGAATGACTTCTTCGGTAGTCCAGTTGCACAACTTCTAGCTGGGAGTACATGGACGAACCCACGCATCCATGTCGCAGTCACTGTCACCTTCATCATCTTCAACGGCATTGATTCTGTCAAATATCACCCCACTGCTAGTGAACTGAACATGTCCCCTGTATCTGGGAATCTGAGTAGAACTGAAGGGTTTGTATCCCAGGCCGAACTTGTCCTGCTTGACAGGAACATCAAGAACTTGGCCCCACTTCTGAGACGAGTCGGATTCTACGATAGCACGAGCTTCCCTCAGAGATGACATCAAACCTCTGGGCCCTTGGCTTCTACATGAGACTTCCCCTGAATCTGAACTATTTTGAAGGCCTGACAGAGCGTTTCGTGGATCTTACCATCCACTTCTACATACTTGAAGGACGACAAATGGCTAACCATAATGTCCTCTTCTCCACATACCGTGACTATCTTCCCTTCCACCATATATTTCTGCTTTTGATGCAATGTTGAGGTAACTGCCCTAGTAGAGTGTATCCAGGGTCGGCCGAGCAAACAGCTGTATGCTGGCTGGATATCCATAATATAGAAAGTTGCATCAAACATATTTGGCCCTATCAGAATAGGCAGCGTGATTTCTCCAAACACTAATATCTTATATCCATCAAAAGCCCTCACGACCAGATCACTGGGCGTGCACAACAAACCATGAATGTCCAACTTCATCAACGCCTTCTTCGGAAGCATGTTAAGGGATGATCCTGTATTAACCAGGACACGTGACATCAGAGACCCTCTACACTCCAAAGATATATGCAGAGCACGGGTATGGTTCCTCTGAGCAGGAGTCAGATCCAAATTAGTATAGCCGAGACCATTACCGGCATTCACATGAGCGACTACCCCTCCAACTAATTAACAGAAATCTCTTGGGGTACGTACGCTGCATTCAAAACTTTCAGTAGAGCATTGTGATGCGCCTCCGAAGTCATCAATAATGACAGGATAGAAATCTTCGAAGGAGTTTGATTCAAGTGATCCACAATTTTTTAGTCACTCTTCCGAATTAATCTCATAAATTCCTCTGCGTCATTTGAAAGATCATCATCAGTAACAACCTGCGGTTGAACATTCTCTTCAATCACAGACTTACGCTTACCCTTGTCATTTTTATCATTAATACCCTCCGGTGGAGAAAAGACCCTACCACTTCTGGTGATACCTCCGGCACCCACTATGTTCTCAACCGACGAACTTCTGCTTGCCGATTCTGTCCATCCTTGCTTCTTCCTGTTACAGAACACCTCTCCCCCATAATTCCATGGGATAGATCTAGTGCTCTCGTACGATATGGGTCCCGACACAGTAATGGTAATCGGGGCTGGCCTAGCAAGCGCTGAAATATTGATAGTCTGGTATGGAATGGAAATCGTAGAAATTTTGTTTCCATCATTACTCACTTTGCTTTCGACATCTTCTTTCAAGACTTTATCAAATTGCAAACAACCCTCATCAATCATTCTCTGAATACCCTTCTTCAAAAGATCACAACCCTCAAGCTGCGCTTCACACTCTGAGCAGTCAGTAGAACAACCAGGAAACACCCCCTTCTTCAACAGACAACTCTTTACAAAACCCAGTGGAGTCTTCAAATCTTCAACATCAGTTATCAGGTTCAACTTCTCACCCTCAATAATGGCATTGGCTCCGGCCACACCATGATTCGGCATCAGGTTTTAAGTCACATTAGGCCCTTCGTTGGTGAAATTGATAGCTTTGGAATCAAGCAAGTCCTGTACTTTATGCTTGAAAGCTTTGCAATATTCAATATCGTGCCCTGGAGCACCCGAATGAAAATTACAATGAGCGTTCGAATCTTACCCAGCAGGTGGCGGACCAGTGAGGGGAGCCAAGGTCCTCTTCTGAACTAGTTGTAACTGCAGCAACCGTTGTAACAACTGAGAATATGGCATAGGAGGATTCACAAATTGTCTGTTAGCCATTCTTTGTCTGGCAGCATAAGGTCGTTGAACATTGCCTTGTTGATGAGCTGCAGCCGGGATATCTACTGTAGCGACTTGTTGAGGATAACGGGACGGAGCTCTACCCTTACCCTTGTGAGAGATAGCATTTGCATCCACCTTCCTTCTCTTGGGGTTTGCAGAATATGGGTTCTTCATTGCTCCCGATGAGGATTCACCACCATTCGATTCCACTCTCCAATCTTTCACCAGCGATTACCAGATTAGAAAAACCTGCATACATGCAGACTATCAACTTCTCAAAATACACGCTAGGTAACGAAGCCATGAACAAGTCTATCAACTTCCTTTCAACCAAAGGAGGTTGCACTCTTGTAGCCAGATCCCACCACCTTTGGGCGCATTCCTTAAAACTTTCAGAATTTTTCTGCGACAAACTCTGCAATTGTAGCCGATTTGGTGCCAGATCACTATTATATTAATAATGACGCACAAAAGCCTCGGCCAATTCTTTCCAGCTGCGGATATGGGTTCTCTCAAGCCTCATATACCATTCCAACGAAGCCCCTGCCAGACTATCCTGGAAGAAATGCATCAGCAACTTTTCATCACTGGAATAAGCAGACATTTTCCTGTAGTACGCCCGAATGTGTACTCTGGGACAAGTCGTCCCTTTGTACTTATCAAAATCGGGCACCTTAAATTTGGGGGGAATCCTAACCCCAGGAACCAAACCAAGATCAGACATATCCAGGCCCAAAGAGTTCTGATTCTCAAACTATTTCATCTTCTCCTCAATCAGTTTGAACCTTTGGTCAGCTTCAGTCGGCAAACCACCCTCCAGATCTTTCACAGAAAATATGTCATCCTGATTATCCTCCCAATGAGGCCCAGCAACCCCGTGCACAGCGCACAAACTGCCATTACCATCAATATTACCGTTCTCTCCAGCAGCTCCTCTGCCCGGAGGTACAACAACAGTAGGAATGCCCTGAGGAATAGATCCACCAATCAGAGGATGAACAACACCAGCTCCTCCATGCAAAACAACGTCTTCATCAATCCGTGCAATCAACGGCTGGACCAATGTTCGCAACTGTTCCTGTCCACTAGAAATAGTCTGCATTAGTTCCATGAATTGGGCCATGCGCGCCCTGACCTCCTTTAATTCTTCCTGAACCTGATCCATCACCTTCTGCTGATTCCCTCGAGTTGAATACCTGTGGAAACTGAACTCCTCAATCCTGAACTGAAGAAAACCAAGTAGAGATAAGAACACAAGGCCACCAAGAAACAACCTGCGACGCAAATGAGAATGCAAGATGCAAAATGCAAACATGTCTATGTATGCATAGGGAGATCTTCCCCCTTGATTCCGGTTTCAATAAACAACAATAGAGATGGATAGAAATACCACAATAAATCTTCTCATATATTAGGTAAAGCTGATACAATACAACCAAATGAGAAATATCTGCATACAAAGAGGTATTGATCTCATCCAACATCCCTGGTGATGATCAAGATATAACAGCAAATGAAACTACAAAAGATAAAACTCCTAGTAGCTATGATCTCTACACCACTCCTGAGACTCCTCAAGCATCTCCTTCGTGTTGGGATGGTCTGGCCTCTCCATCAATTCTCGGATGACGACATCCCTCTTGCGTATCACATCCCAGAGATAATGAAAATGATCCTTCCAAGCATCATCGTCGAAGGCATCCTCAAGCCTGGGCTTCTTCACCTCTGCCCGAATCTTGAACTCTTCAAGTGCTGACAAAGTCTCTTGGTATTTCTGCTCAATCATACTTCTGCGGAATGTTTTTAGAAATACCTCTCTCTCCTTAGCCTTGAATTGTGCCTTCAGCTTATCGACCTGAACACGAAGCTAGTCTTCTCTACTCTTGTTGGCAGTCAAGGTAGCATTCCACTGCTCATTGAATTTGGATGTCTTCAGATAGGCTCTATCTAAATCCTCCTTCTTACTCCTCTGAACATCACAAGTGCTTTTCAGATCAAGGCCGACTTGCTTTCGTGCTTGTACCTGATCAGCAAGTTCTTCCTTCAACTTAATCAACAATTCTGCATTTCTCTTTGTGCAACTCTTCCTTCTCAGGATATCGACGGTTGTCGGCGGCTCAATGACTAAGGGATGCAGAGGTGCTTTGACAGGAAACGGTAGCAATACCTCTTCAACCCTCTTCTGAATCCAATCCGAGTATGGATCATATGCTATAAAATCTCCTTTTCCAAAAGAAAGCTTTCCCTTCTTGTGAATGTTACCCCAAGCGTCCATGAATCGGGATGAGATGCAAGAATCAGCTACACCTGTGAAGTACAGAGATTCCTGTACTTCCTCTTCCTTCAGAGGTCCTCTCAAAGCATAATCGAATTGTCTCACAGCAATAGAAGGATTATAGTTGATACCACCTTTCCTCCCTATCAAGGGCACATTAGGAAAGCTACCATAACTAAAGATAAGCTCATGACCCAGCAAATCTCGGTTGAACCAGATGATATTCTTCTCCTTTAAACCCATAAGCCTCTTCGACCATTCAGATGAGTTCGCGGAATCCACAAAAGCTCCAGAGCGAGGAAGGTGATCAACAAACCACTTATGCAACAGCGGTGCACAACAAGAAACCATCTTTCCTCTTCTTTTCTCGTTCTTGTAATGCACCGAATGATACAAGTCTCCCAGAAGAGTAGGTACGAGATTCTTGGAAACGAAGATATGAAAAGCATCAAAATCCACAAAGTCTGGTACATTGGGAAACAACACAATGCTATAAACACACAGAGCCGAGATAGCACTGAAAACCACCCAACAACCCTTGTCAGCATACTCTCGGACTTTATCGACCAGGAAGGGTAAAGTAAATTCGGAGACTCCGTTTTTACTAATAACATGATCTGCCAAGTCAGAGGCGCTCAAATAAAGAGCGGCGAATAACTTCTCGAGATTAGGTTCTTATTTCAGAGCTGAAGAAAGGCACTTTGCTCAAAAATGGAACACCCAAGATATAACCAAATTCCTCCAAAGTTGGAACCAACACATAGTCCGGAAACGTGAAACATCTCAGCGAAGGATCATAAAACTGCAATAAGGTATGAATAGCTCTATGCTCATATGTCGTAAGCTTACGGACAAGCTTCAGAATTCCACCATACTGTTTTCTGAAAGCTGCAATAACACCAGCATCAACCATGGAAATTAGACCAAATAAAGGTCCCAAATCAGGCGCCGGAAGATTGTACACCACAATCCACTTTCTGCTAACTTCCATCTCTGAAGAAGACCAGTACCAGAATCAAGGGAAATACGAGAACCTGTAACACACATAAATATGCAATGTTAAATGCAGAATGATTATGCAAATGCACACATGGGATCAAGGTATCCAATGCTCAAATTCGTTGTTGTGTCATTGACTGAATTCAACCAGAGCTCCGCTCTAATCAGAACACTGAGATAACACACTGAATGAAACACTCAGGATCAAAGTTCTGCATTGACAAGAAAACCAGGGTTGGTTGAAGGCCAGGTTTCCTGCAAAAATCCATCCCTCTCACATGTGGGTTCTAGTCTTGAAAGGTACGACATCCTATGTGGGTTGTCAGCGTCACAGACTTTCGAGAAACGATGATACATTCACCATTTCTGGTTTGGCATCATACTCTAATGAAGTGGCCTCACTTAGCTGACTTCCCAAATGAACGGTCTCCAGAGTCGACAGTTTCTCTAAGTCAATATTCCTTCAACTGCACCAGACGCGCAGGATAGAATATTTCCGAAGAAAAACCTCGTCTGAATGTAAATTTCACACGAGCTATTGCACAGCCAAACGCCACACAAGCTCCCGCTAACCTCCACTCTAGTCCTATGTGCATACTCCAGCCCAGGTTCAGCTTATCTCTCAATGGAACAACCCAACGCACAACACAACAGCAGCAAGAAAGGAAAATGAAATAATATACAACAGATAATGTACATAAAGCAAAAACTGCACAAAAGTAAACACCCAAAGACGCAACAGACAAGCGCTAGGAGTGACTCGCATAGGGAACCAGAATCCCTAGCAGAGTCGCCAGCTGTCGCAACTAAGAAAAACACCCGGCGGAAAACAGAAGAGTCGCCACCTTTTTTTATTTATCCCACAGAGAGGGAAAGGAAACGATCGGAAAAACCTAACGAAAAAGGGGAAGACAAGGTCATCGCAACCAAGTCCTGGATTCGGGAGTCGTTTACGCAAGGGGAAGGTATTAGCACCCCTTATGTCCGTCGTACTCGACGGGATCCATGCTTGTTGTCTATATAAGGGTATGTTTAAACTATCTACGTTACAGGCTTCAAGACAAAAAGAAAAGAAAAAAGAGACTTGGCAGAGCATCGCCGCTCTATGCCTACGTATTCCCTCGTGCAATGGGAAAGTTAGAGTCAACGTACTTCGGCCAACTATGGGAGAGAAAGGAGGAAGTTTGCTCGCCAAGACATCGCGTCTTGTGCCTACGTACTTTCATCTGGTATGAAAGATCAGAGAAAACATAGTTCGGGCGACACAAAACCACCAGTTGATTAAGTGTTTTAACCGAGTAAAGTTAAACCTCCGTTCCAGCAGTTACAGACAAAGCCTGTTTGCGGTAAAACTGAAGCTTAACAACACACTTTTCTGGAAAAAAAGGTTTCCGATTAATCCCGAAGGAAAAAGGTTTGAATTTTTTTTGTGTTTTTTAGTGAAGTGAATTAATTCTATTTGTGATTCACGTTGCACTAAAGACTATGACATGGAGGCGAATGCGTCGTATATCGCCTCCAAACGGGACGTATACTAAACACTCTAGGTAAGCGAGAGGAGACCCCTCACTCATCATTCCCCATGTAGCTTAAGGGTCGTAGCGCGCAACATTTATCGCATTTATTAGATGGATTAGAATTGTTTTGAGATGAGAAAAGAGACGCATGGAAGGTCTAAGGGAAACTCGGCCCTAACATTGTCATGCAAAGTGGTCCTAAAGTTTGGATGAAAAGGGGGAACATCTACCCTAATGTTAGCATGCTTGGATTGAACAGCTAATGTCTCTACTACTCCAATCCTAAACGGAGGGACTAGGAACCCTATGGGGATCATGGCAAAAAAGCACAAGAAAGCACCAAGTAAATTCAATCACAAGTAAAGAATGCAATCATGAAATTGCACATTTAGAATGGTGGGAGGGAGGAAAAATGTGTGGGGCAGCAGCCGCCACAAGCGCGTCTCGACCTCAACAGCGATGCAAAATGATGCAAACATGGAGAGAAAAACAAGAGATGAAAGCAAATAAACATGCAAACAAATGCTCACTTCGAAACACCTACACAAGCATGCAAACAAGTGGCAAATGAACACACATGTCAACAAAATCATTATTAACTAACCACAAACAGTGACAAACATCCAAAACATTTCAATCCTAATGCATCACACTGATCTATGATGATTCTAATCGAAACAGTATACGAACAAGCAAGCAAAACATCAAATATGACATTCTGGCACAGTGTTAATCAGTTAACACCTTAAAAAGTTTGGAAAATCTGGAATTTTGAACAGGTTGATCGGTTAACCATATGCGTTAACCGATTAACACTGTTAACGTTTTAAAAAAATTTGAAAGTTTGAAATGGTTAACCGGTTAACCGTATAGGTTAACCAATTGACACTGTACCAGAAGCCAAAAAGAGCAGTAGAAAATCACTTCCAGCACCAAAACAGCTTATCCAAAGATCCAAAAGATCAACTTATCAATTAAGCACGAAATTAACAACAGAAAACAGAGATCCAACAACATGGATACACAATTACACTACAATATCACAATTCGAACGCATCGAAATCAACCAAAATTCAATCGAATATGAAGATTAACATGATAAGCTCAAAAGTTAAATCGAATAGAGAATTCCAACCTTCGAAGCGGAGATTTTCTTCGGTAAATGTTGATCAACTGAATTTGAGCAGATCCGAACAAGATTATTCGGAAAACTTCAAGATCCACAATAATTCTTGCAAGTGGAATGAAAATCAAACACTTTTAAGCCAAATTACTCCAAATAAGCACTTCCAACTCAAGCTCCAAAATCATATCTCAATTTGCACGAAAATTGATTATGAAAAATGATCCAATGATGATGTTAAATGGAGGTTTATGCTCAAGAATCCATTGATTTCAATGAAAAATCAATGAATCCAAATAATGAAGAACTTTGAGTGAGGGTTTTGGAAATGGAGAAGTTGAGAGAAAATTGAGAGCTCAAGAGTGAATTCTGAAAAATGAATGGAATTATGAGAGATTGGATGGTTTGGTTTGGAGTAAATCACTTAAATACTCTCTTGGTATGGATCTAAAGCTAGGTTTGGGAATTTGGATTGGAAATCATGGTTTAGAATGAGGAGTGGGCATTTGGAGGGAAATTTGAATTTTAAAGAGGTTCTAGATCCTTCCCACATGCAAAATTTGAATTTCCAAAGGCCAAAAATGAACCCCAAATGAAAATTGCCTAAAATCGCACGTGCAAGGCAAAATATGCTTTGGATAACCGGTTAACCATATAGGTTAATCGGTTAACGCCTCTAAAACTTTGAATCTGGGCTAATTTTGCATTGGTTAACAGGTTAACCATATGCGTTAACCGGTTAACACCTTTGAATTTTGAATTTGGTGCCTTTTGGAGGGAAACCCTGCCCGTTTCTTGCCGCTTTGAGCTCTGCTTAGCTTCTGAACCTCATTTTTGAACATTATCACTGTAAAAGTGCTTGTCATGAGCCTGCGTGCTGTTTTCTGAACTTCTATTTTCCTTCAAAATAAAAATAAAATCGGCCGCTTGACCGCCAGACAAAATAAATGCCCGAGCCTCTGATGCTCGTTGTTCGTTGTTCAATCTCTGCGCCGAAATGAACTTGAGCCATGGGAATACCTCGATCCCATGGCTCGAGAACAAATGATATGATATGCAAAATGCTAAATGCAAAAATGAAGCAAAAGCCAGTTACAGTTAAAACGAAAGGGCAAATTTTGGGGTGCTACAATGAGCAACAGACCTAGCAAGCAATGAGTTGACAAACTCTTACTTCAATAAAACAAATGCAACCAACCAATGATAAAGGATCTGCCCAAGACCAAATGCAACCCTAATGTAAGGCTCTAAAGATAGTCCTATGAACACATTGAAGGTTAGACTAAACCAAATGTGCACCAAGTGAAAGTTCAACAAACAATGAACAGGCCAACTACATCCAAACCTAAACAAAACCAATGCGATTTGCATTACAATACCAAATCTAAAGGGAATGTAGACTAACGGAAAAAAAGTTAGCACCTCTAGATATCTTGCAGGCCTAAAACCAATTCCAACAGCAGCCCTAAACTTCCTAATATCTGTTGCACCCCAAAATTTGCTCAACCTTTTCTTAACTTGGTTTATGTTTCATTTCATTTTTATATGTTACAATTTAATTTCTAATAAATCATTCCCCAATTATTTAAATTCACAAAAAATGCTTTTAAATACTTTGACTCTTATTTTATTTTATAATATTTTTATCTTATTTTTCTTATTTTATTTACATTTTAAAAAGGAATTAAATAGTGGGGATGTTTTATTTAATTTAAATTGTAGCTTTTGTTCTCCTTTGATTTTATTTCCATGTTTAAACTTCTTATTTTTACATGATTTTTTTTGAGCATTGTGCTGACATGTTAATTGATCCTTGGATATTTTTTCCATGATTTTTAAGTGTTGTTTTCATGTGGTTTGAATTTATTTTTGTTCCCTCTCCATTTCTGCCCTGTTTTGGGACACTCTTGATGTTTGCCTTCTGTTGAGGCACTTCCTTTTTGTTTTTCAATCTCCCCTTTTGACCCCTGGTTCCTGATACCTTAGGAGTCCTCTGAGATTTTATTTGGCATTTTTAGATGCATTTTCTTATTTTTCATGTATTTTTCAAGTTGCTTCATGTTTGTGCATCTTTACTGTTGCATTTGTTTTGTTTTGTTTCCAAAAGCTTAGTTGTGCATTATTGATGAATCTAATTCTGATTGTTACATGTTAGGGACTTATTATAGGTCTTGTGTGCTAATTCATGGGTCTTTATCATGTGCATAAGTTGCTCATTTGATCTCATACTTTCATGTTCGCATATTGTGTTTCCATAAGTGATGTTTGCTTGCATTTTTTGATGTTATTGTTGGCATTTGCTTTTGATGTTGTGCTTTGGCTTTTGATATCTCTTCTTCTCATCCCCATTCTGTCCAATGACCTTGGAATACTACTTAAGGTTGCTTGGTTCCTCCTGAGGAGGAACCTGAAGCTTGCCTAAAGTAATGAATGCATGAGGACATTTTCTCATTGTTTTTGTTACTTGTGTTATATGCATCTTCATCTCCATTTCTCTTGTCTTTATTCATAACATGGCTTGAGGTTGAGATGAGCTTGTGGAGGTTCCATCCCCACACATATTTCCTCCCTCACTTGCATTGCATCTTTGTCTTCCTTGTTGCATTTATGTTTACATCCTACATTTGCGTTGTTTCTTCTTATTGTTTCTTTTTCTTTTGTCTTCCTTCCCTTAGGATTTCTAACCTCTCTTGTTCAAGAGAGGTTATGATAGACATTAGGGTTCTAACCATGCATGATAAAATTAGGTAGTCCCCTTTCAAACTCAACTTTAGGTGCACATTGCATGACAACTTTTAGGGTTTGGACTAGTCCCCCTTAGTTCGTCCTCTTTCTCTTCTCATCTTCAAACAACTTCAATCCACTTAATAAAGTTTGACCATTGTGGCACGCTACGAGCCTTAAGCCATTTGGGAAATGATGATTGTATGGTTTCCTTTCAATTATCTAGAATGTTAGTGTATGTCCTTCGAACGATATACGAAGCATTCGTTCCTAGATCATAGTCTCTAGTGTAGCATGAGTCGCAAACCAAATTCAAAACACTTCTTCCCTAAAAAACAGAAAAACAATTCAAACTCTTTTTCACCCCTTGGGGTCTTAATCAGGAAAACTATTTTTATAAACAAGAGTGTTGTTAACTTTCAGTCCTATCGCAAATGGTAACGCCTAAGTCTCCAAAGGTCGAGCTGCATACACCAACTGCTAGAACTGTCTGTTAACCCTACTCGGGTAAAACTTTTGAACAGCCTGTGTTCTCGTAAGCCCGAACTAAGTTTGCTCTGATCTTTCGTACCAGACGAAAGTACATAGGCACAAGACACGATGTCTTGGCGAGCAACCTTTCCCCCCTTCTTTAGCCGTAGTTAGGCGAACTACATTGACTCTGACTTTCCCGTTGCACGAGGGAGTATGTAGGCACAGAGCGGCGATGCTCAGCCGAGTCAGTTCTTTTTCTTTCTCTTTTTTCCATAAGCCTTTAGCATAGATAGTTTACACACCCTTTTAGCTAGACAACACATGCATGGATCCCGTCGAGTACGACGGACGTGAGGGGTGCTCATACCTTCCCCTTGCGTAACCGACTCTCGAACCTAGGACTTGGTTGCGATGACCTCGTGTTTTCCCATTTTCGTCATGTTTTTTTATCGTTTCCTTTCCCTCTCCATGGGATAAATAACGATAGGTGGCGACTCTGTTAGTCACTGTCGACTTCTTTTTTCGCAGTAGCGACGATATCTGATAGAAAACCACATCTTAGTTAGCAAACTCAACTCCCAATCCCATGCCTAGGCAAAAACTAAAGCATGGCCTGAATGCCAAAATCCAATTGAAGCCAAACTCAAACAGCCTAGAGATACTAAACCAGCACTAAGAACCTGTCATCTTGATACAAGGCTAGATGCACACTACAGGAGGGGTCAATAACTCTAGTCATCAATAGAGGTTGTGGATGCAACCTCTAACAGTCTTCAAACGAAGACTCAAATGACAGTCTTCAAAGCCTAATGATAGCAAGCATTGAAATGTCACATTCTTGATGCAATAAGAACCAAAAAAACCAAACAAACAAACCCTAAAGTAACCCTTATGACAGTCCATGAAACAAGATCTAACTAGGCCAGAAATATGAACAAGGTTAAGTCTTTGTCAATGGGAAACATCTACCGTGATAAAGTTGAGATCTGAAGTAAACAAACTAAACTTCCTCATGTTGGTAGCTTCTTAAAAAGGACATCTTGGTGATCATTCTAACATAACAATGTTAAAATCATAAACCTAATCCAAAGATCAACACCATACTCTTGCAAAAGTAATAAACACACATATCACCTTAAAGTCATCCTAATAGCAAAACATATGGTATACAAAGTTTAATAGCATGGTTAAAAACCAGATCAAACATGACACATGTGTAAACATATTCAACAGAAATCAAACACACATGATGCTTAAAGATGAGAAGGTTCAAGACCACATACCTCTTGTAGTCTTCCTTGAGCAAGCTTTGAGTTTTTTTCTTTTTGAAGCAACAATTGGTTTTTGAGGATAGTTTGAGAAAATAGACTTCCAGTTGGTGTTTGTGATTATGGATAGCTAGAACGTCATGAACATGAGGTGTTCCAAGTGTTGTTTTGATGGAAAAATGTATGTGTGGTGATTTGGCTTGAAATGTGCATCGAAGTCAAATTATGGTGTATGAAAAGGTGACTTTTTGCTCTAAGTGTTTTTTGAGGAAACAAATGGTGGGAACAACTTCAAATGAACATTTTTAGGGTGTGTATATGGTCTTTGAAGTGTTTTTGGATTGGGAACAAGAACTGCTGTTAAATATGCAAAGTGGTGAAATTGGTGGTTTTGTGAGATTTCTTCACTTTCAAGCAAAGAGAGAAAGAAAGAGAGATATGTATTTGTGATGTTTTTGATAGCTCTGGTGTCAAGAATGGAATGGGATGGAGCCTCTATTTATAGGCTGAGGGAAGAGTTTGGGGCATATTTGGTTTTTTGCCTTTGGAGGGAAGTTTTGGAAGAAAATCCATCCAAGATCATGTGGCAGCTGTGCATATCAGTTTCTTGGCTCAATGCAAGGCAAAACTCAACTGGAATGAAGCACATGTAGGTGACTAAAGTGAGGCTAGTGTGTAGGGGATTACAGCTACAAGCTTCTCTTCACAAAAGTTTCTCAAATTCTCATTCTTTCTGCATTTTCTAACCATCAACCTCCCTAAATATCAGATCAAGACATGATCCAATGGCTGAGAATGATTCAAGTGGCTGAAAAGTGGATTTGTGGAAAAGTTGAAATGGTGCATTCAAGTGTTGAAACCCCAACTTGTTGTATTCTTAACTCTCAACTCACGAGGGCTATGGAGGAGTTCTAGTACTTTTTGGAAAGCCCTCGTGGAGCTCTACAACTTTCATGCTTTCATGATCTTCAGATTCTAAGTGGAACTAGGTCAAAAAACTCCTCAAAGTTGGCTGAAAACCTGATTTGAAAGGCCAGAAACTTAGAAATTTTCTGTGTTTTCTCCCTCTTGTGATGATTTTGGCTATAACTCCAAATTTGTGCACTTTTTGCCCATGGGTCAGTTTTACACTTTTGTAGGGCTTGCCAAGACTTTTCCAACAAGCTTTGAACCAACTCATTTGAATGTGTGGTTAGGAAGTTATGGTCTTGCCCCTTTCAAAACCCTAATTCCCGACTTTTTCGATTACTCCCCAATCCTTGATCCAATGGTCATGAAACTTCATGTATAGGTGTAATATGTTATTAGGAACCTTTTTTCTTCACACATTGAGGTCAAATTCCTTATGGTTGAAGAGTTGACTTTTTAGTCAACCGAACGATCGATCGATGACTACCGCGTCGACTGTTGATGTTCTGGGTATTCTGAGGCCTTGAAACTTCTTGAGTGGACTTCATTAAGACATATAAACTTCATAGACTAAAATTCCACCATTGGAACACCTTTTTAATCACAAGTCAAACTACGGCTGACTTTTCCTAATCGAAAACCCTAAATCGGGGATCCTGAACTGCACTGTCTTTAATCTTTGGGTGACAACCTCAAATTGGATTCATACTTGACTCAACGGAGTGTCTTTGATGATGTGGAAACTTGTCTCATGAGACTCAATCCAATACATTGACTGATTAAACCATCGAAACCTCGATTCCTGACTATACGGAACTCTAATTCACCTGTAACTTAACAAAGACAAACTTGAAATAGGTTAAGGTTAGATAAATAAATGAAGATGAACTTAGAATGATGATGAAGATCTAAGGGGTCAAAATTTAGGTGAAACAGATGCCCCTATTTAAATATCTTCACCAGATGGCAATGAGAGATGACAATCCTCATAGAATCGTAGTGAAAGGTATTTAAATATAGCAATCCAAAACTTTTATCCCTTAGATCCGATGGTATGCAAAGGACAAATGCTAAAATGCAGTGAGTTCTAAATGATTCTTTATGATGCTTGAGTGCAAAACAAATGCAGACACACGAGCAACAATAAAAGAACGACAGTACGATGAGTAATTACTCACAGGGGACCAAACACACTAGGGACAGAGAGCACGCTCCACTGGGGAAGAAGGCAACTTTCCATCAGGAAAGCGAAAGACCAGAGACACGACCCTTACTGGGGATAACCAAATGAGGGATTTCCTATAACGAAGTGTTTGAATGAGATCTTCAGGAAAATACTGAAAGCAAGACCAGACCCATCGGGGATGCTAGTAACCACTAGATCTCCGAGACTCGACTGGGGAAAGCGAAGGCTTTGCTGGGAATACGGGTGTCAACCAGATTTAACAAACCATTCAGGTGGCGCTAGTAACTAATAAATTTCCTGGGAGTGATGGTGACGACCAAACCAGAGTTCCAATGACAATTGGGATTCCCAAACAAACATTGGCAATAACTTTCAAGAAATGCCAGTAACCAATGGACTTAGAAAGGACTGGTGACGACCAAACCAGAGTACATCAATAACAATTGGTTATGATAGTACTAGTAATCACTAGACTTAAACGGGAGGATTGGTAATAACCAACTCAAATATCAATAACCATTGGATTTTAGCAATACTAGTAATCACTAAACTTTCAAAGGGTTTGGTGACAACCAGATCAAAGTACCAATAACAACTGGTTTTGACAATGCTAGTAACCACTAGACTTTCTGAGGAAATTAGTAACAACTAAATCAAGTACCAATAACCATTGGATTTTCAAAGATTTCTAGTAACCACTAGACTTAGGGTGAGTAGTAATAACCGAGTCAACAGGTACCAATAACGATTGGGTTTGAGCGAATGCCAATAACCATTAGACTTATTAGGAAAATCAGTAACAACCAACTCAAATACCAATAACCATTGGATCTAAAAGCGATACTAGTAACCACTAGATTTCAACAAAGATTGGTAATAACCGAATCAAAAGGGGTTCCAATAACGATTGGTTTAGAACATAGCTAGTGACTACTATTTTTTGAAAGATGATTGGTGACAACCCAACCAAGGTACCGAGTAACACTTGGTATCAAACAATGCTAGTGACTACTAGACTTTCGAAGTTTATCAGTGACAACCAAATTCGAGATAAACATTAGTAACAACTAAACATCTTAGTAATTTAGATATTTCTAGTCACGACTAGCTTCCCAAAGGAAAACTAGTAATCCCATGATCACTGACAATGATGGGGTATCAACCGCAAAGCAAAAGTTGTGGCAATGGATCAAAGAGTGAGGTAACAGCCAAAGGATCTCAAAGGCAAAATCCAAACAAACCGGACCCAAAGAAAATGCAAAGAAATGTGCATGTTGATATGATGCTGTATGTAAAATGCAGACCGATGCACGAGGGAGAAGGAAAGAGCAAAACAAGGAAAACAAAGAGGGAACCCAATCACGTTGAGTCTCAAATGTTTCAAACTGGATGGCGCTTCCTTCGGGATAGATAAAAATATTCCAAGATAAATAATATTCTTGCAAACCTGCAGAGGATAAGTCCTGGCTTTAGAATGGGGATTGCTGTGGGACGCATCTTGTTTGGTTAGAGGCGACAACAAGCTTTTACGGTTCTGAGAGCTGTGTAATATTGTCGGATCACCTTTAGAGTTATTCAATTATGTTTTGTCAAATTAGTTTTCTTTAAAACAAAATTTAAGTTTTTCAAAACACTTTGCTTTTTGAAAGAATCTTTATTAACAAATAAGTGAAATTGCATAACAAAAACAGAAGATCATAACAATGATTGGCCCAAAAATATGATTTCATTAATAGACGAGAACTTTACAAAGGGTACATTCTCAGGAATAAATACATTATGGAAAAATGACAACAAGAAAGGGGTTACAGAATCCCACAATGATCCAGTCCTACTAACTAGCAGTCCATTCACTTCGTTGCTTCTGACGAGAATTACAGACGTTGATTTTGAAACAACACCTTGCACGAGTCTTTTCCCCTGCGTTTGTTGGTTTTTGCTCTTCAGGTTTCTGCCTTGCTGAAGTGTGGATTGACCTTTCTAGGCTTCCCATTTAGGCATAATACCTTCTCACTGCATCTGAGTTTATAGGATACTTGAGTTGTTCGCCATCCATGGTCTCAAGAATTAGAGATCCTCTAGAGAAGACGGTCTTCACAATGAAAGGTCCATCATAATTGGGCATCCACTTTCCGCGCATGTCCTTCTGTGTTGGTAGAATTTTTCTGAGTACCAGCTCTCCTTCTCTATACTCTTTGGGACGAACTTTCTTGACGAATGCTCTTATCATCCTTTGTTGATAGATCTGGCTATGACACATGGCCGTCATCCTTTTCTCATCTATGAGGTTCAATGAATCAAACCTTTCTTTTATCCATTCGTCTTCTTCGAGCTCTGATTCTGTTAAGATTTTCAAAGAAGGTATCTTAACCTCGATCGGTAGCACAACGTCCATCCCATACACCAAGGAAAAAGGGGTTTCCCCTGTTGAAGTTAGCACTGATGTTCGATACCCATATAAAGAAAATGGTAACATCTCGTTCCAATATTTATAAGTTATAACCATCTTCTGTATTATCTTCTTGATATTCTTGTTTGCAGCCTCGACTGTGCCATTCATCTTGTGTCTGTAAGGAGACGAATTGTGATGCTTGATCTTGACGTTATCACAAAGTTCATTCATTGTTTTGTTGTTCAGATTTTACCCATTGTTGGTGATGATCTGGTCAGGGATACCATATCGGCAGATGATTTCCTTTTTGATGAAGCGGGAAACCACTTGTTTTGTTACGTTTGCATACGACGCTGCTTCTACCCATTTGGTGAAGTAATCAATAGAAACAAGGACAAAACGATGGCCGTTAGAAGCTTTCGGCTCTATTGCCGCAATCATATTTATGCCCCACATTGCGAATGGCCACGGTGATGTCATCACATTGAGGGGATGTGGAGGAACATGCACTTTGTCAGCATAGACCTAACAGGTATGGCATTTCCGAGTGAAGAGGATGCAATCCATCTCTAGAGTTAACCAAAAGTAACCAGCTCTTAAAATATTCTTAGCCATGGCGTGGCCATTGGCATGAGTACCAAATGTTCCTTCCTGCACTTCAATCATTATGAGACTTTCTCTTTTTCATCAAAATATTGAAGCAAAACCATGTCGTGGTTTCTATTGTAAAGGATGCCATTGCTGATGAAGAACTTAGAGGACAATCTTCGTATGGCTCTTTTATCAATTCTGGACGCGTCAGCCGGATATATCTGATGTTGAAGAAAATTCTTGCTGAGGATAAAGCCTCTTTAACACGATGGCTCTCTTTCGGTCCCATTGGAGGTATGGTTCCAAAGAGATACAATTAAGCTTTCCAAGGTCCTTCTTCCCTTTCTTATGCAAATGACTCCAAGCTTTTAGAATCTTCCCTTTATGCTCTTGACTATTCTTCTCTTCTTTGAAGAAAATACTTTCCACATGAACACTGTTGGGTTTGTCCTTCAAAGGATATCCTAACTGTCGACGAGCGAGAACTGGATTGTAACTGATTCCTCCATTAGTACCAAGAAGAGGTATGTTACCAAAATTTCCACAACTCTCAATGATCATTATTCCATCATAGTCACGACTGTACCAATCGATATCGGAGTGAGTGAGAGCCAGAAACCCTAAATCATTCTCCTTCTTTCCCCCCGCAGCTATCTTTTTCTTCTTCTTCCCTCGTTTTTCTTCTTCTTCTTTCTCCTTCGTTTTCAATATTCTCCTTTCTCCCTTGTTTCTCTTTTTCTTCTTTATCATTCAAAATTCTTTCGTCTCCTCTTCTTCTCTCGATTTCCTTCACTCTCAAACCCTCAGAGTCTCCGTCCTCAATCTTCTTCTTAAATCTTGAATTCAAAACCTGTAAACAACCAAAAAACTCAAAGATTTAAACAAATGGTAGAACAAATATTTATCGAAGTGGGGGGCCGCGGTTTGCTTCAATTGCGATTTCGTTGATGGTTGAACGTGGTTGTCCTCGACGGCAACCTCTCAGAGTGGCTTCTTATTCCCTTCACTCTTTGCGGTGTATGTTTGTGAAGGAGATGCTTTGATTTGGTTCTTTGACGATGGATGGTTGGTGACAGAGCGGCGAGTTCAACAATCACGCGAGCTTGAAAGAAAACGCCCCAATGGTGGTTCTCAATGGAAACGATGAGTCGACAGTGTCGACCACTCTTGCAGTTGAGTTCGAAACCATTCCTTCCTTTTTGTGTGATTTCGTTCTCTATGTTTTTGTATATGAATCTGTGTTGTTTGTAGTTTTTGAATGTTTGTCGTTTTTTTCTCCTCTTTTGAACTGGTAGGCCTCCCCCTTTTATGTACGTGGATGTATCAATTTTGTCTTGAATGCATATATTATGCCAATAAATTTGTCTGACTCGTATCTTCGTGACTCAAATGCTCCTTCCATTTTCAATTCGATGTGCTTGATTGTGTCTGCTCCATGCTTTGGGAAGAAAATCGACCTTTATGACTTGTGGTACTTGTATTTTTTTTGTGAAGGTCTTTCTGAATTAATGGTTAAGGTTTTCTGTCAAGGACTGTTTTGGAAATGTGATAAGTTCCTTGCCCTTATTTTGGATGTTGATTTATTTGTTATCTGAATGTTGTCCTCGATTTTTCTAATTAGCCATGTTTGAGACGTGTTGTAATCTTGTTTTAGAATGAAACATGTGTAGCTATGAACATACGATTTTCATTATGCCCTTACTTCCATTTTAATTAAATTGGATCTGAACATAACTTGTTCTCTTTATTGACTCCAATTTTTCTTAAATATCTTGCCTTGACAGGTTTAGAAGTGGTACTAGCTGGCTGTTGCATATTTACCGGGTGAAGTCTTACAGCTTGCGGAAGCTTCCTACAAATCCTCGCAAATTCGACTAGTATATACATGGTCATTCAATGATCTTTCATGATGAAGTAACGTTGGTTCAAGCTCTTCGTTTCACCCGAAACCTTTACGGTTCCACATCTAGCGACACCAACATCACAACAAGATCTTAACATTGGAACCACCTGAAAAGCCTTCTACTTGATGAGAAACTCAAAAGTTTTCGCTTCTTACGACCTAAACTTGATAGGTGATGATTAAAGGCACTCCAAGTGCTTGACTAGCCACCATGATGTCCACATTTTAGAACTTAGCTAAATTTGTGATTTTTATCTTGAGAAAAACTTGTAGCTAAGTTGTATTGTATCTTTAATTTTGGACTTGTTTTGTACTTAGAGTAATGAATTCAAAATTCTCTTTGGATGTAATGTGAATTTCTCGAGTTCTTTGGATCTTTATGAACCTCACCATCATTCAATGATAAAAAGAGTTGTGTACTTGAATGGATTTTGTGTAATATGAACTCTTATTGTTTTAGAGAATTTGATCTTGTACGAATAGTAACTTTGGGTGTGCCTTCTTGAATTAAGTTTGAACTTGAAACTACAATGACTTTGCTATTGGATTTCTTCTCGAATCTTGTGGAGAAATTGGACTAAATGTGATTTGAACCATGGACTTGAATTTTCTTTGTATCACTTTATATGACTAAACTCTCTTTAAAACTTTCTTAAATTTGAAGCTTGTATGGTCTTGGATGAATGTAATAAGAAGTAGACTTGGCTAGGTTTTGGATTTCACTCTAGGCTTTTTGTGCGGGTAAATTGGAAATATCTCTTAGGACAACATCTCAAACTCATAATTGTACATGAAAATTAACCAAACATGACATTGCATCTTGATCATTGTTTAGAAGTTACTTGTAATACCCCAAATTTTGCCCTAAGATTTGTCGTCGCATTTCATTGCATTTTTATTGCATTTAATCAATTACTAACAAATTTGTGTAGTCGTTTGACTTTTTGCAGGTAAATATCATATGGCATGCATTTTTTTTCTAAAAAGTAAAAATGGCATAATTGGCAAGAGGACATGTGTAAGGAGTTATGAGTGTGAGAGGTTGAGAGTTCGAATCTCACCTTTGTCACTTTTTGTTTTTTATTATTTTTACTCTAAATTTTTCTATCTTTCATTAAAAAATAACAGAAATAGTTTTTTATTATTATTTAATTATTATTTTCGTATTTTAATTAAATCATTTTTTAAAATATTATTTTTTTCACCTTTTTCTAAATTATTCATAAAAATATCCAAAAAATCATAAAATAAAAAATATTGGAAAAAATTTTGTTCTTTTTATAATATTTTTTATTTTAGGAATCAATAGGATTATTAGTTTTTATTTTAAGTTAATTTTTATTATTTTAAATTATTTAAATTTTATTTTTTCTTAACTAATTATTTAGTTTGGGCTTTAAAATGGGCTTTAGGGACATTATTGACAATTTAGTATTAACCCTAATTTGTTCCCTATATATACATGTGTTGCCTTGTTGAAAAAGGGGCGGAAGGTTCAGACAGAGAGAAGAAGACACCAGAGAAGGAAAAAGGCTGTTGTTCTTACAACGCACAATTTAAAGGATCGGACCTCTAAGCTCTCCAGTGTTCTCTTATTCAAACCAAACCAACATTCACCGAAGCAAGCCTCCGCTTCGAAGGTTAGATTCCTAAATCCTTTGCATTTTTCATATTTATTTGCATCCTTGCCATGTTAACCTTCATTGTTGTTTAGATCCGTAGATTTTGATCTGTATGAACCATGATTGTGTCGTATAGGATTGTTTGCATGTCCATTAATTGTGTGTTTGCATTTGCAATTCTATTGTTATTTTTTTATCAAAACCTTTTTCAAAATCAAAACCTTTTTTTATTAAAACTAAGACTTTTTTTTTCCAAAAACCTTTTTGTTCCCGTAAACATTTTTTCCCAAAAAAAAAAGAAGCCTTTTTTAAGCCTTTTTTTTTTGTTCCCTTAAACATTTTTTCCCAAAAAAAACCTTTTTTGTTCCCGTAAACATGTTTTCCCAAAAAAAACCTTTTTTGTTCCCGTAAACATTTTTTTTCAAAAAAAAGCCTTTTTTTTGTTCCCGTAAACATTTTTTTCCAAAAAAACCTTTTTGTTCCCAAAAACATTTTTTTTATATATAATTTAAACTTAACATTTTTTATATAATTTAAACTTAAATTTTTTTAACTAAGTAATTCCATTTTAAAATTAAAACCTTTTTTTATATATATAATTAAAATATTAAAAAAATTAAAACCTTTTTTTACATAATTAAAATATTAAAAAATTAAAACCTTTTCGTAAGGAACTCCTGATGTTCGATGTTTGTCGTGTCATTTTATGTACCCTTTTATTACTTTTCTTTCTTTTGCCATTTCATGTGCATGCTCGAGGTTGAGATGTGCTTGTGGTGGCCACAACCCCACACTATTTTCCTCCCTCACTTCATTCTAAGTGTCATTTCATATTTTCATATTCTTCATGTTTTCAGAAATGTTTCTTTGTTTCTTTATACCCTCTGCCTTTATTACTTTTCTTATTTCTGTACCTTAATTATTCCTCCATATAATGATTTGTCATATTTTCACATTTTTTTACAGTTTTATCCTTCCGAAGGATTAGGTCCAGCCTTTTGGCCGTCGAGTCAATAGTCTTACCCCTTTAATGGATCAAACCCTGTTTAGCCTAGGTGTTCCGCCGTGGGAAAAATTGCTTTTATCCTAGTGTTAGGCCAAAAGAGTCGTCGTAAGGTTTTCCGCCGTGGAATCCCTAATTTAACCCTATTTTAATTTTAATTAACATTTTTTTAACATAGAGATTGGAGTCTCTGAACAAACCTTGGCCACAGTCAAGACGTTTCTAACCTCCCTTTTGAGGGGAACTACAGTTACTCTGATTCCATTCCCGTAAGGATATGTAGGCACAAGATGCGATGTCTTGCCGAGTAAACTTAGAATTAACCCCTAGGGCTTTTTTAATTTTCAATCCTTTGTATATACCCTTAAGCAAAATAATTAATGAAATAAATAAAAAAAAAATAAACAAAAGGTTCCCGTAGAGTACTACGGAAGTTTAGGGTGCTAATACCTTCCCTAAATTTAACCAACCCCCGAACCTTAGATCTCTCCCTTTTAGGTTTTTCCTTTCTTTAACCTTTCCTTCGGATAAATCAAAGACCGGTTGTAAATGAATTAAGATTCAAGTTAATCAATAGCTTGACATCCAAATTTCACCGCAACAGAAAATGGTGACTTCACTGGGGAGTCCTAACTATTGAGGGTTATCCCTATTTTGTTTATTTTTCTTTATATATTTGTTTTATTATATATTTTGCTCACTTGTATGTATATATTGGGGTACCTTACTTGGAGTTACTGTGTTGTGAGATAAGTCCTACACCCGGACTTGAGCGACCTTATGATAGGATGGATGATATATTCGACGAGGCTTATAGGGAGTGAGTCCCGACTAAGCTAAATCGAGAATCACCGCTCAGTTGAGACCCTTTTGAAAATGGTTCGGTTGATCGAGTGTAGTCGTGAAAACTTTTACCATTATCGATTGGAGTCTGTGATACTGAGAACCGTAGTACCTTTACACCATTTTGGCCTTATATAGGATGTAGTGCGGGAACTATGTGGGAGTAGTCCTACAATGGTTGCTACGCGATACTACACTCGAACGAGGTTCTCTCGAGAATATTATCGACCCTTGAGTCAGTCAAGAAGTTGATAATATCCAAAAGATGGGCTGATGACTTTGGGCACTTTTTAGAACCCTTGTTCTGCAGGTACAATTAATCTATAGCACACACCACTTTGGGAAGGGTAGACCTTGACTGCATTCATTGTTCCTCTAACTTAGGACCTTTTGTTTGCTTATGTGTATTTGTGCTTCGCATCCATAAAGCATCATATCATTTCTAGTTTCAAGGAATTCAGCAGTCCTTTGCAAATTCGAAAAGTCTTACATTTTAAAGTCTAAAATTTTTCCAACTTTCTTAAAAAGCAATATTCGCAATCGACCGTTGAAATTCTTGAAACCATTGCATGGCATTAGCATCACATTTTTGCATTGCATTTATCCCCGAGTTTCTCCTTCTTGGTCCTATCGTCTTCTAGTGTACCTTTGAGTCGTCAAGCTGATTCCTCGACACAGATATCAGACTAGAAACGGAACAGGAGTCACTTTGATCCTATTCTCATGACTTACACAGAGCTATATCCTGACTTAGTCCGGCAAGGACTGATTACTACAAAGGCTTTACCACCTCCTCTTAATCCTCCGGCTAGATTTAGGGCTGATCTCCATTGTGCTTCCCATGAGGGTGCCCCAGGCCATGACTTGGAGCATTGTTTTGCATTGAAGGCTAGAGTATGTGAATTGGTTAGAACTGGAATACTTGATTTTACAGACAGTCATCCGGATGTTCAGAAAAATCCCTTGCCAGTACATCAGAAATGAAGTTTTGTCACTAGGCCTTTTGTTTCTCGTTGTTTGCACTTTCCTTATTTTGTTTAAGTTGTTTGCTTTTAATTATGTTTGTACTTTCATTAATGAAATAAGCATTGCGACTTTTGATTCAATTCATTTCTGTCCATTTATTTGCATCTTTATGCTTTATTTTTCAAATGTTTACTTCTTGTCCAAAATTTTGATATGCTAAGATTGGAGGGAGGATGATGAAAACGTTATACCCATAATTGATGTCAGTATGCTTTCAATCAAACCTTGTTGACGATGTAAGGCATTGTTTCAATTCCCAAACACTGGAGAAATAAGGAAGTTAATCCCTCGTTACCCCCTTCGAGCCTAGAAGTTGTAGTTTCTTTCGTTACAAAAAACCCACAATTTTAACCTTGGGATGGGTAGTTCTCAGTTAACTTAGTTGTGTGTTCATACGATACACCTTTCATTAACAAATTTTCCTTCGCACACGTCAAACAAGTGTCGAAGATGTTTTCTAATCAAAAGGTCGATGATGGTTCACCGTAATCATTAAAATCAAACAGTCACTTTCCTTCACACAAAAAAATAATATAAAAAAAAGCAAAAGAAGCCCGCTAAGTCAAAACTTATGAAGGAGACTTAGGCAAAACTGGGGCATCCCGCTGACTGTAAACTCTAAAATAAACAGTTCAGGCAAAATTTAGGGATAATACAAAGAGATTTTTAAATCCTTATCTTGAAAATTCTCAATGTCAAAACAATCAAATGTTATAGGGGAGTAGTGGCTGCCTTTTCATAGGTCCCTTTGACTTCTGAGTCATCATTGCTACGATCAATGAAATCCCTAACTTATGGGAACCTGAATGCATAGTATGAGTTAACTGAGCATAGGACTGAAGATCATCACATAGATTGGGTGGGTACAAATAAATTTTGAGCCTTTATCTTTTGTTTCATAAACCGTGAACCAGGCCACATTACAACCCTCAAAAGACCTAATTGAAGCAAGGTTATTTTGAAAGTATACTACAGCAAGGTTGCGTAACCTGACTCCAAAAGATCCTTGCGAATCATTTATTTTGGCAATACACTTTTATTTTAAACTTTGAGTGTCTTGAACCGCCTTGTTCTGACTAACGACTCATGTATTTTCCATCTTTCAATAATAATTTTTCAAAAATCGCATGAACTTTGCATTACCATGTTTGTATGAATATTTTTGTTTGCAAACTGGCTTTCCTCTAAGGAATTTTCAAACAATGAGAAACTTGGTCAAGTGATCTTATCAGGGGCAAGTTCCTTTTACATCCTGTCAAAGAATCAGTTCAAGATTTGTTCAAGGAAATATCTTCTCAGATTTGGTTTATCCAGAGAATTGTTCAAGACTCAGACTGGGGCAAGCCCTCCGAGGATACAACAAAACAGTCGATTCCACGAATTAGACAGCTGAAGCAATTATCAGTTCATTTGACCTGGGGCAGTTTACTCGCATAATCCCTAAGCAGTTATTCATCATTCCTACAGTGACTATCAACTTGATACAGTTTAACAGAATGACAGTGATCTCCATGTTGAGGAATCAGTCCTCCAGTTTTGTCATCTCACCGAAAGAGTCGAGTCTTGTCGTCGACGTCTGCATTTGCATTTGATCATATGTCATAGCATAATTCCTATACATGTGCATATCTTGGGTGCTTTATTCCCCATTTACATTTCTATCTTGGGTGCTTTACTCCCCATTTACATTTCTATCTTGGGTGCTTTACTCCCCATTTACATTTCTATCTTGGGTGCTTTACTCCCCATTTACATTTCTATCTTGGGTGCTTTACTCCCCATTTACGTTTTTATCTTGGGTGTTTTACTCCCCATTTACCTCTCTATCTTGGGTGCTTTATTCCCCATTTACCTCTCTATCTTGGGTGCTTTACTCCCCATTTACATTTCTAGCTTGGGTGCTTTACTCCCCATTTACATTTTTATCTTGGGTTCTTTACTCCCCATTTACATTTTTATCTTGGGTGCTTTACTCCCCATCTACATTTCTATCCTGGGTGCTTTACTCCCCATTTACATGTCTATCTTGGGTGCTTTACTCCCCATTTACCTTCTATCCTTGGGTGTTTTATCCCCTATGTACCTTTTATCCCGGGTGTTTTATTCCCCGTTTACCAGATATTACTGGGTTTACCTAACATCATGGTGTTTTACTCCCATTTGCTTCTTCCTCCCGAGGTCGTGTTTTACTCGCGTTTTACCTTGTGGGCAAAGTTCGTTTTACTTGGCATCATGGGTGCTTTATCCCCATTTGCATTTTTCTCCCCGAGGTCGTGTTTTATCTGCGTCTTACCTTGTGGACAAATTTATTTACTTGGCATCATGGGTGCTTTATCCCCATTTGCATTTTTCTCCCCGAGGTCGTGTTTTATCCGCGTCTTACCTTGTGGACAAATTTATTTACTTGGCATCATGGGTGTTTTATCCCATTTGCGTTTTTCTCCTGAACTCGTGTTTTACCCGCGTCTTACCTTGCGGACAATTTCTAATTTACTTGGCACCTATCAACAATTCTGTGTCGTGTCTACCCGACGTTCTTCCAGATATGACATGTCTTCTTCCCTAGTGCAATTCCTCGATGGGTCGTCCCCTGTGACGTTTGTTTCGTCTGTATCCGTGTATTTGTCATTTTCATCATACGCATCATATCAGATTCATATCATAGTTAGCATTATAGTTCGTTTTGTTTTGTCCATATCATTGCATAGCACTGCGTCTAAAGGCAAAATTTTCGGTTATCTGTATTTAAATCCCTCCACCATGATTTCTCGAGTCTCCGTTGCTCAAATCACCCGGTGAAGTTATTTAAATAGGGGAAACTGTAATACCCCAAATTTTGCCCTAAGATTTGTCGTCGCATTTCATTGCATTTTTATTGCATTTAATCAATTACTAACAAATTTGTGTAGTCGTTTGACTTTTTGCAGGTAAATATCATATGGCATGCATTTTTTTTCTAAAAAGTAAAAATGGCATAATTGGCAAGAGGACATGTGTAAGGAGTTGTGAGTGTGAGAGGTTGAGAGTTCGAATCTCACCTTTGTCACTTTTTGTTTTTTATTATTTTTACTCTAAATTTTTCTATCTTTAATTAAAAAATAACAGAAATAGTTTTTTATTATTATTTAATTATTATTTTCGTATTTTAATTAAATCATTTTTTAAAATATTATTTTTTTCACCTTTTTCTAAATTATTCATAAAAATATCCAAAAAATCATAAAATAAAAAATATTGGAAAAAATTTTGTTCTTTTTATAATATTTTTGATTTTAGGAATCAATAGAATTATTAGTTTTTATTTTAAGTTAATTTTAATTATTTTAAATTATTTAAATTTTATTTTTTCTTAACTAATTATTTAGTTTGGGCTTTAAAATGGGCTTTAGGGACATTATTGACAATTTAGTGTTAACCCTAATTTGTTCCCTATATATACATGTGTTGCCTTGTTGAAAAAGGGGGCGGAAGGTTCAGACAGAGAGAAGAAGACACCAGAGAAGGAAAAAGGCTGTTGTTCTTACAACGCACAATTTAAAGGATCGGACCTCTGAGCTCTCCAGTGTTCTCTTATTCACACCAAACCAACATTCACCGAAGCAAGCCTCCGCTTCGAAGGTTAGATTCCTAAATCCTTTGCATTTTTCATATTTATTTGCATCCTTGCCATGTTAACCTTCATTGTTGTTTAGATCCGTAGATTTTGATCTGTATGAACTATGATTGTGTCGTATAGGATTGTTTGCATGTCCATTAATTGTCTGTTTGCATTTGCAATTCTATTGTTATTTTTTTATCAAAACCTTTTTCAAAATCAAAACCTTTTTTTATTAAAACTAAGACTTTTTTTTTCCAAAAACCTTTTTGTTCCCGTAAACATTTTTTCCCAAAAAAAAAAAGAAGCATTTTTTAAGCCTTTTTTTTTTTGTTCCCTTAAACATTTTTTCCCAAAAAAAACCTTTTTTGTTCCCGTAAACATGTTTTCCCAAAAAAAACCTTTTTTGTTCCCGTAAACATTTTTTTTCAAAAAAAAGCCTTTTTTTTGTTCCCGTAAACATTTTTTTCCAAAAAAACCTTTTTGTTCCCAAAAACATTTTTTTTATATATAATTTAAACTTAACATTTTTTTTATAATTTAAACTTAAATTTTTTTAACTAAGTAATTCCATTTTAAAATTAAAACCTTTTTTTATATATATAATTAAAATATTAAAAAAATTAAAACCTTTTTTTACATAATTAAAATATTAAAAAATTAAAACCTTTTCGTAAGGAACTCCTGATGTTCGATGTTTGTCGTGTCATTTTATGTACCCTTTTATTACTTTTCTTTCTTTTGGCATTTCATGTGCATGCTCGAGGTTGAGATGTGCTTGTGGTGGCCACAACCCCACACTATTTTCCTCCCTCACTTCATTCTAAGTGTCATTTCATATTTTCATATTCTTCATGTTTTCAGAAATGTTTCTTTGTTTCTTTATACCCTCTGCCTTTATTACTTTTCTTATTTCTGTATCTTAATTATTCCTCCATATAATGATTTGTCATATTTTCACATTTTTTTACAGTTTTATCCTTCCGAAGGATTAGGTCCAGCCTTTTGGCCGCCGAGTCAATAGTCTTACCCCTTTAATGGATCAAACCCTGTTTAGCCTAGGTGTTCCGCCGTGGGCAAAATTGCTTTTATCCTAGTGTTAGGCCAAAAGAGTCGTCGTAAGGTTTTCCGCCGTGGAATCCCTAATTTAACCCTATTTTAATTTTAATTAACATTTTTTTAACATAGAGATTGGAGTCTCTGAACAAACCTTGGCCACAGTCAAGACGTTTCTAACCTCCCTTTTGAGGGGAACTACAGTTACTCTGATTCCATTCCCGTAAGGATATGTAGGCACAAGATGCGATGTCTTGCCGAGTAAACTTAGAATTAACCCCTAGGGCTTTTTTAATTTTCAATCCTTTGTATATACCCTTAAGCAAAATAATTAATGAAATAAATAAAAAAAAATAAACAAAAGGTTCCCGTAGAGTACTACGGAAGTTTAGGGTGCTAATACCTTCCCTAAATTTAACCAACCCCCGAACCTTAGATCTCTCCCTTTTAGGTTTTTCCTTTCTTTAACCTTTCCTTCGGATAAATCAAAGACCGGTTGTAAATGAATTAAGATTCAAGTTAATCAATAGCTTGACATCCAAATTTCACCGCAACAGAAAATGGCGACTTCACTGGGGAGTCCTAACTATTGAGGGTTATCCCTATTTTGTTTATTTTTCTTTATATATTTGTTTTATTATATATTTTGCTCACTTGTATGTATATATTGGGGTACCTTACTTGGAGTTACTGTGTTGTGAGATAAGTCCTACACCCGGACTTGAGCGACCTTATGATAGGATGGATGATATATTCGACGAGGCTTATAGGGAGTGAGTCCCGACTAAGCTAAATCGAGAATCACCGCTCAGTTGAGACCCTTTTGAAAATGGTTCGGTTGATCGAGTGTAGTCGTGAAAACTTTTACCATTATCGATTGGAGTCTGTGATACTAAGAACCGTAGTACCTTTACACCATTTTGGCCTTATATAGGATGTAGTGCGGGAACTATGTGGGAGTAGTCCTACAATGGTTGCTACGCGATACTACACTCGAACGAGGTTCTCTCGAGAATATTATCGACCCTTGAGTCAGTCAAGAAGTTGATAATATCCAAAAGATGGGCTGATGACTTTGGGCACTTTTTAGAACCCTTGTTCTGCAGGTACAATTAATCTATAGCACACACCACTTTGGGAAGGGTAGACCTTGACTGCATTCATTGTTCCTCTAACTTAGGACCTTTTGTTTGCTTATGTGTATTTGTGCTTCGCATCCATAAAGCATCATATCATTTCTATTTTCAAGGAATTCAGCAGTCCTTTGCAAATTCGAAAAGCCTTACATTTTAAAGTCTAAAATTTTTCCAACTTTCTTAAAAAGCAATATTCGCAATCGACCGTTGAAATTCTTGAAACCATTGCATGGCATTAGCATCAAATTTTTGCATTGCATTTATCCCCGAGTTTCTCCTTCTTGGTCCTATCGTCTTCTAGTGTACCTTTAAGTCGTCAAGCTGATTCCTCGACACAGATATCAGACCAGAAACGGAACAGGAGTCACTTTGATCCTATTCTCATGACTTACACAGAGCTATATCCTGACTTAGTCCGGCAAGGACTGATTACTACAAAGGCTTTACCACCTCCTCTTAATCCTCCGGCTAGATTTAGGGCTGATCTCCATTGTGCTTCCCATGAGGGTGCCCCAGGCCATGACTTGGAGCATTGTTTTGCATTGAAGGCTAGAGTATGTGAATTGGTTAGAACTGGAATACTTGATTTTACAGACAGTCATCCGGATGTTCAGAAAAATCCCTTGCCAGTAAATCAGAAATGAAGTTTTGTCACTAGGCCTTTTGTTTCTCGTTATTTGCACTTTCCTTATTTTGTTTAAGTTGTTTGCTTTTAATTATGTTTGTACTTTCATTAATGAAATAAGCATTGCGACTTTTGATTCAATTCATTTCCGTCCATTTATTTGCATCTTTATGCTTTATTTTTCAAATGTTTACTTCTTGTCCAAAATTTTGATATGCTAAGATTGGAGGGAGGATGATGAAAACGTTATACCCATAATTGCTGTCAGTATGCTTTCAATCAAACCTTGTTGACGATGTAAGGCATTGTTTCAATTCCCAAACACTGGAGAAATAAGGAAGTTAATCCCTCGTTACCCCCTTCGAGCCTAGAAGTTGGAGTTTCTTTCGTTACAAAAAACCCACAATTTTAACCTTGGGATGGGTAGTTCTCAGTTAACTTAGTTGTGTGTTCATACGATACACCTTTCATTAACAAATTTTCCTTCGCACACGTAAAACAAGTGTCGAAGATGTTTTCTAATCAAAAGGTCGATGATGGTTCACCGTAATCATTAAAATCAAACAGTCACTTTCCTTCACACAAAAAAATAATATAAAAAAAAGCAAAAGAAGCCCGCTAAGTCAAAACTTATGAAGGAGACTTAGGCAAAACTGGGGCATCCCACTGACTGTAAACTCTAAAATAAACAGTTCAGGCAAAATTTAGGGATAATACAAAGAGATTTTTAAATCCTTATCTTGAAAATCCTCAATGTCAAAACAATCAAATATTATAGGGGAGTAGTGGCTGCCTTTTCATAGGTCCCTTTGACTTCTGAGTCATCATTGCTACGATCAATGAAATCCCTAACTTATGGGAACCTGAATGCATAGTATGAGTTAACTGAGCATAGGACTGAAGATCATCACATAGATTGGGTGGGTACAAATAAATTTTGAGCCTTTATCTTTTGTTTCATAAACCGTGAACCAGGCCACATTACAACCCTCAAAAGACCTAATTGAAGCAAGGTTATTTTGAAAGTATACTACAGCAAGGTTGCGTAACCTGACTCCAAAAGATCCTTGCGAATCATTTATTTTGGAAATACACTTTTATTTTAAACTTTGAGTGTCTTGGACCGCCTTGTTCTGACTAACGACTCATGTATTTTCCATCTTTCAATAATAATTTTTCAAAAATCGCATGAACTTTGCATTACCATGTTTGTATGAATATTTTTGTTTGCAAACTGGCTTTCCTCTAAGGAATTTTCAAACAATGAGAAACTTGGTCAAGTGATCTTATCAGGGGCAAGTTCCTTTTACATCCTGTCAAAGAATCAGTTCAAGATTTGTTCAAGGCAATATCTTCTCAGATTTGGTTTATCCAAAGAATTGTTCAAGACTCAGACTGGGGCAAGCCCTCCGAGGATACAGCAAAACAGTCGATTCCACGAATTAGACAGCTGAAGCAATTATCAGTTCATTTGACCTGGGGCAGTTTACTCGCATAATCCCTAAGCAGTTATTCATCATTCCTACAGTGACTATCAACTTGATACAGTTTAACAAAATGACAGTGATCTCCGTGTTGAGGAATCAGTCCTCCAGTTTTGTCATCTCACCGAAAGAGTCGAGTCTTGTCGTCGACGTCTGCATTTGCATTTGATCATATGTCATAGCATAATTCCTATACATGTGCATATCTTGGGTGCTTTATTCCCCATTTACATTTCTATCTTGGGTGCTTTACTCCCCATTTACATTTCTATCTTGGGTGCTTTACTCCCCATTTACATTTCTATCTTGGGTGCTTTACTCCCCATTTACGTTTTTATCTTGGGTGTTTTACTCCCCATTTACCTCTCTATCTTGGGTGCTTTACTCCCCATTTACATTTCTAGATTGGGTGCTTTACTCCCCATTTACATTTTTATCTTGGGTTCTTTACTCCCCATTTACATTTTTATCTTGGGTGCTTTACTCCCCCTCTACATTTCTATCCTGGGTGCTTTACTCCCCATTTACATGTCTATCTTGGGTGCTTTACTCCCCATTTACCTTCTATCCTTGGGTGTTTTATGCCCTATGTACCTTTTATCCCGGGTGTTTTATTCCCCGTTTACCAGATATTACTGGGTTTACCTAACATCATGGTGTTTTACTCCCATTTGCTTCTTCCTCCCGAGGTCGTGTTTTACTCGCGTTTTACCTTGTGGGCAAAGTTCGTTTTACTTGGCATCATGGGTGCTTTATCCCCATTTGCATTTTTCTCCCCGAGGTCGTGTTTTATCCGCGTCTTACCTTGTGGACAAATTTATTTACTTGGCATCATGGGTGCTTTATCCCCATTTGCATTTTTCTCCCCGAGGTCGTGTTTTATCCGCGTCTTACCTTGTGGACAAATTTATTTACTTGGCATCATGGGTGTTTTATCCCCATTTGCGTTTTTCTCCTGAACTCGTGTTTTACCCGCGTCTTACCTTGCGGACAATTTCTAATTTACTTGGCACCTATCAACAATTCTGTGTCGTGTCTACCCGACGTTGTTCCAGATATGACATGTCTTCTTCCCTAGTGCAATTCCTCGATGGGTCGTCCCCTGTGACGTTTGTTTCGTCTGTATCCGTGTATTTGTCATTTTCATCATACGCATCATATCAGATTCATATCATAGTTAGCATTATAGTTCGTTTTGTTTTGTCCATATCATTGCATAGCACTGCGTCTAAAGGCAAAATTTTCGGTTATCTGTATTTAAATCCCTCCACCATGATTTCTCGAGTCTCCGTTGCTCAAATCACCCGGTGAAGTTATTTAAATAGGGGCAACTGTAATACCCCAAATTTTGCCCTAAGATTTGTCGTCGCATTTCATTGCATTTTTATTGCATTTAATCAATTACTAACAAATTTGTGTAGTCATTTGACTTTTTGCAGGTAAATATCATATGGCATGCATTTTTTTTCTAAAAAGTAAAAATGGCATAATTGGCAAGAGGACATGTGTAAGGAGTTGTGAGTGTGAGAGGTTGAGAGTTTGAATCTCACCTTTGTCACTTTTTGTTTTTTATTATTTTTACTCTAAATTTTTCTATCTTTCATTAAAAAATAACAGAAATAGTTTTTTATTATTATTTAATTATTATTTTCGTATTTTAATTAAATCATTTTTTAAAATATTATTTTTTTCACCTTTTTCTAAATTATTCATAAAAATATCCAAAAAATCATAAAATAAAAAATATTGGAAAAAATTTTGTTCTTTTTATAATATTTTTGATTTTAGGAATCAATAGGATTATTAGTTTTTATTTTAAGTTAATTTTAATTATTTTAAATTATTTAAATTTTATTTTTTCTTAACTAATTATTTAGTTTGGGCTTTAAAATGGGCTTTAGGGACATTATTGACAATTTAGTGTTAACCCTAATTTGTTCCCTATATATACATGTGTTGCCTTGTTGAAAAAGGGGGCGGAAGGTTCAGACAGAGAGAAGAAGACACCAGAGAAGGAAAAAGGTTGTTGTTCTTACAACGCACAATTTAAAGGATCGGACCTCTGAGCTCACCAGTGTTCTCTTATTCACACCAAACCAACATTCACCGAAGCAAGCCTCCGCTTCGAAGGTTAGATTCCTAAATCCTTTGCATTTTTCATATTTATTTGCATCCTTGCCATGTTAACCTTCATTGTTGTTTAGATCTGTAGATTTTGATCTGTATGAACCATGATTGTGTCGTATAGGATTGTTTGCATGTCCATTAATTGTCTGTTTGCATTTGCAATTCTATTGTTATTTTTTTATCAAAACCTTTTTCAAAATCAAAACCTTTTTTTATTAAAACTAAGACTTTTTTTTTCCAAAAACCTTTTTGTTCCCGTAAACATTTTTTCCCAAAAAAAAAAGAAGCCTTTTTTAAGCCTTTTTTTTTGTTCCCTTAAACATTTTTTCCCAAAAAAAACCTTTTTTGTTCCCGTAAACATGTTTTCCCAAAAAAAACCTTTTTTGTTCCCGTAAACATTTTTTTTCAAAAAAAAACCTTTTTTTTGTTCCCGTAAACATTTTTTTCCAAAAAAACCTTTTTGTTCCCAAAAACATTTTTTTTATATATAATTTAAACTTAACATTTTTTTTATAATTTAAACTTAAATTTTTTTAACTAAGTAATTCCATTTTAAAATTAAAACCTTTTTTTATTTATATAATTAAAATATTAAAAAAATTAAAACCTTTTTTTACATAATTAAAATATTAAAAAATTAAAACCTTTTCGTAAGGAACTCCTGATGTTCGATGTTTGTCGTGTCATTTTATGTACCCTTTTATTACTTTTCTTTCTTTTGGCATTTCATGTGCATGCTCGAGGTTGAGATGTGCTTGTGGTGGCCACAACCCCACACTATTTTCCTCCCTCACTTCATTCTAAGTGTCATTTCATATTTTCATATTCTTCATGTTTTCAGAAATGTTTCTTTGTTTCTTTATACCCTCTGCCTTTATTACTTTTCTTATTTCTGTACCTTAATTATTCCTCCATATAATGATTTGTCATATTTTCACATTTTTTTACAGTTTTATCCTTCCGAAGGATTAGGTCCAGCCTTTTGGCCGCCGAGTCAATAGTCTTACCCCTTTAATGGATCAAACCCTGTTTAGCCTAGGTGTTCCGCCGTGGGCAAAATTGCTTTTATCCTAGTGTTAGGCCAAAAGAGTCGTCGTAAGGTTTTCCGCCGTGGAATCCCTAATTTAACCCTATTTTAATTTTAATTAACATTTTTTTAACATAGAGATTGGAGTCTCTGAACAAACCTTGGCCACAGTCAAGACGTTTCTAACCTCCCTTTTGAGGGGAACTACAGTTACTCTGATTCCATTCCCGTAAGGATATGTAGGCACAAGATGCGATGTCTTGCCGAGTAAACTTAGAATTAACCCCTAGGGATTTTTTAATTTTCAATCCTTTGTATATACCCTTAAGCAAAATAATTAATGAAATAAATAAAAAATATAAACAAAAGGTTCCCGTAGAGTACTACGGAAGTTTAGGGTGCTAATACCTTCCCTAAATTTAACCAACCCCCGAACCTTAGATCTCTCCCTTTTAGGTTTTTCCTTTCTTTAACCTTTCCTTCGGATAAATCAAAGACCGGTTGTAAATGAATTAAGATTCAAGTTAATCAATAGCTTGACATCCAAATTTCACCGCAACAGAAAATGGCGACTTCACTGGGGAGTCCTAACTATTGAGGGTTATCCCTATTTTGTTTATTTTTCTTTATATATTTGTTTTATTATATATTTTACTCACTTGTATGTATATATTGGGGTACCTTACTTGGAGTTACTGTGTTGTGAGATAAGTCCTACACCCGGACTTGAGCGACCTTATGATAGGATGGATGATATATTCGACGAGGCTTATAGGGAGTGAGTCCCGACTAAGCTAAATAGAGAATCACCGCTCAGTTGAGACCCTTTTGAAAATGGTTCGGTTGATCGAGTGTAGTCGTGAAAACTTTTACCATTATCGATTGGAGTCTGTGATACTGAGAACCGTAGTACCTTTACACCATTTTGGCCTTATATAGGATGTAGTGCGGGAACTATGTGGGAGTAGTCCTACAATGGTTGCTACGCGATACTACACTCAAACGAGGTTCTCTCGAGAATATTATCGACCCTTGAGTCAGTCGAGAAGTTGATAATATCCAAAAGATGGGCTGATGACTTTGGGCACTTTTTAGAACCCTTGTTCTGCAGGTACAATTAATCTATAGCACACACCACTTTGGGAAGGGTAGACCTTGATTGCATTCATTGTTCCTCTAACTTAGGACCTTTTGTTTGCTTATGTGTATTTGTGCTTCGCATCCATAAAGCATCATATCATTTCTAGTTTCAAGGAATTCAGCAGTCCTTTGCAAATTCGAAAAGCCTTACATTTTAAAGTCTAAAATTTTTCCAACTTTCTTAAAAAGCAATATTCGCAATCGACCGTTGAAATTCATGAAACCATTGCATGGCATTAGCATCACATTTTTGCATTGCATTTATCCCCGAGTTTCTCCTTCTTGGTCCTATCGTCTTCTAGTGTACCTTTAAGTCGTCAAGCTGATTCCTCGACACAGATATCAGACCAGAAACGGAACAGGAGTCACTTTGATCCTATTCTCATGACTTACACAGAGCTATATCCTGACTTAGTCCGGCAAGGACTGATTACTACAAAGGCTTTACCACCTCCTCTTAATCCTCCGGCTAGATTTAGGGCTGATCTCCATTGTGCTTCCCATGAGGGTGCCCCAGGCCATGACTTGGAGTATTGTTTTGCATTGAAGGCTAGAGTATGTGAATTGGTTAGAACTGGAATACTTGATTTTACAGACAGTCATCCGGATGTTCAGAAAAATCCCTTGCCAGTACATCAGAAATGAAGTTTTGTCACTAGGCCTTTTGTTTCTCGTTGTTTGCACTTTCCTTATTTTGTTTAAGTTGTTTGCTTTTAATTATGTTTGTACTTTCATTAATGAAATAAGCATTGCGACTTTTGATTCAATTCATTTCCGTCCATTTATTTGCATCTTTATGCTTTATTTTTCAAATGTTTACTTCTTGTCCAAAATTTTGATATGCTAAGATTGGAGGGAGGATGATGAAAACGTTATACCCATAATTGATGTCAGTATGCTTTCAATCAAACCTTGTTGACGATGTAAGGCATTGTTTCAATTCCCAAACACTGGAGAAATAAGGAAGTTAATCCCTCGTTACCCCCTTCGAGCCTAGAAGTTGGAGTTTCTTTCGTTACAAAAAACCCACAATTTTAACCTTGGGATGGGTAGTTCTCAGTTAACTTAGTTGTGTGTTCATACGATACACCTTTCATTAACAAATTTTCCTTCGCACACGTCAAACAAGTGTCGAAGATGTTTTCTAATCAAAAGGTCGATGATGGTTCACCGTAATCATTAAAATCAAACAGTCACTTTCCTTCACACAAAAAAATAATATAAAAAAAAGCAAAAGAAGCCCGCTAAGTCAAAACTTTTGAAGGAGACTTAGGCAAAACTGGGGCATCCCGCTGACTGTAAACTCTAAAATAAACAGTTCAGGCAAAATTTAGGGATAATACAAAGAGATTTTTAAATCCTTATCTTGAAAATCCTCAATGTCAAAACAATCAAATGTTATAGGGGAGTAGTGGCTGCCTTTTCATAGGTCCCTTTGACTTCTGAGTCATCATTGCTACGATCAATGAAATCCCTAACTTATGGGAACCTGAATGCATAGTATGAGTTAACTGAGCATAGGACTGAAGATCATCACATAGATTGGGTGGGTACAAATAAATTTTGAGCCTTTATCTTTTGTTTCATAAACCGTGAACCAGGCCACATTTCAAACTTTCTTAAGCAAACCTACAAAACAAACACAAACTAGATAAAACGGTTAGCTCATGCGTGGATGATTGACCTAGACGATATGCCAAGGATCAAAGGATCTAAGGGTAAAATTTGGGGTACAACAGTGACCCCTATTTTAATATCGTCAACGCATGGTGAAGGGTATTTAAATAGAGATAACCTAAAAAATTTCCCTTAGATGCGATGACATGCAATGCTATGGACAAAATTTTACCCTAAAATTTGGGGAATTTTGAGTTCGCAGACCCTCGCTAGCTTGTTCGCTAGGCGAGCAGGTCGCGAGCATTCGCTGGGCATTCACTGTGGTGAGCCAGTAGCGAACGGTCCCAGACTTGGGCAGAATGGTTTTGGTGTTCTTCACTGGTAGCAAAAGGGGTAGCAAGCGTTCGCTAGGCCTTCGCTGAGCGAGTGGGGTAGCAAATCAAGTCAGTGGCTTCTGTTTGCCTTCGCGAGCGTGTTCGCTAGGCAAACAGGTAGAGAGCACTCACCAGGAGCTCGCTAGGCGAGCAAGACAGCGAGCGTGACAACATGTTGTTTTCTTGTGTTTTCCATCTAATGGCTAATTGTTTGGTTCAATTATGTTAATCCTTATATAACATGAATAGTTTGTGTATTATTAAGATAAGACGTGCTTTGGGTAGCCTTATGGCGTGATTCCTAGATTGTGAAGTATGGCCTTTTGGAAATTATATACATTGTTTGAATTAAACATGAATGCATGATGAATGTGATTGAGTTCGTTGCAGTTGGCACGACCTTGTGAGTGCATATTGATTTTATGTCTTAATGTGTGAAGAATGCGTGAGAATATATGGATGATATATGTGCATTGCTTGGTAATATGATAATGATGTTGAGAATATGTAAGCGTGCGAGATTCTTACTCACCGGGGTAGAATGACAAGGTGTCGTTCCTAGTGTAGTGATCACCGGGGTAGAATGACCGAGATGTTGTTCCTGGTGGGGTATAAGCAATGTACCCATAATCCAAATGAAGATTTGTGAGAGTTGATGAGTTTATATGAGTCATTTGGAAGTGAATGTGTGACGCCCTTTGTGAATGCATGCTAATTTTACTCTGATGATGCTTATATTTTCCGCGGGGTTTAGAAGGGTGTTACATTAGTGGTATCAGAGCAGGTCGGTCCATCCGGCCAAGTGTCTAATGTTGTTTGTTCCCTTGTATGCGACATGTGTGTAAAACCACTGTCGGTACGCGTTTGTTATTCTAAACCTTGTCCGCAGGAGTGGGAATGATCCAAGTGGGGGAGAAAGTTGTGCTTTTCCAGGATGCTGCAAGTGTGGAGTTGTAGCTCAGTGTGTAGTTGAACGCTCTTATAGTTTGGTAAAGATGGTTTATGCCCCATCATGATTTCGGTTGTTTATTGACAAATTGAGGAACTGATCACCCTTAATCTCTTGTTTATAGTAGTTGGCATTGTGTTGGATGGGATAGACGTGTCTTGCAAGCTTAGATGGCGTGAGCAGTGAATTGTTTTGAGTAAGGCCAAGTACTTGGGAGTTTTGTGTATTAATGAAAGTGGAAAGTTGGCGGTTTACCGATTAGTTAGGATTGTATGGAAGTTGTCCTGACAAAGTAGTGATACACAGCCAGGACGTGAAGTGGAGTTGTGATCGACTTAGTTACGGAAACTAGTCTGATATTGAGGGCTCCATGTTATATGTCTGTTGCACCCCAAAATTTGCTCAACATCTTTTACCTGGCTTATGTTTCATTGCATTATCATTTACATAGTTCTATCATTTGCATATCATGACATCATTCATCCAACAGGGGTTCAAGTGTGATTATTATCAAGAGAAACCTAGCAAGAAATCTTATCCAAGCTTGAGAAGTCATCCAAGTCATCAGGAGGTGGTGGGAGGTCTTGATCAGCTGAGGACCATCAATGGGATGTGAAGCATGATGTGTGAATATAAGATGTGTATAGAGCTCATGGAGTGCCTAGAGGGCCATGTTGGAGCTAAATCAAGTCATTGTGTCAAATGCAAGAGCCACAGTTGAGGTGCAGACAATTAGGGTTTCATTTGGATCAACCCTGGGTCAATTATGCAATTGAAGAGTATCAAAGCTTACTTTCAGGTCATGGAGTTCATGGATTGATGTGATAAGACATTTGTGGTGTTGTGCCAAGATCAAATAAAAAAGAATCAAGAATGTGGGAAGTTGCTAAATTAGGGTTTCAGTGCAAATTACCCTGTTTAGTGCCTAACTTCAAGGCCACATAAGTCAAGATACAAGTTTCAAATGGATCTTTGGCCAACATGAAACATGTATAGCATCTCAATACCTTTAATTTGAGTACTAGAAGTCCTTCATTGGATTTTTATAACTCAAGTTATGGTCCAGACAAGTTACAAGTCCTCAGAGGCCACTGAAATTTGTCTGTGAAAATCATCTGACTTGAAGGCTATTTTTTACCTAGAAGGAAGTTTCATCTGAACTTTTGGTAAACATTAAAGTTGTTCCTCATGATCTTAGCTTTCTAAATTGTACTAGAAGTCCTCCATCTGATTTGTAGAACTGAAGTTATAAGGTTTACAAGTCAGGGGAATTTTGGGAAAGTGAGATTATAGGTCATTTTCAATCATAGGGCCATATCTCCAACTTGCAAGCTTCAAATGGAAATTTGTTCAACATGGAACTTGCATAACATGATGTTTTGAGTGCAACCAAGTGGCCATGAGAGTTTGGTTTGGCTCATATCAAAAAGTCATTTGAAATGGCTTGAAAATGAAAGAAATTCAAATATGGAAAGGAGGGAAAATTGACTTTTTGAGTTAGATGACCAAAACCAAGAAAATAAGTACATTTTCTGATTGGAAATCACATTCTAAGAGCATTGGCAATACCAAAATTTTGAGTTTAAGCCAAATTTTGAGAATTGTCATGTGGTTGCTTCACTTGAAAGTTACATGACCAAATCATCACACAAGGCAATTCAGGCCATTCTATCAATCCAAACTCATTTTAAATGACATGTGCAAGGTGTGAGAACCTTCTAGAACCAAGGAAAAGCTTTCAAAGCATGACTGGTACATTGCACTTGAAGGAAAAAACAGAAAATTGGATACACGGATTTGGGCTTCAAACACATTGCAAAAGCCCATGAAATGATTATATATATTCATTAGAGCGAGTTCAGATCAAGGTTGAGCTTCATTTCATGCTGAAACCAGAAATAGAAATCAAATTTTCAGAGCTGCAACTTTAAATCGTGTTTTGAGATTCAGGCCAATTCAAGCCAAATTGAAGGGTGAAACATCATTCTCTTGCATCCTTGAAAGACTCTGGAAGGTTTTGGAGGTTGAATCAAGCTCTAAGCATCTCTGTTAGTAGATCCACATCAGGTTAGTAAACTTCAAATTTCCACATGAACTAGCATGATGTAGTTAGAATTGAACTTGTGGTTAGGATCTAGATAAGGTATAGATCGTTTTAGGATCAATTTGGAAGCAATTGGTGATGTTTGATCATGAGGTGCCATTTCTGTTTTGATTCGAGTAGATCTAATCTTAAGGCCATGACATGATTTGGATAGATCAATTTGATGTATGAAACATGAGGAACATTTCTATGTCATTAGTTTTGCAAATTGTGCTGATCAAATTGGATGTGTGTTCTGAACATTACTTCGAATTTGAAAATCCATGGAGAGTTGAATAATATGGATAGGATATTTGAATTCCTGTTGAAATTCTGGAGAGATTGATGTAAGGCTGAGTGATGTTTGATCACCTGCAACCGTATGCTCACCGGAGAAGACGACCGGAGTCTTCTCCAGCCACCACCAACCACCACTCTGTTTCTCACTCAGGCGAGTTGGATTTGTGAAGAAGATAATGTGAGAGCCGTTAGATCAGCCTTGGACCATTGACTGACCTGAAGATCCAACGCTTGTGTTTTAATCTGAGGAGAAGAGATTTTAATTCAAAATGCAGGCGTTTCACCTAATGCGCTGGCAAGCTCTAGCACGTTGGATTGCTTGACCAGTCTCCAGATCCAATGGCTCATGTTTTATTTCAGCATTTTATTTCTTTTATTCATTTTTGTTTTATTTTAAATGCTTTATTGCTTCCAAAAATCATAATAAATTCATTCTTGATCCAAAAATTATTTTAAAAATACCTCTATGATCTTGAAAGAATTTATGATTTTCTGAAATCAATAAAATGCATTTTCATGCATTTTTCATTTTAATTTGAGTTTTCTTTTTTTTTTGTTAATTCTTTTAATTTGGCATAATTGACCATCTGTTTTGTAGAATTTTGTTCTTCCAATTGGTGATGAGTTTGGCTTTGATTTTTTTGTATGTTTTAGGGTAGATATTCATGTTCCCCTAGCATTTTTATTAGAATTTTAGAACAACATTAGGTTCTGTTTTAGGTATTGAGATTAGGACCCTCCCAAACTTGTGGATTCCTTTGACCTATCTCAATGTAGGAATTGTTTAGATAACTTAGAAGTTGATTTAGGCTTCAATCTTTTTACACTAGGTTGTTCAAACATGTATGTTCCCCTAGGAATTTTATTAGAATTTTGCAACTTCATTTCCTTATTTATTTGTATTTTGCAAGTGGCTTGTATTTGTGGTTTCCTATCTTGAGTGCTTTGGATTATTTGGTTTGGTTGATTGCTTTGGAGTGGGTTTAAGCTTGAGTTCTTTTTGTTGGAGCTTCTGGATTCATTGAAGATGCTTGGGATTGAAGATTGGAGCTTGGATTGGAAGGCCTTTCCTCTTGTGGAGCTTTTTTAGGAGCTTAGGAAATTAGGGTTTTAGGAAGTGCCTTAGACCTAGTTTTGATTATTTCTTCAAAAATATAGTGCATTGTTTGCCTCTATTCCATCCAATGACATAGAGTCCTTCTTGGGAAGCTCCATTTCTCTTTAGGAGGGATGAGTGGTATGCCCAAGTGAGTAGAACTTTGAGGATACCTTTCATTTGCAATGTTGAGTTCTTAGTGATTTCCTTTGGTTGTCATTAAGTTTCTTAACATTATAACTTGATCTTGATGATTAATCCTCCTCTTGGAGTGTGCTTGTTGGAGCTTGAAGATTGATTAGGCTTGAAGATTGAAGCTTGCTTGAAGATGAAGCCTTGGCTGTCAACTTTGTTGTCTGTCCAACTTTGTTGTTTAGAGCTTGTTGTTGCTGTCTGCTGTAGGAGTTTGTTGCTGCTGCTTGGGCTGCCTCCTCTGTACCTGTTGTTTCTCTGTATTGTCTATTTGCTTGTGTTGACTACCTATAGGTTTAAGGTGGAGCTTGTCTCCTCTTGCCTGTTGTTTTTTCCCTTGCCTCTCTTATACTGTTGCATAGCATGCATGTTTACTGTTTACTGTGTTTGCTTGCTGTCTTTTGCTGTTTCCCCTAGGATCTCTGATTTCCTCTGTGCAAGAGGAAATTATGACAGACATTAGGTTTTGACCCATGCATGATAACATTAGGTTAGTTTCCCGTTCAACCATAGGCTTTTTAGAGCGTCTTTCTCTTCTCATCTCAAAACAATTCAAAAATACAGTAATAAAGATAACGCGTGTTGTACGCTACGAGCCTTAACCTATTTGAGAAAAGGTTGCTGGAGGGTCACTCTTCAGCAATTTGGCTGCTTAGTATGGTACCCTTAGGGTGACATGCGACGTAGTCACTCTCAGATCACAAGTCTTTAGTGCAGTACAAGTTGCAAACAGACTAAAAAACAGTTCTTTCGTAAAAAACTCAAACAAACATTCAAACTCTGCTTTTGTCCTCTTGGACCTTTAAACAAGAAAACCTTTTCAGAAGGAGATAAAAAACTATCAGACAAGCTTGTGTCTTCCGTAGCCCGGACTACGTTTGCTCTGATCTTTCATGCTGTATGAAAGTACGTAGGCATAGGATGCGATATCCTAGCGAGCAACCTTCCCCCTCCTTTCCCGTAGGTAGGCGAACTACGTTGACTCTGATTTCTCGTTCCAGACGGGAATACGTAGGCATAAAGTGCGATACTTTGCCGAGTCATTTTCTTTTCTTTTAACCCAGACCTGTAGAGTAGATAGAATAACACACCCTTAGATAGAAAACAAGCGTGGATCCCGTCGAGTACGACGGACGTGAGGGGTGCTAATACCTTCCCCTTGCGTAACCGACTCCCGAATTCAGGACTTGGTTGCGACGACCATTCCTTTCCCTCTTTGCGTTAGGTTTACTATGAGCGTTTCCTTTCCCTCTTGTGGGATAAATAACGCACGGCGGCGACTCTTCTGTGATAGCCGGCGCCGATTTTCGCAGTAGCGACAGCTGGCGACTCTGCTGGGGACTCCAACGGTTCCCTATGCGAGTCAATCCTAGCGCTTGTTTTCCTGTCTGGGGTTTGTATGTATTTACCTTTCTGCCTTTACTTTTAGTACTCTATTATTGTTGTTGTGCTGGGAAGAGGGTTAGATTGAGAGATAAGCCGGACCTGGGCTTGAGTTTACACATAGACTTAGAAGTAGAGAGTAGTGGTTAGCCTGCTTGCTTAGCTCGCACCAGCTAGCCGCGAAATCTGCGTTCGGACGAGATTCACTTTGATGCTTCTTGCCTGGCCCTTATGGCTCGACAAGTTGTCTGACCCGAGGATTGTCGACTCTGGGGACCTATCAATTGGGATTCAGCTATGTGAGGCCGCTTCAAGGGATGATGATGCCACACCTTCTGGGTATCGGATCATCGCTCTTGAAAGTCTGTGACGTTGAACCCGCATAGGATGTCGTACCTCGTCTGCGAGTTAAGTACATACCTGTGAGGGGTAGGTAGGTCTGTTTGCAGGAAACCTTTGACCTCAGAGTACCTGGTTTATATCTGTCAGTGAAATGTGGTTACAGGGTTCTTTCGAGTGGTTGGTTTGGGTTGAGGCGAAGATTTGATTGGTTCTCAGGCTTCAGTATAGAGCAGCACAGTTCATCAGCATTGCACTTGATCTCCTGTTTGCATATGCATGTGAATTTTCATGTTTGCATTTCATTAACGTGTATTTATGTTGCAGGTGTGATCATTCCCCTCTGATTCTAGTGTATCTTTTGGCCAGACATGAAGTCCATGAAGAGGATAGTTGCTTACCAGTTGCATTCGCCAGATATCAGTTCTTTGCTGGGATTAGTTACTCTAGCAGATGAGAGAGTGAGGGCTGAGTTCAGAGTATCTTATGGGATATTGCTTAGTTTGTTGTACAGACCTTCAGCATTTGAGACGACTGGGTGTATACTTTGATGCAGTTTTATGAGCCTCAGCTGAGATGCTTCCTATTCCCCGACTATATTCTGGCACCCACTTTGGAGGAGTATTCTGCTATGTTGGGAGTTCCTGTGTTAGACCAGATGCCCTTTCTACATGTCGATGTTGAGCCTGAGTTGGCTACACTTGCTGAGATTGTCAGTTTAGACGCTTCTGAGTTCCCTAGAGGTTTGGTCAAGCTGAACGGAGCCTATGGTTTTCACTTGTCTGTCCTGGTTGAGAAGGCTACACAGTGCGCGAAGAGTGGATGTTGGGTTGCCTTCAGTGCCATTCTAGCTGTCTGCATCTATGGGATTGTCTTGTTTCCCAATGTACCAGATTTTGTTGACTCAGATGCCTTCTTGATTCTTGCCTCGAAGAATCCAGTTCCTACTCTCTTGGGTGATGTTTATCATTCTATTCACTATAAGAATGAGAAACATCGTGGCAAGAATGTTTCCTGCTGTCTTCCTCTCTTGTACAGGTGGTTCCAGGAGCATCTTCCGAAGACATGACCTTTTGTTGATGCTGTTGGTACTTTGGATTGGTCTTCCCGGTCGATGGGGCTGTCTACTGAGAACATCATTTGGTTTGATCGGAGTATGCTTGGCACTGGTATTATATATAGTTGCAGTGGCTTTCCGAATGTCCTTTGATTGGACGGAAAGGCTGTATCAACTATAACCCTTCACTGCTGGTGAGACAGTTTGGTTATGCCTTGAGAGATGCTCCTATTGAGGTTGAGATACAGGAATCTCTGTATCTCACGAGCTTATTAGACGAGGCTGTTTTGATCAGGTTGAGACATGCATGGGCTAACATCCATAAGAGAGGGAAAGCTTTGCTTGGTAAGAGCAACAACAAAGCTTATGATCCTTATTTGGCTTGGATCCACGAGAGAGCTAGGATTTCCTTGATGCCATATCCTGCTGTGGAACCTTTGTATCTTCCAGTGATTGAGGTACCTACTTCGGTAGAGATTGAGAAGTATAACAAATTGTTGGCTGAAAACGAAGAATTGAAGAAAGCCAATGACGAGTTAGAGAAAGAGATCTTCCAGTTGCGTCATGAGAAGAATAAAGCTACCTTCACGGTGAAGGAACAGACTGAGTTGATTAATAGGTTGGGTGCAGATTTGAATGAAGAGACCAACAAGAGAGAAAAAGTGGGAGTAGCCTTGAACGGTGTTAGCAAGGTGCTTGCTTCCAAGAAGGAACTCTTAAACAAAGCTTATTCCCGACTCGGCAAGTGGGAAACATTGTGGAATACCACGCTTACCAAGCGGAAGGAGCGTGAGGATGAGCTGAAGCTGCAGATTGCCACGCTAGAGGTGTAGATTAGAGCCCAGGATGCGAAAATTGCTGAAGAGACATCACTTAGGAGCGTTGTTGAGCTTAGAGTAAGTGACCTTGGCAAAGAGCTGAGAGGTTGTGAATTGAAGGCCGACTTCAAGAGATGCAGACTTGACGAGTGTTTTGGGGAAGGAACCTGCAAGGACGACGTCAAAAAGCTGAGATCCACTGTTGAGCGACATGCATTACTGATACAAGAGCTAATCTCCAGACTAGGTCATTTGGAGACGTTGAGGATATTGGAAGATGTCAGAGCGCGCCATTTGGCCTGTGTTATCTTTGCTTTGCTTTTTTTATCTGTACTTGTATTTTGACCATCGCCAGACTTGTTGGTCGAGGTCTTTTCAGCTGTATTCAGTTATATCTTTGTACTCTACCTCTTGGCATTTGTCTATGTATGAGGTTTTTCTGATTCCTTGCTTGCTTGATCGGGACTCCATTATCGTGATGGCCTTCTCTCTGAAACTAGAATCGGGGGGGAATATAACCTATAGCATACTTATACATTTGCATCTGCATACTCATATTGCATGACCGGTATTTTTTGAACCTGTATCTTATTTCCTGCATCTCTCAGGTTTCAGGATTGACAACCAGAGAACGCGTCGTTATTCTACCAGGAACAACTGCAAGAGAATCATGGATCAAGTTCAAGTCGAGATGCAGGAAATTCGTGAGAAGTTGGCACTTTTCATGCAAGCAATGGAAACTATGGTCAAGGGCCAGGAGAATCTCCAGACTCTGGTGCAACCGCTGCTGGTGCGGGCGAATGGAAATACTGATTATCACTCTGTTGGAACTCCTCGCAGGGAGGATGAGATACCTACAGTGGTCGTTCCCACAAGTGGTGGAGTTGGTGCCGGTGATGGCAATGGCAATGGAAATACTGGCGCTGGTGCTGGTAATGGTAACACTGGTATTGGTAACACTGGTACTGGAAACGCTGGAAATGGTGATGGGAATGTTGTTAATGATACTGGCAATGCTGGAGATGCTAATCAAGGGTTCGGTGACAACACTGGTTTTGGAAATAATAACCAAGGGTTTGGCACTGGTAATCATGATGGTAATTTTGGTTTCAACAATCAAGGCTTTGGCTATGATGGCTATGGTAATAACAACCAAGGGTATGGATACGGTGATGATGGCTTTGGTAACATGAACAACAACGGTGTTGGGATGGTGCCTTTCAACACCGGTTATAGACTAGGTGGGGTCAATCAAGGATTTGGTAACAGAGGACGGGATCCTATTTTCAATCAACAGGGGTATGGTCGTAATGCTGGTTACGAGGGATATGGCAATGAGAATCTGAACTAGGGCGAGGATCGTCAGGAAGACGCATTCTCCGGACAAGGCGTGGGATTTGAAAGGCCTATTGATAATGATAGGAGGTCCAAAATGCTGGAAGAGCAGATCAAAGGGATAGCCAATCAGAACTTTGCTGGGTTAGATATGACTACCATGGGACTAATGCCTGGGCTGAGGGTGCCTTTGAAGTTCAAAGCTCCAACATTTGACAAGTATAAGGGGGATACATGCCCTAGAGTTCATGTACGTTCTTATTACAGAAGAATGTCTGCATACTCTGACGATGAGAAGATGCTTATGCATTTCTTTCAAGATAGTTTATCGGGACCATCGCTGGAATGGTACATGGGACTGGAGCCCACCCAAATTAGAAGCTGGAAAGAATTGGCTGATGCTTTTGTTAAACATTACCAATATAATAGTGACTTGGCGACAAACAGGGTCCAACTGCAGAGTTTGTCTCAGAAGAATGGTGAGAGCTTCAAGGAGTACGCGCAGCGCTGGCGTGATATTGCGGCTAGGGTTCATCCCCCTTTGGTTGAAAGAGAGTTGATTGATATGTTTATTGGAACATTCTCTGGAATGTATTACGACAAATTGCTCAATGTCTCGATGGGTAGTTTCTCCGACATGATTCTCATGGGAGAACAGATTAAAAACGGAATTAAGATTGGGAAGATTCAGGCAGGTGAATCCACCTCAGCTGGAGGTGCAAGGAAAGCCTTTGGTGGAAGGAGACAAGGCGACGCCAGTGCGGTATATGGTGGTCGAGGTCGTGGAAGAGGTAGGAATCAGCATCAGCCACAACAAGTTGCTAGTGTTACTATCCCGATACCTCAGCAAAAACAACAACAACAGCAACGGCAACAACAACCGCAGCAACAGAGAATGCACCCTGCTCAGCGTAGAATTCAAGAGGGTAGGCTAAAGAGAGTATTTGAAGCACCTCCTTCAACTTATGCCAAACTTCTTCAAACGCTGTTGGGTTTGAATTTGGTTGAAAAGAGAACGATGGCCCCGTTGACGGGCACTCCTCCATTTGGTTTTGACGCTGGTAAACATTGTGATTTTCATTCCGGGGCGCCCGGACATGATATTGAAGGTTGCCATCCTTTCAAACATAAGGTTCAAGATTTGCTTGATAGTAAGGCCATTAACTTCGGTCAGGATGGTCCCAATATTGTACAACAACCCATGCCAAATCATGGAGCGAATGCTATCATAACGGAAGAGAATTTGAACTTGGTTATGGATGTGAATGAATTGAAGACACCGTTGAGTTGTGTTAAAAGCAGATTGTTGAAAGGGGGTTGTCGCTTGCGCGAAAATAAGGTGCCGGCACAATAGAAGAGTCGCCACCTTTCGTTATTTATCCCTCAGAGCGGGAAAGGAAACGATCGGAAAAAACTGACGAAAAAGGGTAAGACAAAGTCGTCGCAACCATTGTCTGGATTCGGGAGTCAGTTACGCAAGGGGAAGGTATTAGCACCACTCACGTCCGTCGTACTCGACGGGATCCACGCTTGTTGTGTTTACTTGGACGGGTTGGTTTAATCTATGTACCTATCAAGGCTGGCTTAAAATAGAAAAGAAAAATGACTCGGCAAAGCGTCGCACTTTATGCCTACGTATTCTCATCAGAGAACGAGAAATCAGAGTCAACGTAGTTCGACCTACGAAGGGTTATGGGGAAGGTAGCTCGCCAATACATCAGTACTGTGCCTACGTACTCTCAACAGGTATGAGAGATCAGAGCTCACGTAGTTCGGGACACTACGCTTTATTTCCTGTCTTTTACGAAAGAAGTGTTTTTTATTGTGTTTGCGATTTCAATCGCACTAGAGACTATGACCTGAGAGTGAATGCGTCGCATGTCACCCAAAGGGTACAATACTAAACATCCAGACTGTGGAAAAGAAACTCTCCCACAATCCTTTCTCAGATAGCTTAAGGCTCGTAACGTACGAAAGAAATCATTCATGATTACTGTATCTTAAACTGTTTTGAGGTGAGAAGAGAATAGGCCCAACTAGGAGGGAGACTATCAAGTCCTACTGTTGTCATGCCAAGGATTCATCCTATGGTTGAGGTTTGAACAGGGAACTTCTGGAAGTTGTCATGCATAGGTTTCAACCTAAAGTTCTATCATCAATTCCTTATCAAAGGAAATGAGAGTCCTAAGGGATCATGTCAATGATACACCAAAGTAGACGAAGCATCAGCTTAACAGTAAAATGCATGCAATGCAAGTGAGGGAGGAAATGTGTGTGGGGCTTCAGCCTCCACAAGCTCATCTCAACCTCAAGCCAGAATGGATAACAGTAATCATACTGAAATATAAAACAACATGCTATCAAGCAATATACAGTAAACTGCAATCATACAGATAAAATGAAATGAAATGCCATCAGGAAAACAAACCACATGGGCAAGGGAGCTGGGCTCTACCAAATACCCGCAAGCAAAGCCACACAGTAACAATACAAGCAGAGGGAACAACTCAACCTCTAGTGCAATCATGCTCCTAGATTCTACTTAGTCTAGATATGGACTTATTCTAATGCATCAAGCAAGTCAAACAAAACATGTCAATACAGAAAAGAAAAAGATAAGAAAGCAACTCCTCTCTCAACTCCAAGCTTCAGCTCTTCCAACAGCAACTCAGTCTTCAGACTTCAATCACTCTTGACAAATACCAGTTTGCTTTTCCAGGTTTCAACTCTTCAACATAAGTCTCAACTTATCCTCTCTGAGCTTCAGCTCCTTGATCAGCTCCACCTTCAGGCTTCACTATTAACCACAAGTACCAACTTGATCTCCTTCAGGGTCTCCAAGTATCAAAGTAAGTATCAACTTCCTTTGTTCTTCAAGCTTCAGCTCTTCAGAACAATCTTCAATCACTTAGAAGTGTCAACTTCATCCTTCAGTCTTTACTTCATCTTCAGGGGTCTTCAAGTGTCAACTTGCTCTTGTTGCTCTTCAAGCTTCAGCTGGAATGGCAATACTCAAGGATTCATCCTCTTCAATGAAGTCTTCATCTTCAAACTCAAGCTCAACATCTCTCAAGATAATCAAACCAGAGGAAATCACTTACTGGATAAGCTGGGACATTGAACTGCTTACTGACCACCAAAGGTGACCTATAAGGGTTCAACATCAAAGGAATGGTTCCCTCAAAAGTTCTACTTCCTAGGTACAATCACATATCTCTCCAAAGGAGAGAGGTGAATACCATGGAAGGACTTTGAATCATAAGGAGGAATGGAGGTGAAAGATACCATCCATGTTTAAGAAAGAAGTTAACTATGTCTAAACTCTTCCTAGTCCCTAACCCTAAAACAATCAACAAAACAAACAAGATCAAGCTCTCAAGCTCCTCAATGCTCCTCAATGCTCTTACTATGCTCCTCAATGATCCTCAGAACAAAACCAAGCTCTCCAAGCCCACAAAGCAAAGCAAACAAAAATACAAGCCCACAAGGGCAACACAAACAATCATCAACTACAAAAATCATCTAAAAATAGTATACTACTATATTAAAACCTAATATAATTTCTAAGGGATCCTACATACCTACCCTTAATACCATTATATGCCCCAATACCTATCTTGACCTAGAAACCTAAAATTCTAATGATATTGTGGACCTATGTTAAGGATTAACCTAATTCTGCACAACCTAATGTCATCTAATCAAAGCTAACCTAAAATTCATCACAAAATTATGAAAAATATCCAGGGGGAGCTAATGTCCTAATCTAACTATCCTAAAAATAATGGCTTAAAAATATGAAGGGAACTACCTGTCGCTACTGCGAAAATCGGCGCCGGCTGAACAGAAGAGTCGCCACCGTGCGTTATTTATCCCACGGGAGGGAAAGGAAACGCTCAGAGTAAACCTCGCACAACACGGGAAAGGTATGGTCATCGCAACCAAAACCTGGGTTCGGGAGTCGGTTACGCAAGGGGAAGGTATTAGCACCCCTCACGTCCATCGTACTCGATGGGATCCACGCTTGTTTTCGGGTATGGATTGTTATTCTATCTAAACTATAGGTCTGGGGTTAAAAGAAAAGAAAATGAAAATAAAAAAATGACTCGGCAAAGTATCGCACTTTATGCCTACGTATTCCCGTCTGGAACGAGAAATCAGAGTCAACGTAGTTCGCCTACCTACGGGAAAGGAGGGGAAGGTTGCTCGCTAGGATATCGCATCCTATGCCTACGTACTTTCACACGGCATGAAAGATCAGAGCAAACGTAGTTCGGGCCACGTACGACACAAGTCTGCCTTGATTGATTTTATCCCTTCTGAAAAAGGTTTTTCTTGATTAACAGTCCACGGCGGACAAAAATGACGCTTTGATGAGTTCACCTTCTTTTACGGAAGAAGTGTCTTTTATTGTGTTTGAAATCTTTATGGTGTTTTTATGTTTGTTTGGAGAAAGAAGGAGACAGAACTCTACCCTACGGTTGCGAAGGGAATCAAACTAACCTAATGTTATCATGCATGGGTTAAGACCTAGTGTCTATCATGCTCCTCTCTTGCACAGAGAGAAACAGAGATCCTACGGGATAGGCAAAAACAGAAACAATAACAGATATATACAGTAAAACAGTAAAATGCATGGATGCAACAGCACAAGCGAGGCAAGGGAGTCCCACTCAACCTCGAACCTAGAAAACAATAGGCAAAAGTGAACAGACTTCACTTTCAACCCAACAGGGTAAACAGCAAACAATACAGTCCAGAAAACCAATCAATACATCATCAATGAAATACAACAGCAAAAGAAACAGCATCAGCAGCTCTGCATCACCATCTAGCTTCAAGCAATCTCCAATCAGCTACAGGCTTCAACAAGCATCAATCTCCATCTTCATGACCTTCAGGCAAGGGCTTTGATCATCTATCTTCCATCTGCAATGGCTTTTCTTCATGCTCAAACCTCCCAGATGAGGAATCAGTCACAAGAGTGAAGTGAATGAATGTTAGACAGTTAATTACCTACCAAGGGTGGTTCATCAACTGTTAACATTAAACAGAAAGTTTCCTCTCAAAAGTTCTATCTTTCAAATATATTCACTGATCCTTCCAAAGGAAGGAGGTGGATATTTGAAAGAGACTTTGAATCATAGAGAAAGGATGGATGCAGACAAAGCATTCCATGTTTGAGAAACAAGCTTCCTAATCTAGAGCTCTGCCTAGCTCCTAAACCCTAGTCTCCTCAGCAGCTGCTAGCAAGAACCTCCTCTCCAACTCTGGCAGTTGAACTTCACTCTTTGGATCTCCAATGGTCTTCATCTCCTCAAGTCTTCAGCTCTCCCAAGTCCCCAGACAATCCCAATACCCAAGCAAGCAAGCAATAATCCCCAGAGGGCACACCACACCAGACAATCAGACATACACAGAGTAATAGCAGTAGGGGAATCCTGACTTTTTCTAAGAGGATCTAATAACTACCCATAACCCCTATAGTCCCCATAACTAATCTAATCAAACCCTAAGTCCTAAGGGAAAGAATCAAACTTCTTAAGTCATCACCTAAAAACCCTAATTTGTTCATGTTGTTCAAGCCTACATTAATCACCTAAAATTAATTCCTAAAAATGGGAACTAAATTGTTTCTACAAGTTCAATATCTCATCTAAACAACCTAAAAAGAATGAACAACAAATATTAAAGCACTTAATAGAACAAAAATTACTAAAATCATGCATGAAATGAAGCTATTTAAAATGACATTTATTTGGAAAATATGGAAAAAATATGAAATAAAAATGAAAATGCAATTTTATTTAGTTACAATTTTCTACACATTCTAATGAAAATGATGTAAAAAGAATGGATTAAAAATGATTTTTTATCTATTTATTATGAATTAATGAAAATGCATAAAAAAATTAAAGAATATAAAAGAAAATAATGAAATAAAGGGAGGGGGTTTGTTCAGCAAGCGCGCTCAGTTAAAATCAGGATGGGCCAAGCAGTGGTGGGGTGCGCATAGCAAATTGGATAAGGCCCAGAACCACTTCAGAATTATTGAAAATAAAAAACACGCAGGGGGTGAAAATAGCATAGGATATCACGTTCAAATTGATTGGGCTCACTAATGGGGGGTGGGGATATCACTCAAAACTCAGGCCCGCCCGTTTCAATTAATGAAACGGTGCGTTTAGGGCACCAACGCATCTCCCTCCAAAATCTGCTTCAAATGAGAGCCACAGGATTGGCTTGGAGGTCAAAGGTCCAACATGAAATGAACGCCCAGGATTTCATCTTCTTCATTGATTCATCTAGGGTTTCTGAAACCCTCACGCGCATGCCATGAACGTCCAAGTTCAAGCTCTCGGTTCTCTCTCTCTAGGCCATGAAACGCCACGATATAAACATGAAACTCACTCTAAATCTCTCCCTCTATACGTCTATGGCATTTGCTTGCTTTGAAACTCAGCCAATCAATAAACCCGATCACAACAAGTTCTGGTCACCATGGAAATACTCTGCAACTTACCAACACAATTCTCCATCAAACCTAGACTAATCTCTTCCATGACTAAAGGTGATCATTCTAAACTAACAAGTTAAGGTTCTCATACAAGATCCTACGAATTCTTGATCCAAACAGTTTGGTACACCTGCTAACAACCATCACTAAACCACTCCAAACTCATCCTAATTGCTCTACTAACATCCTACATCATGTCTAAACTAACAAAACTATGCTAAACTAACTGAATTAATCAATTTGAATGAAAACGCACCTGGTGTGAAAGCTTGTGGATGATGATGAAACTTGTGGATCTGAGGCTTCTAATGCTTCAATCTTGATCTACAATTGCACTATTTGATTCTGTATGCAACACCTTGAGGAATCTTGCACTGAATCTTGCTGTCCAATGGAAATTGCAATTTTGATGTTGATGATTATAGTGCTCGAAAATGGATTGATCACACCTTGTTCTTGGTTGAATTCTGATCTATGATGATGAATCAGTATGATGAAGTTGATTTTGATGGTGATTGGTGAAGAATTTAAGGAATTGAAGTGAAAATGCAATGAGAAAGAATGAGAGAATTTGGGAAATTCTTGGTGAAAAATGAATCCAACCCTTGCTCAATTCTGATTTCATGAATATATAGTGTTCAATGGTAACTTCTAGATCCCTCTTACACATTCCCTTGCCTTCCAACTTTGATTCATTTTTGAAATGTTTCTTCAAATGCAAGTAACCATGAATAACTTTTCTTTTTCCTTCTAAACTCAAAAGAGTGTTTGAACCATTGTCTCTAGAATGTCTTTTCCATTCAAAATCATATATTGGAAGTCTCCATTTGGACTTATAAATCTCTCAAACCATTTTTCATTTTGACTTTATTCAAATTATAAGCCATTTTAGTTCAAATTTGGACCAATCATGCAACTTCATGTTATGAGCTTTTCCAACAATTTGTGACCTTCTTTCTAGACTTAAAATCACATTTGGAGCAAGTTTGATGTTGTAAGTTTTTCCATTTGAGGCCTCCTTGTATGAGTTTTGGACATAGGTTAAAATGACCTGTAATTCACAAATGCCCAAAATACCCTTTGCTTGCCAAGACCATAAGTTGAGTTCCACACATCATATGAGGGCATGCTATACCATTCTAGAAAGCTAAGACAATGAGGAACAATTCTTATGTTGACCAAGAATTCACTTGAAATCTCCTTGAGGGGTAAAAATTGCTTGGAAGTCAAGTCACTTTCACAGACAAAATTTCAGACACCTCAGACGACCTGTAACTTGCAAGGACCATAACTTGAGTTCTATAAATCTCCTTGATGTCTTCCACCACTCAAATTAAAGGTCTTGAGATCCTCTACAAGTTTCATGTTGGCCAAGGATCCATTTGAAGCTTGCATTTTGACTTATCTTGCTTGGAAATTTGACCTAAACTAGGGGATTTTACACAGAAACCCTAATTTAGAAACTCCTCTTCTCCTTGATTTCTCTTGATTTCTTCTTAGCACAACAACATATCCTTATTCTCCATGTCAAATTATGAACCCCACATCTCTCCAATAGCCCTTAATGCCTTTCAATCAGTCAATTGACCTAGAGTTGACCCAGATGAAACCCTAGTTGACTGTCTTCAGCTATAGCTCTTGTGCTCTCATCAATGACTTGTCTCCTTCTTCAAATGACTTTCTAAGTCTCTCATAATGTCTAGATACTCTCCATGCCTTCAACTCACAGCTCACACTTTCCTTGATGACCCTCAGATACCCTCAACTAGGAGATGGACTCAAGGCTTGATCTGCTGAACTCTTTGCTTTCAAATTCTTTCCTGATGACTTAAATGAGATTGAATTGGGATAATAACCTCTTGATAGGCTTCTAGAGATGAGAATAATGATTGGTCCCCTGTTGAATGACTTGCTATGCTTATGCTATGCAGATGATTAGTCTATGTACATGACTCTATATGCAAATGCTAATGATATTAAAACATAAACCCAAGGAATAAGGTTGGGCAAATTTTAGGGTGCAACAGCTGCCCCTATTCAAGCGACTTGGACCCGATTGGGTGAAGAGCCCAGAGCCTTCAGACATTCGCGGTACGAGACGGTTGAATACTAGTGAAACCAGAAATTTGCCAACCGCAAAACTAAATTGCGCTCCTGCTTGGGGAACGACATTCATCAGCTGAATCTGACTGTTACAGCAACCCACTGATCTCGTGCGACTGTGCTGGGGATTGTCTTCATCGTTCTGAAAAGGATTCTGTCACAACAGATTGCTTGCTTGTCCACGTTAGGACTCTGTCTGCCATCAATACGAAGAACTCTCAACTAAAACCTGTCCACGTTAGGACTCCACTTGCTGTTAACCCGGAAAAATCTCGGCAACTCCGCTGGGGATAATTCGTCTGTATTGCATCAGAAATAAATCGTCCACGTTAGGAATAAAACTCTTCCACGTTAGGAGTAACACCCGTCCACGTTAGGAATAACATCGTCCGCGTTAGGAATCATTTCTTCTGTATCTGTCCACGTCAGGACTAACCCTTTCATCTTTCCACGTCAGGAGAACTATACCAATCTGTCCACGTAAGGACTCCGATACCACTTGACATGTCCGCGTCAGGACTCCAATCTTTCCCCGTAAGGAATCCCATTTTGGTTCTGAACCTGTCCACGTCAGGACTCAACTTTCCACGTAAGGAGTACATCATTCTTCCACGTCAGGAATCTTGAATCTATCCGCGTAAGGACCCCAATTTTTCCACGTAAGGAGTAAATCTTCTTTCCGATTTGTCCGCGTCAGGACTACATTTTTCCACGTAAGGAATGCCATCTTAATCTGTCCACGTAAGGACTCCACTCTTTCCGCGTCAGGAATGCTGTCATTTCCACGTAAGGAAACTGTCTTTTTTCCACGTAAGGAATCATCTCTTTCCACGTAAGGAATCCTCTTCTGATATGTCCACGTAAGGAATACATCGTCCACGTTAGGACCCATTTCTCCGCGTTAGGAATAATAATTTCTTTGATTTGTCCACGTCAGGACACTGATCTTGTCTTGATTTGTCCACGTTAGGACTCAGGCGTCTTCGACCCGCTGAGGAAATAAGACTTGTCCACGTAAGGACTCACACCCTTGTCTGATCTGTCCACGTCAGGACCCATGATTTGCCAACGCAAAGAAAGATAACTGCTGAGAGGAACTGGTCCACGTCAGGACACCAACACAAAGAGTAATCACTTTTGTCAACGTCATGACCTCCCATTCCACTGATTTCGAAAATCCGAATCTGTCCACGTTAGGACTAACACACCTCACCAATCCGGGGAAATAAACCTGTCCACGTTAGGACGCCCACTCCTGAAGAAATCCCGTCAATCTAGGAGTAAATTGTCCGCGTCAGGACTTAGTTCTCCAATGATTCTCACCCACAAACTCCTTAGCATTGACGTGACAGCGACTTTGAGGCGGACTCTACTGGGGACGTCTGAAAACCAAACTATCGGACGCCTGCTCTGATAACCGGCGGTGGCCTCTGAAATTCTGATTCATGGAACCCCTGATGACTACTAATTCTGCCTGGGAATAAAGAGAAACTCATCCTGGTAACTCTGTGGGGAATACTGCCGAAACTGACATTATCATTGGATGTCTCATGCCGAGATCTTGAACGTTTGGTAATTCGTTTGAGCAAGAATTCTCTCCACCTGAACTGCTAGAGTACAGAAACTGCTTCAGCAAAATAAATGCTGGAAGGATAATGCCGACTCCGCCGGGGATAGCCAGATGCTACAGAACTATTCCAGCAAAATAAATGCTGGAAGGGTGAAGTCGACCCTGCTGGGAAATTGGGAACTCAAACCACATACCCTATTGAGGTAACCCCCTGCTGGGGAATATAACTTTGCTGGGGAATAGCAGATGCGCATAGTTCGATCGGACTTTCTGCTGGAACGTAAACTGACATTACACCGTATCTCTGACAAAATAAATGATAGGAACCACCATCAACTCTTCCTGGGAGAGTCTTAATCTTCGAGTTCCACTGGAAGGAATGAAAACACTTGCAAAGAGAATTCCGCTGGGGATGGGATGATTCTCTCGGGGAAAATCCACTGACTCCGCTGGGGGAGAGTGCATGACCCTGCGGGGAAAGATGAACCTGTCTGCATACAGCCTTATGATCTTGGAATCGCCAAACTCTATTGAGGACGAATAACTTTTCTGGAGCACGTCCTTTGGATAAGCTACAGCTAGCTGGGGAATTCTATCCTTCTTCAGGAAGAACACGCATGACCTGCGTGAAGACTGAGTCTTTCGTTATCGCAATCTTTTGATCACCTTCCTCGTATGGTTATGAAACCTGCAACAACACAAACAAGACACGACAAGCCTATGCAATCAAATCAATTCAGGTTAGTGACGTTACACTCAGTTAATTCAAAGCTTTAACAATTGTTGGCAAGGGCCAGTGATGTTATACTCATGCTAGTTTCATCAAACTTAGGCGTTAATTATGCACAAAACAGTAAAGAATCAGCATCAAGTACTGAATAACATATTTTCATTGATTGGGCCCCTGAATGGGCGGAGTTTTTGTACACGGGATGTAACCTCTGAAAAAAGGAAGCTACGCAAAGCAAATACATAAGTATGCACAAGAAGCATGAATATTTTGACAAATTAAATTTTGTACACATGTCGGCAACGGGATGCAGATGAACACCACGAACTGATCCTCCCATGACTCGTCCGACTCTAATGCTTTCCCGGTATCCTCACTTCTGAAGAGATTGTATCTGATAACTGGCTCCTCAAGTATATTCTCCCGCATTGATGCTCATTGAATTCGGACCGCAGTCATTTGCTTTTCAAATCCCTAACTTTTGCGTGAACCGCCCTTTGCGGGTTTTCAGTTCACCGGGATACCCTTTTTTGCCGAAGCCGCCCAGTGTAGGTTTTCAACTTCGCGGGTGTACATTTTTCAATTTTATCCCTAACTTTTGCCCGAACCTTTCATTCTGTTTTTGGTTCGCCAGGATGCCCCATTTTTGCCTGGACTCTCTTTTTCTGTCCAGCGGGTCTATTTTAAGCAAAGTATTTTTTAACTGCGTCCGAATTCACAGGTGACGCAAAGTCTTCTCCGTCCATGGTGGACAACAACAACGCTCCTCCTGAAAAGACCTTTCTGACAACGTATGGCCCTTCGTAGTTGGGGGTCCACTTGCCCCTGTGATCTGCTTGCGGCGGGAGAATCCTTTTCAGCACAAGGTCGCCCGTCTGAAAGCTTCGCGGAAGTATCTTCTTGTCGTACGCTTTCTTCATTCGTCTTTGGTACAAACGACCGTATGCTAGAGAAGCTAGCCTCTTCTCATCCATCAAGCTCAGTTGGTTCAATCTATTCGTTACCCATTCTGCCTCGTCCAGCTGAACGTCTCGCAATACCCTCAGAGAAGGGATCTCAACTTCCAATGGTAATACCGCTTCCATCCCGTATACCAACGAGAACGGAGTTGCCCCGGTTGATGTGCGTACCGTCGTACGATAACCGTGCAAAGCAAAAGGTAGCATCTCGTGCCAATCCTTATAGGTCACCACCATTTTCTGAACAATTTTCTTGATATTCTTATTGGCCGCCTCAACAGCGCCATTCATCTTGGGTCGGTAAGGGGAGGAGTTGTGATGTTCGATCTTGAAATTCTGACAGAGCTCCTTCATCATTTTGTTGTTCAGGTTAGAACCGTTGTCCGTGATTATCCTCTCAGGAATCCCATATCGGCAAATGATATCTCTCTTGATGAATCTGGCCACCACTTGCTTCGTTACATTCGCGTAAGACGCCGCTTCCACCCACTTGGTGAAATAATCGATTGCTACTAGGATGAACCGATGCCCATTAGAAGCCGTCGGCTCGATCTTTCCAATCATATCGATTCCCCACATCGAGAATGGCCATGGAGATGACATCACATTTAAAGGACTTGGAGGCACATGTATCTTGTCGGCATAGATTTGGCACTTGTGGCACTTCCTTGCAAACTTGAAACAATCAGTTTCCATTGTCAGCCAAAAGTAACCTGCCCTAAGCAGCTTTCTCGTCATAGCATGTCCACCAGCATGCGTACCAAAGGTACCTTCGTGAATTTCCTCCATGAGAAGCTTTGCCTCTTTCTCGTCTACACAACGCAACAACACCAAATCGTGGTTTCTTCTGTACAAGACGCCATCCGGGTTCAAATAGAAATTACCCGCTAATCTCCTGAGAGTCTTCTGATCTTGACTGGATGCCCCAGCCGGATACTCTTTATTCTTCAGGAAATTACGGATATCAAAATACCACGGTTTGTCATCAGACGCTTCATCAATAGCAAATACATAAGCTGGCCTGTCCAACCGAGAGATAGTGATTTGGGGAGCTTCGTTCCAGAAGTTGACCTTGTACATGGAAGACAAAGTGGCAAGGGCGTCAGCCATTTGATTTTCTGCCCGCGGTACATGATGCAATTCAACCTTGTCGAAGAAAGGCAACAATCTCCTTGCATAATTCATGTAATGTATCAAGTTGGGCTGACGTGTTTCCCATTCCCCTTTGATCTGATTCACTACCAGAGCTGAGTCTCCGTATACGTCTAGATGTTTGATTCGCAAATCAATGGCTTCTTCGAGCCCCATTATACAAGCTTCGTATTCGGCCTCATTGTTGGTAACGGCAAAGGTCAATCGGGCAGTAAACGGGATATGCGACCCGTGTGGCGTAGTGATAATTGCCCCTATTCCGCTACCGTAAGCATTCACAGCTCCGTCAAATATCATCTGCCATTGGGACCCTAACTCTGGTCCTTCGTCTGGCAACGGCTCTTCGCAATCTTTCATCTTTAGGTACATGATATCCTCGTCAGGAAAATCAAACCTCATCGATTGGTAATCTTCAATAGGCTGCTCCGCCAGATACTCAGACAACACACTCCCCTTTATAGCCTTTTGCGGGACGTATTGGATATCATATTCAGTCAAGACCATCTGCCAACGGGCAATTCTACCTGACAACGCCTGCTTTTCAAATACATATTTGATAGGATCCATCTTCGAGATGAGCATGGTTGTATGATTCAGCATGTACTGCCTCAAACGCTTGGCGGCCCAGGCTAGCGCGCAACAAGTTTTCTCCAGCATTGAGTATCGAGATTCACAGTCTGTAAATTTCTTACTCAAGTAATAGATCGCATGCTCTTTTCTCCCCGTCTCGTCGTGTTGACCGAGAACACAACCCATGCTTCCCTCAAGAACCGTCAAATACATTATCAAGGGTCTACCTGCCACTGGGGGTATCAAAATAGGAGGTTCCTGCAGATACTTCTTTATTTTATCGAACGCCTTTTGACAATTTTCGTTCCACGTTACAGCTTGATCTTTCTTCAGCAACTTGAATAATGGTTCACACGTGGCAGTTAGGTGAGATATGAACCGAGCGATGTAGTTCAATCTCCCTAAAAACCCGCGCACCTCTTTCTCTGTTTTAGGCGTCGGCATTTCTTGAATTGCTTTTATTTTAGCAGGATCGACCTCTATTCCTCTTTCGCTTACGATAAACCCCAGCAGTTTACCCGATCTCACCCCGAAGGTGCATTTATTAGGGTTCAGCCTCAGTCTGAACTTCCTAAGCCTTTTAAACAACTTCAACAGATTCACCAGATGCTCTTCCTCCGTCTGGGATTTGGCAATCATATCGTCAACATAAACTTCGATCTCTTTATGCATCATGTCATGGAAAAGAGTCGTCATCGCACGCTGATATGTTGCCCCAGCATTTTTCAAACCAAAGGGCATCACTTTGTAGCAAAATGTTCCCCACGGCGTTATGAAAGTAGTCTTCTCCATATCCTCTGGCGCCATTTTAATCTAATTATAGCCTGAAAAACCATCCATGAAGGAGAATACAGAGTATTGAGCAGTATTATCAACTAACACGTCAATGTGAGGAAGTGGAAAATCGTCTTTTGGGCTTGCTTTATTCAAATCTCTATAATCCACGCACATTCGAACCTTGCCATCTTTCTTCGGCACTGGTACGATGTTGGCAACCCATGAAGGATACTTCGTCACAGCCAGGAAACCAGCGTCCCACTGTTTCTGAACCTCCTCTTTGATCTTCATTGCCATATCTGGTCGAGTTCTGCGAAGCTTTTGTTTGACCGGCGGGCAATCTTCTTTCAGTGGCAGGCGATGCACAACCATATCTGTATCGAGCCCTGGCATATCCTCATACGACCAAGCGAATACATCATTATACTCTCGGAGCATTTCAACCAGTCTTCGCTTGATATCACCCTGCAGTGCGGCTCCGATACGAATATTCTTCTCAACCCCTTCCGACCCCAAATTGATAATTTCGATGACCTCGTCGTGAGGCAGAATGGCTCTTTCCTCTTGCTTCACTAACCAAGACAGTTCTTCAGGAACGTCGCTATCTTCGACAACCTCTTCTTCAGCCTGAAACACCGGGCGCTCAAAGTCGGGACGAGTCATAGGTGGTTCAAGGATGTCATCTGAAAATGTTATCCTGCAAAAGGAATGGTTAAGTGCTTCAAAATGCGTATAAAGCGAATAACCACGTTGCCATTTTATTGAAAAATACAAAACAAGAAAGACAGGGATTACAGTATTTGCACATGAAAAACGCCATTTATTTAATGATTGACACGCAATGTTTATAACAACACAGCCCTAAGCAAATCCTGATGCCCCGGGCAAGACATCAGATTATTCAACAATTAATAAAGCAAAGCATTACTGTTTAAAAGTCACAGGAACAAGCTCCTGAATAGACCAGTTGCACAGTCCTTGTCCTGGCGTGCTTGGCTGAATCCAGGCATCCATATCACAGTCGTTGTCTCCTTCATCAGACTCTGAAGCAGCATTGACAGTTTCATGACATACTCCACTGGCAGAGATGATAATCGGCTTTCTGAAACGGGGGGCCCCCACGGAAGGAGTTGATGACGACGGTCGGTACCCCAGCCCGAACCGGTCCATTTTCACAGGAATGTCCAGCACTTTGCCCCAGCCCTTGGCTTCTCCTGCTTCCACTAGCGCTTGAGCTTCTTTATACGATGAGACAGCTATCTCTGGCACTTTGCTCGGCCCGGGACCTTTGTCCTTAATGCGCAAACCTTCGAATGCCTGGCATGGTGTCTCGTGGATCTCCCCGTCGACTTCCACATATTTAAATGACGCTAGATGGCTGACCAGGATGTCTTCTTCTCCGCACACGGTGACTACACTGTCTCCGACCATATATTTTAACTTCTGATGCAGGGTAGACGTGACTGCCCCTGCCCCGTGAATCCATGGTCTTCCAAGCAAGCAGCTATACGCAGGCTGTATATCCATGATATAAAATTCAGTTGCAAACACTTCCGGCCCCACTTGCAGAGGCAAGGTAATCGATCCGAAGACTGTTCTCCGCGTGCCGTCAAATGCTCTGACTACCAAATCACTGGGTGTGCACAAAATTCCTCGAACATCCAGCTTCATCATCGCCTTCTTGGGCAGCACATTCAAAGATGATCCGGTGTCAACCAATACGTGCGACATTACCGATCCCCTACACTCAACAGATACGTGTAATGCCATATTATGATCTCTCCCTTTCGGAGTCAAATCAAAATCGGTAAAGCCCAAGCTGTGGCCTGCATTCACATGTGCCAATACTCCTTCTAGCTGATTTACGGAGACGTCTTGGGGTACAAAAGAAGTGTCCAGGACTTTCAGCAAAGCATTCCTGTGAGCTTCCGAACACAACAGCAATGATAGGATAGATATTTTGGACGGTGTCTGCTGCAGATGCTCCACAATCTTATAATCACTTTTTCGAATTAAGCGCATGAATTCTTCTACATCCTTCGATGTTGCTTCTTTTCCACTTGCTTGTACCAGAACATTTTCAACCGCTTTCCCTTTTCCTTTCGCTAGCCTTTCAGCCTCCACTTCAGGAGATATAAAGATCCTGCCACTCCTCGTCATGCCTCCTGAACCAACAACATTATCCACAATCTCCGCTGGCTGCTTGTTAACATCCATCTTTATCCCATCACAATACACCTCTAGCCCATATGACCATGGGACTGCTTTCGTGTTCTCGTACGGGATTGGCCCGGCCTTAGTTATGGTAATCGGTGGTCGCTGAGCTGGTGCTGCAATAGTGATCGTCTTCCGCGAAATCGTTACCGTGGCCACATCACTCTGATTATCCACTACTGCCCCTGCAGGCTCGTCAGTCGCCGCTCGATCAAACTGCAATATGCCCTCATCAATTAAAGCCTGAATGCCTTTTTTCAAATCCTCACACCCCCCAGCTAGGGTCCAACAATCTAGGCAATACTCATTACATCCTGGGTAGACACCCCCTTGCAACAGTCGGCTCTTTATCTCGCTCAGCGGCGTCTTTAAATCTTCAACATTCATGATAAGATTCAGACCTTCCTCAGTCAGAATGGCGTTTGCCCCATGATTAGGCATGGGTTTCTGGACTATATTCGGACCTGCCGTTCCAAAATTGATGGTCTTGTTGTCTAAAAGATCCTGCACAACGTGCTTAAAAGCATGGCAACCTTCTATATCGTGGCCCGGGGCCCCAGAATGAAACTCGCAGTGCCTGCTTGCATCGTAGCCGAACGGGGGAGCTCTCGTTATCGGTGCCAGAGTTCTTTTCTCTACCAGATTCAATCCCAACAATGTCTGTAATAAATCAGCATAGGTTGAGGGAGGCTTCTCAAACACTCTTCTCGGTTTACTACCCTGGAATCTTCGCTGAGCTTGCTGCGCCCCCTGCTGAGGCTGCTGCTGCGGCATTGGCTGTTGCTGAACCGGTTGTTGTTGCTGGAGTGGTTGTTGCTGATAGGGAATAGTAACACTCGACACCTGCTGCGGCTGACGGTATTGACCTCTTCCCCTGCCTCGGCCTCGGCCTCGGCCTCCAAATACTGCGCTTGCCTCGCCCTGACGACGCCCACCATAAGCTTTCCTATTACTGCCAGATGCAGTTGATTCCTCGACTTGGAACTTTCCTTGCTTAATATTACGCTCAATCTTTTCTCCCATCAGAATCAGGTCTGAAAAACTGGCCAGAGACGTGTGAAACAGCATATCATGAAACAGCCCGGTGAATGTGCCGACAAACATATCATTCATTTCCTTATCTTCCACAGGAGGACGGACCCTGGCAGCCATATCGCGCCACCTTTGCGCGTACTCTTTAAAACTCTCCCCCTTCTTCTGCGAAAGCCCGGCCAACTGGACCCGATTGGGTGCCAGGTCGCTGTTATACTTGTAATGGGCTACGAACGCCTCTGCCAATTGCTTCCATGTCTTGATATCAGTTGGCTCCAACCCCATGTACCACTCTAGGGAAGGGCCCGACAGACTATCCTGAAAGAAATGCATTAGCATTCTTTCATCGGTTGAGTATGCAGACATCTTTCTGTAATAAGCTCGCACATGCACTTTCGGACATGTGTCTCCTTTGTACTTATCGAACGCAGGAGCTTTGAATTTAATTGGCACCCTCAAGCCAGGTACCAAGCCCATTGTTGCCATGTCCAATCCTACAGCACTTTGATTTAAGACTCCCTTCATCTGCTCTTCCAGCATTCTAATCTTTTGGGAATCATCCATCGGCCCTTCAAAACCTCCTCCGGAGAAGGCATCCTCCTGCTGATCCTCTTGCCACATACCGTTTCCAGCTCCGTACCCATCGTACGCATTATTACGTCCAGCTCTAATCTGATTCATCCCCGGACCTCGGCCTCTGTTGCCGTACCCTTGAACACCTCCAGCAGGACCGAAAGCCATAAATCCAGTACCGTTTCCGTTTCCAAAGCCTCCGTAACCCTGATTGACCATACCATAACCATCTTGCCCAAAGCCTTGAGCATTAAAGCCATACTTCCCAGTGGTGTCGAATCCCTGATCGTTGAATCCGAATCCAGTATTGACAAAGCCATTGCCTCCTAGATTATCTCCCAAATTGACATCACCCAGCCCAACATTATGGACAGCAGTCTCATTCCCCACTCCGACGTTACCATTCACAGCAGCGGTAGCGTTGTTGACATTAGCAGCAGGTATATTGACTACGGGCGGAGCCACTGGCGTGGGAGTGCCGTCTCCATGAGCAGTATCAACCCGGACAGACTGATGATCTTCATTACCATGACCAGCGTTTCGAGCCAACAGAGGCTGGACCATGGCCTGCAAATTCTCCTGCCCTTTTGCTATAGCTTCCATGGTCTGCATGGAGAGAGCGAGCTTCTCGCGCACATCTTGCATCTCGTTCTGCATTTGGTCCATGATTTTTCGACAATTGGAGCGTGTAGAATAGCGGTGCGGATGCTGATCTGCAATCCTGTTAAGTACCTGATGCAAAGCAGGAAATAAGACACCATCCAAAGATTACCTGTAATGCAATATGAATATGAATGCAATGCAATGTGTCTGTGCGTTAGGGAAGTTCATTCCCCCCAGTTCTAGTGCGAAGGTGCCGGTGCAGTGACAATGCTGACAATAGGAATATCGGAGCTGAATCATAGAAAGCCTCATATATTGCAGGGAGAATCAATAAGCCCAGGGTACAATATCACTGAGAATACAAAGAAGGCATGACCTCAACCAACAATCCTGGTGATGGTCAGCACTATGCAAATAAAGCATACAAGTTACTACATGAAATGATCAAATCCTCCCAAAAGTCTGGTACTCCTCTATCAACTTCTTGGTCTCCGGATGGCTTGGTCGATCAAGCAGTCCTTCGACAAGCTGGTTTCTCCTCTTAAGGACACGGCGTACGTCTTCAGCAGTTTCTTCCCATGTTGCTTCTCCGAAGCAATCTTCTAACTTTCGCTTCTGAGACACTGCTTCATCTCTGGATTTGATTGCCTTGTTCAGTGCATGCTGGACACTATACCGGGTCATTACTTCTTCCTCACACTTCTTGATGCTAGACTTCAACTTCTCTTCGAGGTCGGAGATTTGCTGCTTCAGCTTATCTTCCCTCATCTTATTGTTGGTGAGAGTAGCATTCCAAGTTTTATTGCAAGAGGATATCTCTCGGTGTGCTGCGTCGAGCGCCTTCTTTTTGGCTTCCAGCATGTCATGGGAACTTCTGAACTCTTGCCCCAGACGTTCGCGCTTTTTCTTTTCTTCAGTCAACTCAGCCCCTAACCTATTTAACAGCTCGACCTGTTGTTGGAAAGCATATACGGCCTTGTTTTTCTCACTGCGTACTTGAGCTAACTCTTGCTCTAACCCTTCATTAATCTTCATCAAGGCTTCTTTTTCCTTCACAACCTGTTCATAGACTTCTCTAGAAACAGTAGTTGGCTCTGCTACCGGAACGGGAACAAGAATTGGTGCATCTGGAAATGGCATCCTCAACTGACTGGCCCTCTCCTGAATCCAAACTCTATAAGGTGCATAGGCCTGGCAATCGTTCTTACCTAACAGTGGTTTCCCTTTGCGGTTAATACGTGTCCAGGCCCGTTGCAACTTGGCTAATAACTCCCCCTTCACATCACCTGTGAAGTACAGAGATTCCTGTACTTCTTCCTCCTAAGGTGGATTCTTCAGCGCATATCCGAACTGACGAATGAATAGAGAGGGGTTGTAATTGATACACCCTTTTCTTCCTATCAGCGGCACATTAGGGTACCCAGAACAACTAAAGATGAGCTCAGATCCCAACAAATCTCGATCAAACCATACAACGTCTTCGGAAGATAGCCTCATCAGGCGTTCTGACCAACTGGCTGAGGCTGCACTGTCTACAAATGGTCCCTTCATGGGAAGGTGACTCTTGAACCACATATTCAACAGAGGAGCACAGCAGTAAACAACTTTTCCCCTTCGGTTCTCGTTCTTATAGTGCAATGAATGATAGAAGTCCCCAATCAAAGTTGGCACTGGGTTGCCTGCAGCAAACAGATAGAAAGCGTCCAGGTCCACAAAGTTGGGCAAGTTAGGAAACAGCACAATTCCATAGATGCATAAAGCCAAAATAGCATTGAAAACCACCCAACAACCGTTCTTGGCGTACTCTCGAGCTTTGACAACTAAGAAATCAAGAGAGAAACCTGAAACCCCAAGCCAAGAAGTCAATAACAGTTCTGCAGCGTCCATATGTAAGGCTTTGGCTAAGTCCTCCAACTTAGGCTCAGCAGCAGAGTGAATGAAGGGAACTTTGTTCTGCACGGGAAGCTCGGTAAACTCCACATACTCCTCAATGGTAGGTCCTAGAATGAAGTCAGCAAAAGTAAAGCATCTCAATGCGGGGTCATAGAACTGCATCAAGGTGTATAGCCCGTTCATCTCATCAGTAGTGGGCTTACAGACTAATCTCAGTAATCTCCCATGGCTCATTCTGAAGCTTCTCCTAACCTCCTCATTAGCGAGAGATACCAGACCAAGCAGAGAAGTAATATCAGGTGAAGGCAGCTTATACGCAACTGTTTTCCTCAAACCATCCATAATCAATACTCAGAAGTCCGGGCACTAGAACTAGGGAAATGCAAATGCACCTGCAGCACAGACACACGTTAGTGAAATGCAAATGGTAATGGATATGCAGGCAATGCAATGCAAGTAACATGCAACAGGGACCAAAGCTGTAGCTGAATAGCCTAAACCCAATCAAGAAAGGTCTCAGATAGACCATCCAGAAGTCATCAAACCCTGGTCTCAGATGGACCTAACACAAAGCTCCAATACTGGTCTCTGACGGACCTCAAACCATAACTCCCATTGGTCTCTGGCAGACCTCAAAACACATCTCTAATTGGTCTCTGACAGACCCCAGAACACATCTCCAAATGGTCTCTGACAGACCTCAGAACACATCTCCAAATGGTCTCTGACAGACCTCATAACTCTCCATAAATACCCAGGATCTCTGATCAAGAAATGACCGGTAGTCTGAAGGTCTGGTTACCTGAATAACCCCAAATCCCCTCACAGGTGGGCGGCCCTATAACTGGCACAAGGTACGGCATCCTATGCGGTCGTCGGCGTCACAGACTTTCAGGGTTGATGATACGATTCCCAGAAGGAGTGGCATCATCAAATCCTGAAGAGGCCTCACTTAGCCAACTTCCAAATGATCGGTCCCCGGAGTCGACAATTCAGCTGACCAACAACCCCTTCGACCCAAAGGGTAGAAAAAGAAGCCAACCAGAAGAACCTCGTCCGAGTGTAGATTTCATGAGACACTAATGCAAGCAAAGCCGGCACGCGCCCACTACTTTCTACGCTAATTCTAGGTGCACTCAAGCCCAGGTCCGGCTTATCTCTCAATATCAGAACACCCGTCACACCCCAAATACAGCAATAATAATCAATATATAATGCTGAAAATAAAAGGTCAGAAATATAAATCCATACAAAATCCTCGACGGGAAAACAAGCGTTAGGATTGACTCTCTTAAGGGACGTTGGATCCCAAATGCATAAGAACTATCGCAGTCCTTAGCAGCCAGGGGACGTTGGATCCCCAGCAGAGTCGCCAGCTGTCGCTACTGCGAAAATCGGCGCCGGCTGAACAGAAGAGTCGCCACCGTGCGTTATTTATCCCACGGGAGGGAAAGGAAACGCTCAGAGTAAACCTCGCACAACACGGGAAAGGTATGGTCATCGCAACCAAAACCTGGGTTCGGGAGTCGGTTACGCAAGGGGAAGGTATTAGCACCCCTCACGTCCATCGTACTCGATGGGATCCACGCTTGTTTTCGGGTATGGATTGTTATTCTATCTAAACTATAGGTCTGGGGTTAAAAGAAAAGAAAATGAAAATAAAAAAATGACTCGGCAAAGTATCGCACTTTATGCCTACGTATTCCCGTCTGGAACGAGAAATCAGAGTCAACGTAGTTCGCCTACCTACGGGAAAGGAGGGGAAGGTTGCTCGCTAGGATATCGCATCCTATGCCTACGTACTTTCACACGGCATGAAAGATCAGAGCAAACGTAGTTCGGGCCACGTACGACACAAGTCTGCCTTGATTGATTTTATCCCTTCTGAAAAAGGTTTTTCTTGATTAACAGTCCACGGCGGACAAAAATGACGCTTTGATGAGTTCACCTTCTTTTACGGAAGAAGTGTCTTTTATTGTGTTTGAAATCTTTATGGTGTTTTTCTGTTTGTTTGGAGAAAGAAGGAGACAGAACTCTACCCTACGGTTGCGAAGGGAATCAAACTAACCTAATGTTATCATGCATGGGTTAAGACCTAGTGTCTATCATGCTCCTCTCTTGCACAGAGAGAAACAGAGATCCTACGGGATAGGCAAAAACAGAAACAATAACAGATATATACAGTAAAACAGTAAAATGCATGGATGCAACAGCACAAGCGAGGCAAGGGAGTCCCACTCAACCTCGAACCTAGAAAACAATAGGCAAAAGTGAACAGACTTCACTTTCAACCCAACAGGGTAAACATCAAACAATACAGTCCAGAAAACCAATCAATACATCAGCAATGAAATACAACAGCAAAAGAAACAACATCAGCAGCTCTGCATCACCATCTAGCTTCAAGCAATCTCCAATCAGCTACAGGCTTCAACAAGCATCAATCTCCATCTTCATGACCTTCAGGCAAGGGCTTTGATCATCTATCTTCCATCTGCAATGGCTTTTCTTCATGCTCAAACCTCCCAGATGAGGAATCAGTCACAAGAGTGAAGTGAATGAATGTTAGACAGTTAATTACCTACCAAGGGTGGTTCATCAACTGTTAACATTAAACAGAAAGTTTCCTCTCAAAAGTTCTATCTTTCAAATATATTCACTGATCCTTCCAAAGGAAGGAGGTGGATATTTGAAAGAGACTTTGAATCATAGAGAAAGGATGGATGCAGACAAAGCATTCCATGTTTGAGAAACAAGCTTCCTAATCTAGAGCTCTGCCTAGCTCCTAAACCCTAGTCTCCTCAGCAGCTGCTAGCAAGAACCTCCTCTCCAACTCTGGCAGTTGAACTTCACTCTTTGGATCTCCAATGGTCTTCATCTCCTCAAGTCTTCAGCTCTCCCAAGTCCCCAGACAATCCCAATACCCAAGCAAGCAAGCAATAATCCCCAGAGGGCACACCACACCAGACAATCAGACATACACAGAGTAATAGCAGTAGGGGAATCCTGACTTTTTCTAAGAGGATCTAATAACTACCCATAACCCCTATAGTCCCCATAACTAATCTAATCAAACCCTAAGTCCTAAGGGAAAGAATCAAACTTCTTAAGTCATCACCTAAAAACCCTAATTTGTTCATGTTGTTCAAGCCTACATTAATCACCTAAAATTAATTCCTAAAAATGGGAACTAAATTGTTTCTACAAGTTCAATATCTCATCTAAACAACCTAAAAAGAATGAACAACAAATATTAAAGCACTTAATAGAACAAAAATTACTAAAATCATGCATGAAATGAAGCTATTTAAAATGACATTTATTTGGAAAATATGGAAAAAATATGAAATAAAAATGAAAATGCAATTTTATTTAATGACAATTTTCTACACATTCTAATGAAAATGATGTAAAAAGAATGGATTAAAAATGATTTTTTATCTATTTATTATGAATTAATGAAAATGCATAAAAAAATTAAAGAATATAAAAGAAAATAATGAAATAAAGGGAGGGGGGTTTGTTCAGCAAGCGCGCTCAGTTAAAATCAGGATGGGCCAAGCAGTGGTGGGGTGCGCATAGCAAATTGGATAAGGCCCAGAACCACTTCAGAATTATTGAAAATAAAAAACACGCAGGGGGTGAAAATAGCATAGGATATCACGTTCAAATTGATTGGGCTCACTAATGGGGGGTGGGGATATCACTCAAAACTCAGGCCCGCCCGTTTCAATTAATGAAACGGTGCGTTTAGGGCACCAACGCATCTCCCTCCAAAATCTGCTTCAAATGAGAGCCACAGGATTGGCTTGGAGGTCAAAGGTCCAACATGAAATGAACGCCCAGGATTTCATCTTCTTCATTGATTCATCTAGGGTTTCTGAAACCCTCACGCGCATGCCATGAACGTCCAAGTTCAAGCTCTCGGTTCTCTCTCTCTAGGCCATGAAACGCCACGATATAAACATGAAACTCACTCTAAATCTCTCCCTCTATACGTCTATGGCATTTGCTTGCTTTGAAACTCAGCCAATCAATAAACCCGATCACAACAAGTTCTGGTCACCATGGAAATACTCTGCAACTTACCAACACAATTCTCCATCAAACCTAGACTAATCTCTTCCATGACTAAAGGTGATCATTCTAAACTAACAAGCTAAGGTTCTCATACAAGATCCTACGAATTCTTGATCCAAACAGTTTGGTACAACTGCTAACAACCATCACTAAACCACTCCAAACTCATCCTAATTGCTCTACTAACATCCTACATCATGTCTAAACTAACAAAACTATGCTAAACTAACTGAATTAATCAATTTGAATGAAAACGCACCTGGTGTGAAAGCTTGTGGATGATGATGAAACTTGTGGATCTGAGGCTTCTAATGCTTCAATCTTGATCTACAATTGCACTATTTGATTCTGTATGCAACACCTTGAGGAATCTTGCACTGAATCTTGCTGTCCAATGGAAATTGCAATTTTGATGTTGATGATTATAGTGCTCGAAAATGGATTGATCACACCTTGTTCTTGGTTGAATTCTGATCTATGATGATGAATCAGTATGATGAAGTTGATTTTGATGGTGATTGGTGAAGAATTTGAGGAATTGAAGTGAAAATGCAATGAGAAAGAATGAGAGAATTTGGGAAATTCTTGGTGAAAAATGAATCCAACCCTTGCTCAATTCTGATTTCATGAATATATATTGTTCAATGGTAACTTCTAGATCCCTCTTACACATTCCCTTGCCTTCCAACTTTGATTCATTTTTGAAATGTTTCTTCAAATGCAAGTAACCATGAATAACTTTTCTTTTTCCTTCTAAACTCAAAAAAGTGTTTGAACCATTGTCTCTAGAATGTCTTTTCCATTCAAAATCATATATTGGAAGTCTCCATTTGGACTTATAAATCTCTCAAACCATTTTTCATTTTGACTTTATTCAAATTATAAGCCATTTTAGTTCAAATTTGGACCAATCATGCAACTTCATGTTATGAGCTTTTCCAACAATTTGGGACCTTCTTTCTAGACTTAAAATCACATTTGGAGCAAGTTTGATGTTGTAAGTTTTTCCATTTGAGGCCTCCTTGTATGAGTTTTGGACATAGGTTAAAATGACCTGTAATTCACAAATGCCCAAAATACCCTTTTGTTTGCCAAGACCATAAGTTGAGTTCCACACATCATATGAGGGCATGCTATACCATTCTAGAAAGCTAAGACAATGAGGAACAATTCTTATGTTGACCAAGAATTCACTTGAAATCTCCTTGAGGGGTAAAAATTGCTTGGAAGTCAAGTCACTTTCACAGACAAAATTTCAGACACCTCAGACGACCTGTAACTTGCAAGGACCATAACTTGAGTTCTATAAATCTACTTGATGTCTTCCACCACTCAAATTAAAGGTATTGAGATCCTCTACAAGTTTCATGTTGGCCAAGGATCCATTTGAAGCTTGCATTTTGACTTATCTTGCTTGGAAATTTGACCTAAACTAGGGGATTTTACACAGAAACCCTAATTTAGAAACTCCTCTTCTCCTTGATTTCTCTTGATTTCTTCTTAGCACAACAACATATCCTTATTCTCCATGTCAAATTATGAACCCCACATCTCTCCAATAGCCCTTAATGCCTTTCAATCAGTCAATTGACCTAGAGTTGACCCAGATGAAACCCTAGTTGACTGTCTTCAGCTATAGCTCTTGTGCTCTCATCAATGACTTGTCTCCTTCTTCAAATGACTTTCTAAGTCTCTCATAATGTCTAGATACTCTCCATGCCTTCAACTCACAGCTCACACTTTCCTTGATGACCCTCAGATACCCTCAACTAGGAGATGGACTCAAGGCTTGATCTGCTGAACTCTTTGCTTTCAAATTCTTTCCTGATGACTTAAATGAGATTGAATTGGGATAATAACCTCTTGATAGGCTTCTAGAGATGAGAATAATGATTGGTCCCCTGTTGAATGACTTGCTATGCTTATGCTATGCAGATGATTAGTCTATGTACATGACTCTATATGCAAATGCTAATGATATTAAAACATAAACCCAAGGAATAAGGTTGGGCAAATTTTAGGGTGCAACACTACCTAAACAAAATTCTACAAATTCATGTATCAACATAAAAGAATTAAAAAGCTATTAAAATAGAAAATGCACAAAAAATATTAAAAATGCATGAAATGCAAATATTTTTATTTGATAATTTTCTAGACATTATTATGAAATGGGAGAAAAAATTCCCACTTAAAAATCATTGTTTTTCCATTTATTATGATTTTTCAAAGTTTAACCTAAAATGGAGAAAATAAAATGAAAATATGAAATGAGGTGGTGTATCTAGTAACCAGATGCAGTTCAAATTAACAATGGGCTAAAAATGGGGGGTGCAGGTAGTCATGCGTGCTGGGCCCAATCATTATCAGAAAATAAATTAGAAAATGAAAAGAAAAATAAAAATGAAACGGTGTAGGTAGCAACCAAATACAGTGCATTTCAACCATGGGCCAGGATTGGGGGTGTGGATAGTGGACAAAACACTCAGGCCCAAGAACTTCTTTTAATGAAACGGGGCATTTCATCCTAGTTTCAGATTCCCTCTCAAACTGGAATTAAATAGTGGCCACTGGATCAGGGAATAGTCAATGGTCAGCTCACAATCCAACGGCCATGCTTCATCTTCTTCCTCTAGCTAGGGTTTGCTGCAACTCCTCCATGGAAACAGAGCTCCATACCCAAACTTCCACCCATTCGTGCTCTCTCATTTCTTGCTCAAAATTAACAATACAAAGCACTAACATACTCCATTTTTCATGCTGAACACAACCATAACCCTAGATTACACTGAAACCTCCTCCAACATGAAACACGATTCAAGATTGAAATTATGGTCAATCCTCAACTTCAACAATTCTTGGATTTTCATGCATCAGAATATTCACCAACTCACACTGAATGAAATTAGCTATCTAACATGAATTATATCTCACTATACCACGAGTTCTTGATCATCAAAGAAATGGTGTCCAATACTCAACCTTCATCAATTGCTCTCTAACTCTCCAAAATCCATCACCTATGTGTCTCTAACCTTTCTACACTAACAATTCTACCTAGCAATGCATAAATTATGGTGTAGTGAAGAATTTGCAAACCTGGTATTTCTTGATCAACCGATGATGAAAACCCTCACTTCAAGCCTTGAAACACTTCAGAAAGTTTCCTTGGATGTTAATCTTGCTACTGTTTGCAAAAGATTTGATGGAGGAAGCTTCAATCTCAGAATTCGATTCTGACTTGATACCTTGAAAGTTCAATCACCAACTCTTCAATTCACCATGGATTTGCTGTCAAATTGATCTGCACAGCTTCACTATCATCAATGGAGTGTGTATGAATGGAAAGAATGAATGGAAATGGTTCAGAATAGGGAATTCACTTTCAACTTGCAATGGAAGCAATTGAAATGACCAACTCTCTCTTCTCTCAAATCTTACACCAACCTTGCATCTGTGCAAGTTCTATATGTTATATAGAGTGGTTTAGAATCATCTAGAATCATCTAGGACCTTCCAATGAGAAATTGGAAATCTCATGTCATGACATTATGAATTCACTTCTCATCATGTGCTATCTCATGCCAAGCCTCTTGTAACCACCAATTCTGACTTGAAATTCTCCGCACATGAGATGTATGGTGTGTTACAACCCTTAACTAACTTGTACATTGAGTTTTCTCATGCTTTGCTTTTATGCCTTAAGATGCAAGTAAGCCATTTCCAAAGCAGCCCTAAGATCTAGGCCTCAAATCAAAATTATGGCTGAACCATTGTTTTTATAATGTCTTTTAGAGTCAAAATGACCTATTATATGACATGGTTTGGATGTATAACTTGGGATTTCCAATTTTCAATTTCAACTTATTTAACTTATGCCTCCATTTTAGGCCATTTTTATCACTTTTTGATACAAGCCTTTTCAACATCTCATGACCTCCCTACTAGCCTTAAAACATCATTCTAAGCAAGTTTGATGTTGAAGATTTTTCCATTTGAATCTTGGAAATAGGAGATATGGCCTTATGCTTGAAATGACCTATAACCTCCAAATGACCAAAATGCCCTTGACTTGTCAAAGCCATAAGTTGAGTTCTAAAAATCCTATCAAGGACTTCTAGTACTCTCTAGAAATCTAAGAAGATGCTCTACAACATTCATGGTGACCAAGAGTTCATAGGAATCATCCTACTAGGGCAAAAGTTGGATGCAAGTTGGGTGACTTTCAAGGACCCAGATTCACATACCTCAGATGACCTGTAATTTGTCAAAGCCATAACTTGAGCTCTAAAAATCCTATCAAGGACTTCTAGTACTCAAATTAAAGCTAAGAGCATGACCTACAACATTCATGTTGTGGGGAAGATGAGATAACAATCACATCTTGAGCTACACTGCCTTAAAGATAGGGATCAAACTAGGGGATTTTACACTGTCAATCCTTAGAAACCCTAGCTTAAAACTTTTCAAACTCCTCAATCATGATGAGTTGGTCTAGGAATCATCCTTATAGCATCTCAATGCATCAATCCATGATCAAATGGCTCTTGGATTAGGTCTCAACCCTCTCCAAATCATCAGTTGACCTAGGGTTGACCCAGTCAAACCCTAATTCCACCACTCATGGCTGAATCTTCTGAATTCTTGTACAATGACCTCTTTAAGCTTCATGATGGCTTTCAAGACATCTCATAAGCTCTCTCAAAGCTTCAAGTCCATCCTCATAGTCTCAGAATCATCTGAGGAGCTCCCACAACTCTCAAGTTATGAGACACACGCCCTTAGTTTCAACCAATCTCTTTGAGGATCTCTTGAGTTCTCTGACAAAGGTATCAACCTTTGACTATTTGAACAACTTTCTTGGCTAGCTTCAAAGTCTCATACAACTCTTGTTGGGTAATCATACCTCTTGATTTACTGCACACATACCAATGAAGAGCAGATGATCAATATAATGAACACAAGCTTGGTAAATAAATGTTGGTCAAATTTTGGGGTGCAACAGCTGCCCCTATTCAAACAGCTTGAACCTGACTGGGTGAGGAGCGAACGGCTCTCAGCCAATCAAGGTGCGAAACGGTTGAATACCGATAAACCCGGAAATTTGCCAACTGCACAAGTACACGGTACTCTGACGGGAACAAATCTTCGAACACTGAAATAATAGCTGCACGACAACTAGCTAGAGAATTGGTCACACGGTAACTGATAATACATAGTCGATCATGCCATCAGGCATTCAAAGAACACTGTCGACTTCAACCATCAGGTTGATCATGCGATCAGGCATTCAAAGAAACTGTCGGGCATCAGCCGGACTTCAACCATCAGGTTGACCATGCCATCAGGCATTCCGCATTACTGTCGGGCATCAGCCGGACTTCAACCATCAGGTTGATCATGCCATCAGGCATTCCGCATTATTGTCGGGCATCAGCCGGACTTCGTTAGCAAGTCAGGAATAGAATTCTTGGTCAATCATGAGTCAACTGGGAATATCTAAACCTCTGCCATCAGGCACTCCGCATCAGCTGAATGAACTGCTTCATTAACACGGTCAGACTTCAATCATGGAGTCTTCAAGGGAGGTTTCAACTTCGCCGTTAGAAACCTGCTGGGGATGACGCATCGCCGCTGGGGATTCTAGAGAATTGTCAGGTAACTCCGCTCTGGGGGTCCAGAAATCATTCTGGATGAATCAACTCTGCTGAGGACTTCAAGAATCATCTTGGACAAATAACTTCGCCGGGGACTTCGAGAATCATCTTGAACCGACGACCATTCTGGAGATTTCAGGGATCATCCTGAGCGAACACTCTGTTGGGGATCTCAGGAATCATCCTGGGCAACCTTCACTGGGGGAAAAACCAATCATGGTTTGAGCAGCTTCCAAGGATTCGGCTCTCTTGGGGATTTCAGGAATCATCCTGGGCAACCTTCACTAGGGGCTCTAAGTATCAACTTGAGCGACCAACTCGGGTGACTGCACTGGGGTCTTAAGAATCATCTTAAGCAAACGGCCCTGCTGGGGAATTCGAGAATCATCTTGAACCGAAGACTCCGCTGGAGACTTCAAGAATCATCTTGAGCAAGCGGCTTCGTTGGGGGGGGGGGGGGAATGTCAGGAATCATCCTGAGCAATCGATTCTGCGGCGGAACACCTGCAAAACAAGAACGGTAACAACCTAGATCATGTTTATTATGCATATGCTTCGGCAATGGCGCAATGCTCCACACGGTGGAAATGCTATGCGTTTATGATAAATGCTATGCAGTCATGCACAATGATGCGATCCCGTCAGCAAAATAAATGCTGAAGGGGGAATCCTCCTATCAAGGAGAAAGAACTACTCAGATAGAGGAATCATCCTGCTAAGGAGAACAAGGTCACGCCAATCTCAATTGGACTCCGCAGGGGGACACAACTTTAGTTGACTGCTGCGGGGGAAACTTCAGTTGACTGCTGCAGGGGAAACTTCAGTTGACTGCTGCAGGGAAAGCGATGTCAATCGCGGGAGTAAGCTGCATGGCCTTCTCAGCTACTTCTCTGGAGATAACGACTCTGTGGGGAAACAACTTCAGTTGATCAACACTCCACTGGGGAAAACCAATCATGGCTTGAGCAGCTTACAAGGATTCGGCTCTCTTGGAGATCTGCAAACTCGGCTGAGGAAGGAGAAATCATTCTGCTTCGCTGGAGAGAGTATGACTCCGCGGGGATCTCAATTCCGCTGGGGAAGAAGGAATCATCCGACTTCGGGGGGAGAGTACGACTCTGGTGGGGAATTTCAATTCCGCTGGAGACTTCAGTCTGGCACCATCAGTTGCTGCATACTTCGGCGTACGAATAGTTTCCTACGAGACCTGCACTTGTGACCCGGTGCTGGGGGATGAACACGCGCTTCGACGCCTGACTCAGCTGAGGAGATGTCGTTCCTTCAGGACACATCTGATTGGGGGAGAGAATCATCTCTGCCTGGGGAGAAATATCAATGCTCACGACCTCGTGTTTAGACTCTGCGGGGAGAGGCTGCTGAACTTTGCTGGAGAAAGAGGAATCATCCTGCTTCAGGGATGCGCACGGCGCACTGTCTTGGACATGCTACACCTGTAACAACACAAACAAACAGACAAGATACCCTCCTCAAAGGGACCTATCAAGGTTATTATCTCGTGACAATGTTCAAGTAATTCATTGTTTCAACAATCAGTGGCCTAGGCCAGTAAGTTTATGTATGCGCATTTTATCAAAAACGTCGGCGTTCTTTTTCGTAAACAAAACAGATAAATGCTAAACAGGCAAACAGAATTGCTGAATAATATGCATTTTATTGATAACGAACCCCTGAATGGGTAAAAATGTTTTACAATAGAGGCACGCTCCTGGAATAAGGAAGCCGCGCAAAAATAAAACATAAATATACATCAGTATATACAAATGTCGGAAACGAGGCGTAGACAAACACCATGAGTTGATCCCTCTATGACCCACTCGACTTCGATACTTCTACGACGCTTCAGCTTCGGAAGAGATTGATTCAGATAAGACGGCCCTCAGGTCTTCCAAGCCACTAAACAAAGAAAGTCCACACGCAGAACGCAGTCATTTGCTTTTTCAAATCCCTAACTTTTGCGTGAACCGCCCATTGCGGGTTCTCAGTTCACCGGGATACCCTTTTTTGCCGAAGCCGCCCAGTGTAGGTTTTCGACTTCGCGGGTGTACCTTTTTTCGATTTATATCCCTAATTTTTGCCCGAACCTTTTATTCTGTTTTTGGTTCGCCGGGATGCCCCCTTTTTGCCTGGACTCTCTTCTTTTTTTTTGTCCAGCGGGTCACTTTCAAGCAAAGTATTTTTTAACTGCGTCCGTGTTCACCGGGGATGCAAAGTCTTCACCATCCATCGTGGATAACAACAAAGCTCCTCCCGAGAAGACCTTGCTGACGACGTACAGACCTTCGTAATTCGGAGTCCACTTGCCCCGGTGATCGGAGTGTGGAGGAAGAATCTTCTTCAGGACGAGATCACTCGTCTGAAAGCTTCTAGGACGCACCTTCTTATCATAAGCTTTCTTCATTCGGCTTTGGTACAGACGACCAAACACAATCGATGCTAACCTCTTCTCGTCCATCAGGCTGAGTTGGTTCAGTTGGTTCGTAATCCATTCTGCCTCGTCGAGTTTCACATCAACCAAAACTCGCAAAGAAGGGATCTCCACTTCTAACGGTAGGACTACTTCCATACCATACACCAAGGAGAAAGGAGTTGCCCCGATTGAAGTATGTACCGTCGTACGATAACCGTGCAGTGCAAATGGTAGCATCTCGTGCCAGTCTTTGTAGGTCACAACCATCTTCTGAACAATCTTCTTTATGTTCTTATTGGCCGCTTCAACGACGCCATTCATCTTCGGCCGGTAAGGAGATGAGTTGTGGTGTTCAATCTTGAAACTCTGGCACAACTCCTTCATCATCTTGTTATTCAGATTCGAACCATTATCGGTAATGATCCGCTCGGGAATTCCATAACGACAGATGATGTCCCTCTTTATGAATTTAGCCACCACCTGCTTGGTCACATTAGCATACGAGGCTGCCTCCACCCACTTGGTGAAGTAGTCGATAGCTACCAGAATGAAGCGATGACCGTTATATGCAGTGGGCTCGATCTTGCCTATCATGTCGATGCCCCACATGGAGAACGGCCACGGGGAGGACATGACATTCAACGGGCACGGAGGCACATGAACTTTATCAGCATAAATCTGGCATTTATGACATCTCTTCGCGAATTTAAAACAATCCGACTCCATCGTCAACCAGTAATATCCTGCTCTCAGGATCTTTCTTGTCATAGCATGCCCGCCGGCGTGGGTACCAAATGTGCCTTCATGGACTTCTTCCATGAGCATACTTGCCTCTTTCTCATCTACACATCTGAGTAGCACGAGATCGTGGTTTTTCTTATACAACACTCCATCAGGATTGAGATAAAAGTTTCCAGACAGCCTCCTCAGAGTCTTCTTATCCTGGGTTGACGCACCCGCAGGATACTCCTTAGTCATAAGGAAAGTCTGGATGTCATGGAACCAGGGCTTGCCGTCGACGGCTTCCTCGATTGCAAAGACAAATGCAGGTCTATCAAGACGCGAAAGGACAATTCTTGGAGCCTCATTCCAAAAATTGACTTTATACATTGAAGCCAACATGGCTAAGGCATCAGCCATCTGATTTTCCGCTCTGGGCACATGATGGAGTTCCACTCGATCAAAGAACGGAAGTAGCCTTCTGGCATAGTTCATGTACGGCACCAAATTTGATTGACGAGTCTCCCACTCCCCTTTAATCTGGTTAATCACAAGCGCCGAGTCACCATATACATCTAGGTTCTTGATTCTCAAATCAATTGCTTCTTCTAGACCCATGATGCATGCTTCGTACTCCGCCTCATTATTAATGACTGGAAATGTCAGTCTCGCAGTGAACGGGATGTGGGATCCGTGGGGAGTCGTGATGATAGCCCCGATGCCACTTCCATAGGAATTAACCGCCCCATCGAATATCAATTTCCACTAAGATTTCCTATCTGGCCCCTCGTCGGGCAACGATTCATCCCAAACCTTCGCTTTGAGAAACATGATATCCTCATCAGGGAATTCAAATTTCATCGGCTGGTAATCCTCGATCGGCTGTTCGGCCAGGTATTCAGACAATACGCTTCCCTTGATGGCCTTCTGGGACACGTACTGAATATCATATTCCGTCAACACCATTTGCCATCTGGCAATCCTGCCTGAAAGAGCCTGCTTCTCGAAGACGTACTTGATCGGATCCATCTTCGAAATTAGCATGGTGGTGTGATTGAGCATGTACTGTCGTAGACATTTGGCAGCCCAGGCTAGTGCACAACACGTCTTCTCCAGCATCGAGTAGCGATATTCACAGTCCGTGAACTTTTTACTCAAGTAATAAATGGCATGCTCTTTTCTACCCGTCTCGTCGTGCTGACCGAGAACACACCCCATACTATTCTCAAGAACTGTCAAGTACATGATTAGAGGCCGTCCAGCCACTAGGGGTATCAAGATTGGAGGTTCCTGCAGATACTGTTTTATCTTATCGAATGCCTTCTGGCAATCCTCGTTCCAAGTAATCGCCTGATCTTTCTTTAAAAGCTTGAACATTGGTTCACACGTGGCCGTGAGCTAAGAGATAAACCTTGCAATGTAGTTTATTCTACCCAGAAAACCACGAACTTATTTTTCAGTTTTCGGCGCTGGCATTTCTTGAATGGCTTTTATTTTCGCAGGATCAACCTCGATGCCTCGTTCACTCACGATAAACCCCAGGAACTTTCCGGACCGTACTCCGAAAGTACATTTGTTAGGATTCAGCCTCAACCTGAACTTCCTAAGCCTCTCAAAAAGCTTCAATAAGTTGACCAGATGCTCTTCCTCCGTTTGGGACTTCGCAATCATGTCATCAACATAGACCTCAATCTCATGATGAATCATGTCATGAAACAAAGTCACCACTGCTCGTTGGTAAGTGGCCCCTGCGTTCTTCAGACCGAAGGGCATTACCTTGTAGCAAAATGTTCCCCATGGAGTGATAAACGTTGTTTTCTCCATGTCCTCCAGCGCCATCTTGATCTGATTGTAATCGGAGAAGCCATCCATGAACGAAAACACGGAGAACTGGGCTGTGTTGTCGACCAACACATTGATATGAGGCAACGGGAAATCATCTTTAGGGCTCGCCCTATTCAAATCCCGATAATCGACGCACATGCGTACCTTACCGTCCTTCTTCGGTATAGGCACTATGTTGGCGACCCACAGAGGGTAAGTGGTGACCGCTAAGAAGCCAACATCAAGCTGTTTTTGCACTTCTTCTTTGATCTTAACGGCCATATCTGGTCGTGTCCTCCTAAGCTTCTGCTTAGCGGGAGGACAATCTTCTCGCAGCGGCAAGTGATGGACCACGATGTCTGTATCAAGTCCGGGCATATCTTCGTATGACCAAGCAAAGACGTCACTATACTCTCTTAGCATCTCGACCAATCTCTGCTTGACATCACTCTGTAATGCAGCCCCTATCCTGACGTTTCTGACGAGCTCTTCAGAACCCAGGTTCACAATTTCGATCTCCTCTTCATGAGGCAGAATAACTTTTTCCTCTTGTTTCAACAAGCGGGCCAACTCTTCAGGAAGGTCTTCGTCTTCATCAATCTCTTCTTTGGCTTGATAGATCGGGCAATCGAAATCGAAGTGAGACGTAGAAGGTCCAGAGTCGATGTCATCTGTTATGTGGATCCTACAATAACAAGGGTTAAGTTTAAAACAAGGATGTGCAGGTTAGCACAAACCCCATTGCCATTTTACTGTTTTTCAAAACAAATATAAAACAGGAATAACAGAGATCACAATATTTGAATACGAAGAAAACGCCTTTGATTTATTAACGAAATGCATGTACATAATCCAACAAGGCCCTGACAATAAAACCGCTATGCCCCGAGTAGGACACAGGGTTATACAATGATTGGAAAAAGTAAATCATTACTCTTCACTTGTCATCTGGATGATATCCTTGATGGTCCAATTGTTGAGGCCCTCGCCCGACTTGCTTGGCTGAATCCAAGAGTCGAGGTCACAATCGCTATACCCGCTGTCTTCAGACACCGCGTTGATGCTTTCGAAAATCACTCCGCCCCTGGTAAATTGGATCGGCCCTTTACCTCGAGACGCACTGCTAGACGAAGAAGAAGAAGCTTCAGCTTCGGGAGAATATCCCAACCCAAACTTATCCTGCTTGTTGGGTATCTCCAAAACTCGCCCCCAGCCTGGGGTAGATCCAGCTTGGACGACGGCCTGAGCTTCTTTGAATGAGGAGAGATTCATCTCTGGCTTTTCTGTGACTACAGGAGCTACTTCTTTTACTTTGACAGCTTCGAACGCTTGGCATAGAGTCTCATGGATTTCGCCATCCGTCTCCATATACTTAAAGGACGACAAATGGCTCACCATTATGTCTTCCTCGCCACACACGGTTACGATGCTTCCCCCGACAGCGTATTTGAGCTTTTGGTGCAACGTGGAGGTCACGGCACCAGCATCATGGATCCATGGCCGGCCCAAGAGACAACTGTAGGCAGGCATGATGTCCATAATATAAAAGACCGTGTTGAACGTTTCTGGACCGACTTGGATCGGCAGGGTCACCTCCCCGAAAACGTGGCATTTAGTTCCGTCGAACGCCTTCACAACCAGATCACTGGGTGTGCAGATCACTCCACGAGTATCCAACTTCATTAATGCCTTCTTCGGAAGAACATTAAGCGACGAACCCGTGTCCACCAGTACGTGTGACATGATTGTGCCCCTACACTCTATCGAGATGTGCAGGGCGCTATTGTGATTCCTCCCTTTTGGCGTCAACTCTAAGTCTGTGAACCCTAGCCCATTGCCAGCGTTTACGTGGGCTACCACCTCCTCTAGCTGATTCACCGATATTTCTTGCGGTACGTAGGCGGTGTTCAACACCTTCAGCAGCGCGTTGCGGTGTGCTTCAGAACACAACAACAAGTTGAGAATGGAAATCTTCGAGGGCGTTTGATGGAGATGGTCTACAATCTTGTAGTCACTCTTTTTAATCAACCGCATAAACTCCTCGGCATCTTTAACAAGAAAATCTGTCTCTACCCCACACGGGACTTCTTCAACGACTTTATTTTTCCCTTTATCGGCCGCATCAGCTCTGACCGCTTTATCCTCCACGATCTCTGGCGGTGCAAATACTCTTCCGCTGCGAGTAATACTACTGATTCTTGCAAGACTCTCCACAGTCGACCCATACGGTTCTAGCTCTAACCTTTGTTCGTTACAATAGACTTCAGCCCCATAATGCCACGGAACAGCGTTAGTGCTCTCGAAAGGTATTGGCCCAACTTTAGTGATAGTGATTATGGGCGGCCTGGGCGCAACAATGGTTATTGGCCGGCGAGGGATGGTGATGGTGGCGACTTCATCGGCCTGCTTCAGCACTACTTCTCCTGATCCACTTTCAGCCCTCCGGCTAAACTGCAGAATCCCCTCAGTCATCAGACTTTGAATTCCTTCTACCAACTGCTCACATCCATCAGAATGTGTAGCACAGTCCATGCATAGTTCTCCGCACCCTGGAAAGAACCCTCTTTTTAGCAACTTAGCTTTAACGAAGCTAAGCGGTGTCTTTAGGTCTCTGACATCAGTCAACAGATCTGTACTCTCTTCTTCGATAATGGCGTTCACTTCACCTCCCCTATGATTCGGCATAGGATTCTTCGTGACATTGGGCACATTATCGGAGAAGTTGATGATCTTGGCATCCACCAAGTCCTGCACCTTGTGCTTGAAGGCTTTGCAGTTTTCGATTGTGTGGCCTGGTGCCCCTGAGTGGAAATTGCAAGTGGCATTTGCGTCGTACCCCGGTGGAGGTGCCCCTGTCAAGGGAGCCATCGTCCTCTTCTGGACCAACTGAAGCTGAAGCAAGGTCTGCAAGAGTTGCGCGTACGACATGGGCGGTGCCTCGAAGTGACGGTTTGCCAAAGATGCCTGATTCTGGTACTTTCTATATCCCTGTTGATTCGGTTGTTGCTGCTGTTGCGGAGCCGCTGGGATATTTATACTGGCTATCTGCTGCTGAGGGCCTTTGCCCTTCCTTCGAGCGTTGGTCACAACGCTCGTTTCTCCTTCTCGCCGTTTACCAGCATAAGGTTTCTTTCCTCCTCCTCCAGCTGAGGATGACTCACCTTGAATTTTCCCGATCTTGATTCCATTCTCGATGTGCTCGCCCATGATAATGAGAGCTGAGAACGTCCCAGACATACCGCTGACTAACTTTTCATAGTAAACCCCTGGGAGGGTAGCTACAAACATCTGCACGAGCTCTCATTCAACCATCGGCGGCTGAACCCTGGCTGCCAACTCACGCCACCGCTAGGCGTACTCCTTAAACCCTTCATTATTCCTCTGCGACAGGTTCTGCAGCTGGACTCGGTTCGGGGCCAAGTCGCTGTTGTACTGGTAGTGGTGCACAAACGCTTCAGCAAGATCCTTCCAGGTGCGCACGCTAGTGGGCTCTAGACCCATGTACCATTCGAGGGATGGCCCGAAAAGACTGTCTTGGAAGAAGTGCATCAGCAGCTTCTCGTCTTCGGAATAAGCAGACATCTTCCTGTAATACGATCTCAGGTGGACACGAGGGCAAGTGGTGCCCTTATATTTCTCAAAGTCAGGTACCCTGAACTTAGGAGGTACCTTGAAATCAGCAATTAATCCCAGCTTGGACATATCAACGCCCAAAGTATTCTGATTCTCAATATCTCTCATTTTATCTTCAAGTGCCTTGAATCTAAGCCGTGCTTCAGCATTCAGCTCTCCTTCAGCACCCTTCTGAGAGAACACATCATCTTGGTGATCCTCAAGCCATGGCTGAGGCACAAACAAATTCCCGACGCCTGCATTGTCGTTGCCCGGCCCGACATTAACATTAGCTCCCAGACTCCCATTACCGACGCCCGTCGTATTGTGTCCGATGTTGGCCATCACATTGCCGTGAGCACTGTCGTTGCCCCCGGCCACGGGGACACCATTCTGCGGAGTTTCAACTGGTGGAGGAGCAGGCACGATCCCACCGTGGAGCACGCCGTTGCTATCAACCCTGGAGATCAAAGGCTGAACCAAAGTTCTGAGTTGATCTTGGCCGTTGGCGACCACTTGCATGAGCTCCATGAAGCGATCCATCCTTTCGCGGAGCTCCTGAACATCTGTTTGCACTTGATCCATGATTCTGGTCTGATTAGCTCTAGTCGGATAACGGTGAATCGGTCTCTGATCAATCCTGGAACCACCGGAAACAACCTGGGACAACCTGTAAACCTGAAAAACCTGGAAACGCTAAAGGGTTAGGAAAAACAACAAAATGCTCGTCATGAAAATGCTTCATGCAAATGCATGCGTGTGTCTGTGTGTTTGGGAGATCTCCCCCGATTCTAGTGCCTGGGTGCCAGTGCTGATAATAATAAGAAGAAGAAATCCGAGTCCAATCATGGGAACAACAATTTCATACATAAAGAAAGCCTATCAAGGCAGTACATAGCATCAACGAGTACAAGATGAATCAACAGCGTGACCTCAGCCAACAAGCCTGGTGATGGTCAGCATACAACAATGATCAAAACAAAAGGAATACAAATAGTCAAGTACGGCCACGAGCGCGATACTCTTCTAACAACTCCTTCGTCTCTGGATGATCTGGCAGAGTGAGTAACCCCTCGACGAGTAATTCCCTCTGCACAATGGTATACTGAAGTCCTTCGACCGAACTTTCCAATGCTCCTTCGCCGAAGCAATCATCTAATTTCCGCTTCTTGGACTCAAACGTCAGCTTGCGCTCCTTCAGGTTAGCGAAAGCTTTGTTGAGCTGGCATTCGGCGGCGTATCTGCAGGCGGTTTCTTCATCAAACCTCTTTTCACTGTCCTTCACCTGGGCTTCCAGCTTGGAGATCTGTAGCATCAGCTTATCTTTCTGCTCTTTCCTGGTGGCCAGGGAAGCCTTCCAGTGCTGGTTGAACTTGGATATTCTCCAATATGCCTCGTCCAAGTGCTGCTTCTTCGTAGCCAGTACGTCGTTGACAACTTTGAAGTCTCGACCCATGCGTTCTCGCTCGACTATCTGCTTAGTCAAGTCCGTACCTAGCTGGTTTACCAACTCTGTTTTCCTTTTGAAAGAATGAACGACTTCGTTCCTCTCGCTTCGGAGCTGAGCTAATTCCTTCTCCAGTTCTTCGTTCGCCCGCTTCAATTCATCCCGCTCAACTAACACCTGATTATGCTGCTGAATGGGCACAGTAGTAGGCTCTTCAATCATTGGAGGGCTTCCTGGCTTGGCATGAGGAAACGGCATCCCTATAGCATTTACTCTGGCTCTGATCCAAGTCGAATACGGAGGGTAGGCTTGATTGTTGCTTTTTCCCAGCCATGGCTTTCCTCGCTTACTGATACCATTCCACGCGCGCTGAAGCTTGGACAACAGATCCCCCTCTAGAATACCAGTGAGGTACAGAGATTCCTGTACCTCTTCATCCTTTGGCGGAGTTCTTAAAGCATACGCGAACTGTCGAACCAGCAACGACGGATTGTAGTTTATACATCCCTTCCTACGTATCAGAGGCACATTTGGAAACCCGCTGCAACTGAAGATCACCTCAGTACCCAACCTATCTCTGTCGAACTAGTCAATATCCTCTGTAGATAAACTCATCAGACGCTCAGGCCATTCAGTTGTGTCTGCAGACAAGACAAAAGGACCCCTCTTGGGCAGATTACTATCAAGCCATTTGTACAGCAAGGGTACGCAGCACGAGACATTCTTCCCCCTCCTGTTTTCGTTTTTATAGTGGACTGAATGATAGACAACTCCTATCAAGGTAGGGACTGGATTCCCTGAAGCAAAGATGTGAAACGCATCAAAGTCTACAAAATCGGGCATGTTGGGGAACAGAATGATGCCATATATGCACAGAGCGAGGATGGCATTGAACGCGACCCAACATCCGTCCTTGGCACACTGCTGAGCCTTACCCACTAGAAACTGCAAGGAGAACCCAGGAACCTTGTTCCGACTAGTCAATACTAACTCGGAGGCGTCCAGATGAAGTGAAGGAGCTAAACCAGCCAGATCAGGCTCAGCATCCATGTGAACGAAAGGCATCTGCCTCTTGATAGGCACACCTAGCAAATCAACATATTCTTCCAGCGTAGGTGCGAGAACAAAGTCCTGAAAAGTGAAACATCTCAGCGGAGGGTCGTAGAACTGCAGCAGAGCGTGCAACCCATTCAACTCGAACACAGCAGGCTTATGAACCAAACTGAGCAACCTGCCGTAGGATTTTCTGAACTCATCCTTCACAGAATCATCTGCTAGAGCTATCAAACCAGTCAGCTTAACCACATCGGGGGCAGGGAACTTGTAAGCCACGGTCTTTCTCAGATAGCCCATAACAATACAATAGGAGGCAAGAAATCCTGGATCGGGGAAAACGGTACCTGCAACACAGACACACGTTAATGAAATGCAAATGAATATGCAAACTAATGCAAAATGCAATCATGCAATAGGAGGCCAAGGCAACGGCTGCTGTGGAGATTATGTATCAACAAAACCATAATCCTGCTCTATCAAGCACAACCACTGATAAGAAGAAAACCCCGGTGTAGGATCACAAATCCGATCTGCCAAGAGCCACCATCTGATAGGGCCATATACACAGGATCATAATTCTGCTCTGTCAAGAACAAATGTCTGATAATAAGGACATCGGATGTAGGATCAAGAAATATCCGCTGGTGAGGTCTTCAGACCCCAATCAAAAATCTGCTCTATCAAGAACAAACATACAGCTGCTGATGAGATCTTCAGATCCCAATCAAAAATCTGCTCTATCAAGAACAAACAACACATCTGATGATAAGATCCTCTGATCAAAACCTTCTCTATCAAGAACAGATACACATCTGATGATAAGATCCTCTGATCAAAACCTGCTCTATCAAGAACAGATACACATCTAATGATAAGATCCTCTGATCAAAACCTGCTCTATCAAGAACAGACAAATCTGCAACTGAGAAACCCCGGTACCAACAAAACTGATTCACTGTCAAGAAAACCAGGTAGTCTGAAGGTCACGGTTTCCTGCAATAAACCCAACCCTGCTCACAGGTATGGACCTAAACTGACTCAAGTTCGGCATCCTATGCATTCATCAGTGTCACAAACATTCAAGAGGGGTGATACGATACCCAGAAGGTGTGGCATCACCAGCTCATGAAGCGGCCTCACTCGGCTGAATCACAAATGATCGGTCCCCAAAGTCGACAATCCACCAAACCAGAAACCGTCTCAACCCAAAGGGTTGAAAGAGAAGCCAACCGGATGAACCTCGTCTGAGCATGGATTTCATGAGACACTAGTGCCTGCAAAGCAAGCACGCGCCCACTAATTTCCACAACTATTTCTATGGTGCACTCAAGCCTGGGTCTGGCTTCTCACTCATCAGAATGCCCCTTCCCACAACAGCACAGATAATCATATCATACTGAAAATAAAATGCAGGAAATAAAGTGCGAGAAGTAAAATGCGATAAATAAACGCAACCCAACAAGTAAACATACAAGCGTTAGGATTGACTCGCATAGGGAACCATTGGAGTCGCCAGCAGAGTCGCCAGCTGTCGCTTGCGCGAAAATAAGGTGCCGGCACAACAGAAGAGTCGCCACCTTTCATTATTTATCCCTTAGCGCGGGAAAGGAAATGATCGGAAAAACCTGACGAAAAAGGGTAAGACAAAGTCGTCGCAACCATTGTCTGGATTCAGGAGTCGGTTACGCAAGGGGAAGGTATTAGCACCACTCACGTCCGTCGTACTCGACGGGATCCACGCTTGTTGTGTTTACTTGGACGGGTTGGTTTAATCTATGTACCTATCAAGGCTGGATTAAAACAGAAAAGAAAAATGACTCGACAAAGCGTCACACTTTATGCCTACGTATTCTCATCAGAGAACGAGAAATCAGAGTCAACGTAGTTCGACCTACGAAGGGTTATGGGGAAGGTAGCTCGCCAATACATCAGTACTGTGCCTACGTACTCTCAACAGGTATGAGAGATCAGAGCTCACGTAGTTCGGGACACTACGCTTTATTTCCTGTCTTTTACGAAAGAAGTGTTTTTTATTGTGTTTGCGATTTCAATCGCACTAGAGACTATGACCTGAGAGTGAATGCGTCGCATGTCACCCAAAGGGTACCATACTAAACATCCAGACTGTGGAAAAGAAACTCTCCCACAATCCTTTCTCAGATAGCTTAAGGCTCGTAACGTACGAAAGAAATCATTCATGATTACTGTATCTTAAACTGTTTTGAGGTGAGAAGAGAATAGGCCCAACTAGGAGGGAGACTATCAAGTCCTACTGTTGTCATGCCAAGGATTCATCCTATGGTTGAGGTTTGAACAGGGAACTCCTGGAAGTTGTCATGCATAGGTTTCAACCTAAAGTTCTATCATCAATTCCTTATCAAAGGAAATGAGAGTCCTAAGGGATCATGTCAATGATACACCAAAGTAGACGAAGCATCAGCTTAACAGTAAAATGCATGCAATGCAAGTGAGGGAGGAAATGTGTGTGGGGCTTCAGCCTCCACAAGCTCATCTCAACCTCAAGCCAGAATGGATAACAGTAATCATAATGAAATATAAAACAACATGCTATCAAGCAATATACAGTAAACTGCAATCATACAGATAAAATGAAATGAAATGCCATCAGGAAAACAAACCACATGGGCAAGGGAGCTGGGCTCTACCAAATACCCGCAAGCAAAGCCACACAGTAACAATACAAGCAGAGGGAACAACTCAACCTCTAGTGCAATCATGCTCCTAGATTCTACTTAGTCTAGATATGGACTTATTCTAATGCATCAAGCAAGTCAAACAAAACATGTCAATACAGAAAAGAAAAAGATAAGAAAGCAACTCCTCTCTCAACTCCAAGCTTCAGCTCTTCCAACAGCAACTCAGTCTTCAGACTTCAATCACTCTTGACAAATACCAGTTTGCTTTTCCAGGTTTCAACTCTTCAACATAAGTCTCAACTTATCCTCTCTGAGCTTCAGCTCCTTGATCAGCTCCACCTTCAGGCTTCACTATTAACCACAAGTACCAACTTGATCTCCTTCAGGGTCTCCAAGTATCAAAGTAAGTATCAACTTCCTTTGTTCTTCAAGCTTCAGCTCTTCAGAACAATCTTCAATCACTTAGAAGTGTCAACTTCATCCTTCAGTCTTTACTTCATCTTCAGGGGTCTTCAAGTGTCAACTTGCTCTTGTTGCTCTTCAAGCTTCAGCTGGAATGGCAATACTCAAGGATTCATCCTCTTCAATGAAGTCTTCATCTTCAAACTCAAGCTCAACATCTCTCAAGATAATCAAACCAGAGGAAATCACTTACTGGATAAGCTGGGACATTGAACTGCTTACTGACCACCAAAGGTGACCTATAAGGGTTCAACATCAAAGGAATGGTCCCCTCAAAAGTTCTACTTCCTAGGTACAATCACATATCCCTCCAAAGGAGAGAGGTGAATACCATGGAAGGACTTTGAATCATAGGGAGGAATGGAGGTGAAAGATACCATCCATGTTTAAGAAAGAAGTTAACTATGTCTAAACTCTTCCTAGTCCCTAACCCTAAAACAATCAACAAATTAAACAAGATCAAGCTCTCAAGCTCCTCAATGCTCCTCAATGCTCTTACTATGCTCCTCAATGATCCTCAGAACAAAACCAAGCTCTCCAAGCCCACAAAGCAAAGCAAACAAAAATACAAGCCCACAAGGGCAACACAAACAATCATCAACTACAAAAATCATCTAAAAATAGTATACTACTATATTAAAACCTAATATAATTTCTAAGGGATCCTACATACCTACCCTTAATACCCTTATATGCCCCAATACCTATATTGTGGACCTATGTTAAGGATTAACCTAATTCTGCACAACCTAATGTCATCTAATCAAAGCTAACCCAAAATTCATCACAAAATTATGAAAAATATCCAGGGGGGAGCTAATGTCCTAATCTAACTATCCTAAAAATAATGGCTTAAAAATATTAAGGGAACTACCTAAACAAAATTCTACAAATTCATGTATCAACATAAAAGAATTAAAAAGCTATTAAAATAGAAAATGCACAAAAAATATTAAAAATGCATGAAATGCAAATATTTTTATTTGATAATTTTCTAGACATTATTATGAAATGGGAGAAAAAATTCCCACTTAAAAATCATTGTTTTTCCATTTATTATGATTTTTCAAAGTTTAACCTAAAATGGAGAAAATAAAATGAAAATATGAAATGAGGTGGTGTATCTAGTAACCAGATGCAGTTCAAATTAACAATGGGCTAAAAATGGGGGGTGAAGGTAGTCATGCGCGCTGGGCCCAATCATTATCAGAAAATAAATTAGAAAATGAAAAGAAAAATAAAAATGAAACGGTGTAAGTAGCAACCAAATACAGTGCATTTCAACCATGGGCCAGGATTGGGGGTGTGGATAGTGGACAAAACACTCAGGCCCTAGAACTTATTTTAATGAAACGGGGCGTTTCATCCTAGTTTCAGATTCCCTCTCAAACTGGAATTAAATCGTGGCCACTGGATCAGGGAATAGTCAATGGTCAGCTCACAATCCAACGGTCATGCTTCATCTTCTTCCTCTAGCTAGGGTTTGCTGCAATTCCTCCATGGAAACAGAGCTCCATACACAAACTTCCATCCATTCGTGCTCTCTCATTTCTTGCTCAAAATTAACAATACAAAGCACTAACATACTCCATTTTTCATGCTGAACACAACCATAACCCTAGATTACACTGAAACCTCCTCCAACATGAAACACGATTCAAGATTGAAATTATGGTCAATCCTCAACTTCAACAATTCTTGGATTTTCATGCATCAGAATATTCACCAACTCACACTGAATGAAATTAGCTATCTAACATGAATTATATCTCACTATACCACGAGTTCTTGATCATCAAAGAAATGGTGTCCAATACTCAACCTTCATCAATTGCTCTCTAACTCTCCAAAATCCATCACCTATGTGTCTCTAACCTTTCTACACTAACAATTCTACCTAGCAATGCATAAATTATGGTGTAGTGAAGAATTTGCAAACCTGGTATTTCTTGATCAACCGATGATGAAAACCCTCACTTCAAGCCTTGAAACACTTCAGAAAGTTTCCTTGGATGCTAATCTTACTACTGTTTGCAAAAGATTTGATGGAGGAAGCTTCAATCTCAGAATTCGATTCTGACTTGCTACCTTGAAAGTTCAATCACCAACTCTTCAATTCACCATGGATTTGCTCTCAAATTGATCTGCACAGCTTCACTATCATCAATGGAGTGTGTATGAATGGAAAGAATGAATGGAAATGGTTCAGAATAGGGAATTCACTTTCAACTTGCAATGGAAGCAATTGAAATGACCAACTCTCTCTTCTCTCAAATCTTACACCAACCTTGCATCTGAGCAAGTTCTATATGTTATATATAGTGGTTTAGAATCATCTAGAATCATCTAGGACCTTCCAATGAGAAATTGGAAATCTCATGTCATGACATTATGAATTCACTTCTCATCATGTGCTATCTCATGCCAAGCCTCTTGTAACCACCAATTCTGACTTGAAATTCTCCCCACATGAGATGTATGGTGTGTTACAACCCTTAACTAACTTGTACATTGAGTTTTCTCATGCTTTGCTTTTATGCCTTAAGATGCAAGTAAGCCATTTCCAAAGCAGCCCTAAGATCTAGGCCTCAAATCAAAATTGTGGATGAACCATTGTTTTTAGAATGTCTTTTAGAGTCAAAATGACCTATTATATGACATGGTTTGGATGTATAACTTGGGATTTCCAATTTTCAATTTCAACTTATTTAACTTATGCCTCCATTTTAGGCCATTTTTATCACTTTTTGATACAAGGCTTTCAACATCTCATGACCTCCCTACTAGCCTTAAAACATCATTCTAAGCAAGTTTGATGTTGAAGATTTTTCCATTTGAAGCTTGGAAATAGGAGATATGGCCTTATGCTTGAAATGACCTATAACCTCCAAATGACCAAAATGCCCTTGACTTGTCAAAGCCATAAGTTGAGTTCTACAAATCCTATCAAGGACTTATAGTACTCTCTAGAAAGCTAAGAAGATGCTCTGCAACATTCATGGTGACCAAGAGTTCATAGGAATCATCCTACTAGGGAAAAAGTTGGATGCAAGTTGGGTGACTTTCAAGGACCCAGATTCACATACCTCAGATGACCTGTAATTTGTCAAAGCCATAACTTGAACTCTAAAAATCCTATCAAGGACTTCTAGTACTCAAATTAAATCTAAGAGCAAGCCCTACAAAATTCATGTTGTGGGGAAGATGAGATGACAATCACATCTTGAGCTACACTGCCTTGAAGATAGGGATCAAACTAGGGGATTTTACACTGTCAATCCTTAGAAACCCTAGCTTAAAACTTCTCAAACTCCTCAATCATGATGAGTTGGTCTAGGAATCATCCTTATAGCATCTCAATGCATCAATCCATGATCACATGGCTCTTGGATTAGGTCTCAACCCTTTCCAAATGATCAGTTGACCTAGGGTTGACCCAGTCAAACCCTAATTCCACCACTCATGGCTGAATCTTCTGAATTCTTGTACAATGACCTCTTTAAGCTTCATGATGGCTTTAAAGACATCTCATAAGCTCTCTCAAAGCTTCAAGTCCATCCTCATAGTCTCAGAATCATCTGAGGAGCTCCCACAACTCTCAAGTTATGAGACACACGCCCTTGGTTTCAACCAATCTCTTTGAGGATCTCTTGAGTTCTCTGACAAAGGTATCAAACTTTGACCATTTGAACAACTTTCTTGGCTAGCTTCAAAGTCTCATACAACTCTTACTGGGTAATCATACCTCTTGATTTACTGCACACATACCAATGAGGAGCAGATGATCAATACAATGAACACAAGCTTGGTAAATAAATGTTGGTCCAATTTTGGGGTGCAACAGGGGTGTATTCCCCGGATGTGACGAATATTGTCTGGATTGCTGGACCCAACCAGAGGGTTGCGCTGATTTGAAAAGAGGTATCCAAGACATGATAGATGAGGGGATTTTGCAATTTGATCGGACTGCTGCTGAGAAGCCTGTTGAGGCATTGTTTGAAAAGCAGGATGAGATTGCAACTGTTATGATCCCAAGGAAGACTATTACGATATCGGAACCCGCCAAGCGGCCGACTATCACAATAACAAAAGCAGGACCTGTTCATTTTGAGAGTACAAAAGCTGTTCCATGGACATATGGGTTAGAAGCGTACTGTAATGGAGAAAAGATTGAGGTGAATAGCCGACCGGCAGGGGCAGTTGACAATGTTGTTGGAACGGGAGGCATGACCCGTAATGGAAGAATCTTCACCACACCTAAAGTTGAAGCAGAGAAGATTGCTAAAGGCAAAGCCAAGGTGAATGAAGTGGACCATCCCAGTTGAAAGAGAAAGACACGTCGCTCAAGGACGTAGAAGAGTTCATGAGGCTAATTCACAAGAGCGATTATAAGATTGTTGAGCACTTACAACAGACACCCTCAAAAATTTCAATCCTATCTTTGTTGCTTTGTTCTGAGGCTCACCGAAATGCTTTTTTGAAGATATTGGACATGTCATTTGTACCTCAGGAGGTTTCTGTCAACCAGCTAGAGGGGGTACTGGCGCATGTCAATGCTGGACATAGTTTGGGTTTCACTGATTTTGATCTAACACCCAGAGGCCGAGAGCATAATATGGCTTTGCACATATCGGTGGAATGCCGGGGCACCGTAATGTCGCACGTTCTTGTGGATACCGGATCATCTCTGAATGTATTGCCTAAGAAGGCTATGATGAAGTTAGATATCCGGGGAATTATTTGCACGCCAAGTGACTTGGTTGTGAGGGCGTTTGATGGAACGAGAAGGTCGGTGTTTGGATCGATAAGGTTGCCATTGCAGGTCGGGCCGGAAATATTTGACACTAAATTTTATATCATGGATATTCATCCAGCTTATAGTTGTTTACTTGGGCGTCCATGGATACACTCTGTAGGGGCTGTGACGTCCATGCTGCATCAGAAGCTTAAGTTAGAAGCCGGTGGTGGCATCGTTACTATTTGTGGGGAAGAGGACATCTTGGTCAGTCATCTCTCATCATTCAAGTACGTTGAGGTGGATGGAGAAATCCACGAAACACCTTGCCAAGCCTTCGAAGGGTTGCAAATCAAAGACGAGTCCAGTGTTCCCAGCAAAGTGCCAGAGGTTGCTGTGGCTTCGTACAAAGACGCTCGAGCGTTGGTTCAGACTGGTGAGACCAAGGGTTGGGGTCAAGTGTTGGAAATTCCTGTCAAGATGGACAAGTTTGGTTTGGGGTATCGCCCTACATCGTCACCTTTCGCATCAGGCGCGCCCAAGTTCAAAGGACCGGTGGTGATTACTCCAAAGGGAGTCTGCTTTGAGACGGTTAATGTTGTTTCCGACTCTGAAGACGGAGATAGTGATTATGACATGGACGCGTGGATCAAGCCTAGCGTGCCAGGACAAAGTCTCTGCAACTGGTCCATCCGGGAAATTGTCCCAGTGACTACAAAACAGTAATGATTTGTTTTCTTGATTATTGTATAATCCTGTGTCCTACCCGGGGCACAATGATTTTGTTTTAGGGCCACCTGCTTATGTGTATGCATTGTTTAATCATTAAATAAAGGCGTTTTTCTCATACAAATTTTGTGTTCCCTGTTTTTCTTGTTTTTATTTTAACAATAAATGGCAACGTGGTTATGAGCTTTGTTTGCACTCATTTGAAGCATTTAACCATTTCCTTTGCAGGATTCATATTTCAGATGACACCAAACACGAACTTCCTATGACTCGCTTTGACTTCAAGCACCCGGTATTTCAAGCTAAGGAAGAGATTGTTGAGAATAGTGACTTCCCAGTGGAGTTGACTCGACTGTTGAAACAGGAAGAAAGAATCATTCTGCCTCATCAGGAAGAGATTGAGATTATCAACATGGGGTCCGAGGGAGTTGTCAGGAACATCCGGATAGGGGCTGCACTGTAAAGCAACATCAAGCAAGGTCTGATTGAGATGTTGCAAGAGTACAGTGATATCTTTGCTTGGTCGTACGAGGATATGCCAGGGTTGGATACTGACATGGTTGTTCATCGTCTGCCATTACGAGAAGAATGTCCGCCTGTTAAGTAGAAACTTAGAAGAACCAGACCAGATATGTCTGTGAAGATTAAGGAGGAAGTTCAGAAACAGTGGGATGCTGGTTTCCTTGCTGTTACAACTTATCCATCATGGGTCGCCAATATAGTACCGGTACCAAAGAAAGACGGTAAGGTGCGGATGTGCGTAGACTATCGTGATTTGAATAGGGCGAGCCCAAAGGACGACTTTCCGCTTCCTCATATCGATGTGCTGGTCGATAACACTGCTTAACTCTCCGTGTTCTCCTTCATGGATGGCTTCTCGGGTTACAATCAGATAAAAATGGCGCCAGAAGACATGGAGAAAACAACCTTCATTACTACCTGGGGAACATTTTGCTACAAAGTGATGCCCTTTGGTTTGAAGAACGCTGGGGCAACATATCAACATGCTATGACGACGCTCTTTGATGACATGATGCATAAAGAGATCGAGGTTTATGTTGATGATATGATTGCCAAATCCCAGACGGAGGAAGAGCATTTGGTTAATCTGCTGAAATTGTTCAAGAGGCTTAGGAAAATCAGGCTGAGGCTGAATCCTAACAAGTGCACATTTGGGGTGAGATCCGGTAAACTATTGGGGTTTATTGTGAGCGAAAAAGGAATTGAGGTTGATCCTGATAAGATAAAAGCAATACAGGAAATGCCAACGCCTAAAACAGAAAAAGAAGTGCGTGGGTTTTTAGGGAGGTTGAACTACATTGCTCGGTTCATATCTCACCTAACCGCTACATGCGAGCCATTATTCAAATTGTTGAAAAAGAATCAGGCTGTGACCTGGAATGAAGATTTTCAAAGGGCGTTCGAAAAAATAAAAGAATATTTGCAGGAACCTCCAATATTGATACCCCCAGTAGCCGGGAGACCATTGATTATGTATTTGACGGTTCTTGAAGAAAGCATGGGTTGTGTTCTCGGTCAACATGACGAGACTGGACGTAAAGAGCATGCGATTTACTACTTGAGTAAAAAGTTCACAGATTGTGAATCCCGTTACTCAATGCTCGAAAAGACATGTTGTGCGCTAGCCTGGGCTGCCAAACGTTTGAGACAATACATGTTAAACCATAAAACCATGCTAATTTCAAAGATGGATCCGATCAAATACGTATTTGAAAAGCAAGCACTCTCCGGGAGGATTGCCCGATGGCAGATGGTGCTGACAGAATATGATATTCAATATGTTTCTCAAAAGGCTATCAAAGGTAGTGTTCTGTCAGAGTACCTAGCGGAGAAGCCAATTGAAGATTATCAACCAATGAGGTTTGATTTTCCTGACGAGGATATCATGTAGTTGAAAATGAAAGATTGTGATGAGCCATTGCCGGATGAAGGTCCAGAATTGGGTTCCAAATGGCAACTGATATTTGATGGCGCTGTTAACTCCTACGATAGTGGAATAGGGGCAATTATCACTACTCTTCAAGGGACGCACATTCCCTTTACTGCCAGATTGACCTTTCCAATTACCAATAATGAGGCTGAATATGAGGCGTGCATCATGGGTCTTGAGGAGGCTATTGATTTGAGAATCAAATATCTTGATGTATACGGGGACTCTGCTCTAGTGGTCAACCAGATTAAAGGAGAATGGGAGACGCGACAGCCCAATCTGATACCCTATATGAATTATGCAAGGAGATTGTTGCCTTTCTTTGACAAAGTAGAATTACATCACGTGCCACGAGCAGAAAATCAGATGGCCGACGCTCTCGCGACTTTGTCTTCAATGTATAAAGTTAACTTCTGGAATGAGGCTCCCAGGATTGTTATCTCTCGCCTTGATAGACCCGCCTTCATATTCGCCATTGAGGAAACATCCGATGGCAAACTGTGGTATTTCGATATCCAGAATTTCCTGAAGAACCAAGAGTATCCGGCTAGGGCGTCCAGTCGAGATCAGAAGACTCTTAGGAGATTGGCTGGCAATTTCTATTTGAATCCGGATGGCGTCTTGTACAAGAGAAACCACGACTTGGTGTTGTTGCGATGTATGGACGAGAAAGAGGCTAGGTTGCTCATGGAAGAGATCCAAGAAGGTACATTTGGTACGCATGCTGGTGGACATGCAATGACGAGAAAACTGTTGCGGGCAGGTTACTATTGGCTAACGATGGAAACCGATTGTTTCAAGTTCGCGAAGCGGTGTCATAAATGTCAAATTTATGCGGACAAAATTCATGTGCCTTCGAGCCCTTTGAATGTTATGTCATCACCGTGGCCTTTCTCGATGTGGGGAATTGATATGATTGGCAAGATTGATCCCACGGCATCAAACGGACACCGGTTCATTTTGGTAGCTATTGATTACTTCACCAAATGGGTGGAAGCAGCGTCATATGCTAATGTCACCAAACAAGTGGTAGCCAGATTTATCAAAAGAGATATTATCTGCAGATATGGAATCCCAGAGCGGATTATCACCGACAACGGTTCAAAATTGAATAACAAGATGATGAAAGAGCTGTGTCAGAATTTCAAGATCGAGCATCGCAACTCTTCTCCTTATCGGCCCAAGTTGAATGGCGCTGTCGAAGCGGCCAATAAGAACATAAAGAAGATTGTTCAGAAGATGGTTGTGACTTACAAGGAATGGCATGAGATGTTGCCTTTTGCTTTGCACGGTTATTGTACGATGGTACGCACATCAACCGGGGCAACTTCTTTTTCACTGGTATATGGTATGGAGGCTGTCCTACCATTGGAGGTTGAGATTCCTTCTCTGAGGGTTTTGCGTGATGTCCAATTAGATGAGGCAGAATGGGTAAAAGATAGACTGAACCAGCTCAGTTTAATGGATGAGAAGATATTGGCTTCTCTAGCATATGGTCGGTTGTATCAGAGCCGGATGAAGAAAGCTTACGATAAGAAGGTATGCCCTCGAAGCTTTCAGACGGGCGATCTTGTGTTGAAAAAGATTCTCCCGCCGCAACCGGATCACAGGGGCAAATGGACTCCCAACTACGAGGGTCCATATGTCGTCAGAAAGGTTTTCTCTGGAGGAGCCTTGTTGTTATCCACCATGGATGGTGAGGACTTTACGTCTCCTGTGAATTCGGACGCAGTTAAAAAATACTTTGCTTAAAGTGACCCGCTGGACAGAAAAAAGAGAGTCCAGGCAAAAATGGGGCATCCCGGCGAACCATAAAAAAGGAATAAAAGGTTCGGGCAAAAGTTAGGGATAAAATTGAAAAACGTACACCCGCGAAGTTGAAAACATGAAAGGGGCAACTTCGGAAAAAAAGGGTATCCCGGTGAATTGAAAACCTGCAAAGGGCGATTCACGCAAAAGTTAGGGATTGAAAAAAGCAAATGACTGCGGTCCGAACTTGATACTGCATTGCTTGGTGGTTTGGGAATACCTGAGGGTCGTTCATCTAAAACAATCTCTTCCGAAGATCGAGTATCGGGAAAGCGCCAGAATCGGGCGAGTCATAGGAGAATCAGCTCATGGTGTTTGTCTGTACCACGTTGCCGACATGAATATCAAATTTGTTTTGTATCTTTCTTTGTGCTTCTTGTGCATATATTGTTTTTTGCTTGTGCGTAACTTCCTCTTTTCAGGAGTTACATCCAGTGTACAAAGCTTTACCTATTTACAGACCCATTCAATAAAGCATGTTATTCAGTACTTGATGCTTGTTCTTTACTGTTTGTTTGTGAAAAACGCCGATGTTTTTAATGAACTTGCACTTGCATAAACTTGCTGGCCCTTGCCAATAATTGCTAAAACTTCGAATTGACTGAATAAACGTCACGGATATTAACTCGGATAGATTTTGTTGTGTAGATTTGTTTTGTCTCGTTTGTGTTTTGCAGGTTCCTTACCTTTGAAGCAAACGGTCAGGAATTGTATTCCCCAGCCAAAGTCTCTTGACGTAGGGCCTGACTTCAGTTGATGTCGCTCCTTAGCAAGTCGTATCTTATCCCCAGAGAGCGGAGACGACGCTTATTCCTACCAGATATGGAATTGTCCTTCCCGAGAGAGTATCACCAGGAATGTCGCCTGAAGAGTATCCTCATGGAAGTTGTCCATAGGATATCCCCAGCAGGTTAAAATCTATATCCCCTGCAGAGGACACCTCCCCAGAGGATGGTTATTCCCTTTCCCCGCAGGTCGTCATTCTTTCATCAGGATGGTTATCCTAAGCAGAGTTTGTAGCTCTGAGTTTGTAGACTGTGTCCCGACAGTGTAGTTCTTCCCCCAGAAGGGTTGCATCTTTCCCCAGCAGGGTTTGTGTTTCCTTCCTAAATGTCTGATCTCTCCCCAGCAGAGTTGGTTGTTGTTTCCGGCATTTATTTTGCCGGAATACTTTGTGATACCCGTTCATCCCCAGCGGAGTTGGTTTTGTTCTTAGCCATTTCATACCAGGGTGTTTCTCAGCAGTTTGAGCCTGCATTAGCATTGGCATATATCGTCATATTTTGCATCTACCCACACGCGTAGCATTTCCATGTCGAATGGAGCATTACGCCATTGTCAAACATACGCATTTTGAAACATAAGCCAGGTTGGTTAACCTTCTGTTTTCAAGTGTTGTTTTCCCTGTAGGAAGAGGGAGCTCTCGCTCAGATTAATTACCAAATAAGCAAGGTCTCAACGTGAGACGTGTAATGTTAATGTTTGTCTTATTCACCACAGAGTTGCTTGGATTAGTTTCTCTTACCCTTCCAGCGGAGTATTTCTTCAAAATTGTTGTTATGACAGTATCAAAAGATTTCGTGAATCAATTTTTGGAAGTTTCCGCCTATGTCGAAGTAGGTGTCTGGCAGTTTGGGTTCAGAAAATCCCCAGTAGAGTCCTTCTCATATTTGCTGCCATGTCCGCGCTAAAAGTTTGAAGATTGGACAAGTATTTTGTTACCCATTTGATTGATGGAGTTAGCTACTGCAAAGATAGGCAGAGAAGCTGTATTCGGAGTTATTTTCCTGTATTTGGCAGAGTTATTTCCCGTAGTGGTGACGGAGTTATTTTCCCTTAGTGGTGACGGAGTTATTTTCCTGTATTTGGCAGAGTTATTTCCCGTAGTGGTGACGGAGTTATTTTCCCGTAGTGGTGACAGAGTTATTTTCCTGTATTTGGCAGAGTTATTTTCCCGCAGTGGTGACGGAGTTATTTTCCTGTATTTGGCAGAGTTATTTCCCGTAGTGGTGACGGAGTTATTATCCCGTAGTGGTGACGAAGTTATTTTCCTGTATTTGGAAGAGTTATTTCCTGTAGTGGTGACGGAGTTACTTTCCTGTATTTGGCAGAGTGATTTCCTGTATTTGACAGAGTTATTTTCCTGTATCTGACAGAGTTATTTCCCGTAGTGGTGACGGAGTTATTTTCCTATATTATTGGCAGAGTTATTTCTTGTTTGTTGATAAAACTATTTTCTCAGTGGAAGTCGCCAAAGTTATTCCCTGTGTTGTTGGCAGAGTGAAGTTGTTTTTTCGTATTGACAAAGCCTATATCAAAGATGGAGTATAATTTGGTGGATTTTGTTCTCCAAATAATTTGTGCATTTCGTGTCTGCAGTTGGCAAATTTCCGGGTTTCTTGGTATTCAACCGTCCTTTACCTCGATTGTTTGAAGGTCGTTCGCTCTTCACCCAGTCGGGTCCAAGCCGTTTGAATAGGGGCAGTTGTTGCACCCCAAAATTTGCTCAACATCTTTTACCTGGTTTATGTTTCATTGCATTATGATTTGCATAGTTCTATCATTTGCGTATCATGACATCATTCATCCAACAGGAGTTCAAGTGTGATTATTATCAAGAGAAGCCTAGCAAGAAATCTTATCCAAGCTTGAGAAGTCATCCAAGTCATCAGGAGGTGGTGGGAGGTCTTGATCAGCTGAGGACCATCAATGGGATGTGAAGCATGAGGTATGAATATAAGATGTGTATAGAGCTCATGGAGTGCCTAGAGGGCCATGTTGGAGCTAAATCAAGTCATTGTGTCAAATGCAAGAGCCACAGTTGAGGTGCAGACAATTAGGGTTTCATCTGGATCAACCCTAGGTCAATTATGCAATTGAAGAGTATCAAAGCTTACTTTGAGGTCATGGAGTTCATGGATTGATGTGATAAGACATTTGTGGTGTTGTGCCAAGATCAAATAAAAAAGAATCAAGAATGTGGGAAGTTGCTAAATTAGGGTTTCAGTGCAAATTACCCTGTTTAGTGCCTAACTTCAAGGCCACATAAGTCAAGATACAAGTTTCAAATGGATCTTTGGCCGACATGAAACTTGTAGAGCATCTCAATACCTTTAATTTTAGTACTAGAAGTCCTCCATTGGATTTATAGAACTCAAGTTATGGTCCAGACAAGTTACAAGTCATCAAAGGCCACTGAAATTTGTCTATGAAAATCATTTGACTTCAAGGCTATTTTTGACCTAGAAGGAGGTTTCATCTGAACTTTTGGTCAACATAAAAGTTGTTCCTCAAGATCTTAGCTTTCTAAATTGTACTATAATTCCTCCATCTGATTTGTAGAACTCAAGTTATGAGGTTTACAAGTCAGGGGTATTTTGGGAAAGTGAGATTATAGGTCATTTTCAATCATAGGGCCATATCTCCAACTTGCAAGCTTCAAATGGAATTTTGTTCAACATGGAACTTGCTTAACATGATGTTTTGAGTGCAACCAAGTGCTCATGAGAGTTTGGTTTGGCTCATATCAAAAAGTCATTTGAAATGGCTTGAAAATGAAAGAAATTCAAATATGGAAAGGAGGGAAAATTGACTTTTTGAGTTAGATGACCAAAACCAAGCAACTAAGTACATCTTCTGATTGGAAATCAGATTCTAAGAGCATTGGAAATACCAGAATTTTGAGTTTAAGCCAAATTTTGAGAATTGTCATGTGGTTGCTTCACTTGAAAGTTACATGACCAAATCATCACACAAGGCAATTCAGGCCATTCTATCAATCCAACTCATTCTAAATGACATGTGCAAGGTGTGAGAACCTTCTAGAACCAAGGAAAAGCTTGCAAAGCACGACTGGTACATTGCACTTGAAGGAAAAATCAGAAAATTGGATACACGGATTTGGGCTTCAAACACATTGCAAAAGCCCATGAAATGATTCTATATATTCATTAGAGCAAGTTCAGATCAAGGTTGAGCTTCATTTCGTGCTGAAACCAGAAATAGCAATCAAATTTTCAGAGCTGCAACTTCAAATCGTGTTTTGAGATTCAGACCAATTCAAGCCAAATTGAAGGGTGAAACATCATTCTCTTGCATCCTTGAAAGACTCTGGAAGGTTTTGGAGGTTGAATCAAGCTCTAAGCATCTCTGTTAGTGGATCTACATCAGGTTAGTAAACTTCAAATTTCCACATGAACTAGCATGATGTAGTTAGAATTGAACTTGTGGTTAGGATCTAGACAAGGTATAGATCGTTTTAGGATCAATTTTGAAGCAATTGGTGATGTTTGATCATGAGGTGCCATTTCTATTTTGATTCGAGTAGATCTGATCTTAAGGCCATGACATTATTTGGATAGATCAATTTGATGTATGAAACATGAGGAACATTTCTATGTCATTAGTTTTGCAAATTGTGCTGATCAAATTGGATGTGTGTTCTGAACATTGCTTCGAATTTGAAAATCCATGGAGAGTTGAATAATATGGATAGGATATTTGAAATCCTGTTGAAATTCTGGAGAGATTGATGTAAGGATAAGTGATGTTTGATCACCTGCAACCGTATGCTCACCGGAGAAGATGACCAGAGTCTTCTCCGGCCACCACCAACCACCACTCTGTTTCTCACTCAGGCGAGTTGGATTTGTGAAGAAGATAATGTGAGAGCCGTTAGATCAGCCTTGGACCATTGACTGACCTGAAGATCCAACGCTTGTGTTTTAATCTGAGGAGAAGAGATTTTAATTCAAAATGCAGGCGTTTCACCTAATGCGCTGGCAAGCTCTAGCACGTTGGATTGCTTGACCAGTCTCCAGATCCAATGGCTCATGTTTTATTTCAGCATTTTATTTCTTTTATTCATTTTTGTTTTATTTTAAATGCTTTATTGCTTCCAAAAATCATAATAAATTCATTCTTGATCCAAAAATTATTTTAAAAATACCTCTATGATCTTGAAAGAATTTATGATTTTCTGAAATCAATAAAATGAATTTTCATGCATTTTTCAATTTAATTTGATTTTTCTTATTTTTGTTAATTCTTTTAATTTGGCATAATTGACCATCTGTTTTGTAGAATTTTGTTCTTCCAATTGGTGATGAGTTTGGCTTTGATTTTTTAGTATGTTTTAGGGTAGATATTTATGTTCCCCTAGAATTTTTATTAGAAGTTTAGAACAACATTAGGTTCGTTTTTAGATATTGAGATTAGGACCCTCCCAAACTTGTGGATTCCTTTGACCTATCTCAATGTAGGAATTGTTTAGATAACATAGAAGTTGATTTAGGATTCAATCTTTTTACACTAGGTTGTTCAAACATGTATGTTCCCCTAGGAATTTTATTAGAATTTTTCAACTTCATTTCCTATTTTAGTTGTATTTTGCAAGTGGCTTGTATTTGTGGTTTCCTCTGTTGAGTGCTTTGGATTGTTTGGTTTGGTTGATTGCTTTGGAGTGGGTTTAAGCTTGAGTTCTTTTTTTAGAGGTTCTGGATTCATTGAAGATTCTTGGGATTGAAGATTGGAGCTTGGATTGGAAGGCCTTTCCTCTTGTGGAGCTTTTTTAGGAGCTTAGGAAATTAGGGTTTTAGGAAGTGCCTTAGACCTAGTTTTGATTATTTCTTCAAACATAGAGTGCATTGTTTGCCTCTATTCCATCCAATGATATAAAGTCCTTCTTGGGAAGCTCCATCTCTCCTTAGGAGGGATGAGTGGTATGCCCAAGTGAGTAGAACTTTGAGGATACCTTTCATTTGCAATGTTGAGTTCTTAGTGATTTCCTTTGGTTGTCATTAGGTTTCTTAACATTATAACTTGATCTTGATGATTAATCCTCCTCTTGGAGTGTGCTTGTTGGAGCTTGAAGATTGATGAGGCTTGAAGATAGAAGCTTGCTTGAAGATGAAGCCTTGGCTGTCAACTTTGCTGGCTGTCAACTTTGTTGTCTGTCCAACTTTGCTGTTTAGAGCTTGTTGTTGCTGTCTGCTGTAGGAGTTTGTTGTTGCTGCTTGGGCTGCCTCCTCTGTACCTGTTGTTTCTCTGTATTGTCTGTTTGCTTGTGTTGATTACCTATAGGTTTGAGGTGGAGCTTGTCTCCTCTTGCCTATTGTTTTCTCCCTTGCCTCTCTTATACTGTTGCATAGCATGCATGTTTACTGTTTACTGTGTTTGCTTGCTGTCTTTTGCTGTTTCCCCTAGGATCTCTGATTTCCTCTGTGCAAGAGGAAATTATGACAGACATTAGGTTTTGACCCATGCATGATAACATTAGGTTAGTTTCCCTTTCAACCATAGGCTTTTTAGAGCGTCTTTCTCTTCTCATCTCAAAACAATTCAAAAATACAGTAATAAAGATAACGCGTGCTGTACGCTACGAGCCTTAAGCTATTGGAGAAAAGATTGCTGGAGGGTCACTCTTCAGCAATCTGGCTGCTTAGTATGGTACCCTTAGGGTGACATGCGACATAGTCACTCTCAGATCACAAGCCTTTAGTGCAGTACAAGTTGCAAACAGACTAAAAAACAGTTCTTTCGTAAAAAACTCAAACAAACATTCAAACTCTGCTTTTGTCCTCTTGGACCTTTAATCAGGAAAACCTTTTCAGAAGGAGATAAAAAACTGTCAGACAAGCTTGTGTCTTCCGTAGCCCGGACTAAGTTTGCTCTGATCTTTCATGCTGTATGAAAGTACGTAGGCATAGGATGCGATATCCTAGCGAGCAACCTTCCCCCTCCTTTCCCGTAGGTAGGCGAACTACGTTGACTCTGATTTCTCGTTCCAGACGGGAATACGTAGGCATAAAGTGCGATACTTTGCCGAGTCATTTTCTTTTCTTTTAACCCAGACCTGTAGAGTAGATAGAATAACACACCCTTAGATAGAAAACAAGCGTGGATCCCGTCGAGTACGACGGACGTGAGGGGTGCTAATACCTTCCCCTTGCGTAACCGACTCCCGAATTCAGGATTTGGTTGCGACGACCATTCCTTTCCCTCTTTGCGTTAGGTTTACTCTGAGCGTTTCCTTTCCCTCTTGTGGGATAAATAACGCACGGTGGCGACTCTTCTGTGATAGCCGGCGCCGATTTTCGCAGTAGCGACAGCTAGCGACTCTGCTGGGGACTCCAACGGTTCCCTATGCGAGTCAATCCTAGCGCTTGTTTTCCTGTCTGGGGTTTGTATGTATTTACCTTTCTGCCTTTACTTTTAGTACTCTATTATTGTTGTTGTGCTGGGAAGAGGGTTAGATTGAGAGATAAGCCGGACCTGGGCTTGAGTTTACACATAGACTTAGAAGTAGAGAGTAGTGGTTAGCCTGCTTGCTTAGCTCGCACCAGCTAGCCGCGAAATCTGCGCTCGGACGAGATTCGCTTTGATGCTTCTTGCCTGGCCCTTATGGCTCGACAAGTTGTCTGACCCGAGGATTGTCGACTCTGGGGACCTATCAATTGGGATTCAGCTATGTGAGGCCGCTTCAAGGGATGATGATGCCACACCTTTTGGGTATCGTATCATCGCTCTTGAAAGTCTGTGACGTTGAACCCGCATAGGATGTCGTACCTCGTCTGCGAGTTAAGTACATACCTGTGAGGGGTAGGTAGGTCTGTTTGCAGGAAACCTTTGACCTCAGAGTACCTGGTTTATATCTGTCAGTGAAATGTGGTTACAGGGTTCTTTCGAGTGGTTGGTTTGGGTTGAGGCGAAGATTTGACTGGTTCTCAGGCTTCAGTACAGAGCAGCACAGTTCATCAGCATTGCACTTGATCTCCTGTTTGTATATGCATGTGCATTTTCATGTTTGCATTTCATTAACATGTATTTATGTTGCAGGTGTGATCATTCCCCTCTGATTCTAGTGTATCTTTTGGCCAGACATGGAGTCCATGAAGAGGACAGTTGCTTACCGGTTGCATTCGCCAGATATCAGTTCCTTGCTGGGATTAGTTACTCTAGCAGATGAGAGAGTGAGGGCTGAGTTCAGAGTATCTTATGGGAGATTGCTTAGTTTGTTGTACAGACCTTCAGCATTTGAGACGACTGGGGTGTATACTTTGATGCAGTTTTATGAGCCTCAGCTGAGATGCTTCCTATTCCCCGACTATATTCTGGCACCCACTTTGGAGGAGTATTCTGCTATGTTGGGAGTTCCTGTGTTAGACCAGATGCCCTTTCTACATGTCGATGTTGAGCCTGAGTTGGCTACACTTGCTGAGACTGTCAGTTTAGACGCTTCTGAGTTCCCTAGAGGTTTGGTCAAGCTGAACGGAGCCTATGGTTTTCACTTGTCTGTCCTGGTTGATAAGGCTACACAGTGCGCGAAGAGTGGATGTTGGGTTGCCTTCAGTGCCATTCTAGCTGTCTGCATCTATGGGATTGTCTTGTTTCCCAATGTACCAGATTTTGTTGACTCAGATGCCTTCTTGATTCTTGCCTCGAAGAATCCAGTTCCTACTCTCTTGGGTGATGTTTATCATTCTATTCACTATAAGAATGAGAAACGCCGTGGCAAGAATGTTTCTTGCTGTCTTCCTCTCTTGTACAGGTGGTTCCAGGAGCATCTTCCGAAGACATGACCTTTTGTTGATGTTGTTGGTACTTTGGATTGGTCTTCCCGGTTGATGGGGCTGTCTGCTGAGAACATCATTTGGTTTGATCGGAGTATGCTTGGCACTGGTATTATATATAGTTGCAGTGGCTTTCCGAATGTCCCTTTGATTGGACGGAAAGGCTGTATCAACTATAACCCTTCACTGCTGGTGAGACAGTTTGGTTATGCCTTGAGAGATGCTCCTATTGAGGTTGAGATACAGGAATCTCTGTATCTCACGAGCTTATTAGACGAGGCTATTTTGATCAGGTTCAGACATGCATGGGCTAACATCCATAAGAGAGGGAAAGCTTTGCTTGGTAAGAGCAACAACAAAGCTTATGATCCTTATTTGGCTTGGATCCACGAGAGAGCTAGGATTTCCTTGATGCCATATCCTGCTGTGGAACCTTTGTATCTTTCAGTGATTGAGGTACCTACTTCGGTAGAGATTGAGAAGTATAACAAATTGTTGGCTGAAAACGAAGAATTGAAGAAAGCCAATGACGAGTTAGAGAAAGAGATCTTCCAGTTGCGTCATGAGAAGAATAAAGTTACCTTCACGGTGAAGGAACAGACTGAGTTGATTAATAGGTTGGGTGCAGATTTGACTGAAGAGACCAACAAGAGAGAAAAAGTGGGAGTAGCCTTGAACGGTGTTAGCAAGGTGCTTGCTTCCAAGAAGGAACTCTTAAACAAAGCTTATTCCCGACTCGGCAAGTGGGAAACATTGTGGAATACCACGCTTACCAAGCGGAAGGAGCGTGAGGATGAGCTGAAGCTGCAGATTGCCATGCTAGAGGTGTAGATTAGAGCCCAGGATGCGAAAATTGCTGAAGAGACATCACTTAGGAGCGTTGTTGAGCTTAGAGTAAGTGACCTTGGCAAAGAGCTGAGAGGTTGTGAATTGAAGTCCGACTTCAAGAGATGCAGACTTGACTAGTGTTTTGGGGAAGGAACCTGCAAGGACGACGTCAAAAAGCTGAGATCCACTGTTGAGCGACATGCATTACTGATACAAGAGCTAATCTCCAGACTAGGTCATTTGGAGACGTTGAGGATATTGGAAGATGTCAGAGCGCGCCATTTGGCCTGTGTTATCTTTGCTTTGCTTTTGTTATTTGTACTTGTATTTTGACCATCGCCAGACTTGTTGGTCGAGGTCTTTTCAGCTGTATTCAGTTATATCTTTGTACTCTACCTCTTGGCATTTGTCTATGTATGAGGTTTTTCTGATTCCTTGCTTGCTTGATCGGGACTCCATTATCGTGATGGCCTTCTCTCTGAAACTAGAATCGGGGGGGGAATATAACCTATAGCATACTTATACATTTGCATCTGCATACTCATATTGCATGACCGGTATTTTTTGAACCTGTATCTTATTTCCTGCATCTCTCAGGTTTCAGGATTGACAACCAGAGAACGCGTCGTTATTCTACCAGGAACAACTGCAAGAGAATCATGGATCAAGTTCAAGTCGAGATGCAGGAAATTCGTGAGAAGTTGGCACTTTTCATGCAAGCAATGGAAACTGTGGTCAAGGGCCAGGAGAATCTCTAGACTCTGGTGCAACCGCTGCTGGTGCGGGCGAATGGAAATACTGATTATCACTCTGTTGGAACTCCTCACAGGGAGGATGGGATACCTACAGTGGTCGTTCCCACAAGTGGTGGAGTTGGTGCCGGTGATGGCAATGGCAATGGAAATACTGGCGCTGGTGCTGGTAATGGTAACACTGGTACTGGAAACGCTGGAAATGGTGATGGGAATGTTGTTAATGATACTGGCAATGCTGGAGATGCTAATCAAGGGTTCGGTGACAACACTGGTTTTGGAAACAATAACCAAGGGTTTGGCACTGGTAATCATGATGGTAATTTTGGTTTCAACAATCAAGGCTTTGGCTACGATGGCTATGGTAATAACAACCAAGGGTATGGATACGGTGATGATGGCTTTGGTAACATGAACAACAACGGTGTTGGGATGGCGCCTTTCAACACCGGTTATAGACTAGGTGGGGTCAATCAAGGATTTGGTAACAGAGGACGGGATCCTATTTTCAATCAACAGGGGTATGGCCGTAATGCTGGTTACGAGGGATATGGCAATGAGAATCTAAACTAGGGCGAGGATCGCCAGGAAGACGCTTTCTCCGGACAAGGCGTGGGATTTGAAAGGCCTATTGATAATGATAGGAGGTCCAAAATGCTGGAAGAGCAGATCAAAGGGATAGCCAATCAGAACTTTGCTGGGTTAGATATGACTACCATGGGACTAATGCCTGGGCTGAGGGTGCCTTTGAAATTCAAAGCTCCAACATTTGACAAGTATAAGGGGGATACATGCCCTAGAGTTCATGTACGTTCTTATTACAGAAGAATGTCTGCATACTCTGACGATGAGAAGATGCTTATGCATTTCTTTCAAGATAGTTTATCGGGACCATCGCTGGAATGGTACATGGGACTGGAGCCCACCCAAATTAGAAGCTGGAAATAATTGGCTGATGCTTTTGTTAAACATTACCAATATAATAGTGATTTAGCGACAAACAGGGTCCAGTTGCAGAGTTTGTCTCAGAAGAATGGTGAGAGCTTCAAGGAGTACGCGCAGCGCTGGCGTGATATTGCGGCTAGGGTGCATCCCCCTTTGGTTGAAAGAGAGTTGATTGATATGTTTATTGGAACATTCTCTGGAATGTATTACGACAAATTGCTCAATGTCTCGATGGGTAGTTTCTCCGACATGATTCTCATGGGAGAACGGATTGAAAACGGAATTAAGATTTGGAAGATTCAGGCAGGTGAATCCACCTCAGTTGGAGGTGCAAGGAAAGCCTTTGGTGGAAGGAGACAAGGCGACGCCAGTGCGGTATATGGTGGTCGAGGTCGTGGAAGAGGTAGGAATCAGCATCAGCCACAGCAAATTGCTAGTGTTACTATCCCGATACCTCAGCAAAAACAACAACAACAGCAACGGCAACAACAGCCGCAGCAACAAAGCATGCACCCTGCTCAGCGTAGAATTCAAGAGGGTAGGCTAAAGAGAGTATTTGAAGCACCTCCTTCAACTTATGCCGAACTTCTTCAAACGCTGTTGGGTTTGAATTTGGTTGAAAAGAGAACGATGGCCCCATTGACGGGCACTCCTCCATTTGGTTTTGACGCTGGTAAACATTGTGATTTTCATTCCGGGGCTCCCGGACATGATATTGAAGGTTGCCATGCTTTCAAACATAAGGTTCAAGATTTGCTTGATAGTAAGGCCATTAACTTCGGTCAGGATGGTCCCAATATTGTACAACAACCCATGCCAAATCATGGAGCGAATGCTATCATAACGGAAGAGAATTTGAACTTGGTTATGGATGTGAATGATATGAAGACACCGTTGAGTTGTGTTAAAAGCAGATTGTTGAAAGGGGGTTGTCGCTTGCGCGAAAATAAGGTGCCGACACAATAGAAGAGTCGCCACCTTTTGTTATTTATCCCTCAGAGCGGGAAAGGAAACGATCGGAAAAACCTGACGAAAAAGGGTAAGACAAAGTCGTCGCAACCATTGTCTGGATTCGGGAGTCGGTTACGCAAGGGGAAGGTATTAGCACCCCTCACGTCTGTTGTACTCGACGGGATCCATGCTTGTTGTGTTTACTTGGACGGGTTGGTTTCATCTATCTACCTATCAAGGCTGGCTTAAAACAGAAAAGAAAAATGACTCGGCAAAGCGTAGCACTTTATGCCTACGTATTCTCATCAGAGAACGAGAAATCAGAGTCAACGTAGTTCGACCTACGACGGGTTATGGGGAAGGTAGCTCGCCAATACATCAGTATTGTGCCTACGTACTCTCAACAGGTATGAGAGATCACAGCTCACGTAGTTCGGGACACTACGCTTTATTTCCTGTCTTTTACGAAAGAAGTGTTTTTTATTGTGTTTGCGATTTCAATCGCACTAGAGACTATGACCTGAGAGTGAATGCGTCGCATGTCACCCAAAGGGTACCATACTAAACATCCAGACTGTGGAAAAGAAACTCTCCCACAATCCTTTCTCAGATAGCTTAAGGCTCGTAACGTACGAAAGAAATCATTCATGATTACTGTATCTTAAACTGTTTTGAGGTGAGAAGAGAATAGGCCCAACTAGGAGGGAGACTATCAAGTCCTACTGTTGTCATGCCAAGGATTCATCCTATGGTTGAGGTTTGAACAGGGAACTCCTGGAAGTTGTCATGCATAGGTTTCAACCTAAACTTCTATCATCAATTCCTTATCAAAGGAAATGAGAGTCCTAAGGGATCATGTCAATGATACACCAAAACAGACGAAGCATCAGCTTGACAGTAAAATGCATGCAATGCAAGTGAGGGAGGAAATGTGTGTGGGGCTTCAGCCTCCACAAGCTCATCTCAACCTCAAGCCAGAATGGATAACAGTAATCATACTGAAATATAAAACAACATGCTATCAAGCAATATACAGTACACTGCAATCATACAGATAAAATGAAATGAAATGCCATCAGGCAAACAAACCACATGGGCAAGGGAGCTGGGCTCTACCGAATACCCGTATGCAAAGCCACACAGTAACAATACAAGCAGAGGGAACAACTCAACCTCTAGTGCAATCATGCTCCTAGATTCTACTTAGTCTAGATATGGACTTATTCTAATGCATCAAGCAAGTCAAACAAAACATGTCAATACAGAAAAGAAAAAGATAAGAAAGTAACTCCTCTCTCAACTCCAAGCTTCAGCTCTTCCAACAGCAACTCAGTCTTCAGACTTCAATCACTCTTGACAAATACCAGTTTGCTTTTCCAGGTTTCAACCCTTCAACATAAGTCTCAACTTATCCTCTCTGAGCTTCAGCTCCTTGATCAGCTCCTTGATCAGCTCCACCTTCAGGCTTCACTATTAACCACAAGTACCAACTTGATCTCCTTCAGGGTCTCCAAGTATCAAAGTAAGTATCAACTTCCTTTGTTCTTCAAGCTTCAGCTCTTCAGAACAATCTTCAATCACTTAGAAGTGTCAACTTCATCCTTCAGTTTTTACTTCATCTTCAGGGGTCTTCAAGTGTCAACTTGCTCTTGTTGCTCTTCAAGCTTCAGCTGGAATGGCAATACTCAAGGATTCATCCTCTTCAATGAAGTCTTCATCTTCAAACTCAAGCTCAACATCTCTCAAGATAATCAAACCAGAGGAAATCACTTACTGGATAAGCTGGGACATTGAACTGCTTACTGACCACCAAAGGTGACCTATAAGGGTTCAACATCAAAGGAATGGTTCCCTCAAAAGTTATACTTCCTAGGTATAATCACTTATCCCTCCAAATGAGAGAGGTGAATACCATGGAAGGACTTTTAATCATAGGGAGGAATGGAGGTGAAAGATATCATCCATGTTTAAGAAAGAAGTTAACTATGTCTAAACTCTTCCTAGTCCCTAACCCTAAAACAATCAACAAAACAAACAAGATCAAGCTCTCAAGCTCCTCAATGCTCCTCAATGCTCTTACTATGCTCCTCAATGCTCCTCAGAACAAAACCAAGCTCTCCAAGCCCACAAAGCAAAGCAAACAAAAATACAAGCCCACAAGGGCAACACAAACAATCCTCAACTACAAAAATCATCTAAAAATAGTATACTACTATATTAAAACCTAATATAATTTCTAAGGGATCCTACATACCTACCCTTAATACCCTTATATTCCCCAATACCTATCTTGACCTAGAAACCCAAAATTCTAATGTTATTGTGGACCTATGTTAAGGATTAACCTAATTCTACACAACCTAATGTCATCTAATTAAAGCTAACCTAAAATTCATCACAAAATTATGAAATAAATCCAGGGGGGAGCTAAAGTCCTAATCTAACTATCCTAAAAAGCATGGCTTAAACATATTAAGGGAACTACCTAAACAAAATTCTTTTCTGTGTTTACTGTTTACTGTGTTTGCTTGCTGTCTTTTGCTGTTTCCCCTAGGATCTCTGATTTCCTCTGTGCAAGAGGAAATTATGACAGACATTAGGTTTTGACCCATGCATGATAACATTAGGTTAGTTTCCCTTTCAACCATAGGCTTTTTAGAGCGTCTTTCTCTTCTCATCTCAAAACAATTCAAAAATACAGTAATAAGGATAACGCGTGCTGTACGCTACGAGCCTTAAGCTATTTGAGAAAAGGTTGCTGGAGGGTCACTCTTCAGTAATCTAGCTGCTTAGTATGGTACCCTTAGGGTGACATGCGACGTAGTCACTCTCAGATCACAAGTCTTTAGTGCAGTACAAGTTGCAAACAGACTAAAAAACAGTTCTTTCGTAAAAAACTCAAACAAACATTCAAACTCTGCTTTTGTCCTCTTGGACCTTTAATCAGGAAAACCTTTTCAGAAGGAGATAAAAAACTGTCAGACAAGCTTGTGTCTTCCGTAGCCCGAACTACGTTTGCTCTGATCTTTCATGCTGTATGAAAGTACGTAGGCATAGGATGTGATATCCTAGCGAGCAACCTTCCCCCTCCTTTCCCGTAGGTAGGCGAACTGCGTTGACTCTGATTTCTCATTCTAGACGGGAATACGTAGGCATAAAGTGCGATACTTTGCCGAGTCATTTTCTTTTCTTTTAACCCAGACCTGTAGAGTAGATAGAATAACACACCCTTAGATAGAAAACAAGCGTGGATCCCGTCGAGTACGACGGACGTGAGGGGTGCTAATACCTTCCCCTTGCGTAACCGACTCCTGAATCCAGGATTTGGTTGCGACGACCATTCCTTTCCCTCTTTGCGTTAGGTTTACTCTGAGCATTTCCTTTCCCTCTTGTGGGATAAATAACGCACGGTGGCGACTCTTCTGTCATTGCCGGCGCCGATTTTTCGCAGTAGCGACAATGTCTAATTGGTTAGCCAAGGAATTAAATTAATGGAGTAATTTTGAGACTTGTGTCTGTTTGTGCTACGACAACAATTTATGAGGTCGAGTATATAAAGGGTGGATGGTGATTTCTGGTGATTAGTAAAGAAAGTAAGAGGTGGAATACAATCTTGGTATGATTAGACCTCTAAGCATTTCAAGAGTTGAAGATGTGTAAATGGCCTTTTGAGTGTGGAAATGTTGTTTTCGTATTTTGTCGTAATGGGAGAACAGTAACTCGGAATGACGCAGGATTAGAAGCGTTGGAAGTTGCTACAATGCTCTATGTGATGGTGAAGTAGTAACATGGAATTAAGTTATTTCTTGATGGAGTACGTTTGGATGTTGTAGTAAGTACGTGAAGTGTGGTTTGTGTTTCCGCCATAACTCACAAATTAAGTGTCCGTTTAACATGGGATTTTCAATACTTACTTGAGTGAGTTGATAGTTGTGTAACCGAGGGTATTTAGATATTCGAAGAGTATAGAGGATCATGTTGGACATCGGAGACTTGAGTTATCAGAGTTTGAGAAAGAGTAGTGATATGCCACTGGGAAGAAGTTTAAAGAGTTTTTGGGAGAGCTGTCAACAACTCGCGTATTGGTTTGGCCAAATCTGACAGAACTACTTGTTATGTTTCGTGATGTTTGGTTGATATGATTGAGAGATATGTTAAGTACAACCTCAACGAGTTTTGGTTATGCTTTAGGGAAACTCAAGATACCTAAAGGGATTATCTGACAAGTAATTTGGGATTGGTTATTGTGTGTCTGTGCCGGAGGTTGGAGGCCTCAATTGTTTAGTTAGGATTTGAAGTGATTGCTGACCTTAAGAGCTTAAGGTGTTCGTATGAATTGGAAAAGTTGAATATGAGGCAGAGGAAATAATTGGGATTTCTGAAGGAATATGGTTTTGGTCGAATTACCATTTGGGTGAGACGACGTGGTAGCTGAGATATCAAATGGGAAATTCTTATATATACTATCAACTAGGCCCTCCAATCTGAGACTTTAACTCAGCCAATTCCACTGCAGACATCCTCTACGGCGCCATAGAAATAGGCCTCGTACCAGGAACAAGATCAATACTAAATTCAACTTCTCTCGTCGGAGGGAATTCCATAATGTCATCAGGAAACACTTCCGGAAATTCATTCACCACTGCCAATTCCTCCATTGACGCTTTGCTATCCACCGATAATGATGCAAATAAAGCAAACACTTTAGCTTCATCTTCCAACAAGGTCCTCAATTCTTTACTAGACAAAGAATCTGCTAAAGCTTCCTCTTCTGGAGTCAGGAACAACAATTCCTTCCGAAAACAATCGATGTAGACTCGGTTGAACTCTAACCAGTTCATACCCAGTATAACATCCAAATTACCAAGTGGTAGACAAATCAGATCCACTCCAAATTCTCTACCGAAAATAGTCAGCGCACACTTCAAACATACTAGAGAAGTAGTCACTGAGCCAATAGAGGGTGTCTCAATAGTCATTCGTCTCTCAAGAGTAGACGGCACCAATCCTATCCTCTTCACACAGTCAACAGAAATAAACGAGTGGGTTGCACCCGTATCAATAATAGCAGTTAAAGGAATATTATTGATAATACAAGTACCTTTGATAACTCGCTCATCACTAGCAGCTTGAGTTCCTGCCAAAGCAAACACTTTTCCACCAGCCGGAGACGTCTGAGGCTTCTTCGACTTCTCGCAATGTGTACTGATGTGACCCTTCTCACCACAGTTATAACAGGTCGGCATAGTAGCTCTGCAATCAGCTATCACATGACCTGGCTTCCCACACTTAAAACACTTCTTTACTTCATTAGGACAATCATTAGCACGGTGTCCCATGCCACCGCATCGGAAACATTTCCCATCAGCAGATGCTCTCCCCTCTATGGACTTCTTATCAACAACAGCTTTACGCTTTCCCTTATCAGCAACAACACTATAAGGAGTACCACTGAACCTCTGCTTACCCTTACGGTCATTAACAGCTTTGTAATGTGCAATCCTTGCCCGGTTGTCATTATCATAAATTCTGCTCCTGCTTACCAGCTCGGGATAACTCCTAATCTTCTGACAAGCAATCCCTAACTTAATCTCTGGACGCAGTCTATTCTCAAATTTTAAACACTTAGAAGTCATTGCCCCATCAATATTATAATGAGGACAATACTGCACCAGCTCTTCAAACTTAGCAGCATACTCTGCTACCGTCATACTACCCTGCTTCAGCTCTAAGAATTCAATCTCCTTAGCACTTCGAATATCTTCCGGAAAATACTTTTCCAGAAAACCTTTCCGAACCACCTCCCAAGTAATGGCAGTTCTAGCAGCTTCCAATCTCTGGCGACTATTGTCCCACCAAGCTTCAGCCTCACCTTCTAGCATGTGAGTAGCAAACCTCACCTTCTGCTCGTCACTACAATCCATAGTCCTGAAGATTTTCTCGATTGCCTTCAGCCACATCTGTGCAGCTTCAGGATCCAGAATTCCTCCTTCAAACGTCGGCGGCTTGTTGCTCCGAAACTGCACCAAACTCCTGAATTGGGCATCTGTAGTTTGGTTCTGATTAGCAACCGCTTACGCCATTGCTTGCATAGCAGCATCCAACGCAACATCGTTCCTTCCTGCCATACTGCTCGAAAATAACAACACCAGGTTAAAAGATACTCAACTCTATCCTAAAGGACAGACTCAACTCGACTCAACAACACTGGCCGGACGGACCGACCTGCTCTGATACCAATTGTAACACCCCACTTCCCAAAAACAATTAAAATAATAAACATTATAAATAAACATCAGAGTTTTTCTTCCCAAGTGGAATATCACATAGCAAAACCAACATTTCCTTATAAAAAGGTTTTTCTCCAAATACAGCGGAATATTAAATAGTAAAATCCAACAAAGGTTTTTGATACGTTCACAGGAACAAACTACAAGTTCAGCATAAAACAAATAAAAACACCCAAGTCCCGTGCTACGTATCAGAGCATCCTAGACTCGACTGGCACACCATAATCCAAGCTAGCTAAGTACCTGGATTATCTGTACTTCCGAAGAAGCACAGACCACAACAACAACAAAGGGGTGAGAAAACATGACAAAAAATATATTCGTAATATAATACATGTAAACAAGGTAGTAAAACACCAACACACCAATATTCACCCCACAACACCAATCACGAACCTACTGTTCAAATTACAATATAACATATTATAATGCAAATATGCAACTCAACACCATGCATGCGGTACCGACTCATTAGTTCATTCAATCGAACCTTGGACAGATCACTTACGCTCCTACTGAGATATGATTTATCCCCGACAGATCACTTACGCTCCTACTGAGATATGATCTATCTCTCACCATTCTCCACAAAGGAGTACGGATGAATCACTTATGCTCCTCCTGAGATATGATTCATCCCACCAAACACCATGATATGCACGACACCAATGCATAACTATTATATCCAGGCACACTAAGTGCACACGATCCTCCTGATCATATCATCACACATTATATATATTACACCACCAATAAACACAAGCACACTAAGTGTACAACAATTAAACTCAAGTAAATAATCAATAAATCATTTCAATCGATCCATGGTTTAGTTACTATTTAATTAAACAATGACTCCCCAAAAATATTGGATATAAAAATATTTGGCAAATAACTATATTATTTATACCATGTTATAGATCTATTCAAGAGCTTTCCAACGCTTCGAACAGGGACTAAATGCGACTTACGGATCAAAAGTTATGGCCAAAATCGTCAAAATAGAAAATTCACCAATATACAGCTTTGAGTCGACGCAAACAGCGCAAAATGTAGAAAATTCTGTGTTTTCCATCGTTGGAGGCCTTCCGGACCTCCGATTTCAATTCCGTAAAAAGCCCCGGTTTTAGAATTCGAAATCCTACCATAATATGACAATTATAACAGCCAACAACATATTTTTAAAGATCATGTCATCATATATCATATAACCATACTTTTCAAAACCATGGCATTTTGGGGTTTCTATCCTAAATGTGATCCTACCCATCATACACTATTACACCATCACAATGATCATACGAAAACCCACCCTTATTGTCCAACACTGTCATCTTGCTTAATTCCAAGCTTATCACTCTTCATCCATCCTCTGCCCTATCATTACTACAACTATCACATATTACTCTAATCAATTGTTCCTTAAACTACATCTCAGAACCTATATCATGGTCATTACCCAAGCCACAAAGGTTACACAGGAACTTCCCTAAAACCGTAAACCCAACCAATACCCCAAACTCACCAAAAACAACAATTCATCAACATCGACATATATCAATTCCTCATTGGTTTATCAAATACCAATTCTCAACATCAATCAACAATTATAGGCATGACAACATAAAACTTCATACACCGATACATTCCTACGGGGTTAAGGAATCCCCACTACCCTATACATGTAAATACCATCCCAATCAAGTTTCTCCCCCCTTACCTTGTTAATCGGTTTGATCGATGGAAATCCTCCTAGATTTGGTCTCTTGGCTTTCTCCTTTCTCTTCCGTTCCTCGTTCCTTTGCACGTTCTACGCTCTTCTCACTTCTCTCGTTCTTTCTCCCAACTCTCCAAATGTATCGTAAAAACCACTAACCCCTCACATTCCCTATTTTAATTATCTAATCTTAATAATAATAATAATACCTTAATAAAATAATATAATAATAATAATCTTAATAGTAATACTAATATAATATTACTAATAATAATAATTATAATAATTATTATAATAATAATAATAATAATACACATAGCAATATTAATAATATTATTTCACCCATAATAATAATATTAATAATAATAGTAATAATACTCCACCAATAATATTATTAATAATAATAATAATAATATTAATAATAATAGTAATAATACTCCACCAATAATATTAATAATAATAATAATAATAATAATAATCATAATAATATTCTCCCACTAATAGTTATAATAATAGTAATAATATTACTAATAATAATATTGTCCAATATTAATAATATTACTACAATTAATAATAATAATAATAATAATAATAATAATACCACCATATTACTACTATTTATTTTATTATTATATTCACACCAATTCACCACCAATAATCCTCCCATATCAGGGACACCCACCAATCATCATCAAACACACCCCCACCAAAGGGCACACCAACATATAATAATTAAAATAGTAATAAAATGACTAAATAATTAAAATCGGTGTTATAGTATTGAGCTAGAACTGAGGAAGCAAATTCGGGATATGAGTTTGGTATGTGAAGAGGCTTCTTATGGAGTTGAGCTATGTATGTTTAGACTGACTATTGGTATTCCAGATGAGATCCGAGGGAGTCGGAATTCATTTGAGTTAATAGATTGATTGAATTTAATGGATAAAATTCGAAGAGCTGATCTTTAGATTGATGGAAATGGTGCCATGAGCGTCGTGATAAAGTTTGTGTTTCCAATAGTGGAAGTGGGATGAAAGTACCATGGGAGAAGGATGTTGAGATAAATTGAGTATCCATCCAGGTACTGTGAGGATATGACCGAATTGGAGAAATCGTCTTGGTGACCATAGATGGAGATGGAAGTGGTCGAAGTTGTATATGTTGATTAGACTTGTTAAAAGTGGAAGTGTGAACATCAGAAACTATTGGACCTGATACAACTGTTGAATATTTCTGAGTGGCATGGGATATTATCCCCATGGATCTTGTGACGGGTTTTCCGGAGAATTTGATGGGATATGATTCGATTTGGATGGTTAAGAATGGATTAACAATAGTAACTCGTTACTTACCAGTAAGGATGAATCATTCTATTAGATGGGAATCTGAGTTTTTCATTGAGATTTTAGAAAGGCTTGTAGGCACTTCTGGGTGCCATGTGGTTGTTGAACTCCGACTAGCGTCCGTGGGAGGAATAGACAGACAAAGAGGATTACCCAGTATGTAGAGAATTTGTTGGAAAGCTTGTGTGATTGGACCAAGGTGGATCGTGGGATAGTTAATCGTCGTTGATTGAGTTTACCTACGACAATTGCTATCATTTTAATATCGGAATTACATCGTATGAGGCTTTGTTTGGTAAGGGGGTGTAAGGCTCCTTTGAGGTGATGTGTGTCCGACGTGAGTGTTGTACTCGGACCTGAGATTAAGCAAGAGGCAACCGGAAGGACCCAAGAAAGGACGTGTTTTGACGGTCACGATAGTAACTAGTGTGGGTCGAGCTTGAGGTCTCGGGAGTACCCACTGTACTTTATTGATCTGTATCAGAGTGGCGCATCGGAAGCGTGGGAAAATAGCATGTTAGACTATTTTACTGCTGTTGTAACACCCCCTTCTATACCCCAAATAAATGCATATAAAACAATTAAGCACATACAAATTATCAGAGTAAAAAGGTTTTATAATAAGGTATAAAAGAAGAATGCCACAATTTCACCAATAAAGCACTTTCACATTTTTCTCCATAAGACATGTAACATTTTCAAAATTAAGCGGAAGATCAAATCATTTAATCGTTTTCAAAATATTAATCCACGTACACACAAGTTAATCCAAATTAATACATCATATCAGTTAGATTACACAATCACATCAACTGATACATCGCAATGTATCACAAAAGAATGACTATACTAGTCTAACTACCCGGTGTTACATTTCAGAGCAGCAGACTCAAAAGAATGAAGAATACTTCACAAAAGGGACTCCAGCATCCTAATCTGCAATGCCTCGTAGAGCATTATAAAACATCAGAAGGGTGAGAAATATAACCATAATAATCAAAGCATAAGATTATATATATATATATATAGGTAATCAATACAAGTTCCACTCCGTATTTCTCACCACAATTCAATTTCTTAGTCATATATATTTGCCACACATATAATGACAACACGAATATTTGTAAAGCATTTCCACATCATGCATACTCTCACAATTTCACAATCTCATCATTCACACATAAGCATCTCTTCATGCATATGTCATATATTAATGTGACTCAACAACTCAATGCAACTAATGCAATGCGGTACCGACTCTCGTTATCTTTTTTTGGTTTTTACATTAAATCGGGTCCACACTTCTAGACCGATAACCCGTTATCTTTTTTCGGTTTTTACATTAAACCGGGTCCACTCTTCTAGACCGATAACCACAAAGGCCCGTCCTCTAAGCCTTCAAACCCACACTTCTAGGTTTGGGACAAGCCACTAGTTTCCACGAAACTAACAGACATTGCCTCTTGACTAAATGATGCATGTACAATCAACCACAACAAATGCACTTAAGACCGACATCTTAATCTCATGCATTTACATAATTCATCTCTTCAAGAATTACACAATGATTGCACATACAACATATATCACACAATCAAGGTGTTCACATCACAATACCATTTATACAATTATAAGTCATGCACACATATCCACAATGTTCTCATGCATACTCATCACATAATTGTATACCCATTAAGCATTCGCAAGTTCATTAGACAATACACATACATTCATCATTGTATTCACATGTATTTCTATTTATCATAATTAATACGCATCGCACATCAACTAGGATTCACGCCCGGAGGCTACCCACAGCACACATCATCACAATAGATCATATCTATATCATATCATAGAGGTATTAACCTATGAGAAGCAACCAAACCATCTCCACATGAACAACACAGCAAAAGAAAAATGCTATCACATTCGCCTTCATTCGCCTGGCGAACCCTCGCAACGAACCTTCGCCTGGCCTTCGCCTGGCGAACTCTCTCAGCGAACACTCGCAAGGCTTCGCCTGGCGAGACTTCCCAGCGAGCCCAAGTCAGTAGCTACTGACTTCATTCGCCACCACCTTTGCTGGGCGAACCTTCGCTATCCAACTTCGCTTGGCGAACTCGCCAGCGAAGTCCACTGGGACTTAATCATAATTACTCGCCAGCATTCGCTAGGCTTCGCCTTCGCTCGCCTGGCGAGAGCCAGCGAACCTGCGCAGAACAGAACCACACTCTGTCCCTCCTTCACCATTCCACCATCCACCAACTCTTGAACAACCAAATCAGTACAAATAGCATCAATACATGTTACCCGACTATTCTACGGCGTTATTACTCAGTTCCAACCGATTAAATCATCAATCTACCGATTAATCCAACATTTGCCCTAATTAGAAAGTGATGAAAACTCTACTAAAACCCCAACCCAACATACATAACATCATGCAATGATCAAATAGAAACATTTCTCACCCTTACCTCGATTAATCGGAGCTTTGATGTTGGTTCTTGATGATTTCCACTTTCCTCTTCTTCTCCTCTCTTTCTCTTCTTTCTTCTTTCTTTCCTCTTTCTTTCCAAATGTTTCTAACTTTCTTTTCTTTTCTTCCTCACTTATATATTCCTTTTATTTTCTTTCCTCCCAATTTCCTTTCAATTCTCTATTAATTCCAATTAATAAAAATTAATTCCAATATTAACATAAAATCTCACTAAATCAATTAATTACTACAATTAATTATTTAACGAAATTTGGGCTGTTATAGCTGTCACTTGTGGAAATTTCATGATGTGTTCATGTGTCTCGTTTAGGAAAGTACACTGATTCAGAAGGAAGGTGTGCGAGCGAGAGACAATCCGATTGTGGAGACATTGCTAAGTTCAGGTGGGTGAACGAGAAGCAACTTCGAGGTAAAGGGATTCCTTTGGCGGGAGTAGTTGGGAGATTGGGATGCGATAGTTGTATCCAGAGTTATTCGAGTCGGATAATATTTTCGAGGACAAAAATTCCTAAAGTGGGGGAGAGTTGTAACAGCCCAATTTGCAATAACTGATTAATGGTACTAGTTAATTGGTTTGTATGATTTAAGTGAATTATTGGATTTAACTGATTTATTCTATTTGGTAAAATAATGTGGACTTACTAGATAATCTCTAACTCAAGATGAGATGGGATATTTTATGAGAAAATGAATTGGTAAATATTTTGAGAGAAGAAATAAATTGGAGAGAAATAGAAGGGAAAGATATATAAGGGAAAGCGGAAGGAAATGTAAAATAGAAAACATGAGAGAAAGATAGAGGAAGAAGAGAAAGTAGAAGGAAAAAGAAGGGAAAACTTGGAAAGCTCAAGAACGACTTCTAATTTATGTGATTATGTATGGATTGTTTGGTTGTTTTTCCAATGTAAGGGTGTAAGGGTGTGAAATATTGTTATCTTACCAATGTATGTGATTATGTATGGATTGTTTGGTTGTTTTTCCTCATCTTCCATTCTAGGGCATAAATGAGTTTAATCGATAGAAACCGAGTTTTAACGGTTAGAATCGGGAATGAATGGCATAGTTTAGTCGGGTAATGTTGGGTTAAGATTGCTGGAGATGATTGGAGTTGAATCGGGTAGATTTGAGGAGTTTCAGAGTTTTGGACAGTGGGGAATTCTGAGTTCGCAGACCCTCACTAGCGTGTTCGCTAGGCGAGCAGGTCGCGAGCATTCGCTGGGCATTCGTTGTGGCGAGCCAGTAGCGAATGGTCCCAGACTTGGGCATAATGGTTTTGGTGTTCTTCACTGGTAGCGAAAGGGGTAGCGAGCGTTCGCTACGCCTTCGCTGAGCGAGTGAGGTAGCGAATCAAGTCAGTGGCTTCTGTTTTCCTTTGCGAGCGTGTTCGCTAGGCGAACAGGTAGCGAGTGTAACACCCTTCTAAACCCCACGGAAAACATATGAATAATCAGAGTAAATTTTTCATGCATTTACAAAAGGGCATTACACATAATTTCAAAACATCAAAACACCTGTCATGCTCATAAACACTTCAATGATTAATCATGCCTTCTCAAGATTTCACTTGCATGTAGCAGCGGATTCAATCATATAATAATTTTCATAAAGAAACATTTGCGTTATAACATAAACCATCATCCTTTAAGCACTAAGGCTAACATCATAATATTCCAATGAATATAAACACGTTTATAGAATACATAATGTATATCTTAAACACAACCTAAGCGATACCAGTGTTACATGACCAGAGCATGACTCGACCCAACATAATTAAATCATTAAACAGCAACACCAATAGCGACCTCGCAACTACAAGCAGTACTACTCCTTGATACCTGCACGATGTCATGTAGGACATCATTCCAGCAGAAGGGTGAGATATATTATCATAATAACAATGCATATAATCATATATAAATACACAAATACAGAATACCTATATTCCATATTTTCTCACCATAATTTGTTATAACTCATCATGTACGTCACAACATATATATATATATATATATATATATATATATATATATATATATATATATATATATATATATATATATATATATATATATATATATATATATATATATATATATATATATATATATATATATATATATATATATATATATATATATATATATATATATATATATATATATATATATATATATATATATATATATATATATATATATATATATATATATATATATATATATATATATATATATATATATATATATATATATATATATATATATATATATATATATGAACAAATATGGATAATCAACTAGCATATTCATCATGTACATGTCCATAAATCTAAACATTTCACATAAACATACACATATTATGTTTATTTCACCAATTCACAATTACACATTCACAATTCTCAAATCAACAATTCATGCTCATAAGCATACTTTCATACAATAATCACATATTCACAACTCTCAATTACACAAGTAATGCACATACGCATATTCCACCATTCTCACCATACTTCATCATAACTCATCATATACTTCACAAAGCATATATATATATATATATATATATATATATATATATATATATATATATATATATATATATATATATATATATATATATATATATATATATATATATATATATATATATATATATATATATATATATATATATATATATATATATATATATATATATATATATATATATATATATATATATATATATATATATATATATATATATATATATATATATATATATATATATATATATATATATATATATATATATATATATATATATATATATATATATATATATATATATATATATATATATATATATATATATATATATATATATATATATATATGCAAATATGGACAATCATCAAACATATCCATAATTCTTAATTACACAAGTCATGTACATACACCTATGCATAACTTCATACAACAATCATATATTCATTCCATGAGACTCAATGCAACTCAATGCAACTCATGCCATCTGGTACCAACACTTGTTATCATTTTTCGGTTTTTACACTTAAATCGGGTCCACCCTTCTAGACCGATAACAACAAAAGCCCGTTCCCTAAGCTTTCAAACCCACCCTTCTAGGTTTAGGACAAGTCACTAGTCTCCACGAAACTAGCAAACATTGCCTCTTGACTAAATGATGCATATGCAATCAACCACCAAATGCACTTAAGACCGTTCCCGCATCTTAATCCCATGCATTTAAATAATTCATCACTTCAATAATTATAACATGATTGCACACACAACATATTCACACAATCAAAGAATTCATACTTTAAATCATCACATTTATCAAGCAATGCACACATATTCAGCAATATGTTCCCATGCATTCTTCACACACAAACATAAGCAATGCACAAATATTCACAATATGTTCTCATGCATTCTTAACATACAAACACAAGCAATGCACACATATTCACAATATGTTCCCATGCATTCTTTACATACAATCGCATACAAACAATATGCATTCACAATATATATATATATATATATATATATATATATATATATATATATATATATATATATATATATATATATATATATATATATATATATATATATATATATATATATATATATATATATATATATATATATATATATATATATATATATATATATATATATATATATATATATATATATATATATATATATATATATATATATATATATATACATACATACATACATACATATATATATATATATATATATATATATATATATATATATATATATATATATATATATATATATATATATATATTCATCATTCATCACATACCATTTCATACAAGGTATACACATTCACAATCAATCTCATCATGCATTCACGTTTAATTCAAACAATGCATATATTGCCAAACGACAACAAAATCACAATTGATTCCACATTCTAGGATTCACGCCATACGGCTACCCATAACACAACATACAACAACATATAAGCTACTCATACAAGAAGAGGTCTATCGCAACCGAACGCTCTAATTAATTAAGCCTCACTTACTTAAAATGATTAATCTCGATTAATCGGTAAAATCGGCTAAAAATAATATTTCTTTTCACCAAGTTATAGAACATATTATTATATTCAGTTTGATATAAAGAACGTCAAAATCCGATAAACGGTGAAGAAGTTATGAATTTTCAAAGTTTTAAAAATAATATTTTCTCACACTTACAGTGTTAATCGGTTAACGCATATGGTTAACCGATTAACCGCTCCAAAAACTCAGTTTTTAGACCAAAAACTCAGCTTTTAGGCCCCCAACACTGTGTTAATCGGTTAACGTATATGGTTAACCAATTAACACCTGAAAAACTCAGAAAAACAGCTACGGGTTCGAGCTTAAAATCCCCAAAAAGTCGCCCGATTAAATAGTTTTTACCCGATTAAATACTTACTCATCATCACCACTCATATAGGGATAATTTAGGATCATAAAACACTAATTCTACGACTTTCGAATTTCACCCAAAATCTTAACCTCCAATTTCTCCAAAAATGGCAAAACTCATAAACTCGATCAAATTCACTCAAACGAAACTCAATACTCTCGGCTAAACACTACCCGACTAAACTACGTAATTTATTTTGAGTTTCATCCGCTAAACCTCGGTTTCTATCGATTTAACTCATTTGCCCTAGAAATGGAAAATAGAGAAAACTACCAACAAATCCAACACAACTCATACATAATTATACACATTGATCAAATAATAATGTTTCTCACCCTTACCTGATTAATCAGAAGCTAGAAGTCGTTCTTGATGATTTCCAAGCTTTTCCCTTTTTCTCCTCTTTTCTCCTCTTCCTCTTTCTTTCTCTCCTTTTCCTTATTTCTTTCTCTTATGTTTCTATCTCTTTTCTTTTCTCTCCAATTTCCCTTATATATCCTTCTATTTTCTTTCCATCATAATTCTTCTCTCAAAAATATCTATCAATTCCTTTCTCATAAAATATCTCATCTCATCATTAATTAGAGAATATATAGCAATTCCATATTATTCTACCAAGTAGAATAAACCAGTTAAATCCATTAACTCATATGAATTAAATAAATCCAATAATTAAAACAATCCCAATAAATCAATTAATTAACATAAATAATCAATTAATGAAAATTGGGCTGTTACAGCGAGCACTCGCCAGGAGCTCTCTAGGCGAGCAAGGTAGCGAGCGTGACAGCATGTTGTTTTCTTGTGTTTTCCATCCAATGGCTAATTTTTTTGTTCAATTATGTTAATTCTTATATAACATGAATAGTTTGTGTATTATTGAGATAAGACGTGCTGTGGGTAGCCTTATGGCGTGAATCCTAGATTGTGAAGTATGGCCTTTTGGCAATGATATACATTGTTTGAATTAAACATTAATGCATGATAAATGTGATTGAGTTCGTTGCAGTTGGCACGACCTTGTGAGTGCATATTGATTTTATGTGTTAATGTGTGAAGAATGCGTGAGAATATATGTATGATATATGTGCATTGCTTGGTAATATGATTACGATGTTGAGAATATGTAAGCGTGCGAGATTCTTACTCACCGGGGTAGAATGACAAGGTGTCGTTCCTAGTGTAGTGATCACCAGAGTAGAATGACTGAGATGTTGTTCCTGGTGGGGTATAAGCGATGTACCCATAATCCAAGTGAATATTTATGAGAGTTGATGAGTTTATATGAGTCATTTGGAAGTGTATGTGTGACGCCCTTTGTGAATGCATGTTAATTTTACTCTAATGATGCTTATATTTTCCGTGGGGTTTAGAAGGGTGTTACAGTAACCACTCATTAGAGACGACAACGCACTGGGCAACCAAAACAAAACTGGGGAAATCTAAAGTGACTGATCAACAGGTTCAAGCGTGACAAGTTGACACTTTAGAAAGAAAGAAGACAAAAGATCCTCAAGGGAGATGGCACCGGAATGACGGCCTCCACTAGGGAATATCCAGAGTAGCTGCTCAACAGGTTCAAGCATGATCGGCTGACACTCTAGGATAAAAGGTAAAGCAGGATCCACATGGTAGTAAGATCATGCAAACAAAATGTTGGAGTTTTAAACAAGAAGTAACATCCAAGCTTCTGGAAATTCCTTAAACGAAGCGATCAAACGGGATCTTCAGGAACCATCAGGAAAGATACAGGGTAATTAAAACTCTTTTGTGCACCAAAGTAAATGGATTTCAATGGGGAAATACCATGATAAGCTTCTCGAGAGAGAATGTCACTTATCGTTGAAAGGGACTTACACCACCAAAAAGGATAAGCTTCTCCAAGGAAGAGACTTCCATTTATCTGGGGATATGGATAAAAATGATAAACTTCTCTAGAGAGATTGCCACTTATCTGAAAAAGTAATGGAAAAAAGCTTCTCAAAGGAGACGACCACTTGTTGTTGGACATGATGAAAATAGGATAAGCTTCACGGGCGAGACTGCCACTTATCGGTGCGGTAAAATGATAATGATAAGCTTCACGGGTGAGAGTTCCACTTATCTATTAAGTTAAAGGTAAGCAATGATATGCTTCTCAGACGAGACTGCCACTTATCTGGTAAGTAATATGATAAGAATGGTAAGCTTCTTAGGTGAGACATCCACTTATCAACGTTGCAAAAGGTTTTTCTTGATATATAGTGCAAAATAAATGCATGCTCCAGCTAGGTTCGGCAACCTACAGGGACTGAAGTTTAATCTAGAATTGAACTAGAAAGAAACTGTCAAACAAGACTCCAACCATTAAGGAATGAACTCAAATGGGGATTTATCTTATCCAAGCGTGGAAAAGATAACTGAAGTAACCATCATCCACGAGGGTTGAACTCTTTGGGGAAACTAGTAATAGTAGGTATTTTATGCTTAAGGTTGAAGACTCTACTTGAAGAGAAAGGACAAACCAAATTACTTGGCGATAACCACAACTGAAGTAATGACAAAAGACAACAGGGATAGAAAACATGCGGATGCTAATGCATATGTCTAAATGAAATGAATGTATTTCATGCTTATGCATATGCTGACAAAATAGACGAAAGGAGAAGCAAACGGGAGATGAAATAAACATCTCAACGAGGATACACGATAACCTCTACACAAGTACATATATCAAGAGATGGATAGAAAGTCGATTGCGGAACAAAAATCTTGCTTCAAAAATCCACTTGGGGATATGATATCATGACTTCACCTGAGGGATTGCGGAACAAAAATCCACTTGGGGATATGATATCATGACTACACCTGAGGGATTGCCATCATGAATATGAATTTCTTCTCAAAGAAGACCTATTCACTGGAGAGAGTCATCTTATGAACTGAGACTTCGTAGGGGATAAAATAAATGTCCACTTCATCGGGGAAGCATGGAGCTAAGGCAGCTTTACTGGAGAAAGTGTAGTAACTTCAGAGAGGAACGAAAATGATTCCAATGGGGAGTGAATCCTCAATATATGTATCACTTGGGCGATACTGGGGAGATTCTCTGTGGTTTTGAAAATCACTAGAGATTACATGAACAGTCCAAAAGTGTTGTCAGCTTATGCTTCGCTGGGGTTTTGCTAAACAATGGTCTACAACTGCTTCTGCAACATTAAGAGTTTCTGAGGAACAATGACATCCTTTAGATCTTTTCACAGGTCAAAGTAAACTTTATATCTTCTTCAAATGCATTTTCAAAAATAGTTTTAAGTTTGAAAACTTTTTACTTTCAAAATTATTATTAACAAGTAACGTTTTGCATAACAAAAAAATAAAAAGTAAAGAAAGCGTAAATAGAAAAAATTGTATAAGCAAAACATATGATTTTATTGAAGAATGGTAGCTTGCCAATGGCGAAGCTCCATGGAGTATTACATTTGAAATTGGCAATAGGGAAAGGTTACATTGAATCCAACGACACCTACTGACCCTAATAACTAAGACTATCCAAAATCATGCTTCTGACAAGAGCGATTGGATTGGAATTCCTGTTTTGATGTTCTGTAATGATAAGCGTCACCTGATGCAGTGAAATTCCTTTTGTACCTAACGTTTGCATGGATCGCCCTTTCGGGTTTTCAATTCACTGAAACGCTCTTTTTGGCCTAAGTCGCCCTTTCGGGTTTTCAGCTTAGCGAGCTATTATTATTTTTATTTTTCATCCCTAATTATTGCCTAGATCTCCTTAATAGGTTATGATCCACCGGGATACGCATTGTTGCCTAAGTCACCTTTTCAGGTTTTCTACTTAGCGAGTTCTTTTAGGCATAATATTTTCGGACTGCATCAGAGTTTACAGGATGTGCAAGTTCTTCACCATCCATTGTTGCGAGAATTAGCGATCCTCCTGAGAATATTGTTTTCACAACGAATGGGCCTTCATAGTTAGGCATCCATTTCCCACGCATGTCTTTATGAACTGGCAAGATTTTCTTGAGTACAAGCTCTCCTTGATAGAATTCTCGGATTCAGACTTTCTTGTAAAATGCCCTCTTCATCTGTTTTTGGTACAACTGACCATGGCACGTTGCAGTCATGTGCTTCTCGTCTATGAGATTCAGCTGGTCAAATATTTCTTGGACCCATTCAGCTTCATCAAGCTTGGTTTCCATCAGTACCCTTAAGGAAGGTATCTCTACTTCGATGGGGAGGACAACGTCCATTCCATACACTAATGAGAAAGGGGTTGCCCCTGTTGATGTTTGCACTGAAGTTCTGTATCCGTGTAAAGAAAATGGTAACATTTCATGCCAACCTTTGTAAGTTTTTACCATTTTTTGCAGGATTTTCTTGATGCTTTTGTTTGCAGCTTCAAAAGCTTCATTCATTTTAGGATGATAAGGAGAAGAATTGTGATGTGCAATCATGAAACTTTCACACAACTCCTTCATGGTTTTATTGTTCAAGTTGGTCCCATTATCTGTTATGATCCGGCTTGCAATTCCATAATGGCAGATAATCTCTTTCTTGAGGAAGGGGCAACCACTTGCTTGGTTACATTGGCATAAGAAGCAGCTTCTACCCATTTTGTGAAATAGTCCATGGCGACCAAAATGAATCGGTGACCATTGGAAGCTTTTGGTTCAATTTCCCCAATCATGTCAATGCCCCACATTGAGAAAGGCCACGGTGATGATAAAACATTCAACATCGTTGGAGGTATGTGCACTTTGTCGGCATAAATTTGGCACTTATGGCATTTTATGGCATATTGGATGCAATCAGATTCCATGGTTAAAAAGTAATACCCAACTCTCAAAATCTTCTTAGACATAGCCTAACATGTCTGCTTCATGTTTATCAACACATCTAAGCACAACCATGTCGTAGTTTCTTTTGTACAACACATCATTGCTGAGGAAGAATTTGGATGCTAACCTTCTCAGAGTCTTCTTGTCAAGATTCGTAGCATTGGCTGGATACTCTTGCTTTAGCAGATAATTCTTAATGTCGTGGAACCAAGGCTTGTCATCAGTTTCCTCTTCAACCATTTGACAGTAGGCAGGCTCATTCTTGCGTTCAATTCAAATGAGTGTAGCATCATTAACAAATATGACTTTCCACATCGAGGCTAACATGGCTAAAGCTTCGGCAATATGATTTTCAGTTCTCGGGACATGTTTGAAAGTGATCTCATCAAAGTACTCAATCATTTCAATAATGTAAGCTCTGTACGGGATAAACTTCTCATATCTGGTCTCCTATTCACCTTTGACTTGATAGACCCCCAAAGATGAATCTCCACTCACTTCAAGAATTTGGATTCAGAGGTCAATAGCTGCTTCGAGACCAAGAATGCATGCTTCATACTCGACAATATTCTTTGTACATTCAAAATCTTACCTTGCTGTAAATTGGGTATAACCACCTTCTGGGTTTATCAGAATGGCACATATGCCATGCCCATTGTAATTAGAAGAACCATCAAACATCATCTTCCAACAGGAACCCGACTCGGGACCTTCATCAGAACTTGGCTCTTCATAGTCTTTCACTAACATAATGTCTTCGTCTGGAAAGTCAAACTTTAAAGACTCATAATCTTCAATCGGTTGGTCTACAAGATAATCTGACAAGATACTTCCTTTAATAGCTTTCTGAGTCACATACTAGATGTCGTATTCGGATAACAATATATGCCAACGGGTAAGTCTTTCAGTCTGAGCAGGTTTTTCAAAAATGTACTTTATTGGATCGATCTTCGAGATCAACAAAGTAGTGTGACAGATCATGTATTTCCTAAGACGCCTAGCATCCCATGCTAGCGCACAACAAGTCTTTTCCAATAGTGAAAAACAACTTTCAAAAACAGTAAACTTCTTGCTCAAGTAGTAGCTGGCATGTTCTTTTTGTCCAGTCTCATCGTGTTGACCTAGTACGCAACCCATAGACTTTTCGAGAACAGTCAGATACATGAAGAGTGGTCTTCCCGGAACAGAAGGAATCAAGATAGGAGGCTCTTGCAAGTAACCCTTGATCTTCTCAAATTCTTGTTGACAATCAGAATTCCAGTCAATAATCTGACCCTTGCAGAGTAACTTGAACATTGGCTCACAGGTAGAAGTCATATTTGAAATGAATCTGGAGATATAGTTCAGGCGTCCAAGAAAACATCTGACTTGTGTTTTAGTTGCGGAGCTGGCATGTCCTAAATGGCTCGGACTTTATCATGGTCTACTTAGATTCCTCGTTGGCTGACGATAAATCCAAGTAATTTTCCAGATCTAACACCAAAAATACACTTAGCAGGATTCAGTTTCAACTAGTACTTCCTGAGTCGTTCAAACAGTTTCAGCAAATGATCCAAATGGTCTTCCTCACTTTGGGATTTGGCAATCATATCGTCAACGTACACCTCAATCTCTTTATGCATCATGTCATGAAAGAGAGGACCATAGCTCTTTGATATGTTGCCCCTGCGTTCTTCAAACCGAATGACATAGCTTTATAGAAATAAGTTCCCCAACGAGTAATGAATGTAGTCTTTTCTCTATCGGTAGGGTCCATCTTGATCTGATTATAACCGGAGAAACCATCGATAAAAGAGAAAACCACAAAACTGGTTGTATTATCCATAAGTGTATCAATATGCGGCAGATGGAAATCATCTTTTGGGCTTGATTTGTTCAAATCCCTGTAGTCTACACACATTTTGACTTTATCGTCCTTTTTGGGCACTGGCACAATGTTGGCTACCCATTCAAGATACTTTGCAACTGTTAGAAAACCTGCATCAAGTTGCTTCTTAACCTCATCTTGAACCTTCAAAGCCATGTCAGGTCTAATTCTTCGAAGTTTATGCTTTATAGGTGGGCACTCTGGTTTAAGCGACAACTTGGGGACAACAATATCAGTGTTTAAACCGGGCATATCTTGATAAGACCATGCAAACACATCAGCATATTCCTCTAGAAGCTTGACCAATCTCTGCTTGACATCAGCCCCAAGTGTGGTACCAATCTTGACTTCTTTCTTTTCTTCATCACTGCCAAGATTAATCAAATCTACCTGCTCTTTATGCGGTTGGAGTTTAGTGTACTCATACTCAACCAATCTTGCCAGTTCAGTGGGAACTTTGAAATCTTCCTCACCCTCATCTTTAGCTTGATAAATGGGCGAATCAAATTTAGGAGTGAAAGCAGGGTCATTGGATTCAACAAGGTTTGGGATAGCTTTGCATGTTTGGAAGGCTTATTTTATTAAATGTGCAAAGATAAATGCAAGAGAAAGAAGCTTTTTTTTCTTTCTAGTTTTGAAAAGATTTCCAATTTCTTTTAATGGTAAAAGCAAAAAAATAGTAAATGAAACAACAAGAATTTAACAAAATGCCTTTATTGATAATTATTTGAAAGCGAAAAGGTGGCCCTATAAAATAATCCAATAACTTTGGGCATAGCTATGGAATTTTTGAAAACAGCAAACAAAAAGCATTAAATTAGTTTGACAAGGGAAAAATCACAGAGATCTCTATTGCTTCCCAATTGTTCAAAGTTGCATCACACTTGAATACCAAGTTGCTCAAATCTTTGTCTTCATCATTATCCTCGATAGCATTGACTTGGAAACCTCCGCTGACAAACACTTCCTAGACAGTCTTCAGACGACTTTTGACAGATGTAGAAGCTCTATCATTAGTTGGTTTGTAACCTAACCCATGGCGATTCACCTTTGTCTTGACATCTATCACTTTTACCCAACCTTTAGGTATGGCTCCTTCGATTGTTGATCCGGTGCTCTTGAAAGATGCGAAAGATGGATTACTCTTGCCTATTGTTTCTTCGAATTCCAACAAGACAACATTGGTGATCTCGAGTGCTTGAAAAGAAGTTTCTAGAGCATCCTCTTCAGCTTCTATGTAACGGAAGAAATACAGCTTGCTTACCATCAAGTCCTCTTCACCATGCACAATGACCAGCTTATCATTAATCACAAATTTCATCTTCTGATGTAATGTTGAAGTTACGGGCCCAAAAGTATGGATCCACGGCTTTCCAAGTAACAGTTGTAATTAGGATTGATGTGCAATACTTGGAATATGATGTTGATTACATGTGGACCAATCAAGATCGGTAGCTCAACTTCTCCAATTACAGTTCTACGGGGACCATCAAAAGCTTTGACTATCAAAGAAGTAGGTCTCATCTCTGTTTCCTCAGAGAGAAATCGGTATCTACAAGCACCCTTGATAAGTTATCCTCCTAACATTTCACGGACACATGTAAAGCACGATTATGATTCAAACCTTCTCTTCGTAACTCCTCAGTACTGAAGCTAAGAGTATTACAGACAGTAATATTAGCGATCACACTATCAAACTGACTAGTAGTAATATCTTGGGCAACATGAGCTTGGGCCAACAACTTTTGTAAAGCAGTTCTGTGAGCAAGTGAATTCATCAACAGAGATAAGATTGAGATCTTAGAGGGAGTCTGGTGAAGCTAATCAATGACTTTGTAATCACTTTTTCTAATGATCCTCAAGAACTCAGCATCTTCATCATTTGCAACCACTTCTTTCCCTTTGTCTTTAGCAGGCACAGTGGCAACAGTTTCTTTAGGCAGAGCCTTGTTGAAACGGGGAGTGTAAATACGACCACTTCGTGTCATCTTGCTTGCCCCAGCTATATTAGTCACATCTTTACTAACAATCTTCAATTCTTCCCTCGGAATAACGTTCCCAGATTCTTTTCCAATCATGGTCACATCATACTTCCAGGGTACAACTTTAGAATCTATGAAATGAAACAAAATGGGCTTTTGAATGATCACTGGCTTCGGTTGATTAGTTATAGAAGTAATAACAAATTCTGGCATTTTGAACACAGGTACTGCAGAACTTGGTTTTGGCAAATTGAAAATGGGTACTTTAATTCCTGGTTCTGGCAAGTTGAAGACAGGTTCAATCACATCAACTTCATCAATCTTCATTTTGCTAACCACTTGTAGGAAACCATCATTGATCAAATTCTGAACATCATTCTGAACAAACATACATCCTTTGATAATGGCACCACAGACTATACAATCATCGTGACAAACATTCACTAAACTTGCTTCAAACAACTTTGAATGGAAGACTTGGAGAGGAGTCTTAATTTGGAAACATCAAGAATTAGGCTCTTGTCAGATATCTCATTGTCGCCACTGTGAAAAACCACCTATGGAAAAACAGAAGAGTCGCCACTTTCGTTATTTATCCCAAAGAGAGGGAAAGGAAACGATTTCAAAAACCTAAAGAAAAAGGGAAAGACAAGGTCATCGCAACCATGTCTGGATTCGGGAGTCGGTTACGCAAGGGGAAGGTATTAGCACCCCTCATGTCCGTCGTACTCGACGGGATCCACGCATTGTTGTCTATCTTAAAAGGGTGTGTTGATACTATCTAGTTAAAGGCTTAAGGACAAAAGAAAAAGAAAAAGGACTTACTCGGAAGAGCATCGCCGCTCTGTGCCTACGTACTCCTTCGTGCAATGGGAAAGTCAGAGTCAACGTAGTTCGCCTAACTACGGCTAAAGAAAGGGGAAGGTTGCTCGCCGAGACATCGCGTCTCGTGTCTATGTACTTTCGTCTGGTACGAAAGATCAGAGCAAACGTAGTTCGGGCTAAAAGGACCATAGGTTGGTTCAAAAGTTTTTTAAGCCCGAGAAGGGTTAACAGATAGTTCTAGCAGTTGGTGTATGCAACCCGACCATTGGAGACTTAGGCGTTACCGTTTACGGTAGAACTAGGAGTTAACAACACTCTTTTTATGAAAAGATTTTCCTTGATTAAGAACCCCAAAGGGTGAAAAAGGTTTGAAGTGTTTTTGTGTTTTTCAGAGAAGAAGTGTTTTGAATTTGATTTGTAACTCATGTTGCACTAAAGACTATGATCTAGGAGCGAACACGTCGTATATCGTCCAAAGGACATACACTAACATTCTAGATAATTGAGAGGCAACCACCCAATTATCATTTCCAAAATGGCTTAAGGCTCGTAGCGTACAACAATTGTCATCCTTTATTAAGTGCTTTATGAGTGTTTGAAGATGAGAAGAGAAAAAGGAACACTAATGGGAGACTAATCAATCCTAAAAGTTATCATGCAAAGTGGAATTAGGTTGAGTTTGAAAAAGGAACTACCTAATGTTATCATGCCAAGTTAAACACCTAATATCTATCATAACCTCAAGAGGTTAGAGAACTTATGGGGGACATGGCAATGGAAAGCAAAAGAAAAAAAAGAAGAAGAAGAATGCATATGCAAATGAAAAGATGCACACATAGAATGCACAAGTAGAATGATAGTGGGAGGAAAATAGTGTGGGGCAGCAGCCACCACAAGCTCATGTCAACCAAGTGTTACGGTGAGAATCATGATACCAAGCTATTGATTAACTTGAATCTTAATTCTTAAATTCACAACCGGACTTTAATTTATCCAAAGGAAAGGTCTAAAGAAAGAAAAACCCTTTTCGTGATGTAACAACAATGCTAAGAGATTCGAGGATCGGGGGTTGTGTTGTACCCCAAATTTTGACCCCTTAGATTCTCATTATCACTTTAGGAGCATATTCATGAGTTATCTAACCTTAATCCTGTGCAAGTTTCTTGTTTGTCAAGCTTCAGATGAATCAGGGTTTCCGCGCCGACAAATTCAAAACTACAAAGGAATGATCAACCAATCTTTTGGGCTAATCCAATCATGGAATGAAATCAAAGATAATATCAAAGTCAAATGAGAAGCCAATTTGAAGAAATCATTTCAGAATCAAGAACAGTGCAGTCCAGAGGCCCCGATTAGGGTTTTTAACTAGTAAAAGTCAACTGTGGTTTGACTTTGATGTTGGAAGGTGTTGTAATGGTGGGATTGAGGTCCATGAATTTCATATAGCTTATTAAAGCCCATTCAAGAAGTGTCAAAGTCTCAGGGTGTCCAGAATGTCATTAGGTGACTCGGTCGACACCGATCGATCGTACGGTTGACCGAAAAGTCAACTCTTCAAATTTTAAGAATTGGACTCCAAGTTGTGAATAAAAGTTGTTCCTTATGTAATAATGGACTTGCATATCAATTTTCATGATCATTGGGTCAAGGATGAGGAAGTAATCGAAGAATCGGGAAATTAGGATTCAGAAAGGGACTAAACCCTAACTCCTTAACCACACTTCCAAATGAGATGGTTCCAAGCTCATTAGAAAGCTCTTGACAAGTCCTACAAAAGTCCCATACTAGTCCACAACCATAAAATGCATACTTTGTGAGTTAGAAGCAAAAACATTCCAAAAAGGGAAAATAACTTAGAAAAATTCTAAGTTATTTTCACCTTAAAAGCTTATGTGCAGCCAACTTTGGGAGGATTTTTCACCTAGTTCCAATTGAAGTTTGACTTCTTGGAAAACATGAATGTTGTAGAGCTACATGAAGGCTTTTCAAAAAGTATTAGAAGTCCTCAAGAGGAGTTATGAGCAGAAAGTTACATAGGTGCAAAGTTGAGGGTTTCACATAATAGTCCCACATTGGCCAAATTTTCAAAGTGACCTACTTCATCAATTCTTCCAATTTTGGTTGATCCAACTTGTCATGTTTGACATATTAGATGTGTATGGCATGAGAGAATAAAGTTATGCAAGGAAACAAGAAAAACCAATGTTGTAGCTCATTGCCTTGCAAGTGAGCAAGCTGCACCAAGTTGAAAAAATCAAAGCATGAGGTGGAAAGCCAACTGCACCAGCCACTCCCCTATTGCTCCTATCCTGCTAATAACTCAGAAAAATCAGTAGGAAGCATTGACAAATGAGGCCTTGGATCAGAATATGATCAAACCCTCCAAGAGAGGTTTTCTCAAATATCTTAAACCTTTCTTCATGATGAAGCAATCTCACCAAGAAAGCTCCTCATCCCATTTGCCTATAAAAGGAGGGTGTCTTTACCTCATTTAGAACACAATATTAGTTCTGAAAAACCAGAGATATTGAAAGTCTTTGCTCTTTCACCCCTTGCTTCAAAATCCCAAAATCCCAAAATCTTCAAAAACACCAAAAATGTCACTTTGCACCTTTTACACCAGAACTTTCTCCAAACATTAAAACACCTTAAAGGCCACATAGACAACCTTAAAATGACCCTCTGAAGCTATTCCAACCATTAGTTTTCTCAAAAAACCAAAGAATCAAAAAGTCAAATTCATCCCCACACTACTTTGACCAAAAGCTACAAAATTTGTCATAACTTGTTCCATATAGTTTCTTGGCATTCCAATCATTCTAACACCTTCCAAATGATGTTTATCAGATGTCCAAAGTGCTAGGAATCATTGGTGGTTAGTATTTCTCTATTTGGCATCATATGTGCATTTGGCTTAAAAGTGAAGTAAAGGCTCAAAGCAAGAAAATAGCTTGAAGTTCCTCTGGTTTTCTGGTGTATTTGCTTGCTCAAGGTTACTTGCAACAGGTATGTAGCACTTAATTCATCCCATTTTATTGATAATGCCATATGCACAACCTTTGTCATGTTTGCCATCAATTTTATGCTGCTACTATATTGGTATCATGGGCTGATTCTTGTGCTGGTGAAATAAGTGTGTTTTTAGTGTCCTACAAATCCTTTTCATCATATATCAAGTATGTGTATACCATAGTCTCCATGAGATGGCATCACTGTTGTGAAAACACCCCTGTTACTGCTTTTCAATTATTTGCTTTTGGCACCAAAATACCAAGATGTTATTTCTGTTTGGCATGCAACTTGTTATAGTTTCAAAAGTCTTGAAGAACATGAATGCAATGTGTGTGTATGATTAAGGTAGCTTTAAACTGTTTGAACTGAGTTTTAACATCATCATCATGTTATGACAAAATGGAAGTTACTTGGATTTTTGTTTGTTGTTTTTATACTGCTGTCAAAACCAAAACAGTTGGAAAGCCATTTTGAGCATAAGCATTGAAAAATCAGTTTTTACACTTTGAACATGTTTTAATGTACATTTGAAAATTGTATGAATGCTTTCTTTGGTTTGCTTATGCATGAGAATGGATTCACATGTTTGTCATAAACACATCAAATTCCATTAAGCAACTCACATACCATTTTTTACATGAGTTTGTTTTGCATCAAAGTCACATTTCTAACACTTCACACTAATCATTTGGAAGGTGTTTACATGATTTTCTTGAATCAAAACCAACTGTCATGAGATTTACACTTCAAAATGCATTATTTGAAAACTTTACACTTGACATGCCATTTTTAAAACATGTTGGCATTAAACTTATTTTGAGTGATAGAAACATTCTTCATCATGTTTAAGAGTTGTGAGCAACCTTGTTTGGATTGAAAAAGACTTGAAACAAGTTTCACTCTTTAAAGTGCACTTTTTCCAAAATATTGCATTTGCCATGACACTTTTATAACCTGTTGGCCTTGAGCATATTTGAAGTAGTAGAATCATTTTACATCATTTATGTGGGTTGTGAGTGTGTTTAGCTTGGATTGAAAGTGTTTGAATGGAGTGCTTCATTGCAAAATGCATAACATAACATCAACATACAGCAGCTGTCGTTTTTTTCAAAAGGATGAGAATTTCAAAAAATTAACACCGCCATCATGTTCCTCGTATTTTTCTAGTCAAGATACATATAAATTTTGTCTCATTTGGATAAGCGACGAGAAAGTTACGATACAAAACGTATTTGCATTATTTGTGTGTTTTGGCCTAGCCTTCTGAACATTTTCACCCTTATAATTAAAAGGGGTGGCTTTCATCAACGGATTTATAGTGGTAAGACCATGCGCCTTTCAACTTGTAAGCTTGAGTTCGACCCCTGAGGAGGGCAACTCTTTTATTCTTTTTTGCCATTCTTCATTAAGACTTTGAAAATTCATATCTCCTTCGTTTTTTATCGTTTTTCATCCGTTCTTTTTTCATTTTGTTCATCTTTACCTCTACTTTCATGTAATATTTTTATTTTCCATGTTTTCCTTTTTTATCTTCCATTTTGACTGTGTGCAAGTTACGCGTGTTTCGCGTCCGTTTACGTATTTGCAGATGAACTTTTATATGATTCCTTTTGAATTTATTAGTAAAATTTTTTGTGTAATCATGTCTATAGGTGTTAGATATAATGCTATAATTTTGTTGTTAACTTGTTAAGTTTTTCTTTTTCATTTTCCCCATGCGACGAAACTCGTTAGTTCTCGTCCGAATCGCCTCCCCTTTTCTCCTTCCAAAGGAAAAGTCTTTCCATTTGACTTCATGTCATGGATAGCTCACTCACCCTTCTCCTTGACTTTATTAAGTGATTTTGAACCATATTTTAGAAGCCTTAGACTTTGCTTAAAGTCTAAAAGATCCACCCGCACTAGGAGCGTTCTTCAACTAGAACCTTAGGGCAGAGTTCGTCAACTCTACGTAAGAATCATCGTCATGATTCCTTACTTCCCTTTGAGTGAATAACTTAGATTAGGGAGTTTTGTTAAGACTCCACACAAGCATTGTCATGTTTGTTCCCCATTGAACCTTGATCGTAATCAAGCGTTCTTTCCCTCGTGAGGCGAACTACGATTGCTCTGATTCTATCCTAGTCAGGATACGTAGGCAGAAGATGCGACGTCTTTGCGAGCAAACTTAGGAAACCACTTAGGACTTTATTTATTTTTATCTTATCCCTTAACCATAGCACAATTCACAAATTTAGCAAGCAATCAAACAAAAGGTTCTTGTAGAGTACTACAGATATTTAGGGTGCTAACACCTTCTCAAGGTATAACCAACCCCGATCCCCGAATCTCTTAAGCGTTGTCGTTACATCGCGAAAAAGGTTTTTCCTTCTTTAGACCTTTCCTTTGGATAAAATAAAGTCCGGTTGTAAAAGAAATAAAGGTTCAAGTTAATTAATAGCTTGATATCCCATTTTCACCGCAACAGAAATGGCGACTTCACTGGGGAATACTTTTTGCTTTGAGGGTTTAGCCTATTTTGTTTGAATACTTGCTTATTTGTGAATACTTGTAAATATGTACATATGTGCTCTGTTGGTTCTTGGGAACTTTGAATGGTGAGACGACACTATACCCGTGTTTGAGCGTACATATGATAGGACAGTGGTATATTCAAGGAGACTTATAGGGAGTTGATTCCCGACCAAGTTGACTTGAGAAAACCACCACTCAGTAGAGGCCCTTCTGAGAGTTAGTATTGTTGATCGAGTATTCGTGAAAACAATGCTACTTTCTACATGGGAGCCCGTGATACTGAGCACCTTTAGATTACCTTTTCCCCCACTATGGCTTTATTAGGATGTAGTGCGATGACTATAAGGAAGTAATTCCAAAGTAGTTGATACGCGATACTACACTTGGACGAGACTCTTTTGAGAATATTATCGACCACCAAGTATTTGGGAAATTGATAATATCCGAAAGATGGGTCGAGGACTCCGGGAACTCTTTTAGAACCTTGTTCTGCAGTTGTGAAAACCTTAGTACATACCTTTGGGGAGGGTAGACCTTGACTCCTTACTCATGTTCTCCAAACCAAAACCTTTATCTGTTTTTATCCATGTGTATATGTGAATTTGTGCTTACCTATGTTTGTGCATTCATGCATTCATGAACATCATATCATAAAGGTTTCATGGAACTCATATCTCTTGTTTGTAAACATTAGGATCATCATGGACAGTGGAAAAAAGAAAACCATAAAGTACACTTACAAAAGTCCTAATCTGGATGACATAGAAAGGTTGAGCACTTTGATAACAGATCTAGAAGGATTCAAGAGCAAGTATGGAAACTTATTGTCATTGTTGAGGGTAAAAAGGAAGATGGATCTGGGACTTCTCTCCACACTCCTCCAGTTTTATGATCCACTCTATCATTGTTTCACTTTCCCTGATTATCAGCTGGTACCTACACTTGAGGAATATTCTTGCTTGATTGGTTTACCTATTCTTGAAGACTCTCCTTTTCCAATCATGGAGAAGGACCCTAAGGAAGAAGAAATTGCTAAAGCTACGCGTTTGGGATTGGTGGATATTCAGAAAAATATGGTTACTAAAGGAGGAGTCTTTGGTTTAATTGCAGAGTTCTTGGTCGGAAAAGCACAATATTATGCTGATCACTTGAGTATGGATACATTCGAAGCTATTCTTGCCTTACTCATTTATGGGATCTTCTTGTTTCCAAGTTTTGATAACTTTGTGGATCTCAATGCCATCAAGATATTTTTGAAGAAAAACCCTGTGCCTACTTTACTAGTTGACGCATATCATTCTGTTCACTTGAGAAATTTACATAAAGGAGGAATGATTGTCTATTGTGTTCCTTTGTTATATAAGTGGTTTATTTCTCACTTACCTAAGGCTCATGCTTTTTGGAAGGAAGGTTGGTGGTCTCAGAAGGTTATGGCTCTTACTCACCCTGACATTGCTTGGTACAGCCGTAGTTACGATGGGATAAAAATCATTGACAGTTGTGGAAGCTTTGGTAACGTACCTCTTCTAGGTACAAGTGGAGGAATCAGTTATAGCCCTGTTCTCGCTCGCCGTCAGCTTGGATATCCTTTGAAGGACAAACCAAACAGCGCCCATGTAGAGAATATTTTCTTTAAAGGAGAATCAGAATTGAAAAGGGAAATTCTGAAAGCTTGGGGACATGTACACAAGAAAGTAAAGGAAGACTTGGGGAAACCTAATTGCATCTCTCTCGAGCCTTATCTCCAATGGGTCCGAGAGAGAGCTATTCAGCTAAAGATGCCTTATTCCCAGCAGAAACCCATGGCTTTAGAGGAGGAACACACAATGATCTTCATGTATGAAGAGGAGAAGTTAAAAATTGCTTTGAGGAAATCACAACAAACTGAAGTAGCTTGGAAATATAAGTACCAAGTAGCCATGGAAGAGAATGAAGAACTCCGTAGACAACTGCAAGTGAAGGATGAGGAAATGGTTGCTTATAAGAAGAGGAAGACACAAGAAGGCTTACCTTCTTCCAGCTCCCAGCCAACTTCATGGAAACTAGTTGTGGACAAACTCGTTCTCGAGAAGACTCAGATGGAAGAAGAAATCAAGAAACTCAAAGCAAAAGAAGACTTTTATTTAGAATACTGTCAGCCTTATATTTAGGACTTTTGTAAAATGTACTAGATGTTTTGTAATGCAATCTTAAATATCAATGAAATGAAATGATGTTTTGATCTGAGTTCCATGAAACCTTTGCATTTGCATTTTCATTAATTAATCATTCAAGGAACTAAAGATTGTTTTGCAGATATTATAGGATGGATTCTGGAAAGAAAGAAGAGGTTGTGTTCCAAAGACCAAGATTGGAGAACTTGAAGAAACTGGTAAGTTTAGTAGAAGACCCCGAGGCATTCAGAGAAAGGCATGGGAATATGCTGTCTTTGCTAGAAGTTCAAGTGTATGAAGAGATGTTATCCGCACTCGTGCAATTCTATGATTCAACCTATCATTGTTTCACATTTCCAGATTATCAGTTGCTACCAACTTTAGAAGAATATTCCGCCCTAATGGGAGTAGGCGTAACTCCTAGCCCATTTTCTGGAAGAGAGGGGACTCCTAATGAAAGAGCAATTGCAGAGGCCACGTATTTGGAGGTGGACGAGGTACGATCTCATATGGGTGCTAAAGGAGGGTTGTATGGATTTCCAACTATGTTCCTGTATGAAAAAGCTCAGAGCTATGCCTTGTCAAAGAATACTAAAGCATTTGAGGCCATCCTGGTTTTACTTATTTACAGACTGTTTCTGTTCCCAACTGCTAGTGATTTTGTGGACGCAAATGCGATCAATCTTTTCTTGATCAAAAATTTTGTACCTACCTTGCTGGCTGACACTTACTTTACCCTCCACCGAAGAAACCGTTATGCAGTTGGACGAATTGAATGTTGCACCGTTCTCCTGCACAAGTGGTTTATTTCGCACTTGTCAGAAATTCCAGCCATCTGGGATAAGCAAAATGGGCTCTCCTGGACAGAAAAGCTGCTATGACTCAAACACTCAGATATTAAGTGTTATGACCCTATGTATGGAGGAATTGCCATGATCCAAAGCTGTGGAGAGTTTCCGAATGTACCGCTTATCAGCGTCAATGGTTGCATCAGCTATAATCCTATTCTGGCTCGTCGACAGTTGAGGCACCCCTTGGAAGAGCAACCAGATCCAGACTTTTTGAGAAGATTTCACTTGGAGGAAGGGAAGAATCCCGCTTATAGGGCTCGAATTGTGTATGCTTGGCGTTATGTCCACATGAGGGGAGTAACTGCCCTAGGTTACCATGACACTACTGTTTCAGAATCTTACCTATCATGGGTAAGAGAAGCGGCAATGAAGATTTTCTATACTCACTTTGACCCTGACTCACCCAAGCCTACTCTCGTAGAAGAATTGAAAGCTGCTTTGGCAAAAGCTGAGAAAGAAGGAAAAACTTGGAGAGATAAGTATTTGAAGGCTATGCAAGAGAAGGAAGAGCTTCAAGAATCAATCCGTAAAGGTGGGAAGAGAAGTCAGCCAGAAGACGAAGGGCCATCCAACCAGAAGATTTAGAATCCTTTTGCTTTCTATTTCATTTCATCATGTATTTTGTATTAAAGACTTGTATTTCAGTTCCAGATTTGTTGTTGTAAAACTTTCAGTTGTTAATCTATGAAGACTTTGAATTTGTTTATCTCCCCATTGTTATAATTTTTGCAAATATTTCTTTGGATTCCTTGAATGATTAATTTTGCATTGTTACATTTTTACATTCATAAGCATTGCATGTGCATGTTCTTGTGTTGTGTCTCATCTCACTGTCTTGTCTCCAGAGAGAGAGAGAATCACACTGAACCGCCAACATTGATACAACACCCAGGCCCAAGCTCGCTTAAGGATGGAAGAACAGAACTTAGATGTGGACAGAATCGACAATGAACTTGGAGAGCTCCGAGGAGGTATGGGGAAGATTATGGAAGCATTGCAAGCTATTCGCGCACAGTTGGACACTCAAGCCACCGTTGTCTCTGAAATCACTGCAGATCCAATCCCAACGGCTGTTACTATTGCAAACGTGCCAACTTATGGGTTACCTCCAGGCTTTGTACCTCCACCAAGAGTCACTCAGCAGACAGTTTCCCTAGGGGGAGAAGTTCCTCAGGCAATTCCTACATATACTCCAGCTGCTGTACAGATTCAGGCACGCCCTGTGTTCCACAATCCTCCACCCGTGTATGAAGGTCTTGATGGGGATGAAGAAGAGAGTGGGCTACATGACAAATTGAAAGAAAGTGTTGAAACTATAGGAAGAAAGGTCCGAGCAATGGAAGGGAATGATATCTTTGGTACTGATGCCAGAGATATGTGTCTAGTATCCAGATTAGTGATTCCACCCAAGTTTAAAGTTCCAAATTTCGATCAATATTCTGGTGCAACCTGTCCTCGCACACATTTAATCATGTATTATCGAAGAATGGCTACGCACGTTGACGACGACAAGTTAATGATCCACTGTTTCCAAGATAGTTTGAAAGGGGCTCCGGCCAAGTGGTATTTAAGTTTAGACCAATCGAGGATTCACAATTTCCAAGACCTGGCTGACGCTTTTATGAAGCACTATAAGTACAACATGGATATGGCCCCGGATAGAAGACAATTGTTAAGCATGTCACAGAAAAGTACAGAGTCGTTTAAAGAGTACGCGCAACAGTGGAGAGAGACAACATCTCAGGTGGAACCTCCTCTGAATGAAAAAGAATTAACAGACTGGTTTGTTGACATAGTAAGACCAGAGTTTTATGAAAAGATGATCAGTAGTGTGTCTGCAAGTTTTTCTGATATCATAGCCGTGGGAGTAAGAGTAGAGTTGGGAATGAAGAGCGGGAAGGTAGCCAGCAGTACCAGCAGTTCCAGTAACAGCAATGTCAAGAAGGTTAGTAGTGGTTTTCACAAAAAGAGAGAAGGTGAGACAAATGCGATAATGGGAAGAAGGAATCGTATTTTGAGACCACCGTATCAACATTACCAGCAGCCTCAACAAGGTTTTTTCCAGCAAGTTCGACCAAATTATGCTCAGTAAAATCAGCAACAGCGACCAGTATATCCGGTACAGTATGCCCAACAACAATATGTGGCAGCTGTAGCCCCAACATTTAACCATCCTGTCCCAAGTTATCAGTCAGGGCAGCCAGCGCCCGCATATCAACCAAATCAACAAGGGTATCAACGAGCGCCCAACGCTCCACCCTATCAACAAAACCATCAGCAGAGAGTTCAACAACACAGACAGAATTATCAAAACCGGAGGCCAACCACAAAACCTCCACTTCCACAAATACCAATGACATACACAGAATTATACCCTTATTTAGTTCACCAAGGTTTGATAACAACAAGGCCACTGAATCCAGATACAACATCTCCCCATTACAACCCAAATGCTCATTGTGCTTTTCACGAGGGTGCCGCTGGCCACGACCTGGAGGGTGCTTTGCTTTGAAACATCTTGTGAGAGAGTTGATGGAGAAGAAAATCTTGTCTTTTGATGATGTACCACCCAATGTTAAAAGTAATCCACTACCAAACCACGGAGGGGTTAATGCAATAGAAGGGTCAGATGAGAAGATAGTTGATGATGTGACGAAGATCAGAACGTCGTTGAAAACATTACACGAGAAGTTGTCAAAAGTAGGGCTGTGTGAAAGCATTCATATTAACTATAAAGAATGTTCTGTTGACTCTAGTGGGTGTGATGTGATACGAAAGGATATTCAAAGATTCATGAATGAGGGGATATTGCAGGTATGTAGTCCAGTAAGGAAAGAAGAAGTTTTTGTGATTGAGCCCGTTTTTTATCTGTCCAAGAAAAGAGAGAAAGTTCCAGTATTCAACAAAAGTGTAAAGCCTATCTTCAACAAAACCGCTAATGGTCAGCCTCGACCAATTGTGATCCAAAAACCAAAACCATTTCCTTATGATAACACAAAGGCCGTTCCGTGGAAATACGACGTGACCGTGATAGACCAAGAATCAAGAAGGGTTGTTCAGACAGATGAGCAGATGGACGTAACAAACATTGCAGGCACTAGCAAAATGACCCGTAGTGGTCGGATCTATCAACCGAAAGTGGCAGTAGTTATTCCCAAAGAAGTTACTCCTGCCACAATAACCAAAGAAAGAGAAACTCTGAGCACAGAAGAAGGAAATGATGAGGAATATTTGAGAATTATTCGAAGAAGTGATTACAAAGTGATAGATCAACTTCATCAGACGCCATCAAAAATATAAATCTTGTCACTCTTGATAAATTCTCCGGCTCACAGGGAAGAATTACAAAAAGTGTTGAGACAAGCCCATATAACGAAAGATATTTCTCTCGGTCAGTTTGATTCGGTAGTGGCCAACATCACAACATGCAACACGTTGAGTTTCAGTGATGCTGAATTGCCAAAAGAAAGACGTAATCATAACCGTGCGCTGCACATCTCTATCAAATGCCAAGAAGACACTCTGGCCCGAGTACTGGTCGACACAGGATCCTCATTAAATGTACTACCCGCCAGGTCACTCGCCAGATTAGCATATGCTGGGGCAGAGATGAAGCCAACATCATTGATTGTAAAAGCTTTCGATGGTTCAAGAAGAACAGTTATCGGTGAGGTAGAGTTACCAATTTTGGTGGGACCCCATGAATTCAACATTGTGTTTCAAGTGATGGACATTAATCCAGCTTACAGTTGTTTATTAGGACGTCCTTGGATCCATGAAGCTGGGGCAGTAACTTCAACCCTGCATCAGAGAATGAAGTTCGTGGTAAATGATAAACTGGTAATTGTACATGGTGAAGAAGAATTAATGGTTAGCAATCTATCATCATTTCGGTACATTGAAGCAGATGAAAACGCACTAGAGACTTCGTTTCAGGCATTAGAAATAGCCAATGCAGCGATATTAGAGGAAACGGTGGTGAAGAGTGGTCCATCCTTTACATCCGCTCAGGGCATCAAGTCGACACTGGAAGAGGGCATTCCTGCAGGTTGGGGAGAGATTATCGAAGTCAAACCAAAGATGGATCACCAGGGGTTGGGTTACAAACCAAATCATGACGAAACATCAACACATGAAAAGGGCGTCCGAAGACTATACAAGAAGTATTCATCAGCGGAGGTTTCCAAGTCAGTGCTGTGGAAGAAGATTTTAAAGATGAAGACCTGGAGCATTTAGTATATCATTGCAACACTGCCTTGAGCAACTGGGAAGCTATTGAGATTCCTTTGGTTTTTCCTGAGTCAAAGTAATTTGTTTGTCTTTCTTTTCTTGTTTTGTTTTAAATCTCCATAGCCATGCCCGAGGCTATAGGAATGTTTTGTAAGGGCCCCATGCTTTCAAAGATATCAATGAGAAAATGAACTATTTTGTTAAACTCTTCATTTCCTTTACTGTTCTTTTTCGCTTTCACTTTAAAAGAAAATGGCAATTTTATAAAACCAAAGTAAATTTTCTCCTTCTGTGTATGCTGCATTTATCTTTGTGTGTTTTAATAAAATTAAGCCATCCCCACCTACAGCAATGTTCAAAACCCCATTGAATCCTGTGACCATGCATTTCCTCCTGACCTTGATTCACCAATTTACCAAGCTGAAGACGAGGACGGAGACTTTGAAATTCCTGATGAACTGGTAAGATTGGCCCAAAAAGAGGATGCAGAGCTTCAACCCTATAAGGAACAGGTAGAAGTTATCAACCTTGGCACCGAAGAAGATAGGAAAGAAGTAAAAAATGGGGCAAGTCTTGGGGCAGAGATCAAGCAACAGTTAGAAGAGCACTTGAAAGAATACGTTGATGTGTTTGCTTGGTCATATCAAGATATGCCAGGATCAGACACTGATATAGTGGTCCACAAGTTACCACTCTGGCCTGAATGTCCACCAGTTAAGCAAAAGCTTCGAAGAACCAGACCCGACATGGCTCTCAAAATTCGAGATGAGGTGAAAAAACAGATAGATGCAGGTTTCTTAGTAGTCTCCAAATACCCTGAGTGGGTAGCCAACATTGTTCCTGTGCCGAAGAAAGATGGGAAAGTTAGGATGTGCGTGGATTACCGAGATCTGAATAGAGCCAGCCCAAAGGATGATTTTCCGTTGCCACATATTGACACCCTGGTAGACAATACAACCCGTTTTGAAGTATTCTCTTTTATGGATGGGTTCTCTTGGTACAATCAAATCAAAATGGACCCAGATGACATGGAGAAGACTACATTCATCACTCCTTGGGGAACCTATTGTTACAAAGTTATGCCGTTTGGGTTGAAAAACGCAGGTGCTACGTATCAAAGGGCCATGGTAACTTTATTTCATGATATGATGCACAAGGAGATAGAAGTATATGTTGATGATATGATAGCCAAATCTCAAAGCGAGGAGGATCATTTGGAACATCTTTTGAAATTGTTCAAGAGACTCAGAAAATATCAATTGAGACTGAATCCAACCAAGTGTACCTTTGGGGTAAGATCTGGGAAATTACTCGGTTTCATTGTCAGCCATCGAGGGATTGAAGTAGATCCAGACAAAGTCCGAGCCATTCAAGACATGCCAGCTCCATAAACAGAAAAGCAAGTCAGAGGTTTTCTTGGAAGACTGAACTACATATCCAGATTTATTTCCAATATGACTCCTACTTGTGAGCCCATTTTTAAATTGTTACGCAAAGACCAGACGGTTGTTTGGAATTCTGATTGTCAGCAAGCATTTGATAAAATCAAAGGTTACCTACAAGAGCCACCGATCTTAATACCTCCGGTTCCAGGAAGACCTCTCTTCATGTATTTAACAGTGCTTGAGAATTCAATGGGTTGTGTGTTAGGCCAGCAGGACGAATCTGGATGAAAAGAACATGCGATCTATTATTTGAGTAAAAAGTTTACTGATTGTGAAAGCAGATATTCACTTCTGGAGAAAACTAGTTGTGCTTTGGCATGGGAGGCCAAACGTTTGAGGCAGTACATGATTTGCCATACCACTTTGTTGATTTCAAAAATGGATCCAATAAAGTATATTTTTGAGAAGCCTGCTCAGACTGGAGGGCTCGCCCGTTGGCATATGTTGTTATTTGAATATGACATCCAGTACGTAGCTCAGAAGTCTATCAAGGGTAGTGTTTTGTCAGAATATCTTGCAGATTGACCAGTGGAAGATTATGAGCCTCTCAAATTTGATTTCCCAGATGAGGACATTATGTTGGTGAAAGATTGTGAAGAGCCAAGTTCTGATAAGATTCCGCCAGAAGATCTTTGGTGGAAAATGATGTTCAATGGTTCCTCCAACTACAGTGGGCACAATGTAGGCGCCATTTTAATGAATCCAGAAGGTGGTTACACTCCATTCACAACCATATTGGATTTTGAATGTACAAACAATATCGCTGAATATGAAGCTTGTATTCTCGGCCTCGAGGCAGCTATCGACCTTAAAATCAAACTTCTTAAAGTCAGTGGGGATTCAGCTTTGGTTATTTATCAGGTTATTGGAGCATGGGAAACTAGACATGAAAACTTGATTCCTTATAGAGCCTATATTGTCAAAATGATGGAATATTTCGATGAAATCACTTTCAAGCATGTCCCGAGATCTGAAAATCACATTGTCGATGCCCTAGCCATGCTAGCCTCGATGTGGAAAGTCAGGAATGTCAATGACGCCACTCTCACCAGAATTGAACGCAAGACTGAACCCGCCTACTGTCAAATGATTGAAGAAGAAACTGATGATAAACCATGGTTATATGACATAAAGAATTACCTGTTGAAACAAGAGTACCCAACAGATGCTACGTCACTCGACAAGAAAACTCTGAGACGATTAGCATCCAAGTTCTTTCTCAGCAATAATGTGCTTTACAAAAGAAATCATGATATGGTTCTGCTTAGATGTGTTGACCGACGAGAAGTAGAGTTGTTAATGCAAGATGTTCACGAAGGAATGTTCGGTACTCATGCAAATGGATATGCTATGTCTAAAAAGATTTTGAGGGCTGGTTATTACTGGTTGACCTTAGAAACTGACTGTATTCAATACGCCAGAAAGTGTCACAAATGTCAGATTTATGCAGACAAGATGCATGTACCTCCAACGTTGCTAAATGTGTTGTCATCACCATGGCCTTTTTCTATGTGGGGCATCGATATGATTGTGGCAATTGAACCAAAAGCTTCTAATGGACACCGATTTATTCTAGTTGCTATCAATTACTTCACGAAGTGGGTTGAAGCTGCATCTTACACTAATGTTACTCGGCAAGTGGTGGCCCGTTTCATAAAAAAGGAAATTATTTGTCGTTACGGAATTCCGAGTCGAATCATAACGGACAATGGTACCAATTTGAACAACAAAGTCATGAAAGAGTTGTGCGATGACTTCAAAATTGAACATCACAATTCTTCTCCCTATCGTCCCAAAATGAATGGGGCTGTAGAAGATGCAAATAAAAACATCAAAAAGATTCTGCAAAAGATGGTGAAAACCTACAAAGATTGGCATGAAATGCTGCCATTCGCCTTGCATGGATACAGAACGTCCGTCCGCACTTCAACAGGGGCAACCCCTTTTTCTTTGGTATATGGAATGGATGCGGTACTTCCCATCGAGGTTGAGATACCTTTTTTAAGAGTCATAATGGAAACTAAGCTTAAAGAAGCAAAATGGGTGAGAGAAATGTTTGATCAGCTGAATCTTATCGACAAAAAGCACATGTCTGCGATGTGTCACGGTCAATTATATTAGAAGAGGATCAAGAGAGCTTTTGACAAGAAAGTTCGTGTCCGAGAATTCCGCGAAGGGGAACTTGTACTCAAAAAGATTTTACCAGTTCACAAAGATGCACGGGGAAAGTGGATGCCCAACTATGACGGCCCATTTGTTGTGAAAATAGTCTTCTCAGGAGGCTCATTAATTCTCACGACCATGGATGGAGAACAACTTACTCACCTAGTAAATTCTGATGCAGTCCGAAAATATTACGCCTAAAAAAAGAAGAACCCGATAAGCCGAAAACTCCAAAGAACTGCTTATGCAAAAGTTAGGGTTAAAGAAAAAAGAAGAAAAAGGAAAAAGGAGAAAAATAAAAGCTCGCTAAGTTGAAAACCCGAAAGGGCGGCTTAGGCAAAAATGAGCATCCCGGTGGATTGAAAACCCGAAAGGGCGATCCAGGCAAAAGTTAGGGACAAAGGCGTTTCACTGCATCAGAAGAGTTGTCCCTACTTCAAAAGGTTCTCACCATTGCAGAAGATTGAACAGGAAATCCACTTCCAACTGCTCTGTCGGAAGCAAGGATTTGGGGGATTTTAGTCTTTAGGAATAGATGGTCATGGGATTCAATGTGACCTTATCCACGTTGCCATTTTTCATTTGTAAACATTTCTATGGAATTTTGTCATTTGCAAGACTTCATTCTTGAATAAAATCAGTTTTGAGCCATTCCTTCCTTTGCAAAATTATCTTTTCCTTTATTTTCTTGTTATGCAAAATATTGTTCTTTGATCAAACGAGAGGTTTTGAAAGCATTAGGGTCAAATTATTTGAATAAAACTTGAAAAGATTGACAAACGTAAAAAAAAAAAAAAAAAAAACTCCAACTCATGGAAAGTCGAGGAAAATCATACTTCCCCGAAACCTCAGGGTAGTGAAAGCTTTGATATGGGATCCGATTACATTCCCCAATGAAGTAAACAGGTCGAACTGCCAATTCTTCTTCGGTCATGTGTAGGTGTCAAACCTAGAAGACTGTTTCCTCAAAGAACCTCTTATGATGATATAAGGACTGGTCCCCAGTAGAAGACTTCTGAGCATTGTGTTTTGAATTTACTTTGTCATCTCTGAATAGCCTGTTTAAAAGTTATGTTCCCCTATTGAGAGTGGATCTAGTTGTCAATGACTGCATACACCTTTTCAGCCAGGGTTCAGTGTGATTCATTCGGTCTCTCGAGTTCAGTGTGCCATCTTTTGATTCCCCGTGAATGTCTAATCACTGCTAGTGAATTTCTGTTTAAAGACCTGTTGTAACGGGCATTGTTTTAAAAGCCAATCGTCATTGGTATTCTTTTGGGTCGTCATCCTATTTTCCTTTGAACCAGTCGTACTGGCATTGTCTTAAATCCCACTCGTCGGTATCCTTGTTTCGGTCGTCACCACCTTTTTCCTTTAAAATTCCCCAGTCGTAACTGGTTGTGTTCGAAATCCAATCGTCATTGGTATTCTTTTGGGTCATTACCCTATCTTTTTCTTTGAACCAGTCGTAGCTGGCGTTGTCTTAACCCCACTCGTTATTACCTTTTGGTTTGGTTGTTACCAACCTTTCCCTCTCAAGTCTAGTCGTCACTAGCCAATCCCCTGTGAAATCTAGTCGTTACTAATTCATTTCTGTCAAATTCGCCAGTCGTAACTGGAAGATGTTCGAAACCCAATTGTCATTGGTGTCTTGTTGGTCGTTATCGACCTTCCCCATGGAAGTCCAGTCGTAACTGGCGTCATTTGAAATCCAATCGTTATTGGTATCTTTTTGGTTTGGTTGTTACCAATCTCCCTAGCTAAAACCTAGCAGCTGGATGACATTCTCATAACCACATGCGTTGGTACCCTGACTTGGTCGTTACCAACCTTCAAAGACCATTCGTAACTGGCATTGCTTGAAATCCAATCGTCATTGGTACCCTGACTTGGACGTTACTAATCTCCTTTAAGTCCGGTAGTTACTTGCATTACTTGAAATTTGGTCGTCACCAATTTCCCCAGTCGAAGTCCTGTATTACCAATTGGATTTAAAATTTAATTTGTTGTTATCTCAGGTTCGTCGTTACCATTACCTCCAGGAAGTCTAATGGTTACTAGCACTGCCTGAACCATCTGTAAAACTGGGTGACATCATTATCCCCAATGAAACCTTTTTCCCCAGACAAGTCTCGGAGATCTAGTCGTCACTAGTATTTCCCATCATGTTTTGTCTTTGTTCCATGTTCATTCCTGAGGATCCCGTTTGAACTCTTCACTATAGGAAGTTCTTCATCTGATCATCCCCAGTGAGGTTCGAGTTTTAATTCCCCAATAAAAAGTCACTCGTGTCCCTGGTAGAAATCTACCTTGTTCCCCGGTGAAGTGTTTGCTTCTCCCGGTAAGATTGTCATCTTCATTAGACTTTTTTCTCTCCATGTTTGAACTATTGATTGTTATACCTCGGTATTCCCCAGTGTCGGATCCACAATGCAAGGTCCCCCCGAGTAGTTACTCGTTGTTTGTTTTTCTGTCTTTTGCATATGCCTTGCGTCCAAGCATCATAAAGCATCATTTAGAATTCATGGCATACCATAACTTTTCCTTTAACATGACATCGGATCTAAGGGACAAAATTTTTGGTTATCTATATTTAAATACCTTTCACTACGATTTCACGAGGATTGTCATCTCTCAGTCATATAATGAAGATATTTAAATAGGGGCAACTGTTGTACCCCAAATTTTGACCCCTTAGTTTCTCATTATCACTTTAGGAGCATATTCATGAGTTATCTAACCTTAATCCTGTGCAAGTTTCTTGTTTGTCAAGCTACAGATGAATCAGGGTTTCCGCGCCGACAAATTCAAAACTACAAAGGAATGATCAACCAATGTTTTGGGCTAATTCATTCATGGAATAAAATCAAAGATAATATCAAAGTCAAATGAGAAGCCAATTTGAAGAAATCATTTCAGAATCAAGAACAGTGCAGCCCGGAGGCCCCAATTAGGGTTTGTAACTAGTAAAAGTCAACTGTGGTTTGACTTTGATGTTGGAAGGTGTTGTAATGGTGGTATTGAGGTCCATGAAGTTCATATAGCTTATTAAAGCCCATTCAAGAAGTGTCAGAGTCTCAGGATGTCAAGAATGTCAACAGGCGACTCGGTCGGCACCGATCGATCGTACGATTGACCGAAAAGTCAACTCTTCAAATTTTAAGAATTAGACTCCAAGTTGTGAAGAAAATTTGTTCCTTATGTCATAATGGACTTGCATATAAATTTTCATGATCATTGGGTCAAGGATGAGGAAGTAATCGAAGAATCGGGAAATTAAGGTTCCGAAAGGGGCTAAACCCTAACTCCTTAACCACACATCCAAATGAGATGGTTCCAAGCTCATTGGAAAGCTCTTGACAAGTCCTACAAAATTCCCATACTAGTCCACAACCAGAAAATGCATACTTTGTGAGTTAGAAGCAAAAACATTCCAAGAAGGGAAAATAACTTTAAAAAAATTCTAAGTTATTTTCACCTTAAAAGCTTATGTGCAGCCAACTTTGGGAGGATTTTTCACCTAGTTCCTATTGGAGTTTGACTTCTTGGCAAACATGAATGTTGTAGAGCTACATGAGGGCTTTTCAAAAAGTATTAGAAGTTGTCAAGAGGAGTTATGAGCACAAAGTTACATAGGTGCAAAGTTGAGGGTTTCACATAATAGTCCCACATTGACCAAATTTTCAAAGTGACCTACTTCATCAATTCTGCCAATTTTGGTCGATCCAACTTGTCATGTTTTACATATTAGATGTGTATGGCATGAGAGAAGAAAGTTATGCAAGGAAACAAGAAAATCCAAAGTTGTAGCTCATTGCCTTGCAAGTGGGCAAGTTGCACCAAGTTGAAAAAATCAAAGCATGAGGTGGAAAGCCAACTGCACCAGCCACTCCCCTATTGCTCATATCCTGCTAATGACTTAGAAAAATCAGTAGGAAGCATTGACAAATGAGGCCTTGGATCAGAACATGATCAAACCCTCCAAGAGAGGTTTTCTCAAATATCTTAAACCTTACTTCATGATGAAGCAATCTCACCAAGCAAGCTCCTCATCCCATTTGCCTATAAAAGGAGGGTGTCTTCACCTCATTTAGAACACAATATTAGTTCTGAAAAACCAGAGAAATTGAAAGTCTTTGCTCTTTCACCCCTTGCTTCAAAATCCCAAAATCCCAAAATCTTCAAAAACACCAAAAATGTCACTTTGCACCTTTTACACCAGAACTTTCTCCAAACATTAAAACACCTCAAAGGCCACATAGACAAACTTAAAATGACCCTCTGAAGCTATTCCAACCATTAGTTTTCTCAAAAAAATCAAAGAATCAAAAAGTCAAATTCATCCCCACACTACTTTGACCAAAAGCTACAAAATTTGCCATAACTTGTTCCATAACGTTTCTTGGCATTCCAATCATTCTAACACCTTCCAAATGATGTTTCTCAGCTGTTCAAAGTGCTAGGAATCATTGGTGGTTAGTATTTCTCTATTTGGCATCATATGTGCATTTGGCTTAAAAGTGAAGTAAAGGCTCAAAGCAAGAAAATAGCTTGAAGTTCCTCTGGTTTTCTGGTGTATTTACTTGCTCAAGGTTACTTGCAATAGGTATGTAGCACTTAATTCATCCCATTTTATTGATAATGCCATATGCACAACCTTTGTCATGTTTGCCATCAAGTTTATGCTGCTACTATATTGGTATCATGGGCTGATTCTTGTGCTAGTGAAATAGGTGTGTTTTTAGTGTACTAAAAATCGTTTTCATCATATATCAAGTATGTGTATACCATAGTCTCCATGAGATGGCATCACTGTTGTGAAAACACCCCTGTTACTGCTTTTCAATTATTTGCTTTTGGCACCAAAATACTAAGATGTTATTTCTGTTTGGCATGTAACTTGTTATAGTTTCAAAAGTCTTGAAGAACATGAATGCAATGTGTGTGTATGATTAAGGTAGCTTTAAACTGTTTGAACTGAGTTTGAACATCATCATCATGTTATGACAAAATGGAAGTTACTTGGATTTTTGTTTGTTGTTTTTATACTGCTGTCAAAACCAAAACAGTTGGAAAACCATTTTGAGCATAAGCATTGAAAAATCAGTTTTTACACTTTGAACATGTTTTAATGTACATTTGAAAATTGTATGAATTCTTTCTTTGGTTTGCTTGTGCATGAGAATTGATTCACATGTTTGTCATAAACACATCAAATTCCATTAAGCAACTCACATACCATTTTTTACATGAGTTTGTTTTGCATCAAAATCACCTTTCTAACACTTCACACTAATCATTTGGAAGGTGTTTACATGATTTTCTTGAATCAAAACCAACTGTCATGAGATTTACACTTCAAAATACATTTTTTCAAAACTTTGCACTTGACATGCCATTTTTAAAACCTGTTGGCATTAAACTTATTTTGAGTGATAGAAACATTCTTCATCATGTTTAAGAGCTGTGAGCAACCTTGTTTGGATTGAAAAAGACTTGAAACAAGTTTCACTCTTTAAAGTGCACTTTTTCCAAAATATTGCATTTGCCATGACACTTTTATAACCTATTGGCCTTGAGCATATTTGAAGTAGTAGAATGATTTTACATCATTTATGTGGGCTGTGAGTGTGTTTAGCTTGGATTGAAAGTGTTTGAATGGAGTGCTTCATTGCAAAATGCATAATATAACATCAACATACAGAAGCTGTCGTTTTTTCAAAAGGATGAGAATTTCAAAAAATTAATACCGCCATCATGTTCCTCGTATTTTTCTAGTCAAGATACATATAAATTTTGTCTCATTTGGATAAGCGACGAGAAAGTTACGATACAAAACGTATTTGCATTATTTGTGTGTTTTGGCCCAGCCTTCTGAACATTTTCACCCTTATAACTAAAAGGGGTGGCTTTCATCAACGGATGTATAGCCACCCCAGTGGTAAGACCATGCGCCTTTCACCTTGTAAGCCTGATTTCGACCCCTGAGGAGGGCAACTCTTTTATTCTTTTTTGCCATTTTTCAATAAGACTTTAAAAATTCATATCTCCTTCGTTTTTTATCGTTTTTCGTCTGTTATTTTTTCATTTTGTTCATCTTTACCTTTACTTTCATGTAATATTTTTATTTTCCATGTTTTCCTTTTTTATCTTCCATTTTGACTGTGTGCAAGTTACGCGCGTTTCGCGTCCGTTTACGTATTTGCAGATGAATTTTTATATGATTCCTTTTGAATTTATTTGTAAAAATTTTTGTGTAATCATGTCTATAGGTGTTAGATATCATGATATAATTTTGTTGTTAACTTGTTAAGTTTTTCTTTTTCTTTTTCCCCACGCGACGAAACTCGTTAGTTCTCGTCCGAATCGCCTCCCCTTTTCTCCTTCCAAAGGAAAAGTCTTTCCATTTGACTTCATGTCATGGATAGCTCACTCACCCTTCTCCTTGACTTTGTTAAGTAATTTTGAACCATAGTTTAGAAGCCTTAGACTTTGCTTAAAGTCTAAAAGATCCACCCGTACTAGGAGCGTTCTTCAACTAGAACCTTAGGGCAGAGTTCGTCAACTCTACGTAAGAATCATCATCATGATTCCTTACTTCCCTTTGAGTGAATAACTTAGATTAGAGAGTTTTGTTAAGACTCCACACAAGCATTATCATGTTTGTTCCCCATTGAACCTTGATCGTAATCAAGTGTTCTTTCCCTCGTGAGGCGAACTACGATTGCTCTGATTCTATCCTAGTCAGGATACGTAGGCAGACGATGCGACGTCTTTGCGAGCAAACTTAGGAAACCACTTAGGACTTTATTTATTTTTATCTTATCCCTTAACCATATCACAATTCACAAATTTAGAAAGCAATCAAATAAAAGGTTCCTGTAGAGTACTACAGATATTTAGGGTGCTAACACCTTCCCTAGGTATAACCAACCCCGATCCCCAAATCTCTTAAGCGTTGTCGTTACATCGCGAAAAAGGTTTTTCCTTCTTTAGACCTTTTCTTTGGATAAAATAAAGTCCGGTTGTAAAAGAAATAAAGGTTCAAGTTAATTAATAGCTTGATATCCAATTTTTACCGCAATAGGTTGGTTATGCATAGGGTAGGTATTTCACATCCTAAACATTTGTAGTACTCTACAGGAACCTTTTGTTTGTTTGCATGCTAAATTTGGTAAATGTTTGCTAAGGTTTGGGATTGGGTAAAAGGTGAAAGTTAAAACCTAAATATAGTTTCTAAGTTTGCTCGCAAAGACATCACGTCCTCTGCCTACGTATCCTAACTAGGATAGAATCAGAGCAATCGTAGTTCACCTCACTAGGGTTAAAGAACACTTGATTATGATCAAGGTTCAAATGGGAACAAACATAACAATGTTTGTATAGAGTTTCACAAAACTCTCTAGATCTATGTTGAACACTCAAGAAAGGCGAGTAAGTAATCATTTCCATGATTCTTACATAGAGTTAACCAAACTCTACCTAATGTTCTATGTTGTGAGATCAATTGGTTCTATCCAGACCAAAAGGTGGGAGAAAGGGGGGAGGTTACTCGTCAAGATATTGCATTTTGTGCCTACTTATTCTCATTGTCCAATGAGAAATCAGAGCGGTCGTAGTTCGGGCACGAACTACAGAATAAGGATCTATTGGTTCTTTCCAGACCAAAAGAGGGGGGAGGTTCTATCCAGACCTATGAGTTTAAATCCTATGGTTCTATCCAGACCAAAAAGGGGGGGGGGGAGGTTCTATCCAGACCTATGAGTTTGAATCCTATTGGTTCTATCCAGACCAACAGGGGAGGAAGGTTCTATCCAGACCTATGATTTAAATCCTATTGGTTCTGTCCAGACCAAAAGGGGGGAAGGTTATATCCAGACCTATGAGTGTGTTGAGCTATCTATGACCCAAGGGTAAATAGAGAGACTTTCCTTTGGAAGGGAATATATGAGGCAACTTGGATGAGAACTAAAGAGTTTCATTACTTTGGGGAAATAAACTTAACAAAGCATAAACATTCAAGCATGATGAATATAAAGAGATATGGTTACAACCAAGAATAAACAAGCACATTACAATAAGCAAGGATTTCAATAAGGATGAATGGTTACAACCAAAAGCAAGCATTTAAGATATTACAATATCAAGAAATGATTTCAATCACGATAAATGGCTACGACCAAAGCAAGTATTACAATATTAATGATTTCAATCACCTGTTGATGACGATTAAACTTCTCCGAAGAGACTTCCATTTATCGCTGAGGACAATTAAACTTCTCCAAAGAGACTGCCATTTATCGCAGATGAAGGTTAAGCTTCTCCCAAAAGACTTTCACTCACCTGTTGATGACGATTAAACTTCTCCGAAGAGACTGCCATTTATCGCCGAGGACGATTAAACTTCTCCGAAGAGACTTCCATTTATCGATGAGGAAGGTTAAGCTTCTCCCAAGAGACTGCCACTCACCTGTTGATGACGATTAAACTTCTCTGAAGAGATTGCCATTTATCGCTGAGGACGATTGAACTTCTCCGAAGAGACTGCCATTTATCGTTGAATATGGTTAAGCTTCTCCCAAGAGATTGCCACTCACCGTTGAAGACGATTAAACTTCTCCGAAGAGACTACCATTTATCGTTGAATATGGTTAAGCTTTTCCCAAGAGATTTCCACTCACGGTTGAAGACGATTAAACTTCTCCGAAGAGACTGTCATTTATCGTTGATAAAGGTTAAGCTTCTCCCAAGAGACTGCCACTCACCTGTTGATGACGATTAAACTTCTCCGAAGAGACTGCCATTTATCGTTGAATATGGTTAAGCTTCTCTGAAGAGACTGCCATTTATCGTTGATGAAGGGTAAGCTTCTCCCAAGAGATTGCCACTCACCGTTGAAAACGATTAAACTTCTCCGAAGAGACTTCCATTTATCGTTGAATATGGTTAAGCTTCTCCCAAGAGATTGCCACTCACCGTTGAAGACGATTAAACTTCTCCGAAGAGACTGCCATTTATCGTTGAATATGGTTAAGCTTCTCCCAAGAGATTGCCACTCACCGTTGAAGACGATTATACTTCTCCGAAGAGACTGCCATTTATCGTTGATGAAGGTTAAGCTTCTCCCAAGAGACTGCCACTCACCTGTATTGCAATATAAGATGTTCTTCTTGATAATGCAAAATAAATGCATGTCCAGGTAGGTTCGGCGACCGACAGGGACCGAAGTTCAATCTAGGATCAAGCTAGAAAGAAACTGTCAAACAAAACTCCAACCATTGAGAAATGAACTCGAATGGGGACTCACTTTATCCAATCATGGAAAAAGATAACTGAAGCAACCATAGGCTTTTTATTCCCTTTTCAACCCTAGGCTTTTTAGAGCTTCTTTCTCTTCTTATCTTAAAACAACTCAAAAATACAGTAATAAGGTTAATCCATGTCGTACGTTACGAGCCTTAAGCTATTCGAGAAAGGGTTGATGGAGAACTTCTTTCTAGTAGTCTGGCTACTTAGTATGGTACCCTTTGGGTGACACGCGACGTAGTCACTCTCAAATCATAGTCTCTAGTGCGTCAGAGATTGTAAACAAACTAACAAAACATTTCTTTCGTAAAAGATTCAAAACAAACATCAAAGTGTCATTTTTGTCTGTTTAGACTCTTAATCAAGAAAAAACCCTTTCATAAGGTAATAAAAAACAGTCGGACAAGCTTGTGTCTTCCGTAACCCGAACTACGTTTGCTCTGATCTTTCATGTTGTATGAAAGTACGTAGGCATAGGATGATTCGGCTGAGAAAGCAACCCTTCGATGAGCGAGTCTCTTTGCTTGATAACACGCTGGAGATCACCAATGGATTCCTCCCAAACACCTTCTCCAAAGCAATCTTCTAGCTTCCGCTTCTGGGACGCAGACTCTTTCTTGCGCTTGATAACTTTGTTCAAGGAATTCTGAACATCATATCTCCGCATAACCTCTTCTTCAAACTTCTTCTGGCTAGCTTTCAACTAACCTTCCAGCTCAGAGATCTGCAACTTCAGTTTGTCTTCTCTCTCCTTATTGCCGGTCAGCGTGGCATTCCAGGTTTTGTTGAATGCAGAGATTTCCCGGTAGGCTACCTCAAGTGCTTTCTTCTTAGACTCCAGCATATCATGGGAGCTCTTGAAATCTATCCCCAAACGTTCATGCTTCTTTCGTTGTTCAGTCAGTTCTGTGCCTAGGTAGTTCACCAGCTCTATTTGCTGCTTGAAGGAATATACGGCTTCATTTCTTTCGTTCCTGAGTTGCATTAGCTCTTCTTCCAACTTATCGTTGGCTTTCATCAGCTCTTCTTTCTCCTTCACAACCTGCTCATATCGCTCAATAGGTACAGTAGTTGGCTCCTCAACCACGAGAGGAGCAGGAGGTAATACTGCAGGAAACCGCTTCCGCACCTGTTTTGCCCTATTTCGAATCCGGACTTTGTACGGAGCGTAAACTTGGCAATCATTCTTACCCAACAATGGCTTACCCTTCTTGTTGATATTTTTCCAAGCATGCTGAAACTTGGACAATAATTCCCCACTCAGATCACCTGTGAAGTACAGAGATTCCTGCACTTCCTCCTCTTTTGGCGGGCTTTTCAAAGCATAACCGAATTGCCTGATCAACAATGACGGATTGTAGTTAATGCACCATTTTCTCCCAATCAGAGGAACGTTAGAATATCCGGCGCATCTGTAGATAATCTCAGATCCCAGTAAATCTTTGTCAAACCAGACAACATCTTCTGAAGAAAGTCCCATCAGATGCTCAGACCAATCCACCGTATATGCAGACTCAGCGAAGATACCCTTCTTGGGCAGGGGACTATCAAACCACATATACAACAAAGGCACACAACAAGAGACGTTCTTGCCCCTCCTATTCTCGTTCTTATAATGCAGTGAGTGATAGAAATCTCCAATCAGAGTAGGCACAAGATTGCCTGAAGCAAATATATGGAATGCATCCAAATCAACAAAGTCATGCATGTTCGGGAACAGTACAATGCCATAGATACACAAAGCAAGAATAACATTAAACACAATCCAACATCCACTCTTGGCATACTCTTGCGCTTTCCCAACCAAGAACTTGAGAGAAAAACCGGACACTCCATTCCACAAGTTTAACAGCAACTCTGAGGAATCTAAATGCAAAGCAACATCCAAATCCTCCAGCTTGGGCTCAACACCCATACGAGTGAAGGGTACCCTGTTCTGAATGGTTACCTCCAAGATCTCAGTATATTCCTCCATAGTCGGAGCCAGAATGAAGTCAGGGAAAGTAAAACACCTCAGTGGGGTATCATATAACTGCATCAGCGCGTACAATCCGTTCCGTTCATACATGAAGGGTTTATAAACCAACCTAAGCAGTTTCCCATAACTCTTTCTGAAGCTTCTCTTCACGTCATCATCATCTAGAGACATCAAACCAAGCAGAGAAGAAACATCTGGAGTGGGCAACTTGTATGCTACAGTCTTCTTCAAAGTATCCATAATATCATCAGACAGAAATCTGGGCAACTAGAATCAGAGGTATGAAAATGCACCTGCATCACAGACACACGTTAATGATATGCAAAATGAGTATGCAACAATGCAACATGCAAACATGCAACAGGGATCAAGTGATGTATTGCTGAAGAGTACCATCCACAATATTTGTCTCAACGGACCCGCAGTACTGCTCAAACCTGGTCTCAACAGACCCATAGCAATGCTCCAACCTGGTCTCAACAGGCTCAAAACAATGCTCCAACCTGGTCTCAACAGACCTAACTACACTGCTCTGGTGAAGAACCCCAAGTAACCATACATACTGATCCAATATCAAGAAAACCGGGTAATCTGGAGGTCAAGTTTCCTGCATGCCCCAATCCCTCTCACAGGTAGGTGTCCTATCAACTGACACAAGGTACGGCATCCTATGCGGTCATCGGCGTCACAGACTTTCAAGACTGATGATACGATACCCAGAACGTGTGGCATCATCATGTCCTGAAGAGGCCTCACTTAGCCAACTTCCAAATGATCGGTCCCCGGAGTCGACAATCCAACTAACCAACAACCCCCTCAACCCAAAGGGTTGAAAAAGAAGTCAACCAGAAGAACCTCGTCCGAGCGTGGATTTTGCGGGACACTAGTACATGCAAAGCATGCACGCGCCCACTACTTTCCACAACTAATTCTAGGTGCACTCAAGCCCAGGTCCAGCTTATCTCTCAACAGATCACCCCCTCCCCACAACAGCAATAACAATATAAAGCTGACAATAAAATGCGGAAAGTAAAGACAAAAATGTAAATTCATACAAAACCCACGACGGGAAAACAAGCGCTAGGACTGACTCGCGTAGGGAACCGTTGGCATCCCCAGCAGAGTCGCCAGCTGTCGCTACTACGAAAATCGGCGCCGGCTATGACAGAAGAGTCGCCACCGTGCGTTATTCATCCCAACAGAGGGAAAGGGAACGCTCGAAGTAAACCTACCGCAAAGATGGAGAAGGAGTGGTCATCGCAACCAAATCCTTGATTCGGGAGTCGGTTACGCAAGGGGAAGGTATTAGCACCCCTCACGTCCTCCGTACTCGACGGGATCCACGCTTGTTTTCTAGTACGGATTGTATTCTATCTACTCTATAGGTCTGGGTTAAAAGGAAAAGAAAATGACTCGGCAAAGTATCACACTTTATGCCTATGTATTCTCGTCTGGAACGAGAAATCAGAGTCAACGTAGTTCGCCTACCTACGGATGAAGGAGGGGAAGGTTGGTCGCTAGGATACGGCATCCTATGCCTACGTACTTTCATACAGCATGAAAGATCAGAGCAAACGCTGTTCGGGCTACGGAAGACACAAGCCTGTCCGACTGTTTTTTATTACCTTATGAAAGGGTTTTTTCTTGATTAAGAGTCCAAGCGGACAAAAATGACACTTTGATGTTTGTTTTGAATCTTTTACGAAAGAAATGTTTTTTTAGTTTGTTTGCAATCTCTGACGCACTAGAGACTATGATTTGAGAGTGACTACGTCGCGTGTCACCCAAAGGGTACCATACTAAGTAGCCAGACTACTGGAAAGAAGCTCTCCAGCAACCCTTTCTCGAATAGCTTAAGGCTCGTAACGTACGACATCGATTAACCTTATTACTGTATTTTTGAGTTGTTTTGAGATAAGAAGAGAAAGAAGCTCTAAAAAGCCTAGGGTTGAAAAGGGAATAAAAACTAACCTAATGTTGTCATGCATGGATAAGAATCCTAATGTCTGTCATGATTCCCTCCTGCACAGAGGAAATCAGAGATCCTAGGGGATAAACAGAAAAGAAAGCAGGCAAATACAGTAAAATGCATGCAATGCAGCAATACAAGCAAGGCAAGGGAGTCCCACTCAACCTCGAACCTGGGAAAACAACAGGCAAAGTGAATCAAAATTCACTTCAAACCTAAGGGGCAAGCAGCACAAACCAACACACAATACAGAAAGCAAAAACCACAACAGAGGAGGCAGCCCAGACAGCAGCACCAAACTCCTACAGTTGACAGCACAAGCAGCAGCTCTGACAGCAACAGCTTTCATCTTCAAACTTCAATAAGCTTCAATCTCCAACCTCCAGGGAAGAGAAAGCACACTTCAAATAAGGCTCCTCAATACCTAAACAGTTAGGCTCTACAACTACAGAAAACTCCAGCTCAAAAGCAACAGTAAACCCTAGCTTCAATCCTCCAACAAGCTCCTGATAGCAAAGTTGACAGTAACATAACTCTATCTTCAAACAAACCTCAGGAAAGGCATCCTCAACACATTAGATCTTCATATCCAAGCTCTAGCAAGCTCCACCAAGAAATATTTGTTATTGAGATCAAGTTATAGTGAATGGGAACCAGTGAAAACCAAAGGAAATCACTATAAACCATCATCTACAAAGAAGGGTATCCTCAAAGGTTCTAATCTTTAAGGCATACCACTCATACCTCCAAGGGAGAGATGGGGCTTCCTTAAGATGACTTTGAATCATAGGGTAGGATAGAGGCACAAGAAGCTCTCTATGTTTGAAAGAAGAAACAAGACTAATCTGATGCTCTTCCTATATGCCCTAATCCCTAAGCTCCTGACAAGCAATCCAACAGATGAGAAATCTTCAACTCCGAGCTTCTTCAAGCTTTCCAAAGCAACTTCATTTGATCTTCAATTCATCCAAGCAAATCCCAAACCAAAATCACACCCAAAATAGCCCCACACACAATAAACAAACCAAAGATCCAAGGGGAAAACCCCCAAACATCACACAAGTTGCAAAAATCAAATAAAATGCTAAAACTCATCATAAAATCCTAATGAAATTTCTAAGGGAACCTAAGCCTATACCCAATACCCCATATAAATCCCAGGACCTAAATCAAACATTAAGTCCCCAAACTATGCACTAAACTACAACTAGTTGCTCTAAAACCCTAATTCTAACACATCTCCTATTCACCTCTCAAACTAACCTAAATTTTATTCACAAAATTATGAGAAAAATACTAAGGGTACATGCTTCTCTAATATAAACAATCCAGCAAGAATCACCTAAAAAATCCTCACCAATCTCTCATACAAAATTCAGAAAGAACAAGCACCAAATAAAGTGAATTTAAAACCAATAAAACTATAAAAGTGCAATTAAAATAATAAAATGCATGAATTGGTTATTTTTTTATCCTATTAAATTCTACAATTCCTATAGAGTTCAGGGGAAAAAACCTCACCTAAAAAGAGTTAATTTCCTAATTATTATGAATTAATTACTAACTATATGCAAAATGAAAATAAAAAGAAAATAATGCAAAAATGATAAAACTGTGTGCTAAATAGCAATCCACCTACGTTATAATCCAGACATGGGCTTGCAAAGGGGGTGCGCATATCAAATGTTCACTTAGGCCCAAACGAGACAAAGAAAATCAGGGAAAATAGAAAGAAAATGGAAAATCTGTGTGGCAGTTAGCAAGTTTTCTATGTTCATATCCATGTGTGGGCCTAAGGTAGGGTGTGATTAGCAAGAAAGTGCACTGAATTGTGGAGCTTCTGTATGCACTGAATTGCCTTGAATCCTTCTTAATCACCAAATCCGATTTTGAGTTGCAAGGTTGAAACTCACTATGCTCTCTCTCGATTCTTCACAGTTCTTGGCCAAAAAAGCAACTGAATCAGTTAAGAGGGTTATATAGAACATGTTAGAAAGCTCTAGAATGATCTGGAATGATCTATGTGAGAATTTCAATTTCTCTTGCACTTGATAATCTCATGAGAAGCTTGCACATGACAGTTGGGTTTAGCTTGCTTCAGCAGCTTAATTTTGATCCAAAATCTCACCACATGACATTTTGAATTGATTGGAATTGGTTAGAGCCTTGTAGCTGATCTTGTGAATGATTTTGCAAGTGTTACTTGTAATGTAAGAAAGCACTTTTCAAAGCAACTCATAAAATAATGGATCATCTCAAAATTGTGACATTGTTAATGTGTTTGAAATCCAATTTCCATTCAAAATGACTACCCATGTGCCATGTTTATGCCTTGTAATTCAAAAAATCATTTTTCCGTCTTTTGAATCATTTGAAAAATCTCCCTTTTTAGGCCATTTTGGAGCACTTTGTGAAATAAGCCAATCCAACTCACCATGACTTCATAACTGACCTAGAAACATCATTTTAAACACATTTCATGTTGAACACTTTTTCATTTGAAGAGTGGAGGATGGAGATTTTGACACATGTTGAAAAATGACCTATAATTCAACTTTCCCAAAATACCCCTGGATTGCCAAGATCATAACTTGAGTTCCACAAATATTCTTGAGGACTTATAGTACTCAAATTAAAGCTAATATCAATACCTACAACTCTTATGTTGGCCAAGAATCCATTTGAAAACTCCTTGAGGGGAAAACGTTGCTTGGAAGTCAAGTGACTTTCACAGATAAATTTCAGTGTCCTCTGGTGACTTGTAACTTGCAAGAACCATAACTTGAGTTCTACAAATCTTCTTGAAGACTTCTAGCACTCAAATTAAAGGTATTGAGAAACCCTACAAGTTTCATGTTGGCTAAGAATCCATTTGAAACTTGTATTTTGACTTATGTGGCTTGGAAGTACAGTGCGATACAGGGGATTTTACCCTAGGAACCCTGTCTCAAACACCTCCAACCACTCTTGATTCTATTGAAATTGATTTTGGATCACCCATACACATGCTTCAACATATCAATCCATGACTTCCATGACCTAGAGCTAGGTCTTGATGCCCTTTCTTTGCTCTTCTTGACCTAGGGTTACCAAGATGAAACCCTAGTTGACTGCACCCCAACTGTGGTTCTTGAACTTGATACAATGACTTGTCTAAGTTTCAATAGGGCCCTCTAGGCATCCCATGAGATCCATAACCACCTCAAATTCACAATTCCCTGTTGATGATCTTCAATACACCTCAAGTTAGGAGAGAAATCCACCTGTGGGCACTCAAACTTCTCATGACTTCAACCCTTCTCTGATGACTTGGATGGTCTCTCAGGCTCAGAGAATACCTCTAGATAGGATTCTTTTGACATAAATAACACTTGATCCCTTGTTGGATGACTTGATATGCTAGTATATGCAAATTATTAGACTCTGTACATGATGTAACTATGCAAATGAAATGCAATGAAACACAAATCAGGCAAGAAAAGGTTAGGCAAATTTTGGGGTGCAACAGCTGTCCCTATTCAAACGGCTTGGACCCGACTGGGTGAAGAGCGAACGACCTTCAACTAATCGAGGTACGAGACGGTTGAATACCAAGAAACCCGGAAATTTGCCAGCCGCAGGAATAAACTGCACAACTGCTTGGGGAACGACATCCACCAACTGAATCTGGTTGTTACGACAACAACTAATCCAACGTCTGATAATAACTTCGATTTCAACTTCAACCACCTATGTAACACCCTAGGTACTGAACAATTCTCGCAAAAACACCTTCGTCCACAACTGGACTAACCTTGTCAACCCAATAAGAGAAACAAATTCGTCAAATCACAACTAAACACCAATCGGTCCACGTCAGGACTCACATTTCGTCAACCCGAAGAAATATTGTCCACGTCAGGACTTCACATTCCGTCAACACAGAGAAATCCCGGCTACTCCGCTGGGGATGAGTTGGTCGCCTCTTACCAACACGAGGAGGTCCTATCAATCATAGGCAATAAATTTGTCGACTTCGCTAGGAAACATTTCTGTCTAATCACAGGAAACTTCATCCGCCTATCCATACGGGAAAATCATCTGTCTACACACAGGAAACTGCTTATCTCTGCAGTAGCTAACTCCGTTGGTCCCAACCACAAACCTTCTAGCGCTGACGTGACAACGACTTTGAGGAGGACTCTACTGGGGATAATAATATTTCGTCAACACGAAGAAATCACGGCGACTTCACTGGGGATCGAATTCTTCCACCCAATAGGAATTCAATTCTATCAATCATACTGGACAATAACTCCGCATTATCTTTGCAGTAGCCAAACCCACTGGGGATGCTCTGTAATTAACTGTCGGGCCCCCAATTTCGACAACAGGCGACAACTCCTGAAATTTTGATTCATGAAACCCTTTGACGCTGACGGAACAACAAACTGGAAAAACACTCCGCTGGCCGGATAAGAGAAACTTCAACAAGCAACTCTGTGGGGAAAATCTGGCAACAACTCCAAAGTCTACTTATGAAGCTATCCCATGCGGACAAACTTTCGGACAACAACTCCAAAATCTAATCATGAAGATGCGGTACCGCTGAAGAACTCCAAAGTATAATTAAGAAGTCTTGATGTTAACGACAACTTCAAGGTCTAATTACGAAGCTGCTCAGTGCTGACGTAACAGCGGCTAGAGAAACTCTCTTGGGGAACTAACGACGACTCCAAAGTCTAATCATGAAGCTGTGTGACGCTGACACAACAGCTACTCGAAGAAACTACGCCGATCTCCAAAGTCAAATCATGAAGTCTGCAATGCTGACATAACAGCTACGTGAGGAAAATCTGCTAACAACAACTCCAAAGTCTAGTTATGAAGCTGTTTAACACTGACAATAACTCCAAGGTCGAATTATGAAGCCGTATAAACTGATAATAACTCCAAGGTCTAATTATGAAGCCCTCCACTGCTGCTAACAACTTCAAAGTCTAATCATGAAGCAGTGACACCAAGTAACGATTCAGCCATCTAATCGCTGAAAATCTCCTTTTAACAACTTCAAAGTCAAATCATGAAGCCTTATAGCGCTGATGTAACGAACTTCAAGGTCTAATCATGAAGCCGTGCAATGCTGACGTAACAGCAATTCCGGGAAACTCTATTGAACTTCAAAGTCAAATCTTGAAGCCCTCTAGACTCCTTCCGAGGGAATTCTAACAACAACTCCAAAGTCTAATTATGAAGCCATTGTAATAGTGATAACGTCTCCAACGTCTAATTATGGAGCATCCCACGCTGACGAACTCCAAACTCAAATTACGAAGCCGTACAACAGGAAACGACTTCAACCGCCTAATCACTAAAATCTCTCTTTTAAAGTGCTGACAACAACTCCAAAGTCAAATCGTGAAGCCTTGACAACAAGTAATTACTTCAACCGTCAAATTGCTGAAATCTTCTTTCTTACAACCACTTCAAAGTCTACTCATGAAGCCTTTCAGAACTGACAATAACTTCAAAGTCGAATTATGAAGCCATGTCATGATGGTAACAACTTCAAAGTCTAATTATGAAGCCGTAAAATGCTGGTGTAACAAACTTCAAAGTCTAATTATGAAGCCATAACAGCAAACTGGAGAAAACTCTGCCGGGGAAATCCTGACGTCAACTGCCAAACATTCACCTTGACGACGAGTAATGACTTCAGATGTCTAATCCCTGAAATCTCTTCTGAAAATGCTGACGTGACAGCAACCCGAGGGAACACTCCACTGGGGAATTTTTGACAACAACTCCAAAGTCCAATTATGAAGCCGTGTAAAGAACACTCCGCTGGGGCAGAAGAGACATTAATCAAGCACCTCTGATAAGGGAACACATGGCAGGACGAACATTATCATCACATATCTCATGCCACAAATCTGAATATCTGAAAACGATCCTGAACAAGAATTCCAATTACCTGCAGGAAAGAACACCTGAACACAAAGAGGTAACCAACCTGACTTATGTTTCAAAATGCGTATGTTTGACAATGGCGTAATGCTCCGTACGACACGGAAATGCTACGCGTTTGAGTAGATGCAAATATGACGATATATGCAAATGCAAATGCAGGCTCAAGCTGCCAGGGCCACTCTGGTAATTTTGTTTCAACAACATGAATGCTGAGGGTAAAGCCAATTCCGCAGGGGATGAACAAGTATCATAAGGTATTCTGGAAAAATAAATGCCGGAAACACAACCAACTCTGCCGAGGAGCGATTAAACACCAATTTCCACTGGGAGGAAAGAACAAACCACCCTGCTGGTGAACAAACTTAGCTGGGGAAGAAGCGACACTTCTAGGAAAAGCACATTGTCTGGGCACAGTTTACAAACTCGGAGCCTCGGAATCTGCTGAGGATCAACATCCTGTCAATGGCATGACGACCTGTGGGGGAGCAAGAAAACCATCCTTCGCGGATATAAACCTTGCGAACCATCAACTTGGTTAACTATTGTTGGGGTTGATTCTATGGACGGTTTTCCCTGAGGACACTCTCCTGGGGTAGATCATTCCCTCCTTCGGGAAGGGATAAGTGTCATTCCACCTCTCTGGGAACAAGCTGCGACTAGCTGGAGAATGACATCGACTGGAGTCAGGTCCTTCATCAAGGGATTTTGGTTGGGAAATACAATCCCTGACTGTTTGCTCCCAAGGTAAGAACCTTGCAAAACACAAACGAGACAAAACAGGTCTATACGACAGAATCTACCCGGGTTAGCATCCGTGACATTACTTCAGTCAATTCGAAGTTTTATCAATTATTGGCAAGGGCCAGCAAGATTATGCAAGTGCAAGTTTATCAAAACATCAGCGTCCTTCACACACAAAACAGTAAAGAACAAGCATCAAGTACTGATTAACATGTTTTATTGATAACGGGCCTCTGAATAGGCAAAGTTTTGTACACTGGATGCAACTCCTAAAAAGAGGAAGTTACACACACACACACACATACATATATGCACAAGGAGCATAAACTACAAAACAATATTTGTATACATGTCGGCGACGTGGTACAGACAAACACCATGAGCTAATCCTCCTATGACTCGCCTGACTCTGCGCTTTCCCGGTACTCGATCTTCGGAAGAGATTGTTTTTGGATGGACGGCCCCAGGTACTCCCAAACCACTAAGCAATGTCGTATCAAATCCGGACCGCAGTCATTTGCCTTTTTTCAATCCCTAACTTTTGCGTGAACCGCCCTTTGCGGGTTTTCAATTCACCGGGATACCCTTTTTTGTCGAAGCTGCCCTTTTTCAGGTTTTCGACTTCGCGGGTGTACATTTTTTCAATTTTATCCCTAACTTTTGCCCGAACCTTTTATTCATTTTTTATGGTTTGCCGGGATGCCCCATTTTTTCCTGGACTCTCTTTTTACTGTGCAGCGGGTCACTTTCAAGCAAAGTATTTTTTAACTGCGTCCGAATTCACAGGGGACGTAAAGTCTTCCCCATCCATGGTGGAAAGTAACAAGGCTCCTCCAGAGAAGACTTTTCTGACAACGTAGGGACCTTCGTAATTAGGAGTCCACTTGCCCCTGTGATCTGTTTGTGGTGGGAGAATCTTTTTCAAAACAAGATCGCCCGTCTGAAAGCTTCGAGGGTGCACCTTCTTGTCGTAAGCTTTCTTCATCCGACTCTGATATGACCGACCGTATGCTAAAGAAGCCAGTCTCTTCTCATCCATTAAACTGAGCTGATTCAGTCTATCTTTAACCCATTCTGCCTCGTCAAGTTGGACATCACGTAAAACCCTCTGGGAAGCAATCTCAACCTCTAACGGTAACACTGCCTCCATCCCGTACACCAATGAGAAAGGGGTTGCCCCGTTGATGTGCGTACCATCGTACGATAACCGTGCAAAGAGAAAGGTAGCATCTCGTGCCAGTCCTTATACGTCACAACCATCTTCTGGACAATCTTCTTTATGTTCTTATTGGCCGCTTCGACAACGCCATTCATCTTGGGCCGGTAAGGAGAAGAGTTGTGATGTTCAATCTTAAAATTTTGACACAGCTCTTTCATCATTTTATTATTCAAATTCGAACCGTTGTCGGTGATGATCCGCTCAGGGATTCCATATCTGCAGATAATATCTCGTTTGATAAATCTGGCCACCACTTGCTTGGTCACATTGGCGTATGATGCTGCTTCCACCCACTTGGTGAAGTAATTGATTGCCACCAAAATGAACCGGTGTCCGTTGGATGCCGTAGGCTCAATCTTGCCAATCATATCAATCCCCCACATCGAGAAAGGCCACGGTGATGACATCACATTCAGAGGACTTGGAGGCACATGGATCTTATCCGCATAAATCTGGCATTTATGACACCTCTTTGCAAACTTGAAACAGTCTGTTTCCATAGTTAGCCAATAATAACCTGCCCGCAGCAGTTTTCTCGTCATAGCATGCCCACCCGCATGTGTACCAAATGTACCCTCATGTATCTCTTCCATGAGAAACTTCGCCTCTTTCTCATCTACACAATGTAGCAACACCAAGCCGTGGTTTCTTTTGTATAGGACACCCTCCGGGTTCAAATAGAAATTGCCAGCCAATCTCCTAAGAGTCTTCTGATCTCGACTGGATGCCCCAGCCGGATACTCCTTGTTCTTCAGGAAATTCTGGATGTCAAAGTACTAGGGTTGACCATCGGGAGCCTCGTCAATGGTAAATATGAATGCGGGCCTATCGAGCCGAGAGATAACAATCCGGGGAGCCTCGTTCCAGAAGTTAACTTTATACATTGAAGACAATGTCGCCAGGGCGTCAGCCATTTGATTTTCTGCTCGTGGCACATGATGCAATTCCACCTTGTCAAAGAAAGGCAACAATCTCCTTGCATAATTCATATACGGTATCAAATTGGGCTGACGTGTCTCCCATTCTCCTTTAATCTGATTCACCACTAGAGCTGAGTCTCCGTATACATCCAGATGTTTGATTCGCAAATCAATAGCTTCCTCCAGACCCATGATGCAAGCCTCATATTCAGCCTCATTATTGGTAACAGGAAAGGTCAATCGGGAAGTAAAGGGGATGTGCGACCCCTGAGGAGTAGTGATAATCGCACCTATTCCGCTACCATAAGAATTCACAGCTCCGTCAAATATCAACTGCCATTTGGAACCCAATTCTAGTCCTTCTTCCGGTAACGGTTCTTCACAATCTTTCATTTTCAGGTACATGATATCCTCGTTAGGAAAATCAAACCTCATTGATTGGTATTCCTCAACAGGCTGCTCCGCAAGGTACTTTGACAGGACGCTACCTTTAATAGCTTTCTGTGAGACATATTGTATATCCTATTCGGTTAACACCATCTTCCATCGGGCAATTCTTCCGGAGAGTGCCTGCTTCTCAAACACGTATTTGATTGGATCCATCTTTGAAATTAGCATGGTCGTATGATTCAGCATGTATTGCCTCAAGCGTTTGGCGGCCCAGGCTAGCACGCAACATGTCTTCTCGAGCATTGAGTATCTGGACTCACAGTCAGTAAACTTCATACTCAAATAGTAGATCGCATGCTCTTTACGTCCGGTCTCGTTGTGTTGACCGAGAATACAACCCATACTTTCCTCAAGAACCGTCAAATACATAATCAAAGGTCTCCCGGCCACTGGGGGTATCAGAACAGGAGGTTCCTGCAAGTACTCTTTTATCTTGTCAAACGCCTTTTGACAATTTTCATTCCAGGTCAACACCCGATCCTTTTTCAACAACTTCAATAACGGCTCGCATGTCGTAGTTAGGTGAGATATGAACCGGGCGATATAGTTCAACCTCCCTAAAAACCCACGCACTTCTTTTTCTGTTTTAGGCGTCGGCATTTCTTGTATTACTTTTATTTTTGCAGGATCAACCTCTGATTTCACCCCGAAGGTGCACTTGTTAGGGTTCAGTCTCAACCTGAACTTCCTAAGCCTTTTGAACAGTTTCAGCAGATTAACCAAATGCTCCTCCTCCGTCCGGGATTTCGCAATCATATCATCAACATAAACTTCGATCTCTTTGTGCATCATGTCATGAAAGAGAGTCGTCATAGCACGTTGATATGTTGCCCCAGCGTTCTTCAATCCGAAGGGCATCACTTTGTAGCAAAATGTTCTCCATGTCTTCTGGCGCCATTTTGATCTGATTATAGCCTGAGAAGCCGTCCATGAAGGAGAATACGAAGAACTGAGCAGTGTTATCAACCAGCACATCAATGTGAGGAAGTGGAAAGTCGTCTTTCGGGCTCGCCCTATTAAAATCACGGTAGTCTACACACATTCGCACTTTATCGTCTTTCTTCGGCACTGGTACTATATTAGCGACCCATGACGGATACGTTGTAACAGCTAGAAAACCAGTATCCCACTGTTTTTGAACTTCCTCTTTGATTTTCACAGCCATGTCTGGTCTGGTTCTTCTGAGTTTCTGTTTAACAGGCGGACATTCCTCTCGCAACGGCAGACGGTGCACAACCATGTTCGTATCCAACCCAGGCATATCCTCGTACGACCAAGCAAATATATCACCATACTTTCGCAGTATTTCAATCAGCCTCTGCTTGATGTCGCTCTGCAGCGCAGCCCCTATACGGATATTTCTCACAACTTCTTCCGACCCCAAGTTGATAATCTCAATTTCCTCCTGATGAGGCAGAATAATTCTCTCTTCCTGTTTTAACAAACGAGTCAGCTCCTCTGGCAGGTCGCTGTCCTCAACAATCTCTTCCTCTGCTTGGAATACCGGGTGCTCGAAGTCGAAACGAGTCATAGGCGGTTCGTATGAGATGTCATCTAAAATATTAGTCCTGCAAAGGAAATGGTTAAACGCTTCAACACGCCAACAAAGCAAATAACCACATTGCCATTTATTGTTAAAGTAAAAACAAGAAAAACATGGATCATAATATTTGAATATGAAAAACGCCTTTATTTCATGATTAAAACATTGCAATACACATAATCAAGTAGCCCTAATGTAAAATCACTATGCCCCGGGTACGACATAGGATTATTCAACAATTGATAAAACAAATCATTACTGTTTAAAAGTCACTGGGACAGTTTCCCGGATGGACCAGTTGCAGAGACTTTGTCCTGGCACGCTTGGCTTGATCCACGCGTCCATATCGCAGTCGCTATCTCCGTCTTCGGTGTCGGAAATAGCGTTGATAGTCTCGAAGCACACCCCGCTTGGCGTAATCGTGACCGGTCCCTTAAACCTGGGCGCTCCTGAAGATGACGCTGACGACGTCGGTCGATACCCTAGCCCAAACTTGTCATTCTTCACGGGAATCTCCAATACCTGCCCCCAGCCTTTAGTCTCACCAGTCTGCACTAAAGCCTGAGCCTCTTTGTAGGATGACACTGCCACATCCGCCATTTTGCTGGAACCCTGAACTTTGTCTTTAATTCGCAACCCCTCGAAGGCCTGACAAGGTGTCTCGTGTATTTCTCCGTTGACCTCCACATATCTGAATGATGACAAGTGACTGACAAAAATATCCTCCTCCCCGCAAACGGTAACGACACTATCACCCACCATGTATTTTAACTTCTGATGCAATGTGGACGTTACGGCCCCTGCAGCGTGGATTCATGGGCGCCCGAGAAGACAACTATAAGCTGGATGGATATCCATGATGTAGAATTTGGTGTCAAAAATCTCTGGCCCCACCTGAAGCGGTAATGTTATTGATCCAAACACTGATCTTTTCGTTCCGTCAAACGCCCTTACCACCAAATCGCTGGGCGTGCAAATAACTCCTCGTATGTCCAATTTCATCATGGCTTTCTTTGGCAATACGTTCAACGACGACCCAGTATCCACCAATACATGCGACATTACGGGGCCCCAGCATTCCACCGATATATGCAAGGCCATGTTGTGCTCTCAACCCTTGGGCGTTAGGTCAAAATCTGTGAAACCCAGACTATGTCCAGCATTGACATGTGCCATTACCCCCTCTAACTGATTTACAGAAACTTCTTGGGGTACAAATGACGTATCCAATATTTTTAGCAAGGCGTTCTGGTGGGCCTCGGAACATAACAACAACGACAAGATAGAAATCTTCGACGGCGTCTGCTGTAGGTGTTCAACAATTTTGTAGTCGCTCTTGCGAATCAATCTCATGAACTCCTCCATGTCCTTGAGCGACGTATCCTTTTCTTTCGACTGAGAGGGCCCACTTTCACTTACTTTAGCTTTACCCTTGGTCAACCTCTCTGCTTCTACTTCAGGTGAGGTAAAGATCCTTCCGCTACGGGTCATGCTCCCCGTACCAACAACATTATCAACAGTCCCAGTTGGCTGGCTATTCACCACAATCTTTTCACCATTGCAATATGCTTCTAAACCGTACGTCCACGGGACAGCTTTCGTACTCTCAAAGGGAACAGGCCCTGCTTTGGTGATTGTAATAGTTGGCCGCTTGGCGGGCGCCACTATCATTATAGTCTTCCTCGGGATCCCCACCATCGCAATATCATTCTGCTCTTCACATAATGCCTCCACAGGCTTCTCAACCACAGTTCGATCAAATTGCAAGGTCCCTTCGTCGATCGTGTCCTGAATGCCCTGCTTCAAATCATTACAGCCCTCTGGCTGGGTCCAGCATTCTAAACAGTATTCATCACAACCCGGAAATACTCCCCCTATGAGCAATCTGCTTTTCACTTCACTCAATGGTGTCTTCAGCTCATTAATATCCATCACCAGGTTCAAATTTTCTTCTGTTAAGATGGCATTTGCCCCATGATTGGGCATAGGCTGTTGTACAATATTGGGCCTCACTTGGCCGAAGTTTATGGCTTTACTATCCAACAAGTCTTGAACTTTATGCTTGAAAGCATGACAAGATTCTACATCATGTCCGGGCGCCCCGGAATGGAATTCGCTGTGCTTACTGGCGTGGTACCCTCTAGGAAGTACCGGTCCTGTAGGTGGTTCCAGTGTTCTTTTCTCGACCAAATTCAACCCCAGCAATGTCTAAAGAAGCTCTGCATATGTCGACGGAGGCTTATCGAATACCCTCCTCGGCTTTACATTCTGAAACCTTCCCTGACCCTGATTCTGCCTTTGCTGCTGCTGCGGTTGTTGTTGCTGTTGTTGTTGTTGAGGAATTGGAATAGTAACACTGGCTATTTGTTGAGGTTGATTGTACTGACTTCTACCTCTTCCCCGACCTCTGCCACCATACACAGCGCTAGTATCACCCTGTCGTCTTCCGCCGAACGCTTTTCTCGCACCCCCAGCTGGAGTAGATTCGCCTGCCTGGATCTTTCCAATTTTAATTTCGTTCTCGATCCTTTCCCCCATAAGGATCATATCGGATAAACTACCCATCGAAACATTGAGTAACTTGTCATAGTATATTCCAATAAACGTCCCTACAAACATGTCATTCATCTCCCTTTCAACCAAAGGAGGGTGCACTCGAGCTGCCATATCGCGCCACCGCTGCGCGTACTCTTTGAAACTTTCACCATTTTTTTTGCGTCAGACTCTGCAATTGAACTCTGTTTGGCGCCAAATCACTATTATATTTGTAATGCATCACAAAAGCATCAGCCAACTGCTTCCAGCTCCTAATCTGGATGGGTTCAAGTCCCATGTACCATTCCAATGATGGTCCCGATAAGCTGTCTTGAAAGACATGCATGAGCATCCTTTCATCATTGGAATACGCATACATCCTTCTATAATAAGAACGTACATGGACCTTTGGGCAGGTATCCCCTTTGTATTTGTCAAATGTCGGAGCCTTGAATTTCAATGGCACCCTTAGCCCTAGTACCAACCCCATAGTAGTCATATCTAACCCAGCGGAGTTCTGATCAACCACACCTTTCATCTGCTCTTCTAGCATTCTGATCCTCTGAACAGGGTCAATAGGGCCTTCAGGTCCCATACCTCTTCCTGAAAAAGCGTCCTCCTGTTGATCCATATTCCAGTCGCTGCCGTATCCATCATAACCCATGTTACGGCCAAATCCTTGTTGGTTGAACACAGGACCCTGTCCTCGGTTGCCGAACCCCAGATTGACCCCAGTAGGTCCCAGACCATTGTTGAAAGGAAGTGCTCCAGCGCCGTTGTTAATCACATTACTGAATCCACCATTACCAAAGCCATACCCCTGATTGTTGCCATAACCATCCTTACCAAAGCCTTGATTGTTGAACCCGAAGTTCTCGTCCTGATTGACATTACCATACCCATTGTTTCCGAAACCAACATTGTCAACGAATCCTTGATCAGCATCCACAGTGTTTCCTTTGTTGTTAACAACATGCCCATCACCACCATTCCCAGTATTGTCGTTACCAGCGCCAGCACCTGCACCAGTACCAGTGTTTCCATTGACAGTCACAACAGGTGGAGTAACAACTGCCGGTATCTCATTCTCTCGGCGAGGAGTTTCAACAGAAATGTGGTCAGTGTTGCCATTTCCGTTTGCCCGCGTCAGCAGCGGCTGCACCAAGTTCTGAAGATTCTCCTGGCCCTTAGCCATGCTCTCCATAGCTTGCATGAACAAAGTCAACTTCTAACGGTGGATTCTTTGGTCGTCAATCCTGAAAAACCTGTGAGATGCAGGAAATAAGATACAAATTCAACAAGTAACTGGCAATGCAAAATGAGTATGCAGATGCAATGTGTGTCTGTGCGTTAGGGAGATCAACCCCTAATTCTAGTGCCAAAGTGCCAGTGTAATGACAGTGATAGTGATAAGAAGCTTGAAATCCAGTCATGGAAAAACATCTCATATATTGCTGCGAATAGCCCATCAAGTCAGAAATACAATATCACTGAGCGTACAATAAGAAGGAATGACCTCAACCAACAATCCTGGTGATGGCCAGCATAATGCAAATAAAGCATAAACAATTGTACATAAGGTAATCAAGTGCGACCATATGCCTGATACTCCTCTAACAATCTCTTAGTCTTGGGATGATTCGGCTGAGAAAGCAACCCTTCGATGAGCGAGTCTCTTTGCCTGATAACACGCTGGAGATCACCAATGGATTCCTCCCAAACACCTTCTCCAAAGCAATCTTCTAGCTTCCGCTTCTGGGACGCAAATTCTTTCTTGCGCATGATAACTTTGTTCAAGGCATTCTGAACATCATATCTCCGCATAACCTCTTCTTCAAACTTCTTCTGGCTAGCTTTCAACTGACCTTCCAGCTCAGAGATCTGCAGCTTTAGTTTGTCTTCTCTTTCCTTATTGCCGGTCAGCGTGGCATTCCAGGTTTTGTTGAATGCAGAGATTTCCCGGTAGGCTACCTCAAGTGCTTTCTTCTTAGACTCCAGCATATCATGGGAGCACTTGAAATCTATCCCCAAACGTTCACGCTTCTTCCATTGTTCAGTCAGTTCTGTGCCTAGGTAGTTCACCAGCTCTATTTGCTGCTTGAAGGAATATACGGCTTCATTTATTTCGTTCTTGAGTTGCACTAGCTCTTCTTCCAACTTCTCGTTGGCTTTCATCAGCTCTTCTTTCTCCTTCACAACCTGCTCATATCGTTCAATAGGTACAGTAGTTGGCTCCTCAACCACGAGGGGAGCAGGAGGTAATACTGCAGGAAACGACATTCGCACCTGTTTTGCCCTATCTCAAATCCATACTTTGTACGGAGCGTAAACTTGACAATCATTCTTACCCAACAATGGCTTACCCTTCTTGTTGATATTTTTCCAAGCATGCTGAAGCTTGGACAATAATTCCCCACTCAGATCACCTGTGAAGTACAGAGATTCCTGCACTTCCTCCTCTTTTGGCGGGCTTTTCAAAGCATAACCGAATTGCCTGATCAACAATGACGGATTTTAGTTAATGCACCCTTTTCTCCCAATCAGAGGAACGTTAGGATATCTGGCGCAGCTGTAGATAATCTCAGATCCCAGTAAATCTCTGTCAAACCAGACAACATCTTCTGAAGAAAGTCCCATCAGATGCTCAGACCAATCCACCGTATCTGCAGACTCAGCGAAGATACCCTTCTTAGGCAGGTGACTATCAAACCACATATACAACAAAGCACACAACAAGAGACATTCTTGCCCCTCCTATTCTCATTCTTATAATGCAGTGAGTGATAGAAATCTCCAATTACAGTAGGCATAGGATTGCCTGAAGCAAATATATGGAATGCATCCAAATCAACAAAGTCAGGCATGTTCGGGAACAGTACAATGCCATAGATACACAGAGCAAGAATAACATTAAACACAATCCAACATCCACTCTTGGCATACTCTTGCGCTTTCCCAACCAAGAACTTGAGAGAAAAACCGGAAACTCCATTCCACGAGTTTAACAGCAACTCTGAGGAATCTAAATGCAAAGCAACAACCAAATCCTCCAGCTTGGGCTCAACACCCATACGAATGAAGGGTACCCTGTTCTGAATGGTTACCTCCAAGATCTCAGCATATTCCTCCATAGTCAGAGCCAGAATGAAGTCAGGGAAAGTAAAACACCTCAGTGGGGGATCATAGAACTGCATCAGCGCGTACAATCTGTTCCGTTCATACATAGAGGGTTTATAAACCAACCTAAGCAGTTTCCCATAACTCTTTCTGAAGCTTCTCTTCACGTCGTCATTAGCTAGAGACATCAAACCAAGCAGAGAAGAAACATCTGGAGTAGGCAACTTGTATGCTACAGTCTTCTTCAAAGTATCCATAATATCAGCAGACAGAAATCCGGGCAACTAGAATCAGAGGTATGAAAATGCACCTGCAGCACAGACACACGTTAATGATATGCAAAATGAGAATGCAACAATGCAACATGCAAACATGCAACAGGGATCAAGTGATGTATTGCTGAAGAGATCCATCCACAATATCTGTCTCAACGGACCCGCAGTACTGCTCAAACCTGGTCTCAACAGACCCATAGCAATGCTCCAACCTGGTCTCAACAGGCTCAAAATAATGCTCCAACCTGGTCTCAACAGACCTAACTACACTGCTCTGGTGAAGAACCCCAAGTAACCATACATACTGATCCAATATCAAGAAAACCGGGTAATCTGGAGGTCAAGTTTCCTGCATGCCCCAATCCCTCTCACAGGTAGGTGTCCTATCAACTGACACAAGGTACGACATCCTATGCGGTCGTCGGCGTCACAGACTTTCAAGACTGATGATACGATACCCAGAAGGTGTGGCATCATCATGTCCTGAAGAGGCCTCACTTAGCCAACTTCCAAATGATCGGTCCCCGGAGTCGACAATCCAACTAACCAACAACCCCCTCAACCTAAAGGGTTGAAAAAGAAGTCAACCAGAAGAACCTCGTCCGAGCGTGGATTTTGCGGGACACTAATACATGCAAAGCATGCACGCGCCCACTACTTTCCACAACTAATTCTTGGTGCACTCAAGCCCACCTCCGGCTTATCTCTCAACAGATCACCCCCTCCCCACAACAGCAATAACAATATAAATCTGACAATAAAATGCGGAAAGTAAAGACAAAAATGTAAATCCATACAAAACCCACGACGGGAAAACAAGCACTAGGACTGACTCGAGTAGGGAACCGTTGGCATCCCCAGCAGAGTCGCCAGCTGTCGCTACTGCGAAAATCGGCGCCGACTATGACAGAAGAGTCGCCACCGTGCGTTATTCATCCCAACAGAGGGAAAAGGAACGCTCGAAGTAAACCTACCGCAAAGACGGGAAAGGAATGGTCATCGCAACCAAATCCTGGATTCGGGAGTCGGTTACGCAAGGGGAAGGTATTAGCACCCCTCACGTCCGACGTACTCGACGGGATCCACGCTTGTTTTCTAGTACAGATTGTATCCTATCTACTCTATAGGTCTGGGTTAAAAGGAAAAGAAAATGACTCGGCAAAGTATCGCACTTTATGCCTACGTATTCCCGTCTGGAGCGAGAAATCAGAGTCAACGTAGTTCGCCTACCTACGGATGAAGGAGGGGAAGGTTGCTCGCTAGGATACGACATCCTATGCCTACGTACTTTCATACAGCATGAAAGATCAGAGCAAACGTAGTTCGGGCTACGGAAGACACAAGCTTGTCCGACTGTTTTTTATTACCTTATGAAAGGTTTTTTTCTTGATTAAGAGTCCAAGCGGACAAAAATGACACTTTGATGTTTGTTTTGAATCTTTTACGAAAGAAATGTTTTTTTAGTTTATTTGCAATCTCTGACGCACTAGAGACTATGATTTGAGAGTGACTACGTCGCGTGTCACCCAAAGGGTACCATACTAAGTAGCCAGACTGTAACGCCCTCTTTCTATACCCCAAAATAATCACATATCAAATCATATAGTCACGAATACAAGTGTTTTTATTTTCATCGGAGTGTATTTACATTAAGGTATAAAAGAAGTGCGTCACAATACTCATGAAACGACCACATGAATATTAATGTTTAAAAAGAATTAACTCAAAAGGGGTAAATCTCAACTAAAAATAAACGCATGATTCTTCGAAATTACATATTCATGTTTTCTCGTAAAGCGGAAGACTAAAACATATATATATTCACTTAAGACATGACAAAACGTAATTACATGCCATCTGGTTGCTCACAACTTCATTCACATACAAACAAAACATCATTAAGATATTCTACAAGCCTATCTACCCCAAGTTACATATCAGAGCGACCGACACGAGGGAAAGGAACTATACTCCAAAGGAAACCTCCAGCGAATCCTAATCTGCAATGCCTCGTAGGGCATTATAAAACAACAGAAGGGTGAGAAACATTATCATAATAATCAAGGCATAAGATATATATATATATATATATATATATATATTATATATATATATATATATATATATATATATATATATATATATATATATATATATATATATATATATATATATATATATATATATATATATATATATATATATATATATATATATATATATATATATATATATATATATATATATATATATATATATATATATATATATAATATATATATATATATATTATATATATATATATTTATATATATATATATATATATATATATATATATATATATATATATATATATATATATAATATATATATATATATATATATATATATATATAATATATTATATATATATATATATATATATATATATATATATATATATATATATAATATATATATATATATATATATATATATATATATATATTATATATATATATTATATATATATATATATATATATTATATATATATATATATATATATATATATATATATATATATATATATATATATATATATATATATATATATATATATATATATATATATATAATATATATATATAATATATATATATATATATTATATATATATATATATATATATATATATATATATATATATATATATATATATATATATATATATATATATATATATATATATATATATATATATATATATATATTATATATATATATATATATATATATATATATATATATATATATATATATATATATATATATATATATATATATATATATATATATATATATATATATATATATATATATATATATATATATAATATATATATAAATATAAATGTACAAGTACCGAATGCCTATACCTCATACTTATTCACTACAATGCATAACCATAGATTCTCACCGCATCAAATACACATAGACATAATCTCTCACACTTAACCGTCTATTCATCGGTCAATATCTTTCACATTTATTTATTTGCTAACGCATCTCATCAATTCCTGCACATAGGCATATTTACATATGACAATAGCGATCATACCATTCGATCCATATAAGACTCATTCACTACCCTCAATCCTCTTTTCAGACTATGGGTACGTCGCTTATGCTCTACCGGGAACAACGTCTCGGCCATTCTACCCTGGTAACTACCTCACTAGGAACGACGCATCGCCGTTTCTACCCTAGTGAGTAGAATCTCTCTACATATACATCGACCTCATTCTCATATTTACCAGACGCAATAAATATATATATATATATATATATATATACATACACTAATACCTTCTCAATGCATTATTTTCAATTCATCATATGAAGATGATAATGCACTCATAGAGACCAACACCTCGACCCTATGCAGCTACAACCACGGTACCGACTCATTCGTCCGTCAGATTCTCTTAGAACTCACTCCTCTCGCACTTATATGGTTACACTACAACTCATCAGATTTTCCTAGGAATCACTATATAACCGTCGCATCAAGCGAGGTTCTGCAAATCCTCCAATGGATGAAATATAACCATCGCTCACACCCCCACATGGGCACACGAGGTTCTGCAGATCCTACACGGGATCAAATATAACCATCGCATCAAGCGAGGTTCTGCAGATCCTACACGGGATCAAATATAACCATCGCATCAAGCGAGGTTCTGTAGATCCTACACGGGATCAAATATAACCATCGCATCAAGCGAAGTTCTGCAGATCCTACACGGGATCAAATATAACCATCGCATCAAGCGAGGTTCTGCAGATCCTACACGGGATCAAATATAACCAACGCATCAAGCGAGGTTCTGCAGATCCTACACGGGATCAAATATAACCATCGCATCAAGCGAGGTTCTGCAGATCCTCCAAGGGATCAAATATAACCATCGCTCACACCCCACATGGGCACACGAGGTTCTGCAGATCCTACACGGGATCAAATAACACAAATGCATACATATTCACAAATATATTATCATGCATTCACAATGTGTATTATATTCATCATTCATCACAATTGCCATGCATTTTTATTCAATTCTAAACAATGCATAATTTGCCCAAAGGCCACGATTCAAAATCACATTCATACACTAGGATTCACGCCTTACGGCTACCCACAACACATCACAAACCAGCATATAAGCTATTAAATCAAAGAAGGGTCGATCGCAACCGAAACCCCAAGCCACGACGGCACCACGCGACAGGGAAAATTCATCCTGCTACGTTCGCTACACGCTCGCCTAGCGAGCTGCTAGCGAACGTTCACCACCTTCTCGCCTAGCTAACTGCTAGCGAGCAACAACAGAAGCTACAAACTTCGTTCGCTACCTCGTTCGCCACAGCGAACCCCCAGTGACTCATTCGCTACTCCATTCGCTTCCAGCGAAGGAGACCAAAACACCACTGTCCCAAGTCTGGGACCATTCGCTATGCACTTGCCTAGCAAGATGCTAGCGAACACTCGCGACCTACTCGCCTAGCGAGCTGCTAGCGAGCGTCTGCGGACTGAACTTTCTCCCACTGTTCAGAATCCAAACACCCGATGAAATCCACCGATAAATCCCAACTTGTTTCCAGTAGCCTTAGTCCAACATTCCTCGACTAAATTCTACCACTTATACTCATTTTCAATCATTAAAACTCGGCTTCTACCGATCGAATCAATTTCGACCTAAAATGGAAACTTATGGAAAACTCTCCAAAACTCTAACCAATCAACCATACACATACATAACCAAACATATTGATTAAGATAGTAAGATTTCACACCCTTACCTTGGATTAATCGAAGCTTTTAGTTGCTCTTGATGATTCCACTCTTTTCCTCTTCTTCTTCTCTTTTCTCTTCCTTTTTCCTTCTTCTCCCTTTCTTTCTCTCCCTCCCTTTTCTTTCCTCTTTTTCTCTTATATCTTTTCTTTCTATTTCTATTCTTTATATTTCTTTCCATTCTATTTCCTCCAATACACCTATTATTCTAATCAATTTCCATAAACCATCCACTTAACCATTAATTGAGACTGTCCGAAATATTTCCCACTAAACTTTCCAAAACTCTACAAATGATAAAATAGCATAATATGTAGACTTAACATATTATCACACTATCCCATAATTAAAATAATTCCAATAACTAAATTAATTAGTTAAACCGAAATTGGGCTGTTACAACTCTCCCCCACTTTAGGAATTTTCGTCCTCGAAAATGTTATCCAATTAAGACAACTCGGGATGTGACTCACGCATCCCAATCTTCCCAATCCGATTCCATCTAGTTGATTCCCAGATACCTTTACCAAGACAATCCCTCTTTCCTCAAAGTTGCCCCAGTATTCAAATTCTCTTTCACTCACACACCATCCATCCAGATTGATGCGCTTCCTCAGCTTAGACACGCGAATACATCGTATAGTTTCCTCTAGTGACAGCGGTGAAACAATCTAACATGTTATTCCCCACACTTCCGTTGCACTACTCTGATACAGTTACAACGAGTCACGGTATTCTCCCGAGACTTAAAGATCGACTACACCAGTTACTATCGTAACTCTCAAAACACGTCTTTTCTTGGGTCCTCTAATCTCTTTAGTCGTCTTTTGCACAAACCTCAGGTCCGAGTACAACACTCTCACCTGAATCATATTAATACAAATGAGCCTTACACCTCCTGCCATACAAGGCTTCGGATTCCCATCCGACGCAATATTCGGTGATACTACATACGGTCTTTATCACTTCGGTGATATCCATCACAACTAGTTCCAACATAGAATGATTAATCTTCTTTGACAGGAAAAGGGTCAATCCAATCATTCCATCCAGAATCTCATCAACAAAATCATATTCTCACATCCTTCTGAAAACCCCAGCAAAATTCATGGAATTACCCTCCGATCTCAACTCTGGAATATACAACGATCATATTAGACCTATCAATCTGAGACGTTCATTCTTCGACTCTCGACAAGTCACACCAGCACATACAACTGTTGCTTTCTCCATTTGTGGCTACCAACATAATTCTTTCAAAATACTCTCATCCAATCCCCCTTTATTCGGACTCTTAGACTCTATCACAACATATCATGTCACCATCTCCACCAATCCAAACATCACTCATTCGATTTTTAATTCGTCAAACTCAATCACCCTATTAACTCCAATTAGAATTCCAACCTTCTCGAATCTCGTCGAGAATACCAATAATCAGTCTCATCACCTAAGGTTCCGCAATTCGTTGCCAAAGCATACACACCAGACACAAGTTTCCAAAACAACTCAATCAATTTTAATCCTTTTACCATCTAAGCAGACATACCATACGGAGCTCTCAATATCTGACTAGTTTCCGCAACTAAGTCGATTGCAACTCCACTTCACGTCCTGGTTGTACAACACTTATCTTGTCAGGATAACTCCCGGGCAACAGCAATCAACCGGTAAACTGCCAACTTCCCACTTCCATTAATACTCAAAATTTCCCTCAAAGTTAAACATCTTAAGCTCTCAAGGCCATTACTCGCCTCAAATCTCAACTAAACAATTGAAGCTCTCAAACTCTGGCACAACACACAACAAATGGTCCGATCGGGTTCGACATAACCGTCACACAAGTTGTTGACGGTTCTTCCAAAACTCCTTGAACTTCTTCATAGTGACATAACACTTCTTTCTCCTCCAACACGGATAACACCAGCTCTTGATGTTCAACAATACACCTAGATACAGATCCACACTTGTAGCATCTTGGAGAACCACAAGTTCTCCCCCACTTGGATCATTCCTACCTCTGCAGACAATGGCTAAACAACAAACACGTACCGACAGTGTCTTCACACACATGTCGTGTACAAGGGAACAACCAACATTAGACAACTTGGCCGGATGGACCGACCTGCTCTGATACCACTTTGTAACGCCCCCTTTCTATACCCCAAAATAATCACATATCAAATCATATAGTCACAAATACAAGTGTTTTTATTTTCATCAGAGTGTATTTACATTAAGGTATAAAAGAAGTGCGTCGCAATACTCACGAAACGACCACATGAATATTAATGTTTAAAACGAATTAACTCAAAAGGGGTAAATCTCAACAAAAAATAAACGCATGATTCTTAGAAATTACATATTCATGTTTTCTCTTAAAGAGGAAGACTAAAACATATATGTATTCACTTAAGACATGACAAAACGTAATTACATGCCATCTGGTTGCTCACAACTTCATTCACATACAAACAAAACATCATTAAGACATCCTACAAGCCTATCTACCCCATGTTACATATCAGAGCGACCGACACGAGGGAAAGGAACTATACTCCAAAGGAAACCTCCAGCGAATCCTAATCTGCAATGCCTCGTAGGGCATTATAAAACAACAGAAGGGTGAGAAACATTACCATAATAATCAAGGCATAAGATATATATATATATATATATATATATATATATATATATATATATATATATATATATATATATATATATATATATATATATATATATATATATATATATATATATATATATATATATATATATATATATATATATATATATATATATATATATATATATATATATATATATATATATATATAAATGTACAAGTACCGAATGCCTATACCTCATACTTATTCACTATAATGCATAACCATAGATTCTCACCGCATCAAATACACATAGACATAATCGCTCACACTTAACCGTCTATTCATCGGTCAATATCTTTCACATTTATTTATTTGCTAACGCATCTCATCAATTCCTGCACATAGGCATATTTACATATGACAATCGCGATCATACCATGCGATCCATATAAGACTCATTCACTAGCCTCAATCCTCTTTCCAGACTATGGGTACGTCGCTTATGCTCTACCGGGAACAACGTCTCGGCCATTCTACCCTGGTAACTACCTCACTAGGAACGACGCATCGCCGTTCTACCCTAGTGAGTAGAATCTTTCTACATATACATCGACCTCATTCTCATATTTACCAGACGCAATAAATATATATATATATATATATATATATATATATATATATATATATATATATATATATATATATATATATATATATATATATATATATATATATATATATATATATATATATATATATATATATATATATATATATATATATATATATATATATATATATATATATATATATATATATATATACATACACTAATACCTTCTCAATGCATTATTTTCAATTCATCATATGAAGATGATAATGCACTCATAGAGACCAACACCTCGACCCTATGCAGCCACAACCACGGTACCGACTCATTCGTCCGTCAGATTCTCTTAGAACTCACTCCTCTCGCACTTATACAATTACACTATAACTCATCAGATTTTCCTAGGAATCACTATATAACCGTCGCATCAAGCGAGGTTCTGCAAATCCTCCAAGGGATCAAATATAACCATCGCTCACACCCCACATGGGCACACGAGGTTCTGCAGATCCTACACGGGATCAAATATAACCATCGCATCAAGCGAGGTTCTGCAGATCCTACACGGGATCAAATATAACCATCGCATCAAGCGAGGTTGGGCAGATCCTACACAGGATCAAATATAACCATCGCATCAAGCGAGGTTCTGCAGATCCTACACGGGATCAAATATAACCATCGCATCAAGCGAGGTTCTGCAGATCCTACACGGGATCAAATATAACCATCGCATCAAGCGAGGTTCTGCAGATCCTACACGGGATCAAATATAACCATCGCATCAAGCGAGGTTTTGCAGATCCTACACGGGATCAAATATAACCATCGCATCAAGCGAGGTTCTGCAGATCCTACACGGGATCAAATATAACCATCGCATCAAGCGAGGTTCTGCAGATCCTCCAAGGGATCAAATATAACCATCGCTCACACCCCACATGGGCACACGAGGTTCTGCAGATCCTACACGGGATCAAATAACACAAATGCATACATATTCGCAAATATATTATCATGCATTCACAATGTGTATTATATTCATCATTCATCACAATTGCCATGCATTTTTATTCAATTCTAAACAATGCATAATTTTCCCAAAGGCCACGATTCAAAATCACATTCATACACTAGGATTCACGCCTTACGGCTACCCACAGCACATCACAAACCAGCATATAAGCTATTAAATCAAAGAAGGGTCGATCGCAACCGAAACCCCAAGCCACGACGGCACCACGCGACAGGGAAAATTCATCCTGCTACATTCGCTACGCGCTCGCCTAGCGAGCTGCTGGCAAACGTTCACCACCTTCTCGCCTAGCTAACTGCTAGCGAGCAAGAACAGAAGCTACAGACTTCGTTCGCTACCTCGTTCGCCACAGCGAACCCCCAGCGAGTCATTCGCTACTCCATTCGCTGCCAGCGAAGGATACCAAAACACCACTGTCCCAAGTCTGGGACCATTCGCTATGCACTCGCCTAGCGAGATGCTAGCGAACACTCGCGACCTGCTCGCCTAGCGAGCGTCTGCGGACTGAACTTTCTCCCACTGTTCAGAATCCAAACACCCGATTAAATCCACCGATAAATCCCAACTTGTTTCGAGTAGCCTTAGTCCAACATTCCTCGACTATATTCTACCACTTATTCTCATTTTCAATCATTAAAACTCGGCTTCTATCGATTGAATCAATTTCGACCTAAAATGGAAGCTTATGGAAAACTCTCCAAAACTCTAACCAATCAACCATACACATACATAACCAAACATATTTATTAAGATAGTAAGATTTCACACCCTTACCTTGGATTAATCGAAGACTTTAGTTGCTCTTGATGATTCCACTCTTTTCCTCTTCTTCTTCTCTTTTCTCTTCCTTTTTCCTTCTTCTCCCTTTCTTTCTCTCCCTCCCTTTTCTTTCCTCTTTTTCTCTTATATCTTTTCTTTCTATTTCTATTCTTTATATTTCTTTCCATTCTATTTCCTCCAATACACCTATTATTCCAATCAATTTCCATAAACCATCCACTTAACCATTAATTGAGACTGTCCGAAATATTTCCCACTAAACTTTCCAAAACTCTACAAATGATAAAATAGCATAATATGTAGACTTAACATATTATCACACTATCCCATAATTAAAATAATTCCAATAACTAAATTAATTAGTTAAACCGAAATTGGGCTGTTATACAGACTATTGGAAAGAAGCTCTCCAGCAACCCTTTCTCGAATAGCTTAAGGCTCGTAACGTACGACATCGATTAACCTTATTACTATATTTTTGAGTTGTTTTGAGATAAGAAGAGAAAGAAGCTCTAAAAAGCCTAAGCTTGAAAAGGGAATAAAAACTAACCTAATGTTGTCATGCATGGATAAGAATCCTAATATCTGTCATGATTCCCTCCTGCACAGAGGAAATCAGAGATCCTAGGGGATAAACAGAAAAGAAAGCAGGCAAATACAGTAAAATGCATGCAATACAGCAGTACAAGCAAGGCAAGGGAGTCCCACTCAACCTCGAACCTGGGAAAACAACAGGAAAAGTGAATCAACATTCACTTCAAACCTAAGGGGCAAGCAGCATAAGCCAACACACAATACAAAAAGCAAAAACCACAGCAGAGGAGGCAACCCAGACAGCAGCACCAAACTCCTACAGTTGACAGCACAAGCAGCAGCTCTGACAGCAACAACTTTCATCTTCAAACTTCAATAAGCTTCAATCTCCAACCTCCAGGGAAGAGAAAGCACACTTCAAATAAGGCACCTTAATACCTAAACAGTTAGGCTCCACAGCTACAGAAAACTCCAGCTTAAAAGCAACAGTAAACCCTAGCTTCAATCCTCCAACAAGCTCCTGATAGCAAAGTTGACAGTAACATAACTCTATCTTCAAACAAACCTCAGGAAAGGCATCCTCAATACCTTATAACTTCATATCCAAGCTCAAGCAAGCTCCACCAAGAAAAATTTGTTATTGAGATCAAGTTATAATGAATGGGAACCAGTGAAAACCAAAGGAAATCACTAGAAACCATCATCTGCAAAGAAGGGTATCCTCAAAAGTTCTAATCTTTAAGGCATACCACTCATCCCTCCAAGGGAGAGATGGGGCTTCCTTAAGAGGACTTTGAATCATAGGGTAGGATAGAGGCACAAGAAGCTCTCTATGTTTGAAAGAAGAAACAAGACTAATCTGATGCTCTTCCTGTATGCCCTAATCCCTAAGCTCCTGACAAGCAATCCAACAGATGAGAAATCTTCAACTCCAAGCTTCTTCAAGCTATCCAAAGAAACTTCATTTGATCTTCAATTCATCCAAGCAAAGCCCCATCCAAAAGCACACCCAAAATAGCCCCACACACAATAAACAAACCAAAGATCCAAGGGGAAAACCCCCAAACATCACACAAGTTGCAAAAATCAAATAAAATGCTAAAACTCATCATAAAATCCTAAGTAAATTTCTAAGGGAACCTAAGCCTATACCCAATACCCCATATAAATCCCAGGACCTAAATCAAACATTAAGTCCCCAAACTATGCACTAAACTACAACTAGTTGCTTTAAAACCCTAATTCTAACACATCTCCTATTCACCTCTCAAACTAACCTAAATTTTATTCACAAAATTATGAGAAAAATACTAAGGGTACATGCTTCTCTAGTCTAAACAATCCATCAAGAATCACCTAAAAAATCCTCACCAATCTCTCATACAAAATTCAGAAAGAACAAGCACCAAATAAAGTGAATTTAAAACCAATAAAACTATAAAAATGCAATTAAAATAATAAAATGCATGAATTGGTTATTTTTTTATCCTATTAAATTCTACAATTCCTATAGAGTTCAAGGGAAAAAAACTCACCTAAAAAGAGTTAATTTCCTAATTATTATGAATTAATTGCTAACTATATGCAAAAAGAAAATAATGCAAAAATGATAAAACTGTGTGCTAAATAGCAATCCACCTACGTTATAATCCAGACATGGGCTTGCAAAGGGGGTGTGCGTATCAAATGTTCACTTAGGCCCAAACGAGACAAAGAAAATCAGGGAAAATAGAAAGAAAATGGAAAATCTGTGTGGCAGTTAGCAAGTTTTCTACGTTCATATCCATGTGTGGGCCTAAGGTAGGGTGTGATTAGCAAGAAAGTGCTTAAGCCCAAAAACCAACGTTTAATGAAACGTTGCGTTTCATTCCAAGTGAAACTTCAGAAATCAAAAGCTGATCGTGGCCGTGTATGTTGTAGCTTGGTCAAGGTCAAACTGAGATCCAATGGGTGATACATCATCTTCTCCAACGATTTGAAATTGAGAGGGAAAAGCTAGGACGGTGGCCTGAGTTTGCGCCACCGTCGTCTCCGGTTGCAGGATAACCCCAAACGCATCAATCAACAACGTTAGATACTCAAACATGCTCGTTTTCTCACCCCGAGTTCAACTACACCATCCATTTTTATTGATTCATGCCCTATGTCCAAAACCGATTGCAAGTTCAGAAAACACTCAAACTTCAATTGTCATGATTCTTGAATCTAATAAGCCTAGCATGAACTACATGTTTCACTGAGTAATTGTCACCATATTAACATGTTTAAACCTCCAAGAACTCAGAGAAACGATCCTCAACAGAAATTGCATCGCCCTAGATTTTGTCTCTAATCACCAATTTTTTCTACCAGAATCCACCCTAGCCGTGTCTATAATGCATCTACACATCTAAATCCTATCAATTCAACCTAAATTGAGCTATGAGTGGAAATTTGCAAACCTGTAAAAAGCTTATGAACAGAGATAGAATTCCTTCAAATTGCACTCCAATCTTCTCTAGACACGATCAATGAAGTCTTGTGGAGCTTCTGTATGCACTGAATTGCCTTGAATCCTTCTTAATCACCAAATTCGATTTTGAGTTGCAAGGTTGAAACTCACTATGCTCTCTCTCGATTCTTCACAGTTCTTGGCCAAAAAAGCAACTGAATCAGTTATGAGGGTTATATAGAACATGTTAGAAAGCTCTAGAATGATCTGGAATGATCCATGTCAGAATTTCAATTTCTCTTGCACTTGATAATCTCATGAGAAGCTTGCACATGACAGTTGGGTTTAGCTTGCTTCAGCAGCTTAATTTTGATCCAAAATCTCACCACATGACATTTTGAATTGATTGGAATTGGTTAGAGCCTTGTAGCTGATCTTGTGAATGATTTTGCAAGTGTTACTTGTAATGTAAGAAAGCACTTTTCAAAGCAACTCATAAAATAATGGCTCATCTCAAAATTGAGACATTGTCAATGTGTTTGAAATCCAATTTCCATTCAAAATGACTACCCATATGCCATGTTTATGCCTTGTAATTCAAAAAATCATTTTTCCCTCTTTTGAATCATTTGAAAAATTTCCCTTTTTAGACCATTTTGGAGCACTTTGTGAAATAAGCCAATCCAACTCACCATGACTTCATTTCTGTCCTAGAAACATCATTCTAAACACATTTCATGTTGAACACTTTTTCATTTGAAGAGTGGAGGATGGAGATTTTGACACATGTTGAAAAATGACCTATAATTCAACTTTCCCAAAATACCCCTGGATTGCCAAGATCATAACTTGAGTTCCACAAATCTTCTTGAGGAATTATAGTACTCAAATTAAAGCTAAGATCAAGACCTACAACTCTTATGTTGGCCAAGAATCCATTTGAAAAGTCCTTGAGGGGAAAAAGTTGCTTGGAAGTCAAGTGACTTTCACAGATAAATTTCAGTGTCCCTTGGTGACTTGTAACTTGCAAGAACCATAACTTGAGTTCTACAAATCTTCTTGAAGAATTATAGCGCTCAAATTAAAGGTATTTATAAACCCTACAAGTTTCATGTTGGCTAAGAATCCATTTGAAACTTGTATTTTGACTTATGTGGCTTGGAAGTCCAGTGTTATACACGGGATTTTACCCTAGGAACCCTGTCTCAAACACCTCCAACCGCTCTTGATTCTCTTGAACTTGATCTTGGATCACCCATACACATGCTTCAACATATCAATCCATGACTTCCATGACCTAGAGCTAGGTCTTGATGCCCTTTCTTTGCTCTTCTTGACCTAGGGTTACCCAGATGAAACCCTAGTTGACTGCACCCGAACTGTGGTTCTTGAACTTGATACAATGAATTGTCTAAGTTTCAATAGGGCCCTCTAGGCATCCCATGAGATCCATACCCACCTCAAATTCACAATTCCATGTTGATAATCTTCAATACACCTCAAGTTAGGAGAGAAATTCACCTGTGGGCACTCAAACTTCTCATGACTTCAACCCTTCTCTGATGACTTGGATGGTCTCTCAGGCTCAGAGAATACCTCTAGATATTATTCTTTTGACATAAATAGCACTTGATCCCTTGTTGGATGACTTGATATGCTAGGATATGCAAATGATTAGACTGTGTACATGATATGACTATGCAAATGAAATGCAATGAAACACAAATCAGGCAAGAAAAGGTTGAGCAAATTTTGAGGTGCAACATCATCCACGAGGATTAAACTCTGTAGGGAATTGATAAAGGATGGACGTTTTATGCTTAAGGGTTGACAACTCTATTAAAGAGAGACAACACAACCAATCACTGAGGAGGGAACCAAAGTGAAACAGGAACAGGTAGCAACCAGAGATAGCAATGATGCACGAATGCTATGCTTTATGCCATGCTTATGTTTATGCTGACGAAACAGGCAAAACAAAACAGGAGATGAAATAAACATCTCGACACGGAGACCCAACCAAACTTTACCAAGATTGGACATCAAAGGGATGATCATGAAGAACAACAATTCCACTTCAAGGTTACCACCTTCTTTGGGAGAGAGTAATCTTCATAGGCCAAAACCTCAGGACTTCACTTGGATTGCCATCATGAGTTTGAATTCTTTGTTGAAGGAAAATTACATCGAGAGATTCCCAGATCAACACAACTTAACTGGAGAGCTGACAAAGGGCATCATGAGACCAAAATCTTTTTGCCCCATTGATAGTATGACAATATTCTTTCAGTGAGCAACGACTCTTGCGAAAAACAGTCTTTAACCTTTTCTGCCCCAGATTACACGGTCTATAAGAAGAAGTCATAAGGATGCTTTTACAAAGGAAACGGCATAAAGATGCTTCAATGTCTTCAAACACTTAGAGAGATTTTCAAATCTCGACGTGATTGCCCCAGTTTAACGGGGCTTGCACAACAAAGTCTTCAGACTATGGAAGTAACGACTGGGGAACAAACTTGACCCTGCTTACTGGTAACTACAAAAGTATTGCCCCAGACTAAACTGTTCATCGAGAGCTTCTTCTAATTTTGACCTGGTTGGCTCTGAGTAGCTGAACATTGTAACAAATCCTTCAAATTGGTTGCCCCAGGCTGAGCTTCCTTCATCAAGTCAAATTCCCTAGCTGACAGCGCTTGTTGGGATTCTTTTGATATTGGATTGTTTTGCACACAATGCTGTTCATTAAAAATAGGCAATTTTCAATGTAAAATTCATGCAATCTTTTGAAAACATTTTTGATGAAACACACACGGCGGAGTGATTAAGTGATCAAAGTGAAAGCATTCCAATCATCTTACAAATGATGGATAAAGTGATGAACACACACAATTAACAAAGATCATTAGGAGTCAGGTTATCCAACCTTGCTGTAATATGCTTTCAAAACAACCTTACCTCAATTAGGTCTTTTAAGGGGTGTAACGTGGCTTGGTTCATGGTTCATGAAACAAAGGATAAAGGCTCAAAGTTATTTGGTCCCACACACTCTCCACGATGAACTACAATCCTACGTTCAACTAACTCAAACTATACACTCAGGTTCTTACAGACTTTAAGAATTAAATTGATGATAGTCGGCGATGGTTTACAAACCTAGGATAGTCACAACTCCCTTACAGTATTTGATAGCTTTTTGCTAATTGAGGATTTTTAAGTGAAGAATCTTACAAAATTCCTCTCTTTTGTTTATCCCTGACTTTTGTCTAAACTTCTTTGTTCGGTTATACAGTCAATGGGATGCCCCATTTTTGCCTAAGCCTCCTTCATAGGTTTTGACTTAGCGGGCTTTTTTTTTCACTCATTTTTTTCTGCTCTTTTTTCTTTTAAGAAAAGGAGGTGACTACCTAGCTTAATGGATACGGTGAACCATCATCGTCCTTTATGCTGAAAAGCATCTTCGACACTTGTTTGTTGTGTACGAAGGAAAAACTTGAATGCACCACTCTTGTATGAAAAGTGTCTTGTATGCACGCATCTTCAAGTTAACTGAGAACTACCCGCCCCAGGTTTGAGATTTAAGGTTTTGTTTTTTGTAACGAAAGAAAAATTGCTTCTAGGCTCGAAGGGGTTAACAAGGGATTATCTTCCTTATTTCTCCAGTGTTTAGGGATTGAAAAAATGCCTTACATCATCGGCAAAGTTAAATTGAAAGCATATCAACAACAGTTATGGATATAATTGTCATCATCCTCCCCAATTTTTGCTTTAAACAACAGTTTAGTAAACAAAAGAAATTTTTGCATTTTTCGTTATCTCATAACAATGAAAAGAAAGAGAAAGAGTGAAACGAATGGACTTAATCAAAAGATGCACAAAAATTTCATTTAATCTTGCCAATTCAAATAAACAACAACTTACAAGCAACACAAATGCGAAGAAAACACAACAAAATGTTGAAACAGTCTACAGCTGCCAACCTTAGGGAATTAAAATTGTTTAACAAAACAAATTTCAAATTTTAGGCCCATGCGGGGAAACACCTCCAACAACCACATGCTCCTTGTGATATATAATTATGAGGGGTCTCACGGGTCCTTTTCCTTTAGATTCAGGAATCGCAACACTGTCATTTGATTTATCCTCCTGAGGTTTCCGCAACTCTTGCAGTGTTAGTTTAAAACCTTCACATTCTTCAACTAGGTGCCCTGTTGTTCCAGTATGATATCCACATTCCACTCTTGGATGGTCTTCCTCGAGGATCAAGCGTTTGTCAATGATTAGCTCTTGCACAAGATAACTCAATGCTATACATGCATCCAAGTTGTTTCCTTCGGCTCCTTTGTGAAATTCACATTTTAGGTTCGCATTATGCCTTGGTCCTGGCACCGGATTGGATAATTGTGGAGTCACTAGTGAGTTCTGAATCAATAGCGGGTAAAGTTTGCTTAACGGTACTGGAGTTTGTCTACCGCAAGTCTTATCTTTCCTGACATGATCCTTCTTGTTCAATTTTCGGCTTTAAGAAGCTTGAGGAGGAACAAACACTGAGTGTTGGGTGTACTGACGCGATTGACGGTTATTTGTGCATTGATTCCAAGGATGTCCTTGAGTTGGAGGAACCATCGGAGATAATGCATCCCTAGTTTCTCTGGACGCAACATGGTCAGAGTGACCCTCTTTCTTCATCATATTCTGCAATGTCTCAAGTACCCAATTCATTTGACACTTGAGAATTCTGATGTCCTCTTTCAACATTTCCTGAGCTTTTAAAAGTCCCTCCATTGTTGCCATTTATGCTAGATATCCTCCCTCTGATGTCAACGGAACAGAGAATGAACCAAAAAGACCAATGCAACGAAGTATGATATGTAAAATGTTGATGCAAGTGCAAAAATGCAACTGGTTTTACAAAACTCAGAAGTTTGATTAGGTTAAAACCCTCATTCCATTGATTGTTGAAAAAGTTACAACTTTTAAAAATACTAGAGATCGACTGAGTTTTACAAAACTAGTTGCGACACGATATGCTTATGGTGATATGATGTGATGATGCACAGATAACACAAAGACAAGTATTCACAAATACAAAGCATATACAAAGACATCCTAGGCTCAAGATTAAAGCAAGGAGTCAAAGGTCTACCCATCCCCAAGGATTTGTACTATGGATTGATTTGTACCTGCCGAACGGGTTGTACAAAGTTCCCAGAGCCATCAACTCATCTTTCGGATATTATCAATTTCCCAAATCACTTGGTAATCGATAATATTCTCAAGAGAATCTCGTCTGAGTGTAGTATCGCGTATCAACTATTTCAGAAATACTTCCTTATGGTCATCGCACTACGTCCTAATAAGGCCAAAGTGGGGTAAATTGTATTCTAAAAGTCCACAGTGTCACGGGCTCCTTCGTTGAAAGTAGCATTGTTTTCACGAATACTCGATCAACAATACTAAACTTTCAAGAAGGCCTACACTGAGCGGTGGTTTCTCAAGTTAGCCTGGTTGGGAATCAACTCGCCTTCTTGAATATACCACCATCCTATCATAAGTGCACTCGAGTCTGGGTATAGGACCGTCTCACCACTCAAAGCACCCAATATCCAACATACAAATATATTGACAAATATACATGTTAAGCAAATATTTACAAATATAGCATACAATCAAACAAAATAGGCTAAACCCTCAAGCTCTAAGTTGTCCCCAATGAAGTCGCCATTTCTGTTGCGGTGAGAATCATGATACCAAGCTATTGATTAACTTGAATCTTAATTCTTAAATTCACAACCGGACTTTAATTTATCCAAAGGAAAGTTCTAAAGAAAGAAAAACCCTTTTCGCGATGTAACAACAACGCTAAGAGATTCTGGGATCGGGGGTTGGTTATGCTTAGCGTAGGTATTTCACATCCTAAACATCTGTAGTACTCTACAGGAACCTTTTGTTTATTTGCATGCTAAATTTGGTAAATGTTTGCTAAGGTTTGGGATTGGGTAAAAGGTGAAGGTTAAAACCTAAAGATAGTTTCTAAGTTTGCTCGCAAAGACATCGCGTCCTCTGCCAACGTATCCTAACTAGGATAGAATCAGAGCAATCATAGTTCACCTTACTAGGGTTAAAGAACACTTGATTATGATCAAGGTTCAAAGGGGAACAAACATAACAATGTTTGTATAGAGTTTCACAAAACTCTCTAGATCTATGTTGAACACTCAAGAAAGGGGAGTAAGTAATCATTTCCATGATTCTTACATAGAGTTAACCAAACTCTACCTAATATTCTATGTTGTGAGATCAATTGGTTCTATCCAGACCAAAAGGTGGGAGAAAGGGGGAAGGTTTCTCGTCAAGATATCGCATCTCGTGCCTACGTATTCTCATTGTCCAATGAGAAATCAGAGCGGTCGTAGTTCCGGCACGAACTACAGAATAAGGATCTATTGGTTCTTTCCAGACCAAAAGAGGGGGGAGGTTCTATCCAGACCTATAAGTTTAAATCTTATGGTTCTATCCAGACCAAAAAGGGGGAGAAGGTTCTATCCAGACCTATGAGTTTGAATCCTATTGGTTCTATCCAGACCAACAGGGGAGGAAGGTTCTATCCAGACCTACGATTTAAATTCTATTGGTTCTATCCAGACCAGAAGGGGGGAAGGTTCTATCCAGACCTATGAGTGTGTTGAGCAATCTATGACCCAAGGGTCAATAGAGAGACTTTCCTTTGGAAGGGAATATATGAGGCAACTTGGATGAGAACTAAAGAGTTTCATTACTTTGGGGAAATAAACTTAACAAAGCATAAACATTCAAGCATGATGAATATAAAGAGATATGGTTACAACCAAGAATAAACAAGCACATTACAATAAGCAAAGATTTCAATCAAGATGAATGGTTACAACCAAAAGCAAGCATTTAAGATATTACAATATCAAGCAATGATTTCAATCACGATAAATGGTTACGACCAAAGCAAGTATTACACTATTAATGATTTCAATCAAGACAGATGGTCACCACCGAGAACAAATCTTAACAAAGATGGGGAAACATCTTAGCAAAGATGGAAGGAGATCTCAAAAATGAAAGCAATATCTTAACAAAGATTGGGAAAGATGAAGGTAACAACCAAGTAAACAAATCACAATTTGAAAGTAAACATGTTATAAATTCAAAGATATATCAAGTGTAACAACAATATGTATTGATGACAATCAAACACAAGTAAATTAGTTTAAACTCATAATTTAGGAGGAATGTAAGACAAGATTATGGTGACAACCAAATGGGGATACCCTAGCATGTTAACTAACAAGGGGAATAAACATCTCACAAGAAATTCAAACATGCTCAAAGGAATTCAACTGCAAGTAGGATCACTAATCACAATAAATGAACAAATTTCCATATGGGCAAAATGTATCACAATTTATGACAACAAGTAATATTTTCACAACATATAAAAATAGACATTATAACAAACACAATGCAAAAAGAATGAGCAAAAAAGGATGAAAAATGAGAGAGTTGTGATTATTTGAAGTTTCATGAATTTAAATGCACAGAAACAATAATAACAAGTAAAAAAAATAGAAGGAAATGCAAGGGGTGGGGGTTGAACCCATGCCCCTCATCTTGCAGGCAAGCAACCTGGCCACTAGAACACACACACGCGCGCTATCCAGGTAGAAAACAAGGTGAAGCATGGAAAATATGAAAAGAGGAAAAAAAACAAAAGGGTTAATCCTCCTCAGGGATCGAACCCAGGTCTGGCTAATGAAAGGTATGATATGCCCGCATGCTTCTACCACTGGGGTGGCTATACATCCGTTGATATAGCCACCCCTAAAAACATATATGGCATGCTTTCAAGGATTTCTGGGCAAGGCAAAAAACCAAGAACAAGGCAATAAAGCTGATTTGCATTTTGATTCACAACTATATCAATACTTCATGGAATCAGATGAAATTTTAGTCAAACTTGAGTGTTTTTAAACAAGGAACAAGATGGTGCAATTTTAATTTTGAAATAATGCCTTGAAATGAAAACACGATGCAACTTTCAAATTTGGTGATTGGTTTGCATTTTGAAAATTACCAACAACTGTGAGATCAAATTCATGTAAAAGGTACTGCACACACAACACATATGTCATAACAATGGTATAGGACACTTAAGGCTCAAGAAAAAAGCAATAGAATGGAATATAGCACATGAGTTGCAAAATCATTAAGAAAGTGCAGCAAAACTGTTTCAACAGATGGAAAGTAATGATTATGCATATATGGCCTAGTCCTGATCAGGTTAATGATGATGTGCTCAAAGTTTACAAACCAAATACAAGTGTTCTAGTAGAAGAGATGAGCAAGGATGCATCATGACAGCAATATGGATGAATTGGAACAGCAGACCCACATGGATGTTCACATTAAAAATTGATCAATTAAAGTAGGAAAATCATGAGGCATACTTGAAATGAAATGAGTAACACCTATAACCATCACAATTCTTTACAAGCACAAAAAAATGATAAGTGTCTATACCTAAAAAATGTTCACAAAACATTATGGAAATGAAAAACACAGGCCAGCTGCTCAAACACTTAAAAAAATGCAATATGAGAGTCAAAACTGGTTTGGAACAGATTGAGATGCAAGGGATGCCATACACAAGTGTCAAATAAGATAAAAAATGAGTCTAGCACTTAAGGTATTCATGGACTGCACACAACAAGGATATGACCATCAACTTGCAAAGTGTACCAACATGTAGAATGAGGCTCTTGCTGACCAGCCTTGGACAAGCTAAAAAGCTTAGAAACCCAGAGATGCTCCTTCTTTTGCAATGATGTGAACCTTACTTCCTCTTGAAGCAACAAGACAAAACTTCAAGACAGTTGGAGTTAGGTGATTTCCAGTTGGTTTTTAATGCTTTAGACATTTGTAATATGACATATGTGAGGTGTGTGGATGGTTAGATCAGCAAGAAACAACCTAGACAAGGATTTGGCAAGTTTTGAGGGTGGTGGTCAAACTTTCTTAGTGTGAAAGTTGACTTTTTGCAAAATGGTATTTTTGAGAGTTTTGAAGGTATAGAAACCTTCTATATTATATTTAGGGATTGTGTGGATGCTTTTTAGAGGTTTGGAAGTGATGGAACTGGTCTTGAGCAGAGTTCTGCTCAAGACGGCTTTTTGGTGAAAATGGAGATTTTGATGTTTTTGAAATTCTTGATGAATGAGAGGAGAGTGAGAGCTATGTTTTCTCTGGTTTTTTGAGATTGCTCTGGTGTGTCTAACCTCAATGAGAGTGCCTCTATTTATAGTACAAGCAAGAGTGAGGGTAGATTTGCATTTTGCCACTTTTGGAGGGAGATTGTGAAGTTTTTGAAAAATCTTGCCAAGATCTCTACACATCAGTTCCATGGCTCAAGAAAGATCAGAAAATCAAGTGTAGAGGTACATGAAGTGACTGAGGTGAGCTTAGAGTGTAGAGTGAGCAGCTGCAACAGTCCTTGGGTGAAAAGTTTCTCTTTCCTCTTACACATTTGATTATTTTATTACATAATGCTTGCAACTTGCCTCTCTCTCTCTCTTCACATCTCTCATTTATCTGCATTTTCCTTCATCCACATATCTAATTATCAGATTGGATCATGATCCAAGGGTCAAGGATAGCTCAAGTTATGGAAATCTGAATTTTGAGAAGTGTTGGATTGGTGATCTCAAGTGTTGGCAGCCCTAACTTCCATGACCCGTAACTCTCTGCTCACACATGCTATTGAGGAGTTCTACCATGATTTAGAAATCCCTTAAGTAGCTCTATAACTTTCATGTTTTGGAGACTTCCAAATTCTAGATGGAACTAGGTTGAAAAACCCTTCCAAGTTGCTGAAAAAATCACTTAAAATGAGCTTTGTGGCTTCTTAAAATGGATTTTGTCATAATTCCAAATCTATGCATTTTTTGATCATGGACCACTTTGTGGCTTTTGTAGTACTTGTCAAGAGCTTTCCAATGAGCTTTTAACCACTTCAATTGGATGTGTGGTTGAGGAGTTATGGTCTTGCCCCTTTTGAAACCCTAATTCCCGATTTTTGCAATTACTTCTTAACCCTTGATCCAATGGTCATGAAATTTTATGGGGAGGTGTAATGTGACATATGGAACATTTTTTATTCACATCTTGAAGTCAAATTCCTTATTGTAGAAGAGTTGACTTTTCGGTCAACCGTTCGATCAATCGGTGACTACCGAGTCGACTGTCGGTGATCCGAACATTCTGAGGTCTTGAAACTCTTTGGATGGACTTTACTAAGCCATAGGAACTTAACGGATCTTGATCCCACCATTGAAACACTTTTTAAACCAAAATTCAAACTATAGTTGACTTTTCCTGATCGAAAACCCTAATCGCGCGTCTTGAACTGCACTGTTCTCAATTCTTGGGTGACCAGCTCAAATTGAATTCATACTTGATCTAATGGAGTATATTTGATATTCTGGAGACTTATTTGAAGTTGAATCAATCCAAAACATTGATTGGTCAGACCATTGAAATCCCGATTTTGACGGTACGGAACCCTAATTCTTCTGCATCTTAACAAAGATAAACTGGAAATGGGTTAAGGTTAGTTAATCAACTGAATATGATCCTAAAATGATGATGAGGATCTAAGGGGTCAAAATTTGGGGTGCAACACCAAGCATGCATATGGGAATGCAAGAAAAGATAAGAAGGAGAAGTGCACAAGAAGAAATTAAACAAACACAAGCAAACTACACAAAGATGCACTAAAAAGTGGGATGAAATGACCTAAGTCAAATAACATCAACCACAACAATAAAATCACACCAAATGAAAGATAAAACAAACCTCAAAGCCAAGTGAGGATGGGAGACCAAATGAGGGCAGAAAGGGCCTCATAATAGGTACTCAACCATAAGCATCACAAGCCAAGTGCAAAAGAAGCACAAAGGAGTCCTCAAGGATCCATTATTTTAGGTATACTTCAAGTATCTCCTCAGGAGGGACTAAGATACCTTAAATGAGGTTCCAAAGTCCTTGGACAGAAGGGAGATGAAGATAAGAGATCTCAAAAGCAATAACAAAACACAACAAGAAGAAATGCAAGCAATAGCATGAAGGAAGCAAGCACACATCACTTAAGAGTTCAAGTTGAAAGCACAAAAAGAAAAGCATCAATCAACAAGCAATGGACATAATTTTGACCTAAAAATGAATATACAGCAAGCTCAACATGTCTAGAATGTGAAACAAAAAGAGTTGAGAGCATATTGGATCCACAAAGGTCATTTCCAATCCAAACTAGGTCAAGAACTTGTGTGAGCTATCCTATGAGATGACCTAACTTGCAAGTCACTTTAAAAATAGGAAAAGGGCTCAAAAAATATCAAATAAAATTCACAAAGAAGCTACACAAGTTGGAAAACAGAGGCCAAGAAATCAATACAAATATCCTCTAAAAGAATCAAATCATTTAGATGTACCACTTTGAAATTGGAGAAACAAGTGCAAAAAGACAAGCCACAAAAGTCAACCCAATAGTCAACAACCAGGGACAAAATGGTCCACTAAAATTGATCAACTCATCATTGAGATGAGGATCAATTTTCAATCATTGGATCAAAAAGGAATGAGAGAAATAAATGCAAACACAAAACATGTTACAATTTAAACCAAATAAAACAACTCCAATACTAAATTCATTTTTTAATTGAAAATAAAAAGGAAAAAATAAAATAAAAGTATCAAAAAAAAGTAGACATCTCAAAATTAATAAAAAATATTTTTGGCAAATTTTTAACATATTGGAGCTATTTTCATTAATTAAAATTGTAAACAGAAAATAAAATAAAAAACAAATGAAAATAAAATGAAAATGAAAAAAAGAGCGTGGCAAATAGCAATCCAAGGCAATGCAAAAGAGAAGCTGGGCCCAACAGGGCGTGTAAATAGCACAGGCGTGCAAGGCCCACTCAGAAAAATCAAAAAAAATAAAACCTGGGAACTCACGTGTGAACGGGTCAACCAAAGACCACCATGGAATTCAATCTGGAGCGCTTGATTAATTAGCAAGTAATCACATCAGAGGGCCATCATAACGCCAGCACATTAATGAAATTTTAAACGCAATTACATGGATCCAGTCAACTTAGGACTACCGTGTTTCTTAATCTTCACCGTTCACATGGAAAGTATGCAAATCAAACGCATGTGGCAGTGACACCTCATCATCCCTAACCTCCAGCAACCCTAAAACACACCAGCTGGCCGGAGATCACTATTCATCATCTTCTCCGGCCAAACACCACCGCGCGCAGCAACCACAACATAGTGTGTCACCAAATCTCAACCAAAACGCATGAAATTTATATAAAATCTCATCTAGAGATCAAGAGGATCTCATTTCTGGCCTCAAAACTCACTAATTATGCGTGAAACTTTAAATCCGAAGCCAACAAGCTTGAACATCAAAATCCAAAAGTTCATGAAAACAACCTCAATTTGATCTAAAACTCATCTAGAACTCACGTAGGTTACAGATCCATCATTAAACAAGCAAGATCATGCATAAACAAGCCACAACAGATCCAAACATTTTCAAGCATCATCCAACAATAACAACCAATACCAGTTCGTTTTACATTTTAATGATCTACATTGATTCAACGTCTCAAGTATGCAAAAATGGCAGTGAATTGATGCTTATTAAGAGTGTAATGTTAAATTTCAAGTACCTAGTGGAGAACTTCCACTGAGCCTTCAAATGGAGCTCAAGCTTGAAGATAATTGCCCAGAATCGTTCACTGAACTCCAATAAAGCTTTCTCAATTCACAATTTCTCTTGAAACAACCTCAATCTCCAAATTCGAAATTTGAATTTTTAACACTTTTTGAAAATCGTTTCTGGTCAATTTGGCTCCAGTTTTCACTTCTGATGATTTGTGAAGGTTCAAAACCTTATATGCAATGGATCTTGATGATAATTAGGCCCAATCTCAGCCTCTAACAGTCTAATGAAAAATCCAAGGAATTGAATTTCAAGCTTACTCATGTACACGAATTTCACTAAAAAATGGCTCCAAAATGGTTGAAACAGCTTGCTGGTACCTCATGGAGCATGAATGGTCAGGATTAAGACCTTAATTGATCTCAATGGCTCATGTTGGTTGTGTAACTTCATAGTGAAGAAACCTTGAAAATGGCTCACTTACACACCTCAAATTCAAAATGTAAAATTGCCAATGTGTTCAAAATGAAGTTTGCACTCAAAAAATGCACTTATTTGCACCAAAATATTCAAAAGTGAATTAATTCTCATTTTCCCCTTTTTAACCTTCTTCCATTAAAATTCACACATCCAATCCTCATTCCAAGCATAAACCATGACTTATCAATGCTTGACTAAGAAAGTAACACCATTTGGAGCAACTTTGATGTTGGAAAAATCTTCATTTGAAGTGTGCAAGTTGGTGAAATGGGCCTATAATTTTATGACCTATAATCTCACTTTCCCAAAATATCCTTGGCTTGTAAACCTCATAACTTGAGTTCTACAAATCATATGAAATACTTCTAGTACCTTTTGGAAAGCTAAGACCAAGATCTACAACTTTCATGTTAGCCAAAAGTTGAGGAGAAACATCCATCTATGTCAAAAATGGTTTGGAAGTTGGTTTACTTTTGTTGACCAAAATCACATCCCTCTGATGACTTGTAACTTGTCTGGATCATAACTTGAGTTATATAAATCCAATAAAGGACTTCTAGTACTCAAATTAAAGCTAAGAACATTCTCTACAAGTTCCATATTGGTCAAAAGTTGATATGAACCTTTTATCTTGAGATAAGTGGTCTTGAAGTCAGGCACTAAATAGGGGATTTTACCCTGAGAGCCCTAATTTAGTAACTTCTCACACACTTAACCCTTGATGAATTGAACTTGAAATGATGTCTCATATATATTAACACAACATCCCATGACCATAGAGACTTTGAATTGAGTTTTAATCTCCTTTAATTGCACAGTTGATTGAGGATTAATCTGATGAAACCCTAATTGCAACACTTTCAACTGCAACTCTTCACACTTAGCACAAACACTTGGATGAGCTCCACAATGACCCTCAAGGCACTCAATGAGCTCTCTCAACATCTTATATCCATAAACATGAATCCACAATCCCCTGATGATCTTCAATTGGCCTCCTAGTTAGGAGCTGACCCACATACATCTATCTTCTCTTTCATAAGACCATTGTCCACCTCCTGATGACTTGATGACCATCCAAACTTGAGTAACACCCCTTGCTTAGGCTCAACCCTCCGAGTAGACTCTTCTTGATATGCACAAGCTCTTGATCCCCTATTCAATGAAAAATGCTATGTAATGTAAATGCTAGAAAGAAATGAAATGAAACATAAACCAAGTTAAGAAAACGTTGGGCAAATTTTGGGGTGCAACAACTGCCCCTATTCAAACGACTTGGACCTGAAGGAGTGAAAAGCGAACGGCTTTCACGCAATCAAGGTAGAAGACGGTTGAATACCAAAGAACCCGGAAATTTGCCAACCGCAGAAAATAAATCTGCAAAACCTCCTGGGAAAACTGCTCTGATTACAAACACATTCCACTAGGGGAAAAGAGAAACTTAACGAGTAACTCTGCTTGGGGAAAACCAATAATGACAAACAGTCTGAAGAGCATTTGACCTCGCCGTCAATTATCTGCATTAAATTCCTCTGACATCGCCGCCAGGCCCCTGATCTCGTCGCCAGTCATGGACATTAAGTCTATAATAACATTTGACATCAGCGTCAAATTTCTACTTCACATCAATAGAAAGGCTAACATCGTCGCTAGACCTCTGTTAGATAAAACAGGTATAGAATCACAAGATACAACTCTCTGACATTGCCGCCAGTCATTCAAGGAAATTCAACCAGTAAATCACACCTGACCTCGCCGTCAGTTAAAATAAAGCATCTGACATCACCGTCGGACCATCACAAAGTTGATTAAGCCATTGACATCGCCGACAATAACCAACACATCTGACATCACCGCCAGAAACCAACATATCTGACATCACCGCCAGAAAAACATCCAACATCGCGGCTGGTAAACTATAGCATCTGACATCGCCGCTAGAAACAAACATCACCTGACATTGCCGCCAGTAAGACATAAACCTCCAACATCACCGCTGGAAAACTAGTAATACCTGACATCACCGTCAGAAACAAACATTACCTGACATCGCCGTCAGAAACAAACATCCAACATCGCCGCTGGGAAACAAACATCCAACATCACCGCTGGGAAACAAACATTACCTGACATTGTCGTCAGAAACAAACATGCAACACCACCGCTGGAGAACCAAAATCAACTGACATCATCGTTAGTAACAACACAAATCTAGTAAGAGAACCCTGACATCGTCGTCAGCAACCATAAATCCAATAATCATCTGACATCGCCTCCAGCTAACTACAACCTGATAAAATAATCTAACCTCGCCGCCAGCTAACCATAATTCTGAGAAACACCTGACATCGTCGTCAAGTACCTGTGAGGATAAAGAATTCTGACATCACCACTAGACAACCACGGTGATAATAAACATCTGACAACGCCGCCAGACAAACATAAAACTGATAAGCATCTAACATCGTCGTTAGATAACCATAATTTTGGGAATCTTCTGACATCGCTGCCAGACCTTCGCTAAATAAAAGCGAGCAACAAAATCCACATGAAGTTAAGATCACCTACTGATAATGATCACAGAGAAACTCCGCTGAGGAAATAGCATGAATTGGGGTTTAGCCACCACGCGGGCAAAGACCCATCACCTGCGAGATACACCTGAAACAAAGAGATAAAAACTTGGCTTATGTTTCACATGCATATGTTTAAAAATGGAGTAATGCTCCATACAACATGGAAATGCTACGCGTTTGGGTAGATGCTATGCACGCATGCAAATGCACCGGAATTGAATCAGCAAAACGAATGCTAGAGATACAGAAACCATCCTGCTAGGATAACAAAAATAACCATGTTGAGGGAAACAACAATTCTGCCGGGGATAGAGCATAGACTTGCTCATGCCAATAATGATTGGACTTATGCCGAGAAACGGCCCCTACTGGCCTTCTGCGAGGAATATATCAACGTGACAACATTCTTCTATCCTGCCGGGGAAGAGAGAGCAACACTGCTGGGGGAAATCATCCCTTCAATTTGCTGGGGATTGCTCTGCCAGGGAACGAACCTAACTAGGCTGCAAAATACTTTGTGGGGAGAAGATCCAAACACGACTCGCTGGGGAGTACCTACAAGCATGCACCTTGCAGGGATTAAATGTGCAACAACTCTACTGGGGATAGAGATACGAACTCCACTGGTCGGGGAAGTAAATCTCTAGCTGGGGATAGGACAGACTTCATCCAACTTCTTTTCCCCAAGGGTAACGACCCTACAAAAATGAACAAACCGACAAGATATCCTACGCAACGGAATCATCTTAGTTGTCATTCGTGACGTTGTTCAATTAATTCAAAGTTTTAACAATTATTTGACAAGGCCTGCAAGTTTATGTTAGCACACGTTTATCAAAACATTGGGTGTTTTCGCAAACAAAACAGTAAAAGTTAAAACAAAGCACACATATCAAGTACTGAATAGTATATTTTTATTGATGAAGGGCTTGTAAATAGGCAAAGTTTCACAACAGATGCAACTCCTAAAAAGAGGAAGCTGAACAAAACAAATACAGATATGTACAGAAATATACAAGAGTATACAAAAATGTTGGCAACGTGGCACAGACAAATACCATGAGCTGATACCTCTATGACTCGCCTGACTCTGACGCTTTCCCGACACTTCGTCTTCAGAAGAGATTGATTCGGATGAACACAACCCTCAGGTTCTCCCAATCCACTAAGCAATGAAGTTCATACACAGACTGCAGTCATTTGCTTTTCAATCCCTAACTTTTGCCTGAACCGCCCTTTTCGGGTTTTCGATTCACCGGGATACCCATTTTTGCCAAAGTCGCCTTTCCGGGTTTTCGACTTTGCAGGTTTACATATTTTCATTTTTATCCATAATTTTTCCCAAACCTATTCTTCCTTTTTTATGGTTCGCCGAGATGCCCCATTTTTTCCTGGACGTTTCTTTTTGTGTCCAGAGGGTCTCTTTTAAGCAAAGTATTTTTTAACTGCATCTGCGTTCACAGGGGATGCAAAATCTTCACCATCCATGGTGGCTAACAACAAGGCTCCTCTAGAGAAAACCTTTCATACAACAAATGGACCTTCATAGTTAGGAGTCCATTTTCCCCTGTGATCTGATTGTGGTGGGAGAATCTTTTCAGCACAAGATCACCCGTCTGAAAGCTTCGAGGGTGCACCTTCTTATCATAAGCTTTCTTCATCCGGCTCTGGTACAAACGACCATATGCAATTGACGCTAGCCTCTTTTCATCCATCAGGCTAAGCTGATCCAAATGATTCTTAATCCATTCTGCCTCATCAAGTTTCACGTCGACCAAAACTCTTAAATAAGGAATCTCGACTTCTAGCGGTAGGACAACTTCCATACCATACACTAGCAAGAAAGGAGTTGCCCCGGTTGATGTGCGTACCGTCGTACGATAACCGTGAAGAGCAAATGGAAACATCTCATGCCAATCTTTGTAAGTGACAACCATCTTTTGCACTATCTTCTTGATGTTCTTATTGGCCGCCTCAACAGCGCCATTCATTTTCGGCCGATAGGGCGATGAGTTGTGATGTTCAATCTTGAAGTTCTGGCATAACTCCTTCATCATTTTGTTATTCAGATTCGAACCATTATCAGTAATGATTCGCTCAGGAATTCCATATCTACAAATGATGTCCTTCTTTATAAATCTTGCTACCACTTGCTTGGTCACATTGGCGTACGTAGCTACTTCAACCCACTTGGTGAAGTAATCGATGGCAACCAAGATGAAACGGTGACCGTTGGATGCAATGGGCTCGATCTTGCCAATCATATCAATGCCCCACATGGAGAAAGGCCACGGAGATGCCATAATATTAATCGGGCACGCTGGCACATGAATCTTATCAACATAAATCTGGCATTTATGGCATTTCTTTGCAAATTTGAAATAATCTGACTCCATAGTTAGCCAATAGTACCCTGCTCGTAAGAGTTTCTGAGACATGGCATGTCCGCCGACACGCGTACAAAAATTACCCTCGTGGACTTCTTCCATAAGCAACGCTGCTTCTTTTTCATCCACACACCTTAACAACACCAAATCGTGGTTCCTTCTGTACAGTACACCATCTGGGTTTAGGTAAAACTTGCCACACAACCTCCTCAGCATCTTCTTATCCTGAGCCGAAGCCCTTGGCGGATACTCTTGCTTCTTGAGGAGGTTTTGTAAATCGTAGAACCATGGCTTACCATCAGCACCCTCTTCAATAGCAAATACGAAAGCAGTTCTGTCCAAGCGAGAAATGACAATTTTGGGCGCCTCATTCCATAAATTCACTTTGTACATCAATGATTGCATTGCCAAAGCATCGGCCATCTGATTCTTCGCTCTTGGCACATGGTGGAAGTCTATCCGATCGAAAAATGGTAATAACCTCCTTACATAATCTCTGTAAGGAATCAGATTCGGTTTCCGAGTTTCCCATTCTCCTTTGATCTGGTTAACAACTAACGTTGAATCGCCATATACGTTGAGATTCTCGATCCTCAGATCAATAGCTTCTTCCAGACCCATGATACATGCTTCGTATTCATCTTCATTGTTGGTGATTGGTGTCGCTACTGCGAAAATCGGTGTCGGCTATGACAGAAGATTCGCCGCCGTGCGTTATTTATCCCAACGGAGGAAAAGGAAACGCTCAGAGTAAACCTAACGCAAAATGGGAAAGGAATGGTCGTCGCAACCAAATCCTGGATTCGGGAGTCGATTACGCAAGGGGAAGGTATTAGCACCCCTCACGTCCGTCGTACTCGACGGGATCCACGATTGTTTTCTAGTACGGATTGTTATTCTATCTACTCTAAAGGTCTGGGTTAAAAAGAAAAGAAAATGAGAAAAGAGACTCGATAGAGCTTCACCGCTCTATGCCTACGTATTCCCTCGTGCAATGGGAAAGTCAGAGTCTACGTAGTTCGCCTAACTACGGATGAAGGTGGGAAGGTTGCTCGCTAGGATACGGCATCCTATGCCTACGTACTTTCATACAGTATGAAAGATCAGAGCAAACGTAGTTCGGGCTACGGAAGACACAAGCTTGTCTGACTATTTTTATTACCTTCAAAAAGGGTTTTTCTTGATTAAGAGTCCAAGCGGACAAAAATGACACTTTGATGTTTGTTTGAATCTTTTACGAAAGAAGTGTTTTTTAGTTTGTTTGCAATCTCTAACGCACTAGAGACTATGATTTGAGAGTGACTACATCGCGTGTCACCCAAAGGGTGCCACACTAAGCAACCAGACTACTGGAAAGAAGATCTCCAGCAACCGTTTCTCAAACAGCTTAAGGCTCGTAACGTACGACATCGATTAACCTTATTACTGTATTTTTGAATTGTTTTGAGATAAGATGAGAAAGAAGCTCTAAAAAGCCTAGGGTTGAAAAGGGAATAAAAACTAACCTAATGTTGTCATGCATGGATAAGAATCCTAATGTCTATCATAATTCCCTCCTGCACAGAGGAAATCAGAGATCCTAGGGGATAAACGGAAAAGAAAGCAAGCAAATACAGTAAAATGCATGCAATGCAGCAATACAAGCGAGGCAAGGGAGTCCCACTCAACCTCGAACCTGGGAAAACAACAGGCAAAATGAATCAACATTCACTTCAAACCTAGGGGGCAAGCAGCACAAGCCAACAAATAATACAGAAAACAAAACCCAAAGCAGAGGAGGCAGCCCAAGCAGCAGCACCAAACTCCTACAGCAACCAACAAAAGCAGCAGCCCTGACAGCAACAGTTGATCAAACAGCAAATAGTTGACAGCAACAACCTTCATCTTCATGAATGCTCCTATCCTCAAGCTTCAATAAACTCTCGATCTTCAACAAGCACCAAGCTTCAATAAGCAACCAGCAAACTTCAACCAGTAAACAGCTTCAACAAGCTCCTAACTTCATCTTCAACAAGCAGCATAACCCTAGTTTCAACAAGCAACCAGCTTCAACAAGCCCAAACTTTCTCTTCATCAAGTTTCAACAAGCAACCTCATCTTTACTAAGCTTCCACAAGCACCTCCAAGGGAGAATCATTCAACAAGATCAAGTTGAAGTGTTAAGAAACTCAGTGACAACCAAGGGAAGTCATTAAGATCTTAACACTGTATGAGAATGGCATCCTCAAAGTTCTACTCTTAAAGCATGCCATTAATCCCTCCAAAGGAGAGATGTGACTTCTTTAAGAGGACTTTATGTCATTGGATTGAATGGAGATGAACAATATACTCCATGTTTGAAGAAAGAAACAAAACTAGTCTAATGCTCTTCCTAAAACCCTAGTTTCCCTAAGCTCTTGACAAGCACTCCACCAGATGAGAAAATCTTCACATCCAAGCCTCTTCAAGCACTCCAAGGCATCTTCAATAGGTCTTCATCTTCACCCAAGCACAAGAGCACCACCACCCTAATCTAAGGGGAACTATTGAATCAAACTAGTCAAATTAGTTCATTAGAAACATCTAGAAGTTAGTCTTAAAACTAAATCTAATTAAAATACCAAAAATGATTGTAAAATCCTATGAAAAATTCTAAGGGTTCCTAAACCTCTTAAGAATATCTCCATACAAAAACCAGGGGGTTAACCATTCATTTGGACCTAAAACTATGCCCTAAACCTAAGGGTACTATCTTAAAACCCTAATTCTACACCACTTAATGTTCAATGTTCAAAATAGCCTAAATTTATCTCACAAAAATATGAGAAAATTACTAGGGGTACATGCATTTCTAAGATAACTAGCCCAAAAAGAATCAATTCAAAAAACCACACAAATCATCCATACCAAAATCAACAAGATCACATATTAACCACATTCAAATTAAAAGCAATTAAACTATAAAAAATTCAATTAAATCCAAAAATGCATGAATTAATAAACTATTAATCCTATAAAATGCTAGACTCTTTAAGGAGTCAGGGGAAAAAAACCTAGCCTAAAAAGATTAATTTTCCTATTTGTTGTGAATTAATTTCTAACTATATGAAAATGATAAAAATAAAAGAAAAACAATGAAAAATGAGAAACCTGCGTGTTGAATAGCAATAAAATCCAGTTGTTTTCCAAACTGGGCCCAAAGGTGGGGTGCACGTAGCAATGAGTAACTAGGCCCAAAACCAATTAAAAGAAAATCAGAAAAATTAAAGAAAATGGAAAAAGTGCGTGGCAAATAGCAAGCCTTTCAGTGTATTTTCTCATTGGGCTTCAGCCTGGGGTGTGGTTAGCAAGACATCACTTAAGCCCACCCAAACTTGTTTAATGAAACGGTGAGTTTCAATTAAACTCACTCTCTTCAGCTTGTGAAACACGATCGTGGCTGTTGGTTCAGGTTCTCAGTCAAAGGTCAAACACAAATCAATGGCTAAAACTTCATCTTCCCCAAAAATTTAAACTGGGGGGGGGGGGGGAATGTTCAGGACGGTGGCCTGAGCTTTGCGCCACCGTCTTCTCCGACGTGGCATATCCAAAAGTTCATCAAACATAAAACCTAAACATCCTATCCTACTCAAAATTCTCTCTTAATCATGAATATCAACTCCAAATTCCATGATTCTCATCCTAACTCCAAAACCGATCCAAGTTGCAGAAAAATCACCAAATCTCCAATGTCACAATTCTTAAAATTAAATTCATCAATGTCACCTACACTCTTCAGGGATGAAATCTTGCTATCCAGAAGCAATTGTAACCTAAAGAATCAAGAGAATTAAGCTCCAACAGAAATCTTGCACTGACCTAAAGTGCCTCTAATCGTTCCAAATTTGTGCCTAAATCCACCTAAGCATCATCACTAACCTAACCATACATCAAAACCTAAGCAACTCACTACCAATTATGCTGAAATTTGAAGAATGCAAACCTGGTAAAAATGGATGTACAAATGAGGTTATGGCTCGATTCAAGCTTCAATTCTTTCCAGATTCACTCAGGAACCACTCCCCAAGCTTCTCCAATCAACAATTTGCACTGAATCCTCTTCAATTCCAAAACCCGATACTTGATGCAGCTGTGAAATTTTCAATTGCTCTCTCTGATTCCTTGCTCAATCCTTTCCAAAAAGAAGATCTGAATCAGTTGCAAATGTTATATAGAATGTGTTGGAAACCTCTAGAAACTTCTGTAACCAACTGAATGAGATTTTGAAAATCTCATATCCCTTGAAAATCTCATATGCCAAAGTTGTGCTTTGCTCTGTTCTAGCTCACCATCTTGCTTGAATTTCTCCTCTTGTGACATTTTGAACTGAATGGGGATGGTAATTCCCTTGTTTTTGATCCAAGGATGTGTGATTCAAATGTTACTTCAATCTTAAGTTATCAAAGGGAACCATGTGAAATTGGCCTCAAATCCAAAATGTGGTAATGTCATCATTCCTAGAATGTCATTCCTGATCAAAATGATATGCAACATGACCTTGTTTGACCATAAAACAAAGAATCCCATTTTTTTGCCTTTTAATCACTTTAATTTCTTCCTTTTCAAAATTTCTCAAACCAACTTCTCATATGAGCCATTTAAATGCCTCCTTGATGCATGGTCAAGGTTAAAACCCTATTTTGAGCAACTTTCTAGTTGAAAAAAATTTCATTTGAGGCCTCTAAGTTGGTGAAAATGGCCTATGATCACAAATGACCTATAATCACCAATACCCAAAATACCCCTAGCTTGCAAATACCACAACTTGAGTTCTACAAATCCTATCAAGGACTTATAGTACTATATGGAAAGCTAAGATCAAGATATACAACTCTCATGTTGTCCAAGAATCCATTTGAAAATTCCTTGAAGGGCAAACGTTGCTTGGAAGTCAAGTGACTTTCACAGATAAATTTCAGTGTCATCTGATGACTTGTAACTTGCAAGGACCATAACTTGAGTTCTATAAATCCCTTTGAGGACTTCTAGTACTCAAATTAAAGGTATTGAGATGCTATAAAAGTTTCATGTTGGCCAAAGATCCATTTGAAACTTGTATTTTGACTTATGTGGCTTTGAAGTTAGGCACTAAACAGGGGATTTTACACTGAAACCCTAATTTAGCAACTTCCCATATTCTTGATCCTTCTTTGCTTAACCTTGGCACAACACCACAGATGTATCAAAATACCAATACATGAATCCCATGACCTCTAAGTAAGCTTTGATGCTCTTCAATTACTCAATTGACCTAGGATTGACCCAGATGAAACCCTAGTTGACTGCCCTTCAACTGTGGCTCTTGTACTTGAATCAATGACTTGTCTCAGCTTCAATATAGCCCTCTAGGCATCCCATGAGATCCATACACACCTCAAATTCACATTCCATATTTCACATCCCATTGATGATTCCCAATATTCCTCAAGATAGGAGCAAAACCCACATGTAGGCACTCAAACTTCTCAAGACTTCAAATCACTTCTTGATGGCCTGGATGACTTCTCAAACTTGGATAACACCTCTTGCTAGGCTCTTCTCTTGATAGACACCCTTGATCCCTTGTTGGAGGCATGCTATGCTATGATATGCAAATGATTGACCTATGTACATGATGCAACTATGCAAATGAAATGCAATGAAACATAAATCAAGCAAGAAAAGGTTGAGCAAATTTTGGGGTACAACAGCTGCCCCTATTCAAGCGGCTTGGACCCGATTGGGTGAAGAGTGAACGACCTTCAAACAATCGAGGTACGAGACGGTTGAATACCAAGAAACCCTGAAATTTGCCAACCGCAGAAGTAAACTGCACTGCTTGGGGAACAACATCCCCTATCTGAATCCGGTTGTTACGGCAGCAACTGATCCAACGTCTGATAATAATTCTGATTTCAACTTCAACCACCTATGTGACGCCACAGGTAATGAACAATTTTTTTGCAAAACCCCTCCATTTGTCAACACCAAAAGAGAAACAACTTCGTCAACACGAGTGGAGATTCTGTCATCACAGGAGTAACCTTGTCCACATTTGGACCCAAATTTCGTCAAATCAGGAATGAATACAAATCTGTCCACGTCGGGACTCACATTTCGTCAACCCGGAGAAATCTCACCATAAACTTGTCCACGTTAGGACTCAAATATCGTCAACCCGAATAAATCCCAACAACACAGGAATAGAACTTTGTCCATGTTAGGACGCTTGTTTCGTCAACATGAAGAAATCCCCTCATACACTTGCAAAACTTTGTCCATGTTAGGACGCACACTTCGTCAACAAGAATAGAACTTTGTCCATGTTAGGACGTCAGTTGCGTCAACACGCAGAAATCCTATCGTCATAGGAATGAAACTTTGTCCACGTTAGGACGCACACTCCGTCAACACGAAGAAATCCTATCATAACCTTGTCCATGCTAGGACGCCACATTACGTCAACACGGAGAAATCCCGGTGACTTCGCTGGGGATGAATTGTCCGCATCTTGTCAACACGAAGAGATTCTATCAACATAGGAGTAAATTGTCCACGTCAGGACTAACATCTCGTCAGCACGAGGAAATAAACCTGTCACCATGAAGAGAAATAAATTTGCCCACGGTAGGACTCTATCTCGTCAACACAAAGAACGGTAAACTTGTCCACGTCAGGACTCGCGCATCTCGTCAACACGAGGAACCATAAACTTGATTTGTCCACGTCAGGACTCACATCTTGTCAGTACGAGAAAATCCTATCAACATAGGAGTAAATTGTCCACGTTAGGACACCGTTTCGTCCACACGAAGAAGGATAAAATTTTCCACGTCAGGACTCACGCATCTCGTCAACACGGGGAACTATAACCTTGTCCACGTCAGGACGTAGATTTCGCCAATACGAAGAAATATATCTGCTAGGGATAAATGGTTCACGTCAGGACACCATTTCGTCAACACGAAGAGTAATCAATTTGTCCACGTCAGGACTGCACATTCCGTCAACACGGAGAAATCAATCTGCCCACGTTAGGACTAGCACGTCAATACAGGAATAAGTTGTCCACGTCAGGACTCATATCTCATCAACACGAGGAACTCCTATCAACATAAGCGCTAAAATTTTGGTGACTTCTAGGGAAATACTTCTGTCAACCAGTAGGAAGATACATCCGTTTATCCGCACGGGAAGATAATCTGAATACAATTTCTCTGCTTACCTCTGCAGTAGCTAACTCCATTGGTCCCAACCCACAAACCTTTTAGCACTGACATGACAGCGACTTTGAGGTGGACTCTACTGGGAATATTTGAAAACCAAACTGCCGGACGCCTGTTCCGATAACCGGCGGCAGCCTCTGAAATTTTGACTCATGAAACCCTTCGACGCTGACGTAACAACAAATTTGAAGAAAATAATCTGCAGGCCGGATAAGAGAAACTTCAACAAGCAACTCTGGCGGGGAAAACAAGAGAAATTTAAACAAATAACTCTGCTCAAGGACAAAGAGAAACTTAACCAAGTAAATCTGTGGGGAAAATAGTAAGATGAACCGTATCATCACACGTCTCACGGTGAGACCTCGAATACCTGGTAATAGATCTGAGCTAGAACTTCGTACTCCTGCTGAGAAAACACACCTGAAAGCAAAAGGTTAACCAACCTGATTTATGTTTCAAAATGCGTACGTATGACAATGGCGTAATGCTCCGTACGGCACGGAAATGCTACGCGTTTGAGTAGATGCAAATATGACAATATATGCAAATGTAAATGCAGGCTCAAGCTGCCGGGGCCACTCTGATAATGATATCTCAACAACATGAATGCTGAGGATAAAGCCAACTCCGCTGGGGAGAACAAGTATCACAAAGTATTCTGGAGAAATAAACGCCAGAAACACAACCAACTCTGTCGGGGAGAGATTGAACATCAATTTCCACTGGGAGGAAAGAACAAACACCCTGCTGGTGAACAAACTTAGCCGGGGAAGAAGCGACACTTCTGGGCAAAGCACACTGTCTGGGAACAGTTTACACATTCAGAGTTACCACTCTGCTGAGGATCAACATCCTGTCAATGGCATGACGACCTACGGGGGAGCAAGAAAACCATCCTTCGCGGATATAAACCTTTCGAACCAACAACTTGATTAACTATTGCGGGAATCTCCCATGCTGGAGATTGAACGTGCATATCTTCGATTCGCTGAGGAGCGCAACCTCTGCAGGGGACATTGATTTTGACTTGCTGGGGTTAATCCTATGGACGGCTTTCCATGAGGACACTCTCCTGGGAAGAATAATTCCCTCCTTCGGGAAGGGATAAATGTCATTTCAGCTCTCTGGGGATAAGCTGCGACTGGCTGAGGAATGACATCAACTGGAGTCAGGTCTTACGTCAAGCGACCTTGGCTGGGGAATACAATTCCTGACCGTTTGCTCCAAAGGTAAGAACCCTGCAAAACACAAACGAGACAAAATAGGCCTATACAATAGAATCTATCCGGGTTAGCATCTATGACATTACTTCAGTCAATTCAAAGTTTTAGCAATTATTGGCAAGGGCCAGCAAGATTATGCAAGTGCAAGTTTATCAAAACATCGGCGTCTTTCACAAACAAAACAGTAAAGAACAAGCATCAAGTACTGAATAACATGTTTTATTGATAACGGGCCTCTGAATAGGCAAAGTTTTGTACACTGGATGCAACTCCTGAAAAGAGGAAGTTACGCATAAACACACATAAATATATGCACCAGAAGCATAAAGAAAATACAAAACAATATTTGTATACATGTCGGCCACGTGGCACAGACAAACACCATGAGCTGATCCTCCTATGACTCGCCTGACTCTGTGCTTTCCCGGTACTCAATCTTCAGAAGAGATTGTTTTTGGATAGACGGCCCCCAGGTACTCCTAAACCACTAAGCAATGCCGTATCAAATCCGGACCGCAGTCATTTGCTTTTTCAATCCCTAACTTTTGCGTGAAACACCCTTTGCGGGTTTTCAACTCACCGGGATACCTTTTTTGCCGAAGTCGCCCTTTTCAGGTTTTCGACCTCGCGGGTGTACATTTTTTCAATTTTATCCCTAACTTTTGCCCGAACCTTTTATTCATTTTTTATGGTTCGCCGGGATGCCCCATTTTTGCCTGGACTCTCCTTTTACTGTCCAGCGGGTCACTTTCAAGCAAAGTATTTTTTAACTGCGTCCGAATTCACAGGAGACGTAAAGTCCTCACCATCCATGGTGGATAGTAACAAGGCTCCTCCAGAGAAGACTTTTCTGACAATGTAGGGACCTTCATAATTGGGAGTCCACTTGCCCCTGTGATCTGTTTGTGGTGGGAGAATCTTTTTCAAAACAAGATCGCCTGTCTGAAAGCTTCGAGGGCACACCTTCTTGTCGTAAGCTTTCTTCATCCGGCTCTGATACAGCCGACCGTATGCTAGAGAAGCTAGTCTCTTATCATCCATTAAGCTGAGCTGATTCAGTCTATCTTTAACCCATTCTGCCTCGTCGAGTTGGAAATCACGCAAAACCCTCAGGGAAGGAATCTCGACCTCCAACGGTAACACCGCCTCCATCCCGTATACCAATGAAAAAGGGGTTGCCCCGGTTGATGTGCGTATCGTCGTACGATAACCGTGCAAAGTGAAAGGTAGCATCTCGTGCCAGTCCTTATATGTCACAACCATCTTCTGAACAATCTTCTTTATGTTCTTATTGGCCGCTTCGACAGCACCATTCATCTTGGGCCGGTAAGGAGAAGAGTTGTGATGCTCAATCTTAAAATTCTGACACAGCTCTTTCATCATTTTGTTATTCAAATTTGAACTGTTGTCGGTGATAATCCGCTCAGGGATTCCATATCTGCAGATAATATCTCGTTTGATAAATCTGGCTGCCACTTGTTTGGTGACATTGGCATATGATGCTGCTTCCACCCATTTGGTGAAGTAATCGATTGCCACCAAAATGAACCGGTGTCCGCTTGATGCCGTAGGCTCAATCTTGCCAATCATATCAATCCCTCACATCGAGAAAGGCCACGACGATGACATCACATTCAGAGGGCTCGGAGGCACATGGATCTCGTCTACATAAATCTGGCATTTATGACACCTCTTTGCAAACTTGAAACAGTCTGTTTCCATAGTTAGCCAATAATAACATGCTCGCAGCAGTTTCCTCGTCATAGCATGCCCACCAGTGTGTGTACCAAATGTACCCTCATGTATCTCTTCCATGAGTAACTTCGCCTCTTTCTCATCTACACAGCGTAGCAACACCAAGTCATGGTTTCTTTTGTACAGGACACCATCCGGATTCAGATAGAAATTACCAGCCAATCTCCTGAGAGTCTTCTGATCTCGACTGGATGCTTCAGCCGGATACTCCTTGTTCTTCAGGAAATTCTGGATGTCAAAGTACCAGGGTTTACCATCGGGAGCCTCGTCAATGGCAAATATGAAGGCAGGCCTATCGAGCCGAGAGATAACAATCCGGGGAGCCTCGTTCCAGAAGTTAACTTTATACATTGAAGACAATGTCGCAAGGGCATCAGCCATTTGATTTTCTGCTCGTGGCATGTGATACAATTCCACCTTGTCAAAGAAAAGCAACAATCTCCTTGCATAGTTCATATAGGGTATCAAATTGGGCTGACGTGTCTCCCATTCTCCTTTAATCGGATTCACCACTAGAGATGAGTCTCCGTAGACATCCAGGTTCTTGATTCGCAAATCAATGGCTTCCTCCAGACCCATGATGCAAGCCTCATATTCCGCCTCATTATTGGTAACAGGAAAAGTTAATCGGGCAGTAAAGGGGATGTGCGACCCCTGAGGAGTAGTGATAATTGCCCCTATCCCGCTGCCATAGGAATTTACAGCTCCGTCAAATATCAACTGCCATTTGGAACCCAACTCTGGTCCTTCGTCCGGCAACGGTTCTTCATAATCCTTCATTTTCAGGTACATGATATCTTCGTCAGGAAAATCAAACCTCATCAATTGGTAATCCTCAACCGGCTGCTCAGCGAGGTACTCTGACAGAACGCTACCTTTAATAGCCTTTTGCGAGACATATTGGATATCGTATTCGGTCAACACCATCTGCCATCGGGCAATTCTTCCGGAGAGTGCTTGCTTCTCAAACACATATTTGATTGGATCCATCTTTGAAATTAGCATGGTTGTATGATTCAGCATGTATTGCCTCAAACGTTTGACGGCCCAGGCTAGCGCGCAACACGTCTTCTCGAGCATTGAGTATCGGGACTGACAGTCTGTGAACTTCTTACACAAATAGTAGATCGCATGCTCTTTACGTCCGGTCTCGTCGTGTTGACCGAGAACACAACCCATACTTTCCTCAAGAACCGTCAAATACATAATCAAAGGTCTCCCGGCCACTGGGGGTATCAAAACAGGAGGTTCCTACAAGTATTCTTTTATCTTGTTGAACGCCTTTTGACAATTTTCATTCCAGGTCAACACCTGATCCTTTTTCAACAACTTGAATAACGACTCGCATGTTGTAGTTAGGTGAGATATGAACCGAGCAATGTAGTTCAACCTCCCTAAAAACCCACGCACTTCTTTTTCTGTTTTAGGCGTCGGCATTTCTTGTATAGCTTTTATCTTCGCAGGATCAACCTCTATTCCCTTTTCGCTCACAATAAACCCCAACAGTTTACCCGATCTCACCCCAAAGGTGCACTTGTTAGGGTTCAGTCTCAACCTGAACTTCCTAAGTCTTTTGAACAGTTTCAACAGATTAACCAAATGCTCCTCCTCTGTCTGGGATTTGGCAATCATATCATCAACATAAACCTCGATCTCTTTGTGCATCATGTCATGAAAGAGAGTCATCATAGCACGTTGATATGTTGCCCCAGCATTCTTCAGTCCGAAGGGCATCACTTTGTAGCAAAATGTTCCCCAGGGAGTAATGAAGGTAGTCTTCTCCATGTCTTCTGGTGCCATTTTGATCTAATTATAGCCTGAGAAGCCGTCCATAAAGGAGAATACGGAGAACTGAGCAATGTTATCAACCAGCACATCGATGTGAGGAAGTGGAAAGTCGTCTTTCGGGCTCGCCCAATTCAAATCACGGTAGTCTACACACATTCGCACTTTACCGTCTTTCTTCGGCACTGGTACTATATTAGCGACCCATGACAGATAAGTTATAACAGCTAGGAAACTAGCATCCCACTGTTTTTGAACTTCCTCTTTTATTTTCACAGCCATGTCTGGTATGGGTCTCCTGAGTTTCTGCTTAACAGGCGGACATTCTTTTCGCAACGGAAGACGGTGCACAACCATGTCCGTATCCAACCCAGGCATATCCTCGTACGACTAAGCAAATATATCACTATACTCTCGCAATACCTCAATCAGCCTTTGCTTGATGTCGCTCTGCAGCGCAGCCCCTATAAGGATATTTCTCACAACTTCTTCCGACACCAAGTTGATAATCTTAATTTCCTCCTGATGAGGCAGAATGATTCTCTCTTCCTGTTTCAACAAACGAGTCAGCTCCTCTGGCAAGTCGCTATCCTCAACAATCTCTTCCTCTTCTTGGAATATCGGGTGCTCGAAGTCGAAACGAGTCATAGGCGGTTCGTGGAAGATGTCATCTAAAATATTAGTCCTGCAAAGGAAATGGTTAAATGCTTCAAAACGCAGACAATGCAAATAACCACGTTGCCATTTATTGTTAAAGAAAAAACAAGAAAAACAGGGATCACAATATTTGTATATGAAAAACGCCTTTATTTCATGATTAAAACAGTGCAATACACATAATCAAGTAGCCCTAAGGTAAAAATCACTATGCCCCGGGTAGGACATAGGATTATTCAACAATTGGCAAAACAAATCATTACTATTTAAGCGTCACTGGGACAGTTTCCCGGATGGACCAGTTGCAGAGACTTTGTCCTGGCACGCTTGGCTTGATCCACGCGTCCATATCGTAGTCACTATCTCCGTCTTCAGCATCGGAAACAGCATTGATTGTCTCAAAGCACACCCCGCTTGGCGTAATCGTTATCGGTCCCTTGAACCTGGGCGCTCCTGAAGATGACACTAACGACGTTGGTCGATACCCTAGCCCAAACTTGTCATTCTTCACGGGAATCTCCAGTACCTGCCCCCAACCTTTAGTCTCACCAGTATGCACTAAAGCTTGAGGTTCCTTGTAGGATGACACTGCCACCTCTGGCATTTTGCTGGGACCCTGAGCTCTGTCTTTAATCCACAACCCTTCGAAGGCTTGACAAGGTGTCTCATGAATTTCTCCGTCGACCTCAACGTATCTGAATGAAGACAGGTGACTGACCAAAATGTCCTCCTCCCCGCAAACGGTAACAACACAATCACCCACCATGTACTTCAACTTCTGATGCAATGTGGATGTTACGGCCCCTCCAGCGTGGATCCACGGGCGCCGAAAGAAGGCAGCTATAAGCTAGATGGATATCCATGATGTAGAATTCGGTATCAAAAATTTCTGGCCCCACCTGCAGCGGTAATGTTATCGACCCAAACACTGATCTTTTCGTCCCTTCAAACGCCCTCACAACCAAATCATTGGGCGTGCAAATAATTCCCCTTATGTCCAATTTCATCATGGCTTTCTTTGGCAATACATTCAATGACGATCCAGTATCCACCAATACATGCGACATTACGGTGCCCCGACATTCCACCGATATATGCAAAGCCATGTTGTGCTCTCGACCCCTGGGTGTTAGATCAAAATCTGTGAAACCCAGGCTATGTCCAGCATTGACATGTGCCATTACCCCCTCTAACTAATTTACAGAAACTTCTTGGGGCACAAATGATGTATCCAGAATCTTTAGCAAGGCGTTCCGGTGGGCCTCGGAACATAACAACAACGACAAGATAGAAATCTTCGACGGCGTCTGCTGTAGGTGTTCAACAATTTTGTAGTCGCTTTTGCAAATCAGTCTCATGAACTCCTCTACGTCCTTGAGTGACGTATCCTTTTCTTTCAACTGGGTAGGCCCGCTCTCATTTACTTTGGCTTTGCCTTTGGCCAATCTCTCTGCTTTTATTTCAGGTGAGGTAAAGATCCTTCCGCTACGGGTCACGCCCCCCGTTCCAACGACATTATCAACAGCCCCAGCTGGCTGGCTATTCACCACAATCTTTTCGCCGTTGCAATATGCTTCTAATCCCTATGTCCACGGGACATCTTTCGTACTCTCAAAGGGAACATGCCCTACTTTGGTAATCGTAATAGTTGGCCGCTGGGTGGGCGCCGTTATCGTTATAGTCTTCCTCGGGATCGTCACCATTGCAATATCATTCTGCTCATCACATAATGCCTCCACAGGCTTCTCAACCGCAGTTCGATCAAATTGCAAGGTCCCTTCGTCGATCATGGCCTGAATTCCCTGCTTCAAATCAGTACAACCCTCAGGCTGGGTCCAACACTCTAAATAGTATTCATCACAACCTGGGAATACTCCCCCTCTGAGCAACCTGCTTTTCACCTCACTCAATGGTGTCTTCAGTTCGTTAACATCCATCACCAAGTTCAAATTTTCTTCTGTCAAGATAGCATTTGCCCCATGATTAGGCATAGGCTGTTGTACAATATTAGGCCCCACCTGGCCAAAGTTGATGGCTTTACTCTCCACCAAATCTTGAACTTTATGCTTGAAAGCATGACAAGATTCTACATCATGTCCGGGCGCCCCGGAATGGAATTCGCAATGCTTATTAGCGTCATACCCATAAGGAGTGTCGGTCCTGTAGGCGGCTCCAATGTTCTTTCTCGACCAAATTCAACCCCAGTAGTGTCTGAAGAAGCTCTGCATATGTCGACGGAGGCTTATCAAATACCCTCTTCGGCTTTGCATTCTGAAACCTTCTCTGACCCAGATTCTGCCTTTCCTGCTGTTGTGGTTGTTGTTGTTGTTGTTGTTGAGGAATTGGAATAGTAACACTGGCTATTTGTTGAGGTTGAACGTACTGATTTCTACCTCTGCCCCGGCCTCTGCCACCAAATACAACACTTGTATCACCCTGTCGTCTTCCGCCGAACGCTTTTCTCACACCCCCAGCTGATGTAGATTCGCCTGCCTGAATCTTCCCAATTTTAATTCCATTTTCGATCCTCTCTCCCATAAGGATCATATCGGAGAAGCTACCCATCGAGACATTGAGTAACTTGTCATAGTACATTCCTGTAAATGTCCCCACAAACATGTCATTCATCTCCCTTTCAACCAAAGGAGGGTGCACCTGAGCTGCCATATCGCGCCACCACTGCGCGTACTCTTTGAAACTTTCACCACTTTTCTGTGACAGACTCTGCAACTGAACTATGTTTGGCGCCAAATCGTTGTTATATTTGTAATGCATAACGAAAGAATCAGCCAACTGCTTCCAGCTTCTAATCTGAGTGGGCTCCAGGCCCATGTACCATTCCAATGATGGTCCCGATAAGCTATCCTGAAAGAAATGCATGAGCATCCTTTCATCATTGGAATACGCAGACATCCTTCTATAATAAGAGCGCACATGGACCTTTGGGCAGGTATCCCCTTTGTATTTGTCGAATGATGGAGCCTTGAATTTTAATGGCACCCTCAACCCTGTTACCAACCCCATAGTAGTCATATCTAACCCAGCGGAGTTCTGATTAACCACACCTTCATCTGCTCTTCTAGCATTCTGATCCTCTGAACAGGGTCAATGGGGCCCTCAGGTCCCATACCCCTTCCCGAAAAAGCGTCGTCCTGGTGATCCACATTCCAGTCATTGCCATACCCATCGTAACCCATGTTACGGCCGAATCCTTGCTGATTGAACTTAGTACCCTGTCCTCGGGTGCCGAACCTTATATTGACCCCAGCAGGTCCAAAACCATTGTTGACAGGAAATGCTCCAGCACCGTTGTTATTCACATTACCGAATCCTACATTACCGTGGCCATACCCCTGATTGTTGTCGTAACCGTCATTACCAAAGCCTTGATTGTTGAACCCGAAGTTCCCGTCCTGATTGACATTGCCATACCCATTGTTTCCAAAGTCAGCCTTGTCACCGACTTCTTGATTGGCATCCCCAGTGTTGCCATTGTTGTTAACAACATGCCCATCACCACCATTTCCAGTATTGCCATTACCAGCGCCGGCACCTGCACCAGTACCAGTATTTCCGTTGACAGTCGCAACAGGTGGAGTAACTACCGGTACCTCATCCTCCCGGCGAGGAGTTCCAACAGAATTATGGTCAGTATTGCCATTTCCATTTGTCCGCGTCAGCAGCGGCTGCACCAAGGTCTGAAGATTCTCCTGGCCCTTGGCCATGGTCTCCGTAGCTTGCATGAACAGAGTCAGCTTCTCACGGATTTTGTGCATCTCGACTTGAACTTGATCCGTTGCTTTCTTACAGTTGTTTCTGGTTGAGTAGCGGTGGATTCTTTGGTCGTCAATCCTGAAAAAACTGTGAGATGCAGGAGATAAGATACAGATTCAACAAGTAACTGGCAATGCAAAATGAATATGCATATGCAATATGTGTCTGTGCGTTAGGGAGATCAACCCCTGATTCTAGTGCCCAAGTGCCAGTGCAGTGACAGTGCTAAGAAGCTTGGATTCATCCACGGAGAAAACATCTCATATATTGCTGAAAAGAGCCCATCAAGTCAAAAATACACTATCACTAAGTGTCCAGTAACAAGAAGGCATGACCTCAACCAATAATCCTGGTGATGGCTAGCACAATGCAAATAAAGCATAAACAACAGTGCATAAGGTAATCAAGTGCGCCCATATGCCCGATACTCCTCTAACAATCTCTTGGTCTTGGGATGGTCCGACTGAGAAAGCAACCCTTCGACGAGCGAGTCTCTTTGCCTGATAACACGCTGGAGATCCCCAATGGATTCCTCCCAAACACCTTCTCCAAAGCACTCCTCTAGCTTCCGCTTCTGGGATGCAGACTCTTTCTTACGCTTGACAACTTTGTTCAACGAATTCTGAACGTTGTATCTCCGCATAACCTCCTCTTCAAACTTTTTCTGGCTAGCTTTCAACTGATCTTCCAGTTTAGAGATCTGCTGCTTCACTTTGTCTTCTCTTTCCTTGTTACTGGTCAGTGTAGCATTCCAGGTTTTGTTGAATGTGGAGATCTCCCGGTAGGCTATATCAAGTGCTTTCTTCTTAGACTCTAGCATGTCCTGAGAGCTCTTGAAATCTATCCCCAAACGTTCAAGCTTTTTTCGTTGTTCAGTCAGTTCTGCGCCTAACTGGTTCACCAGCTTTGTTTGATGCTCGAAGGAATATACGGCTTCATTCCTTTAGCTCTTCTTCCAACTTCTCGTTGGCTTTCATCAGCTCTTCTTTCTCCTTCACAACCTGCTCATATCTCTCAATAGACACAGTAGTGGGCTCCTCAACCACGAGGGGAGCAGGAGGTAATACTGTAGGAAACGGCATCAGCGCCTGCTTTGCCATATCTCGGATCCAGACCTTGTATGGAGCATAGGCTTGACTATCATTCTTACCCAACAACGGCTTCCCTTTCTTGCAGATGTTATTCTAGGCATGCTGAAGCTTGGATAACAATTCTCCCCTCAGATCACCCGTGAAGTACAGAGATTCCTGCACTTCCTCCTCTTTTGGCGGGCTTCTCAAAGCATAACCGAATTGCCTGATCAACAATGATGGATTGTAGTTGATGCACCCTTTCCTCCCAATCAGAGGAACGTTAGGATACCCGGCGCAGCTATAGATAATCTCAAATCCTAGTAAATCCCTATCAAACTAGACAACATCTTCTGAAGAAAGCCCCATCAGACTCTCAGACCATTCCACCGTAGCTGCAGACTCAGCAAAGATACCCTTCTTGGGCAGGTGACTATCAAACCACATATACAACCAAGGCATACAACAAGAGACGTTCTTGCCCCTCCTATTCTCATTCTTATAATGCAGAGAGTGATAGAAGTCTCCAATCAGTGTAGGCATAGGATTTCCTAAAGCAAATATATGGAATGCATCCAAATCAACAAAGTCAGGCATATTAGGGAACAGTACAATGCCATATATACACAAAGCAAGGATAGCATTAAATACAATCCAACAGCCACTTTTGGCATACTCTTGTGCTTTCCCAACCAAGAACTTGAGAGAAAAACCAGAAACTCCATTCCACGAGGTTATCAGCAACTCTGAGGTGTCTAAATGCAAAGCAACAGCCAAATCCTCCAGCTTGGGCTTAGCACCCATATGAATGAAGGGTACCCTGTTCTGAATGGTTAACTCTAAGATCTCAGCATATTCCTCCATGGTCGGAGCCAGAATGAAGTCAGGGAAAGTAAAACACCTCAGCGGGGGATCATAAAACTGCATCAACGCGTACAATCCGTTCAGCTCATACGTGGATGGTTTGTAGACCAACCTAAGCAGTTTCCCATACCTCTTCCTGAAGCTTCTCTTCACATCATCATCAGCTAGAGACATCAAACTGTCGCTACTGTGAAAATAAGGTGCCGGAAAAACAGAAGAGTCGCCACCTTTCATTATTTATCCCTCAGAGCGGGAAGGGAAACGATCGGAAAAACCTGACGAGAAGGTATAAGACAAGGTCATCGCAACCGTTGTCTGGGTTCGGGAGTCGGTTACGCAAAGGGAAGGTATTAGCACCCCTCACGTCCATCGTACTCGATGGGATCCACGCTCGTTGTGTTTATATGACGGGTTGGTTTTATCTATCTACCTATCAAGGCTGGCTTAAGAAGAAAAGAAAATGACTCGGCAAAGCGTCGCGCTTTATGCCTACGTATTCTCATCAGAGAATGAGAAATCAGAGTCAACGTAGTTCGACTAACTACGGGTGATGGGGGAAGGTGGCTCGCCAATACGTCAGTATTGTGCCTACGTACTCTCAACAGGTATGAGAGATCAGAGCTTACGTAGTTCGGGATAATACGGATTACGGGAATACAGATTCATCTGTTTTATCGAGTAGGGTTAACAAACAGTTCCAGCAGTTGGATGTACGCAGCTCGACCCTTGGAGACTTAGGTGTTACCGTTTGCGGTAGAACTGGGAGTTAACGACACTCTTTTCTTCAGAAAAGCTTCCTTTGACTTACGGGCCCACGTGGCAAAAAGGTTTGAAGTTTGTTTTCTGTCTTTTACGGAAGAACTGTTTTTTTATGGATGTTTGCAACCAATATCGCACTAGAGACTATGACTTGAGAGTGAATGCGTCGCATGTCACCCAAAGGGTGCCATACTAAACATCCAGACTGTTGAAAAGAAACTCCAACAATCCTTTCTCAGATAGCTTAAGGCTCGTAACGTACGACGTCAGTTAACCTTTATTACTGTATTTTGATTTGTTTGGAGATGAGAAGAGAGAGGGACAACTACGGGGAGACTATCAAGTCCTAACAGTTGTCATGCCAAGGATTCATCCTATGGTTGAGGTTTGAAACAGGGAACTCCTAGAAGTTATCATGAATAGGTTTCAACCTAAAGTTCTAATCATCACTTCCTTATCAAAGGAAGTGAGATTCCTAGGGGATCATGTCAATGATATAGAAACAGATAAAGCATCAGCTTAAACAGTAAACAGTAAACGACTGTAAAATGCATGCAATGCAAGTGAGGAAGGAAATGTGTGTGGGACATCAGCCTCCATAAGCTCATCTCAACCTCAATCCAGATATGAATAACTGCAATCATAAAGGAAAATAAAATGCCATCAAGCAAATCATAAACCACACAAGCAAGGGAGCGAAGCTCTACCGAATACCAGCAAGCAAAGCCATACAGTAAAAATACAAGCAGAGGGAGCAACTCAACCTCTAGTGTGTCGCTACTGCGAAAATCGGCGCCGGCTGACAGAAGAGTCGCCACCGTGCGTTATTTATCCCAACGGAGGGAAAGGAAACGCTCGAAGTAAACTTCGCAAAAAACGGGGAAAAGGTATGGTCATCGCAACCAAAACCTGGGTTCGGGAGTCGGTTACGCAAGGGGAAGGTATTAGCACCCCTCACGTCCATCGTACTCGATGGGATCCACACTTGCTTGGTTTGTACGGATTACACTTCTATCTAAACTAAAGGATGAGGTCTGAAAAGAAAAGAAAACATGACTCGGAAAAGCATCGCACTTTATGCCTACGTATTCCCGTCTGGAACGAGAAATCAGAGTCAACGTAGTTCGCCTAACTACGGGGGGAGATGGGTGAAGGTTGCTCGCTAGGATATCGCATCCTATGCCTACGTACTTTCATACAGCATGAAAGATCAGAGCAAACGTAGTTCGGGCTACGCACGACACAAGCTGTTCAAGTGTCTTTTATGAAAAATCTCACCTTAAACAAGGGTTTTCTTATTGCAAAAAGGTTGATGTATGTTCAAATCTTTTGACGGAAGAAATGAATTAATCTCTGTTATAACCTTTATTAGTATTTTTCTGTTGTTTTGAAGGAAGAAGAGATGACACTCTACAAATCCTAGGGTTAAAAAGGGGATAAAAAATCTACCCTAATGTTATCATGCATGGGTTAACTCCTAATGTCTATCATGCTCCTCTCTTGCGCAGAGAGAAACAGAGATCCTTAGGGAATAGACAGAAACAAGAAACAGCAGATATATACAATAAAGCAGTAAGATGCATGGACGCAACAATACAAGCGAGGCAAGGGAATCCCACTCAACCTCGAACCTAGAAAACAATAGGCAAAAGTGAACAGGATTCACTTTCAACCCAGTAGGGTAAACAGCAAACAATACAGTCAATCAATACATCAGAAATAAAACAGCAAAAGCTAAACAGCAAAGCAGTCTTCATCAGCGTCAGCAACTATCTTCAGGCTTCAAGCAGACATCAGTCTTTATCCTCAATCTCCCAATGGCTTTTCTTCAAGTCCTAACCTCCAAGCTGAGGAATCAATCACAAGAGTGAACGAATGTTACACAGTAAACTGCCTACCAAGGGTGGCTCATTAACTGTTAACATTATACAGATAATTTTCCCTCAAAAGTTCTATCTTTCAAATATATTCACTAATCTTTCCAAAGGAAAGAGGTGGATATTTGAAAGAGACTTCGAATCATAGAGAAAGGATGGAGGCAGACAAGGCCTTCCATGTTTGAGAATCAAGTTGGCTATTCTAGAGCTCTGCCTAACTCCTATATCCTACAAACTTCAGCAGCTACCAGCAAGGGATACTCCTCATTAGCTCTGGAACTTGATCTTCATTCTCTGATCTTCCACTGGGCTTCATCATCACAGGTCTTCAGCTCTCCCCAAATCCCAAACAAACCCAATACCCCACACAGACAAAAAGATAACCCTAAAGAGGGCACACCACACAATTAATCACATATAAGCCATATACTAGTAGCAGTAGGGGAAACCTATTATTTTCTAAGGGGATCTATCCTATACCCATAACCCCTATAGTCCATACCCCAAAAAACAAATGAAAATCTCCTAAAAGAATTAAACTATCTCACCTAAGCTCATTTAAAACCCTAATTGGAACACCTAAATGCCACACAAGCAAACTACTAAAAATAAACTTCTAAAAATCATGGTATAAAATCCAGAGAGTCTACACATTCATATTTGATGGCACAAAAAACAATGGGATCAAAATCAATTAGAAAGTGCATGAACAAAAATTGACAAATTCATGTATGAAATGAAACACCTAAAATAGGCATTTATTTGGAAAATATGGGAAAAATATCAAATAAAAAATAAAAGGAAATTTTTATTTTTTATAATTTTTTTAACATCTTGAAGAGAATTATGCAAAAAGAATTATCAAAAAATAATGTTTTTTCAATTTTATATGATTTTCACAAAATGCAAGCAAAATTAAAAGAAATGAAAATCAAAGAATTAAAATAAATGGGGAGGGGGGGTGTCAAAATGAAAGGCGCCCAGTTAAAATCCAGGTGGGCCACAAGCTGGGAGGTGCGTATAGTAGAATCACTAGGCCCAAGAACCATCAGAGAATGAATTAAAAATAATAATGGAAATAGAGAAAACCGTGGTGCAGAAAGTAACTCAAGCCAGTGTATTTTAGTGGGCTTCTCAATTGGGGGGTGGGGATAGTGATGAATGGATCAGGCCCAGAATTTCACTTAAGTGAAACGCGGCGTTTCACGTTGGTCTCTTCCCTCCGTTTTTGAAATTGAATAACAGCCATTCGATTAGATTAAAAGGTCAACAAAATGAAACGATTCAATGGCTAACGCATCGTCTTCTCCAAATCAGACCTAGGGTTTGCAGGATTCACAGCCATGCACGAATCTTCAATCTCCTCGTTCTCCCTCAATATGCCATAAAAACAAAACTTGTAAAAACCAAACTTGACCTATTCTTTCCCAGGAACACGATGATGCCCTTAGTTTGTATTGAAACTAACCCTATAATGGAATCCGATAGGTGGAACAGTCTGAATCCATCATTATGCACTGCAATGGAACCTCACAATTCTCCAATTTAACTATCCTATCTTGTTCATCATGCTACCCTGATCTCATTAAGCCACTGCACGATGATTAAACCTCATTATTCACCCTAATCTTGGTCATCAAAGAATCGCCACCCTGCTAACAAACTCCATGAAACTCTCTCTAATTCTCAGGAATCACTCACCTAAGGTCTCTAAGCATGATTACCCTAGCCATTTCATCTAACAATGCATAAATAGAGGGATTCGAATGCTTTTGCAAACCTGAAAAATGGTGATGGCAGAGGTATCTACACTCCAATCCAATGCTTGAGACTGGTCACAAATGATCTCCAATGGTTGAGAATCTTCCTGATGGCAACAATTCTTGCTCAAACTTCTTGATTCACCCTAGCCAAACCTTTATGCAACTTGGAGTGAAGATTCGAATCCCATGAACCAGCCACCTTTCTTTCTAGTTTTCCCTTGCTTTTCACTCTATGATGATGGAGGAAGATGATGACAAGAAGAAATCTCACAATTGATGGAGGTTTGATACACTTTGAAAAGAAAATGCAAATGGGAGTGAAGGAATCAAAATGGGGTTTGCAAGCTCAAAGAATCACCAACCAGGGCATGGATCATCTCTAGGGCATATATAGGTGTCAATGGAAATGTATAGAAACTTTGAGAACCTTCCAAGAAGTTTCTAGAATGTATCATGCAATGAGAATTTGAATTTTCCATATTTAGTAAATCTCATGCAATCTCATGATAAACCATGCAATCCCACTTAATATCTCCTTAAATGAGTAATTGGTATGAGAACAAGGCATTTCAAACCCTTATGTAGCATTTTCTCACTTTCTCTTTTGGTGCCTTAAAATGCAAGAAACAAATTTGCAAAGCAAGTCCCATTTTTAAGCCTAAAATAAAAAATGTGGCTAAACCATTGTCTTTAGAATGATGTTGGGAATCAATTTGGTATATTGGATGACTCATATTGGATTTGTAGATCTCTCAAACCAATTTTCATTTCAACTTTTTCAACTTATAAGTCATTTTCAAGTCATTTGCACCACTTTTAAAATTCCATGCTCCAAGCTTTTCCAAACTTTCAAACCTTCTTTTATAGCCTTAAAATCCCATTTTGAACAACTTTGATGTTGTGAAGTTTTTCATTTGAAGCTTCCTGGTATGAGTTTTAGGCATAGGCTAAGAATGACCTGTAATCCCCAAATGACCAAAATACCCTTTGCTTGCCAAGACCATAAGTAGAAATACACAAATCATATGAAGGCATAGCATACCATTCTAGAAAGCTAAGACAATAAGGAACAATTCTCATGTTGGCCAAGAACCCATTTGAAATACCATTGAAGGTCAAAAGTTGCTTGGAAGACAGACAATTTTCACAGACAAATTTCAGTGCCCTCAGATGACCTGTAACTTGCAGGAGCCATAACTTGAGTTCTACAAATCATATTGATGACTTCCACCACTCAAATTAAAGCTATGAAGATACTCTACAAGTTTCATGTGGACCATAAATTCATATGAAGCTTGCATATTGAGTTACACTTCTTTGAAGTTTGACCTAAATCAGGGGATTTTACAATAAAACCCTAATTTAGTAACTCCAGTTCTCCTTGACTCCTCTTGATTTTTCTTTATCACAACATCATATCCATATCCCTATAGCAAATAATGAATCCCACATTCTTCAAATGCTCCTTGATGCCCTTCAAAATACTTCTTTGACCTAGAATTGACCCAGTGTTGACCCTAGTTGACTGACTTCAACTGAGGCTCTTGCAATCATTCAAATGGCTTGGTTCTCCTCAAAAAATGATTCTCTAGGCTCTTCATAGCATCCATACACACCTCCTGCTCTTGGCTCATAGCTCACACATTTCCTCTGATGATCCCCAACTAGCCTCAAGATAGGAGAGAATTCACTGATCAACCTGGCAGCTCTTCAAAGCTCAGATTCTCCTCTGATGACCTGAGTAGTCTTGAATATGAATGAAACCCTTGGATATACCTCTTTAGATAAAGAATAGCACTTGATTCCCTGATAAGATAACTTGCTTATGACATGCAATGCAGATGAATACACTATGTACATGATGACAATGCAAATGACTATGCAATTGAAACATAAACCTAGGTTAGAAAGGTTGGGCAAATTTTGGGGTGCAACAGCTGCCCCTATTCAAGCGACTTGGACCCGACTGGATGAAGAGCGCGCAGCTTTCAGACATTCGCGGTACGAGACGGTTGAATACGAAAGAACCCGGAAATTTGCCAGCTGTTGCACCCCAAAATTTGACCAACAATTATTTATTCATTGAGTGTTTGAAAGTGGATACCTTCATCAGAAAGTTCAAGAGATCCTCAGAAGAAGTGGTTTGAAACCAGGGTTGTGTGTTCCATAGCTTGAGAGTTGTGGGTGCTCCTCAGGTGATTTTGAGACTTTGAAGATGAACTTAATGTTTTGGGAAAGCCTATGAGATGTCCTGATAGCCTTCATGAAGCCCAGAGAAGTCATTATGCAAGAGTTCAGAAGATTCAACCATGAATGATAGAATTAGGGTTTTGACTGGGTCAACCCTAGGATAACTGAAGATTTGGGAAAGGTTGAGACCTAATCCAAGGGCCATGAGATCATGGAATGATGCATAGAGATGATATAAAGATGATTCCTAGGCCAACTCATCATGAGTGAGGAGTTTGAGAAGTTTCAAGTCAGGGTCCCCAAGGATTGTCAGTGAAAAACCCTAATTTGATCCCTATCTTCCAGGCAGTTTTAGCTCAAGATGTGATTGATATCTCACCTTCCCCATAACATGAATGTTGTAGAGCTTGTTCTAAGATTTAATTTGAGTGGTGGAAGTCCTTGATAGGAGTTACAGAGCTCAAGTTATGGTTTTGACAAATTACAGGTCAGCAGAGGTGTGTGAATCTGGGTCCTTGAAAGTCACCCAACTTGCAGACAACTTTTGCCCTAGTAGGGTGATTCCTATGACTTCTTGGTCAACATGAATGTTGAATAGCATCTTCTTAGCTTTAATTTGAGTGGTAGAAGTCCTTGATTGGATTTGTGGAACTCAACTTATGGTTTGAACAAGGCAGGGGTATTTTGGTCATTTGTCAGTTATAGGTCATTTTAGCCAATGCCTAAAACTCCTATTTCCAAGCCTCAAATGGAAAAACTCAAAACATGAAAGTTGCTCAAAATGTGATTTTAAGTCTAGAAAGAAGGTCACAAATTGTTGGAAAATCTCATAGCATGAAGTTACATGATTGGTCAAAAATGAACTAAAAATGGCTTATAAGTTTGAAAAGTTGAAATTGGAAATTGGTTTGGAAGATCCACAAGTTCAAAATAGGTCATCCAATATATCATTTTGATTGGAAACATCATTTTGAGAACATTGGTTTAGCTAGAATTTTGATTTGAAGCTTTAAAATGGGTGATGCTTTGAAAACTTGTTACTTGAAAAAGAAGGCAATATTGAAAAACCTTACATAAGCCAAAGGTGAGCTTGTTTTCCACACATATCCACTCAATATCTCTCATAAGGAGAATTTGGCACAAAATGGTAAGGCATGAGGCATGAGATGAGAGAAATCCAACTTGTCCCCACATGAGATTTTCAAGAACTTTCCACCCTATTCTAGATGAATCTAGAAGTGTCTGATGATCATTATAAAAAGAGGGCCATGAAGAGAGTTCAAGGTTGGTGATAGAGAGAGATTTCAGGAGAGAGAGAGAGAGAGAGAGAAATAGCCATTGAAGCACTTTCTTCAAGTTCAAGCAATTCAAGAAATCTGCATCTACAAGCCATCTCCTTCCCAACAAGTGCAAACAGAAGCATTTCCACCATTGGAGGATCATCCTGAAGCAGTTACAAGCCCTGAATCATCCTCCACGAGCACCTACCACCATTACTTGACAGGTTGGTTTCTCTCCCTAGTTCTCTTAATTTATGCAGTTTTAGTTAGTTTCATAGATATAGAACTGATGCATTAAGTTAGTTGATGAAACCCTAGAAGTTACAGCACGATCCATGGAGTTCCATAACAGAGCCATGAAGCTTTAGAGATCAAGAACATGCACCCTAGGCTGCCATATTCTTAGGTTTTTAGCTTAGTGTAATCCCCTCAGCATATAGAACATTCTAGGTTAGTATGGATTCATTCCATTACCATGCATATCAGTGTGAATCAAGTGTGGCCGAAACTTCCATCTTCCATAGTTCTTTGTAGAGTGAGTTTTAGAAGAATATAGCACCGTGATTGTGTAGAGGGAGAGGAGTAGAACAAGTTTGGTTCTTGCATCGTGAGGATTGGTTGAGAGATGATAGAGCACGATGGCCTGGAAGTTTCACGCATGGAAGCAAGGAGCTGAAACCCTAATATCTAATTGGGGAAGACGACTTGGTAGCCCTTGGATCCAAGTCTGACCCTTGACCAAAGCCAAGATCTCACGGCCCAGATTCAATCTGAAGATGGAGGGAAACATTCAAAAAAATGAAACGCGGTCGTTTCATTTAATCCGCGCTCTGGGCTTAATTCGCTATCCCCACCCCCCTTTTATCTGGCCCAACTGAAACCAACTGGCGCGTGTTACTTGTCACACCCCCCTCCCTTTTAATTGATTTAATTTCTTTTATATTGTTTTAATATTTTTCTGTTTTAGAAAATTCATTAAAAATTGAAAAATAACTCTTTTTTGGCCATTCTTTTTTCTATGATTAGATAATTTTGTGTAGAAAAATATAAAAATAAAAACAGCATTTTTATTTTTAATGTAGAATTTTTAGTGGTATTTTCTTTAATATAGTATATTTTCTTTCTTTTAGTTGATACATGATTTTGCAAGAATTGTTTTAGGACCTTCCTTTAGTCTTTTTAATCCATTCTTTTTTGTGTAATTAGGTGATGAATCATAGTTCCCCATAGGATTTATTCTAGAATTTTAGAATTAAATTTTGATTAGTTTAATTGGGGTAGATGTAGGGTATCCTAATTAGGGTTTAGGTTGTGCTTAGGTGAAGAATTCACTTTCTTTGAATAAGTTTTGTCTTGATTTTTAGGTAGAGGCCTATGTGAATGTTATGGGTAGATGTTGTAGACCCTTGTGAATAATGGTTAGATTTTTTCCCCCTTGGTTTAGTATTTTTAGGTATTTTCTGAAATTGCCTGTTGATTTTGTCTACCCTGTGGTTATCTGCTCATCTTTGGGGTGCATTGTGGGGAATTTGTTGAGGGGCTTGTGTTGTCTTGAAGACCTTGATGGAGAGCATGATGAAGAGAAGATTGAAGATCAAGACCCAGAGACCCAGAGCTTGGCTTGTCCCCTGTCTGTGAGGTTTGAGATCCTGAAGTTTGAAGGAAGTTCATGGTACTTTCCTGAGGAAGGCACTATGAATAACTTTCATTCTTTATTCTCACCTCTTTCTTAAGTGTCCAATGATGTTGGAGCCACCTTGTGAGTTTAATTTCTCCTGAGGAGGAATGTAAACTGATCACATGTTGTTGAGCCACATGGGATACAATTCCTAAGTGGAAGCCTCCTAGTACTTTCCTGAGGAAGGTCCTATGAGTCTATTCACTTAGTTCCATTAGTTTATCTAGGATTTCTCAAGTATCCAATGACGTTGGAGCCAACTTGTGAGTTTAATTTCTCCTGAGGAGGAATGTAAACTGATCACAGTTGTGGAGCCACATAGGATACAACTCCTAAGTGGAAGCCTCCTAGTACTTTCCTGAGGAAGGTCCTATGAGTCTGTTCATTTAGTTCCACTAGTTCAGATAGGATTTCCTAAATATCCAGTGATGTTGGAGCCTACTTGTGAGTTTAATTTCTCCTGAGGAGGAATGTAAACTGATCACAGTGGTTGAGCCACGTAGGATATGATTCCTGAGTATACACCTCCTAGTGCTTTCCTGAGGAAGACACTATGAGTCTGCTTGCTTAGCTCCCTTTCTTTGGTAAGCTTGTTCTGAAGCTTGAAGACTGGGATTGATTTCTCTTGTTTAGGGTCTTGCTTTAGTGCTTAGATTTGATCAGATTTTGTTTTAGGATAGGAGAGTAGATTCTTTCTTTCTCAAGCATGTGTGTTTGTTTGCCTGAGGGCACTTCATTTCCCCTATTTGTTCATTGCTTGATAGTATGTTGTTTATCTTCAGTATGATTACTGTTATTACATGACTGGCTTGAGGTTGAGATGAGCTTGTGGAGGCTGAAACCCCACACACATTTCCTCCCTCACTTGCATTGCATGCATTTTACTGTTAAAGTTGATGCTTTTGTCTGTTTTGGTGTATCATTGACATGATCCCTTAGGACTCTCATTTCCTTTGATAAGGATTTGATGATAGACTTTTAGGTTGAAACCTATGCATGACAACATCTAGGAGTTCCCTGTTCAAACCTCAACCATAGGATGAATCCATGGCATGATAACAGTAGGACTTGATAGTCTCCCTCCTAGTTGAGCCATCTTCCCCCGTAGTTAGCCGAACTACGTTTGCTCTGATCTTTCATACCAGATGAAAGTACGTAGGCATAGGATGCGATATCCTAGCGAGCAACCTTCCCCATAATCCCCCGTAGTTAGCCGAACTACGTTGACTCTGATTTCTCATTCTCTGATGAGAATACGTAGGCATAAAGTGCGACGCTTTGCCGAGTCATTTTTCTTTTCTTTTTCAGCCAGCCTTGATAGGTAGATAGATTATAACCAACCCGTCCAAGTAAACACATAAGCGAGGATCCCATCGAGTACGACGGACGTGAGGGGTGCTAATACCTTCCCCTTGCGTAACCGACTCCCGAACCCAGACAATGGTTGCGATGACCTTGTCTTACCCTTATTCGTCAGGTTTTTCCGATTGTTTCCTTTCCCGCTCTGAGGGATAAATAACGAAAGGTGGCGACTCTTCTGTCATGCCGGCACCTTATTTTCGCGCAAGCGACAGCTGGCGACTCTGCTGGGGACTTATAGCATCTAGGGACTTTTCCCATCCCTTATGCTGGGACCGTTTCCCATCCCCTACGCGAGTCAATCCTATCGTTTGTGTGTTTGCTTGATGGGTTGCGTTTATTTATCGCATTTTTACTTCCCGCATTTTACTTCCCGCATTTTATTTCCCGCATTTTATTTCCAGTTGATATGATTATCTGTGCTGCTGTGGGAGAGGGATGTTACTGTGAGTGAAAAGCCGGACCTGGGCTTGAGTACACACCTAGATATAGTTGCGGAGAAGTAGTAGACGAACCTGTCTGCTGAGCAGGCACAGTTCCCTACGAAAATCTGCGCTCAGACGAGATTCTTGCAGAGGTGCTCCTTTCCGGTCCTGAGGATCTGAGGGGAGTCCAGACGTGAGGATTGTCGACTCTGGGGACCGATCATTTGGAAGTCAGCTAAGAGAGGCCTCTTCATGACTTGACGATGCCACTCCTTCTGGGAATCGTATTGTCATTCATGAAAGTATGTGACGCTGATGACCGCATAGGATGCCGTACCTTTGTCCGTGGATTAGGTCCATCATACCTGTGAGTGGGGTCGGGATATTGCAGGAAACTTTGACCTCCAGACTACCTGGTTTTCTCGACAGTGAATCAGTTACGTTGGTATCAGGGTTCTCAGTATCAGATGTGACTGTTCTTGATAGAGCAAGGGTTTGATCAGAGGATCTTATCATCGGGTGTTCGTCTGTTCTTGATAGAGCAGGCTTTGATCAGTGTATTATCGTTAGTGGTTTGTTCTGGATGGAGCAGATTTTTGAGTAAGGGTCTGAAGATCTCATCGGCAGTTGTTGTTCGTTCTTGATAGGGCAGATTTTGAGTGGGGTTTGAAGATCTCATCAGCAGCTGTGCGTTTGTTCTTGAGAGGGCAGATTTTGATTTGGGGGTCTGAAGACTTCATCAACAGATATTCCTTGGTCTTGCATCCGGGGTCTTTATTATCAGGCCTTCGTTCTTGTCAGGGCAGAATGCTGATCTTGATCCTACCAGATGGTTATTCACAGCAGATCGGATCAGTGGTTTTACACCGGGGTTTCCTTCTCATCAGTGACTGTCGGCATCGAATCTCCACAGCAGCCACCTGGATATATTGTTGCATGCCTGCATTTTGCATTAGCTTGCATAATCATTCGCATTCCATTGGCATGTGTCTGTGACAGGTACCGTTTCCCCGATCCAGGATCTTTCGCCTCTTATCGTGTTACTGCAGCCTCTCTCAGAAAGACTGTTGCGTACGAGTTCTCGGTCCTTGATGTGTCGAATCTGACCATTGCTATGTGAGGTTTCTATTTCCATGATCGGGCCTGGATTCCTCTCCTTATTATTGCCAACAGGTGCCAGGATCGGGGGATAATCTCTCAAGCACACAGACACACGCATGCATAAAGCATTTTTGCATGACATACATTCTGCTGCTTTTCCTAACCTTTGATGTTGACAGGTTTTTCAGGTACTCAGGTTCCGAGCTGTTTTCGATCTCCAGGATTGATCAAAGATTCATCCACCGCTATTCAACTCGCGCCAATCAAACGAGAATCATGGACCAGGTACAGTCAGATGTTCAAGAGCTTCGTGAACGGATGGATCGTTTTATGGAGCTGATGCAAGTAGTTGCGAATGGGCAAGACCAGCTTCGTACTTTGGTTCAACCTCTCATCTCTAGGGTTGACAGTAATGGAATACTTCACGGCGGGGCCGTGCCCACTCCCCCTCAAGGGGATACTCCACAGAACGTTGTTCCTACTGCCGGGGGCAACGGCAGTGCTAACGGCAATCTTATGACTAATCTCGGACTCAACGCGGCAGGCGCCGGCAATGGTGGTTTGGGAGCCAATGTTAACATGGGGCCGGTCAACGGCAATGTTGGTGCGGGAAATATGGTGGTGCCTCAACCGTGGCTGGAGGACCATCAGGATGACATATTCTCTCAGAGAGGTGTAGAGGCTGAATTGACTGCTGAGGCTCGACTCAGGTTCAAGGCGCTGGAAGATAAGATGAGAGATATAGAAAATCAGAACGCATTGGGCGTTGACATGGCCAAACTCGGGTTGATTGCTGACTTTAAAGTACCTCATAAGTTCAAGGTGCCTATCTTTGAGAAGTATAGGGGCACTACTTGTCCCCGTGTTCACCTCCGATCTTATTATAGAAAGATGTCCGCTTATTCTGACGATGAGAAGCTGCTGATGCACTTCTTTCAGGATAGTCTTTCTGGTCCATCGCTCGAATGGTATATGGGTTTGGAACCCGCTGCTGTACGCACCTGGAAAGATCTTGCAGAAGCGTTTGTTCTCCACTATCAATACAATAGCGACTTGGCTCCCAACCGAGTTCAGCTTCAGAATCTCTCGCAGCGGAACAATGAAAGCTTCAAGGAGTACGCCCAGCGGTGGCGTGAATTGGCTGCTCGGGTTCAACCGCCCATGGTAGAACGTGAGCTGGTGCAAATGTTCGTGGCTACCCTTCCTGGAGTCTATTATGAAAAGCTGATCAGTGGCATGTCTGGAACATTCTCGGCCCTCATCACTTTGGGCGAGCATGTTGAAAACGGTATAAAGATCGGAAAAATTCAGGGCGAATCATCCTCAGCTGGAGGAGCTAACAAGAAACCCTATACTGGCAAGCGCCGAGAGGGAGATGCCAGTGCTGTCACTAATGCTAGGAGAAGGGGCAAGGGCCCTCAGTCTCAGATCGCTAGCATAAACATCCCAGCTGCTCCCCCGCAGCCGCAGCAGCAGCCCCAGCAACAGAATAATCAGGGATATAAGAGATATCAGAATCGGGGTCCCCTGGCAAACCGTCATTTGGAAACTCCTCCTATGCCGTATGCACAGCTTCTGCAAACGTTGCTTCAGCTCCAATTGGTTCACAAGAGGACAATGGCTCCCTTAACAGGGGCACCCCCACCAGAGTATGATGCTAATGCTACTTGTGAATTTCACTCGGGGGCGCCTGGCCATACGGTTGAGAATTGTAAAGCTTTTAAGCACAAAGTCCAGGACTTGGTCGACGCCAAGGTTATCAACTTTTCTGACAGCGTGCCCAACGTCACCAAAAATCCAATGCCTCATCATAAGGGGGGCGGAGTAAATGCTGTTATCACTAAAGAGAATTCAGACCTGCTGACCGATGTCAAAGATTTGAAGACGCCGTTGAGTTTTGTTAAGGCTAAGTTGCTAAAGAAGGGTTTCTTTCCCGGATGTGGAGAGCTATGTATGGCTTGTGCTACACTTCCTGATGGGTGTGAGCAGTTGATCGAAGGTATCCAAAGTCTGATGACCGAGGGTATTTTGCAGTTCAGTCGGAGCAATGAGAATGCGTCAGGGGAAGTCGTGCTGAAGCAGGCAGACGAAGTTGCTACCATTACTATTCCTCGTCACCCTATTACTATTTTTGCGCCCCGTCCGCCTTCTATCACCATCACCAGGGCCGGACCAATCCCATTCGAGAGTACCAATGCCGTTCCATGGCATTATGGCGCCGAAGTTTATTGTAATGGTCAGAAGATAGAGCTTGAGCCATCCGGATCGACTGCGCAGAATCTTACCGAAGTCAGTGGTATCACTAGAAGCGGAAGAGTGTTCGCACCGGCAGAGGTTGCAGCAGAGAAGGTGGTCCGAGCTGACGCTGTGGATAAAGGTAAAGGTAAAGCTGTGGAAGAGGTCCCTGCAGGGGCAGAGAAAGACTTGCTAGTTAAAGATGCTGAAGAGTTCATGCGACTAATCAAGAAAAGTGACTACAAGATTGTAGATCATCTTCACCAGACTCCGTCAAAGATCTCGATTCTTAACCTGTTGCTGTGTTCAGAAGCGCATCGCAACGCATTACTGAAAGTATTGAATGCTGCATACGTGCCGTAGGAGATATCAGTAAATCAACTCGAGGAAGTAGTAGCCCATGTCAACGCTGGTAATGGGCTGGGATTTACAGATCTGGAGCTGACTCCTAAGGGAAGAGATCACAACAGCGCCTTGCACGTCTCGATAGAGTGCAGAGGCACGATTATGTCACATGTCCTAGTAGATACGGGCTCCTCGCTTAACGTGCTTCCGAAGAAGGCACTGATGAAATTGGATACCCGGGGACTGCTGTGCACGCCCAGTGATCTGGTCGTGAAGGCCTTTGACGGAACCAAGCGCCACGTCTTCGGAGAATTGACCCTGCCAATTCAGGTTGGTCCAGAGACGTTCAATGCGGTTTTCTATATCATGGATATCATGCCCGCCTATAGTTGCCTCTTAGGTCGGCCGTGGATCCATTCTGCTGGTGCCGTAACGTCCACGCTGCATCAGAAGCTTAAATATGCTGTTGGGGGCAGCATAGTCACAGTCTGCGGAGAAGAGGACATCATGGTAAGCCACCTGTCGTCCTTTAAATAAGTTGAAATGGATGGTGAGATCCATGAGACTCTTTGCCAAGCATTTGAAACCGTCGGGGTGAAGGAGGTAGCTCCCGTTGTTGCAGAGAAGCAAGAGTTGAACCTCTCCTCGTTTAAGGAAGCTCGGGCTGTTGTCGAAGCTGGTTCCACCCCAGGCTGGGGGCATGTTTTGGATATACCAATCAAATAGGATAAGTTTGGATTAGGGTATTCTCCTGGAGCTGAAGCTTCATCTTCTTCTGGTAGCTCGTCTCGTGGGAAAGGGCCGATCTTGTTCACCAAGGGGGGAGTAATTTTCGAGAGCATCAACGCTGCGTCAGAGGACAGCGGGGACAGTGATTGCGATCTTGACGCCTGGATTCAACCGAGCAAGCCAGGCGAGTGCCTCCACAATTGGACCATCAAGGAGATTATCAAGCTGACAAGTGAAGAGTAATGATTTGCTTTTTACAATCTTTGTACAACCCTATGTCCTGCCCGGGGCATAGTGGTTTTACTGTCAGGGCCTTGTTGGATTATGTGTGTGCATTTTGTTAATAAATAAAAGGCGTTTTCTTCGTAATCAAATGTTGTGTTCTCTGTTATTCATGCTTTATGTTTGTTTCGAAAAACAGCAAAATGGCAACGAGGTTCGTGCTAACCTGCATATTCTTGCTTTAAACTTAACCCTTGTTATTGCAGGATCCACGTAACAGATGACATCGACTCTGGACCCTCTACGGCTCACTACAACTTTGATTGCCCGATCTATCAAGCCGAGGATGAGATTGATGAAGACGAAGACCTTCCGGAAGAGTTGGCCCGCTTGTTGAGACAAGAGGAGAAGGTTATTCTGCCTCACGAGGAGGATATTGAGATCATAAATCTGGGTTCTGAGGAGCTTATCAGGAATGTCAGAGTTGGGGCTGCGCTGCAGAGTGATGTCAAGCATAGACTGGTCGAGATGCTTCGAGAGTATAGTGACGTCTTTGCTTGGTCATATGAGGATATGCCCGGACTCGACACAGATATCGTGGTTCATCGCTTGCCGTTGCGAGAAGATTGCCCTCCAGTCAAGCAGAAGCTCAGGAGGACGAGACCAGACATGGCTGTAAAAATCAAAGAAGAGGTCCAGAAGCAGTTGGACGCAGGATTTCTAGCCGTTACCACTTACCCTCCGTGGGTCGCCAACATAGTGCTTGTACCGAAGAAGGACGGTAAGGTACGCATGTGCGTCGATTATCGGGATTTGAATAGGGCGAGCCCTAAGGATGATTTCCCGTTGCCTCATATCGATGTGTTGGTCGACAATACAGCCTAGTTTTCCGTGTTTTCGTTCATGGATGGCTTCTCCGGTTACAATCAGATTAAGATGGCGCCGGAGGACATGGAGAAAACGACGTTTATTACCCCCTGGGGCACGTTTTGCTACAAGGTAATGCCCTTCGGTCTAAAGAACACAGGGGCCACTTACCAGCGGGCAATGGTAACTTTGTTTCATGATATGATTCATCATGAGATCGAGGTCTATGTTGATGACATGATTGCAAAGTCCCAAACGGAGGAGGAGCATCTGGTCAACCTATTGAAGCTGTTTGAAAGGCTTAGGAAGTTCAGGCTGAGGCTGAATCCTAACAAGTGCACTTTCGGAGTGCGGTCCGGAAAGTTATTAGGGTTTATCGTTAGTGAACGAGGTATTGAAGTTGATCCTGCGAAGATAAAAGCTATCCAAGAGATGCCAGCGCCGAAAACAGAAAAAGAAGTTCGTGGTTTCTTGGGCCGAATAAACTACATTGCAAGGTTTATCTCTCAGCTCACGGCCACTTGTGAACCGATGTTCAAATTGTTAAAGAAAAATCAGGCGATTACTTGGAATGAGGATTGCCAGAAGGCATTCGATAAGATAAAGCAGTATCTTCAAGAACCTCCAATCTTGATACCGCCAGTGGCTGGACGGCCGTTAATCATGTACTTGACAGTTCTGGAGAATAGTATGGGGTGTGTTCTCGGTCAGCACGACGAGACGGGCAGAAAAGAGCATGCCATTTATTATTTGAGTAAAAAGTTCACTGAGTGTGAATCTCGATACTCGATGCTGGAGAAGACGTGTTGTGCATTAGCTTGGGCCGCCAAACGTCTACGACAGTATATGCTCAACCACACCACTATGCTAATTTCGAAGATGGATCCGATCAAGTACGTCTTCGAAAAGCAGGCTCTTTCGGGCAGGATTGCCAGATGGCAAATGGTGTTAACAGAATATGATATTCAGTACGTCTCCCAGAAAGCCATCAAGGGAAGCGTATTGTCTGACTACCTTGCCGAACAGCCAATCGAAGACTATCAGCCGATGAAGTTCGAATTCCCTGACGAGGACATTATGTTTCTCAAAGCGAAGGATTGCGATGAGCCATTGCCCGATGAGGGGCCAGATAGGAAATCTCAGTGGAAGTTGATATTCGATGGAGCGGTTAATTCCTATGGAAGTGGTATCGGGGCTATCATCACGACTCCTCACGGATCCCATATCCCGTTTACTGCAAGACTGACGTTTTCGGTTACCAACAACGAAGCCGAGTATGAAGCATGTATTATGGGTCTAGAAGAGGCAATTGATTTGAGAATCAAGAATCTAGACATATATGGTGACTCAGCACTTGTAATCAATCAGATCAAAGGGGAGTGGGAAACTCGTCAAGCGAATCTAGTGCCGTACATGAACTATGCCAGGAGGCTGCTTCCGTTCTTTGACCGAGTAGAACTTCATCATGTACCCCGGGCTGAAAATCAAATGGCTGATGCTTTAGCTACGCTGGCTTCAATGTATAAAGTCAATTATTGGAATGAGGCTCCAAGAATTGTGCTTTCGCGTCTTGACAGACCAGCGTTCGTGTTCGCAATCGATGATGCCACTGACGGCAAGCCATGGTTCCACGATATCCAGACCTTCCTTATGACCAAGAAGTATCCTGCGGGCGCGTCAACCCAGGATAAGAAGACTCTGAGGAGGTTATCTGGAAACTTTTACCTCAACCCTGATGGAGTGCTGTATAAGAGAAACCACGATCTCGTGCTACTCAGATGTGTAGATGAGAAGGAAGCAAGTATGCTCATGGAAGAAGTCCATGAGGGCACATTTGGTACGCACGCCGGCGGGCATGCCATGACGAGAAAAATCCTAAGAGCAGGGTATTACTGGTTGACTATGGAGTCGGATTGCTTCAGATTCGCGAGGAAATGTCACAAATGCCAAATTTATGCTGATAAAGTTCATGTACCGCCGTGCCCATTGAATGTCATGTCCTCCCCTTGGCCGTTCTCCATGTGGGGCATCGACATGATAGGCAAGATCGAGCCCACTGCATCCAATGGTCATCGTTTTATTTTGGTAGCTATCGACTACTTCACCAAATGGGTGGAGGCAGCCTCGTACGCTAATGTGACCAAGCAGGTGGTGGCTAAATTCATAAAGAGGGACATCATCTGTCGCTATGGAATTCCCGAGCGGATCATTACTGATAATGGTTCGAATTTGAATAATAAGATGATGAAGGAGCTGTGCCAGAGCTTCAAGATCGAACACCACAACTCATCTCCTTACCGGCCGAAGATGAATGGCGCTGTTGAAGCGGCCAACAAGAACATCAAGAAGATTGTTCAGAAGATGGTTGTGACGTATAAGGATTGGCACGAGATGCTGCCGTTTGCCTTGCACGGTTATCGTACGACGGTGCGTACGTCGACCGGGGCAACTCCTTTCTCCTTGGTGTATGGTATGGAAGTTGTCCTACCGTTAGAAGTGGAGATTCCCTCTTTGCGGGTTTTGGTTGATGTAAAACTTGATGAGGCAGAATGGATTACGAATCGCTTGAACCAACTCAGCCTGATGGACGAGAAGAGGTTAGCATCGATTGCATTTGGTCGCCTGTACCAAAGCCGAATGAAGAAAGCTTATGATAAGAAGGTGCGTCCTAGAAGCTTTCAGACGGGTGATCTCGTCCTGAAGAAGATTCTTCCGCCACACTCCGATCACCGGGGCAAGTGGACTCCGAATTACGAAGGGCCGTATGTCGTCAGCAAGGTCTTCTCGGGAGGAGCTTTGTTGTTATCCACGATGGATGGTGAAGATTTTGCATCCCCGGTGAACGCGGACGCAGTTAAAAAATACTTTGCTTGAAAGAGACCCGCTGGACAAAAAAGAAAAAGTCCAGGCAAAAAAGGGGCATCCCGGCGAACCAAAAACAGAATAAAAGGTTCGGGCAAAAATTAGGGATATATTGAAAAAATGTACACCCGCGAAGTCGAAAACCTACACTGGGCGGCTTCGGCAAAAAAGGGTATCCCGGTGAACTGAAAACCCGTGAAGGGCGGTTCACGCAAAAGTTAGGGATTTAAATAAGCAAATGACTGCGTTCCGCGTATGGACTTTCATTGTTTAGTGGTTCGGAAGACCTGAGGGCCGTTTATCTGAATCAATCTCTTCCAAAGCTGAAGCATCGGAGAAGTATCAAAGTCGAGTGGGTCTTAGAGGGATCAACTCATGGTGTTCGTCTACGCCTCGATTGCCGACATTTGTATATACTGATGTATATTTATGTTTTCTTTTTGCGCGGCTTCCTCATTCCAGGAGCTTGCCTCTGTTGTAAAACATTTTTGCCCGTTCAGGGGTTCATCATCAATAAAATGCACATTATTCAGCAATTCTACTTGACTGCTTAGCATTTATCTGTTTTGTTTGCGAATGAGAACGCCGATGTGTTTTTGATAAAATGCGCATACATAAACTCGCGGGCCTAGGCCCATTGATTGTTGAAACAACTAATTAACTGAATATTGTCACGAGATAATAACCTGGATAGGCCCCTTTGAGGAGGGTATCTTGTCTGTTTGTTTGTGTTGTTGCAGGTGTAGCACCTTGCCAGAAGATGTGCCGTGCGTATCCCCGAGGCAGGATGAGTCTTCCTTCCCCAGCAGAGTTCAGTAGTTTCTCCTCCGCAGAATCTGAACGCAAGATGGCGAGCATTGATATGTCTTCCCCAGGTAGAAGTGATTCTCTTCCCCAAGCAGACGCATCCTGAAGGAATGTCACCTCGTCGGCTGAGCCAAGCACCGAAGAATGATGTCGTCTTCCCCAGCACCGGGTCACAAGTGCAGATTTCATAGAAATGTTTGGGTACTGGAGCTCGTGTTTTCCCCAGTAAAGTCACCAAAGCAGGTGTCTTCCCCCGCACCGAGTCACAAGTGCAGGTTTCGCAGGAGGATGTTCGTATGCCGAAGGATGCAGTAACTGATGGTGCCAGACTGAAGTCTCCAGTGAAATTGAGATTCCTCACCAGAGTCAGGCTCTCTCCTGAAGTTCGATGATTCCCTCTTCCCCAGTAGAGTGTTGGAACAACTGATGTTGTATTCCCCTGCAGAGTTGTACTCTCCCCCAAAGTCAGATGATTCCTTCTTCCCCGGCGAAATTGAGTTTCCTCATCGGAGTTGCACTCTCCAGCGAAGTAGAATGATTTCTCTCCCCGGCTGAGTCCGCAGAAAAGCAGAATCCTTGGAAGTCGATCGGATCATGATTGATTTCCCCAGCAGAGCGTGGGGCAGCTAATGCTGTGTTTCCCCAGAATCGCACTCTCTCCATCGAAGCAGAATGATTTCTCCTTCCTCAGCCGAGTTTGCAGATGTCCAAGGGATCCGAATCCTTGGAAGTTGATCAGATCATGATTGGTTTTTCCCCAGCGGAGTGTTGAGCAGCTGAAGTTGGTTCCCCTCAGAGTGGTCATCCCCAGAAGAGTAGCCGAGACGGCCGCGCAGTTCAATCTCGCGATTGATATCAGCAGATCCAAGTTCTCGTAGAGCTTCATCCCCTGCAGCAGTCAGCTGAAGTTGTTTCCCTGCAGCAGTTCGCGGAAGATCAATTCCCCAGACAGAGCCTGATTGATATTGGCGTGTTCACATTCTCCTCAGCAGGATGACTCCTCTACCTGAATGGTTCTTTCTCCTTGACAGGAGGATTTCCCCTTTCGGCATTTATTTTGCTGACGGGATCGCATCATTGTGCATGACTGCATAGCATTTAACGTTGCATAGCATTGTGCATGATTGCATGACATTTAGCATAAACACATATCATTCCCACTGTGTGGGGCATGACGCAGAAGCATATGCATCGTAAGCATGATCTAGGTCATCATCACCCTTGTTGAACAGGTGTACCATCAAAAGACCGGTTGCTCAGGACGATTCTTGATGTTCTCCCCAGCAAGATCGCTTGCGAGATGATTCTTAAAGACCCCGGGGTAATCCCCACAGTCGCTCGCTCAAGATGATTTTTGAGATCCCCAGCGAAGTCCTCAGTTCGAGATGATTCTCAAATCCCTCAGCAGGGCCATTTGCTTAAGACGATTCTTAAGACCCCAGTACAGCTTCCCGAGTGGTTCGCCTAGTATGATACTTGAGCTCCCCAATAGCGTCTCCAGCAGGAGTTGCCCAGGAAGATTTCTGGAATACCCAACAGAATGTTTGCTCCGGAAAGGTTATCAGTTCAGGACGATTCTTGAAGATGCCCGACGGATCTGTTGGTTCAAGTTGATTCTTGAAGTCCAGAGCAGCATGATATGTCTGCTCCAACAATGATGTCTACTCTGAAGATGGATTTCGTAAGTGCCCGAAGGCGATATCAGAAGGTTCCTGTGAGTCCGGATTTCCGTGTTGAAGAATCAACGGGCGGCTGAAGACAAGGTTCCAGAGTTGTAGATACAACAGAGTGATTCGCGTGGGTCTGAAGACCAAGTCAGTTATCCTGAGGTGATGATTGATTGCGATCAAGTGAATGATACGTCTTCTGATTGAAGTCGAAGATGTTTCTCCAGCAGTGACGCAGAGTATTTCGATCGTCCGACGGTGATGTCAGGTTTAGTTCTCCAGCAGTGACGCAGGGTACTTCGATCGTCCGACGGTGATGTCAGCTTTGGTTCTCCAGCTAGTTGTTGAGCAGCTAATGTTGCAGGATTCAAAGATTTGTTCCCCGCAGAGTACTATGTGCTCGTGCAGTTGGCAAATTTTCGGGTTTACCGGTATTCAATCGTCTCGCACCTTGATTGGATGAGAGCCGTTCGCTCCTCACCCAGTCAGGTTCAAGCCGTTTGAATAGGGGCAGCTGTTGCACCCCAAAATTTGACCAACAATTATTTATTCATTGAGTGTTTGAAAGTGGATACCTTCATCAGAAAGTTCAAGAGATCCTCAGAAGAAGTGGTTTGAAACCAGGGTTGTGTGTTCCATAGCTTGAGAGTTGTGGGTGCTCCTCAGGTGATTCTGAGACTTTGAAGATGAACTTAATGTTTTGGGAAAGCCTATGAGATGTCCTGATAGCCTTCATGAAGCCCAGAGAAGTCATTATGCAAGAGTTCAGAAGATTCAACCATGAATGATAGAATTAGGGTTTTGACTGGGTCAACCCTAGGATAACTGAAGATTTGGGAAAGGTTGAGACCTAATCCAAGGGCCATGAGATCATGGAATGATGCATAGAGATGATATAAAGATGATTCCTAGGCCAACTCATCATGAGTGAGGAGTTTGAGAAGTTTCAAGTCAGGGTCCCCAAGGATTGTCAGTGAAAAAACCTAATTTGATCCCTATCTTCCAGGCAGTTTTAGCTCAAGATGTGATTGATATCTCACCTTCCCCATAACATGAATGTTGTAGAGCTTGTTCTAAGCTTTAATTTGAGTGGTGGAAGTCCTTGATAGGAGTTACAGAGCTCAAGTTATGGTTTTGACAAATTACAGGTCAGCAGAGGTGTGTGAATCTGGGTCCTTGAAAGTCACCCAACTTGCAGACAACCTTTGCCCTAGTAGGGTGATTCCTATGACTTCTTGGTCAACATGAATGTTGAAGATCATCTTCTTAGCTTTGATTTGAGTGGTAGAAGTCCTTGATTGGATTTGTGGAACTCAACTTATGGTTTGAACAAGGCAGGGGTATTTTGGTCATTTGTCAGTTATAGGTCATTTTAGCCAATGCCTAAAACTCCTATTTCCAAGCCTCAAATGGAAAAACTCAAAACATGAAAGTTGCTCAAAATGTGATTTTAAGTCTAGAAAGAAGGTCACAAATTGTTGGAAAAGCTCATAGCATGAAGTTACATGATTGGTCAAAAATGAACTAAAAATGGCTTATAAGTTTGAAAAGTTGAAATTGGAAATTGGTTTGGAAGATCCACAAGTTCAAAATAGGTCATCCAATATATCATTTTGATTGGAAACATCATTTTGAGAACATTGGATTAGCTAGAATTTTGATTTGAAGCTTTAAAATGGGTGATGCTTTGAAAACTTGTTACTTGAAAAAGAAGGCAATATTGAAAAACCTTACATAAGCCAAAGGTGAGCTTGTTTTCCACACATATCCACTCAATATCTCTCATAAGGAGAATTTGGCACAAAATGGTAAGGCATGAGGCATGAGATGAGAGAAATCCAACTTGTCCCCACATGAGATTTTCAAGAACTTTCCACCCTATTCTAGATGAATCTAGAAGTGTCTGATGATCATTATAAAAAGAGGGCCATGAAGAGAGTTCAAGGTTGGTGATAGAGAGAGATTTCAGGAGAGAGAGAGAGAGAGAGAAATAGCCATTGAAGCACTTTCTTCAAGTTCAAGCAATTCAAGAAATCTGCATCTACAAGCCATCTCCTTCCCAACAAGTGCAAACAGAAGCATTTCCACCATTGGAGGATCATCCTGAAGCAGTTACAAGCCCTGAATCATCCTCCACGAGCACCTACCACCATTACTTGACAGGTTGGTTTCTCTCCCCAGTTCTCTTAATTTATGCAGTTTTAGTTAGTTTCATAGATATAGAACTGATGCATTAGGTTAGTTGATGAAACCCTAGAAGTTACAGCACGATCCATGGAGTTCCATAACAGAGCCATGAAGCTTTAGAGATCAAGAACATGCACCCTAGGCTGCCATATTCTTAGGTTTTTATCTTAGTGTAATCCCCTCAGCATATAGAACATTCTAGGTTAGTATGGATTCATTCCATTACCATGCATATCAGTGTGAATCAAGTGTGGCCGAAACTTCCATCTTCCATAGTTCTTTGTAGAGTGAGTTTTAGAAGAATATAGCACCGTGATTGTGTAGAGGGAGAGGAGTAGAACAAGTTTGGTTCTTGCATCGTGAGGATTGGTTGAGAGATGATAGAGCACGATGGCCTGGAAGTTTCACGCATGGAAGCAAGGAGCTGAAACCCTAATATCTAATTGGGGAAGACGACTTGGTAGCCCTTGGATCCAAGTCTGACCCTTGACCAAAGCCAAGATCTCACGGCCCAGATTCAATCTGAAGATGGAGGGAAACATTCAAACAAATGAAACGCGGTCGTTTCATTTAATCCGTGCTCTGGGCTTAATTCGCTATCCCCACCCCCCTTTTATCTGGCCCAACTGAAACCAACTGGCGCGTGTTACTTGTCACACCCCCCCTCCCTTTTAATTGATTTAATTTCTTTTATATTGTTTTAATATTTTTCTGTTTTAGAAAATTCATTAAAAATTGAAAAATAACTCTTTTTTGGCCATTCTTTTTTCTATGATTAGATAATTTTGTGTAGAAAAATATAAAAATAAAAACAACATTTTTATTTTTAATGTAGAATTTTTAGTGGTATTTTCTTTAATATAGTATATTTTCTTTCTTTTAGTTGATACATGATTTTGCAAGAATTGTTTTAGGACCTTCCTTTAGTCTTTTTAATCCATTCTTTTTTGTGTAATTAGGTGATGAATCATAGTTCCCCATAGGATTTATTCTAGAATTTTAGAATTAAATTTTGATTAGTTTAATTGGGGTAGATGTAGGGTATCCTAATTAGGGTTTAGGTTGTGCTTAGGTGAAGAATTCACTTTCTTTGAATAAGTTTTGTCTTGATTTTTAGGTAGAGGCCTATGTGAATGTTATGGGTAGATGTTGTAGACCCTTGTGAATAATGGTTAGATTTTTTCCCCCTTGGTTTAGTATTTTTAGGTATTTTCTGAAATTGCCTGTTGATTTTGTCTACCCTGTGGTTATCTGCTCATCTTTGGGGTGCATTGTGGGGAATTTGTTGAGGGGCTTGTGTTGTCTTGAAGACCTTGATGGAGAGCATGATGAAGAGAAGATTGAAGATCAAGACCCAGAGACCCAGAGCTTGGCTTGTCCCCTGTCTGTGAGGTTTGAGATCCTGAAGTTTGAAGGAAGTTCATGGTACTTTCCTGAGGAAGGCACTATGAATAACTTTCATTCTTTATTCTCACCTCTTTCTTAAGTGTCCAATGATGTTGGAGCCACCTTGTGAGTTTAATTTCTCCTGAGGAGGAATGTAAACTGATCACATGTTGTTGAGCCACATGGGATACAATTCCTAAGTGGAAGCCTCCTAGTACTTTCCTGAGGAAGGTCCTATGAGTCTATTCACTTAGTTCCATTAGTTTATCTAGGATTTCTCAAGTATCCAATGACGTTGGAGCCAACTTGTGAGTTTAATTTCTCCTGAGGAGGAATGTAAACTGATCACAGTTGTGGAGCCACATAGGATACAACTCCTAAGTGGAAGCCTCCTAGTACTTTCCTGAGGAAGGTCCTATGAGTCTGTTCATTTAGTTCCACTAGTTCAGATAGGATTTCCTAAATATCCAGTGATGTTGGAGCCTACTTGTGAGTTTAATTTCTCCTGAGGAGGAATGTAAACTGATCACAGTGGTTGAGCCACGTAGGATATGATTCCTGAGTATACACCTCCTAGTGCTTTCCTGAGGAAGACACTATGAGTCTGCTTGCTTAGCTCCCTTTCTTTGGTAAGCTTGTTCTGAAGCTTGAAGACTGGGATTGATTTCTCTTATTTAGGGTCTTGCTTTAGTGCTTAGATTTGATCAGATTTTGTTTTAGGATAGGAGAGTAGATTCTTTCTTTCTCAAGCATGTGTGTTTGTTTGCCTGAGGGCACTTCATTTCCCCTATTTGTTCATTGCTTGATAGTATGTTGTTTATCTTCAGTATGATTACTGTTATTACATGACTGGCTTGAGGTTGAGATGAGCTTGTGGAGGCTGAAACCCCACACACATTTCCTCCCTCACTTGCATTGCATGCATTTTACTGTTAAAGTTGATGCTTTTGTCTGTTTTGGTGTATCATTGACATGATCCCTTAGGACTCTCATTTCCTTTGATAAGGATTTGATGATAGACTTTTAGGTTGAAACCTATGCATGACAACATCTAGGAGTTCCCTGTTCAAACCTCAACCATAGGATGAATCCATGGCATGATAACAGTAGGACTTGATAGTCTCCCTCCTAGTTGAGCCATCTTCCCCCGTAGTTAGCCGAACTACGTTTGCTCTGATCTTTCATACCAGATGAAAGTACGTAGGCATAGGATGCGATATCCTAGCGAGCAACCTTCCCCATAATCCCCCGTAGTTAGCCGAACTACGTTGACTCTGATTTCTCATTCTCTGATAAGAATACGTAGGCATAAAGTGCGACGCTTTGCCGAGTCATTTTTCTTTTCTTTTTCAGCCAGCCTTGATAGGTAGATAGATTATAACCAACCCGTCCAAGTAAACACAAAAGCGAGGATCCCGTCGAGTACGACGGACGTGAGGGGTGCTAATACCTTCCCCTTGCGTAACCGACTCCCGAACCCAGACAATGGTTGCGATGACCTTGTCTTACCCTTATTCGTCAGGTTTTTCCGATCGTTTCCTTTCCCGCTCTGAGGGATAAATAACGAAAGGTGGCGACTCTTCTGTCATGCCGGCACCTTATTTTCGCGCAAGCGACACCAACCGCAAAAATAAATTGCGAAACGACTACTGCTTGAGAAAAACCCTGGGAACTGGCTTCTGTCGTCACGGCAACAACTAGCCATCCATCTGTCAAATAATCTGATGCTGTCCACAGACCACTCCATTCCGAAGAAATGAGCATACACCACATAACGAGAAATTGTTGATCTTACTTATCAACCTCTATTGATCTCACTTATCAACCGAGCACACGCTAACCAGCGGGAGAGTATTGACTTCACTTGTCATGTTGACTTCACTGATCAACCTTTCGTATCCTGAACAAACGAACAGACGCTTAACCAAGCGAGACGATGTTCGATGACATAAACCACCGACTCCGCGGGGAAATGAGAAACTTAACCAAGTAACTTTGAGGAGACAATTCTGACGACTGCCGTCAAACACCTGCTGGGGAATTGGGAACTTAACCAAGCGCCCTCGAAAGTAACACCCTGCTGGAGAACATAACTCTGTTGGGAAATTGCGGGTAACCACCCGAAAATCTGTATTACCACCTTATAACACTGAATCCACAACATCCTGAGAAAGACTCAGCTGGGGAAATACAAGTGACTTAACCAAGCGACTTGTCAAAGGATACCCTGCCGGGGACTACGAGGAACTTAACCAAGTATCTCGTTGAAGAACAACCCGCTGGGGGTTACATCTCTACTGGGGTAACTTGTGAGTAACCATTCAAAATCTGTACCATGCTATCTCCACTGTACTCTGAGAAAGGACTCGTCTGGGGAGAAAGAGAAATGCTTGACCAAGCAACTCTGCTAGGGGAATGTGCCATGGCGAACACGATCACTGCGTGTCTGGCACAACAAAACTGCGACGAACACGGTCACTGCGTGTCTTACAAACAAAAACCATTTAACGGGACAAACACGACGAACACGATCACTGCATGCTGCGTTACAATCCTATCGACCATAAATCCAACCGGATGAGATAAACACGATCACTGCGTGCCAGACGGAATAAATCCACATAGGAGAGGCGAACACGTTCACTGCGTACTTCAACCACCAATATGCTAAACACGATCACTGCGTGTGCTGCAATAGGGCGAATACGATCACTGCGCATCTCGACCACCAAACCCCCAAACTAACGTCAACACGATCACTGCGTGCCACGAAACCAACCCATGCAACAGGACGACTACGATTACTGCGTAGGCTGACCAACAAAACCAACTGACACGATAGCCACGATCACTGCGCGCTCCGCATCACAAGTTCCCATGGTACTAACAACACGATCACTGCATGCTGTACGGATACGATCACTGCGTATCTTGAACACGGTCCCTGCGTGTTCGAACACGATCACTGCGTGTTCTGAGCCACGATCCTCTTGACTGGAGAAAAACACGATCCCTGCGTGTTGCGTGTCTCAACTAACCAACATAACTGGACGAATACGATCACTGCATATCCTGACCATACATAGGGTAGACGCGATCACTGCGCGCTTCATGTCACGACCCTCTTGACTGGAGGAAACACGATCACTGCGTGCTGTGACACTACTTCAAACATGGGACGAATACGATCACTGCGTACTTCGGCCACCAACAACCCGATGAACACGTTCACTGCGTATACCGACCAACAAAACTGGATGAACACGATCACTGCGCGTCAATCTATAACCACCGTGTAACGGACGAATACGATCACTGCATATATCGACCAACGAAATCACATGATATGGTAAACACGATCACTGCGTGTCCTGCACCACCAATAGAGTGAACACGATCACTGCGCGTCCTGCTCAAATAAACCCCCGAGACGATACCAACACGATCACTGCGTGCCTTACAAAACAATCTTCTTAGATCGGGACGAATACGATCACTGCGCCATTCGACCACAGATATACATACCAAGATCAACACGATCACTGCGTGTCTTACAACATGAACCCCATACCTGGTACGAAATACGATCACTGCGTACCCGGACCACAAATCAACATCTCAAAATCAGCACGGTCACTGCGTGCCTTACAATATGAACCCCGTAGCTGGTACAAATACGATCACTGCGCACTTTGACCACAAAATCCACATCTTCCTGAATCACGATTTCTCTTATCGGCAAGGAATAACATATCTGAAACTGGAGAGGTAACCACCTGGCTTATGTTTCAAATATGCATGTTTGATGATCACGAAATGCTTCCATACTGCATGGAAATGCTACGTATTTGGGTAGAATGCAAATGCTCATGATGCATGCTTATGCAAAGAGTTGCTTCAGCAAAATAAATGTTGAAGACACACTGGATTCGCTGGGGATGACCGGAATACTACCGATACTCTTCCAACAAAATAAATGTTGGAAAGATGAACTAACTCCGCTGGGGATAACCATCCTGCTGGGAAGTATCTCACACACTCAAACTCCAAAATCTGCTGAGGACGACCCTCCTGACGAGAAAGAGCGACTTGCAGGAGAAAGAACGGACAATCCTGCTCGGGAAAACTCCTTTCAGCAGCTCCAACCACCTGATCACACTTTGTGGTGAACCTCTCCTGCTATCACTGAGCTGGGGAAATCATCCCGCTATCACTGAGTTGGGGATTGAACCATACATTCTGATTTGCACTGCACAAGAGCTCTCTGGGAAGTTAATCATATCCATCTCGACCTTCACTAGGGAGGACTAGGCTAATGCTGAACTGCAGATACATTAATCTCAACTCTCCTGGGGAATTAACATTCAGTTTTGCCATGGGCGACTTTACTGGGGAAGACACAACATTCATCCTCTGGAGAGGGTACCAGCTTGCCATGGACTCTGACGGGGAACTTTGCAAGCTCTTGAATAGCTTGCCCCAGTGCACTCAACTTGCCCCTATCTACCTCCTGGGAATACTTGCGCTGAACCGCTTACTATGAGACGACCTCGAGATTACTTGCCCCGGTATCGATACGACAAAAGATTCAATCTCCATTAGCCCTGATCAATCCAGTTGGTTTTAACGCTCTCTGCGGCGACTCGCCCCGAATGAGCGTTCTAGCGACTTATCCTGATCTGATTATCCACCTGAGGTATCTGCTTTCAAATCTCCACATTATGCATGACTGCCCCTGATTGAATCTCGAGAAGACTCACTTCTGATTAGTTGCCTCTCAAGCATACTGCCCTTTGGTCAACTGAAGCTTCGGGACTTGCCCTCAGACTAACTGACTTCGAACTCACTGGAAGTCAATGCCCCTGATTCACATGACTTTGCCCCCGATTAGTTGATCCAGAGCAGTACCTCCAACTACGAGAGATTTACTGAACCTCGACCTGATTGCCCCAGAGTAGCTGACTTCGCATGGCTGACCTGACTGGGAATCACGCTAATAGCTTGCCCCTGCTCTCGGAACATTCGGGCGCTCTGTATTCTATCCTGACCATACTTTCCATTGCAGAAAACTTTCCTGCTGTCAAGCGCTTACTCATAAGTAAAACAAGTTGTTCTGCGTAAAAGACATATTAATGCAACACATATGACAGTTTTGACATCCAATCTGTTCACTGGGAAAAGGGAAAAACAGTTTATAGCATACACTGCACAAAACATTTATCAACATCAATACTAACATGGTAAGAGGAACCCTTTCAGGAGTCAGAATCAACGCGACCTTTACCGAAGTATGCTTTCGAAATAACCTGCTTCAATTAGGACTTTTAAAGGTTATAACGTGGTCAGGTTCATGGTTTTGAAGGAAAGGATAAAGGCTCAAAGTTTATTTTAACCCACCCATTCTCCTTGATGTTCTCCGATCTTATATTCAGCTAATTCGACCTTAGCGCTCACCTCTCAGAGGCTGAAAGATAGGAGTGATAGTTTGAAAACCCATGAGTTTTTGGAGTGACAGCCACTCACTTCTCGTCTTTGACACTTAGGGTCACACGACTCGCATTTGATTTGAGGATTTTTTCTTTTTGTCCTCCTTTCATCTTTTTTCTTATCCCTAACTTTTGCCTGGACTGACTCTTTTGAGTTCTTTTGGTTTTTCTTTTAAGTCCAGCGGGATGCCCTCATTTTTGCCTAAGTCAATTGTTTTCTTTTCTTGACTTAGCGGGCTTTTGATTCTCTCTTTTTTCTTTCTTTTTTCGAACAAGTCGTGTGACACTGGTTTCCTGACTCATTGGAGAATAATGTGACTGCCTCCCACTTGATTTAACCATTGTGGTTTTTTAGGCACGACCTCTAGAGGTGTGACTGACCCTCGAACGGACACCCCTTTTGCAACTTGAACGCTCGGTCAAATTAGCTAACACCTACCCTGCCCCAGGTTAAGATTGAGGGTTTTTCATTCGCAGAAAGAACTCCTACTACTAGGCTCAAAGGGGTTGACAAGGGATTATCTTCCTTATAACTCCGGTGTTTAGGGATTTGAAACAATGCATGTACATCATCAACAGGTTTTATTTCAAAAGCATACAATCAGAAGCTGCATGTCGTTCATTTTCGTCATCCTCCGCAGATTCCTCTTAACCAGGCGTTGGACATTTGTAAAAACAATTAGTGAACACGAATGGATTTAATCAAAACATGCATATTTATTTCATTATCATCAATTGAAATGAAAACAATAAGTTTTACAAATAAGATCGCAATTCAACAGGAAAGAAACTACAAATGTAAAGAAATGACAAAATAAAACAAGGAAAAACGCCAGCTTCCGAGAACCGGGCTTTCACATCTGTCCTGCTGCTGAACCAGCTATCTTCACAATCAGTTATTAGAGGCAGCCTGCCGCTGTTCTGATCTACTTTTAACGGCCCACCCGAACTATAGAACTCCTCTTTGTTCACCATATTCCAGCCTATTCATGGTTTGGCATTGGTTTTTGTGTAATGTTGGGACCTTCCTTCCCAAAATTGATGGTTGAGCTATCAAGCAGATCTTGCACTTTGTGCTTGAAAGCTAAACAATTCTCGATGTTGTGCCCGGGTGCACCAGAGTGAAAATCACAATGCTCGTTGATGTCGTACCCTACTGGTGGCGTGCCAGTCGGCGGTGCCAAGGTTCTCTTTTCAACTAGTTGTAACTTCAATAGAGTCTGAAGGAGTTCTGCGTAAGACATCGGTGGTACCTCAAATATCCTCCTCGGCCTTGGAGCCTGAAACCGCCGCTGATTCTGATTAGGCTGCTGCTGAGCCTGCTGCTGTTGTTGTCTCTGTTGCTGAGGTGGTCCCGGAATAGTCACACTTGCAACTTGAGGCTGTGGACGCCGATTCTGATTCCTATTTCTCCGCTGAACGTTATACACCGTATTAGCATCATCTTGCCTTTTACCACCGAAGGCTTTCCTGTTGCTTCCAGCTGAAGCAGATTCTCCCGGCTGAATCTTACCAATTTTTATCCCGTTCTCTATACGCTCCCCCACCAGGATCAGTTCGGAGAAGGTACTCATTGAGAAGTTAAGCAGCCGGTCATAGTACATCCCTGAGAATGTCCCTACGAACAAGTCCATCATTTCCCTCTCGACCATAGGTGGTTGTACTCTCGCGGCCAGGTCACGCCATCTCTGGGCGTACTCTTTGAAGCTTTCCTTGGGCTTCTGGGACATGCTTTGCAACTGAACTCTGTTAGGAGCGAGATCGCTGTTGTATTGGTAGTGCTTCACGAAAGCTTCTGCCAATTCCTTCCAAGTTCTGATCTGTGTTGGCTCCAGACTCATGTACCACTCCAATGACGGCCCTGACAAGCTGTCTTGGAAAAAGTGCATAAGCATCTTTTTGTCGTCTGAATACGCAGACATCCTTCTGTAAAATGAACGGACATGCACCCTCGGGCACGTGTCGCCTCTATACTTATCAAAAGATGGCGCCTTGAATTTCAGAGGTACCCTCAGCCCTGGTACCAACCCCATGTTGGACATATCCAGTCCCACAGCGTTCTGATTAGCCAGACCATTTACCTTTTCTTCCAACAATCTCATGCGGAGGCTGTCCCCTGTAGGCCTCCCGTAGCCTTCATTATGACCGGAGAAAACGTCTTCCTGATGATCCTCCCAACGAGGTATCTCTTCATATGCAGCATGTCCAGCGTTACGACCCATACCTGCTTGGAAGTACCTGGGGTTACCCCTCAGGTTGCCCATATCCTGGCCGTTGTTCATACCCATTCCATATCCTGCGTTACCATAACTATGGTCTCCGTATCCAGTTTTGGCGCCAGCCACATTGCCATATCCCACATTCATACCCTGAAAGCCCTGATTACCATTGCCGCCATTCAGCCCGACGTTCTCTGCACCCAAGTTGAAACCCTGGTTGACGTTCCCTATGAACACTCCTGCAGTATCTCCGTTAGTGTTACCAGTGTTTCCGTTCCCACCAGTAGGACCAGCTTCACCGTTGTTCAGCCCAGCGACTTGAATGTGATCAGCACTTTGATGATTTTCAGCCCTGGGAGAGTTAGCCACATTTTCACCACGCGGGGTGCCGTTGATCTCAGCACGAGCAACCAATGGCTGCACCAGACTCTTCAGCTGTTCCTGCCCTTTGGCGATAGTCTCCATGGTTTGCATGAACAGGGCCATCCTGTCACGCATCTCTTGCATTTCAACCTGCATGGCGTCCATGATCTTCTTCTGGTTGATTCTTGTAGAGTAACGGTGGACCCGCCTTTCTTCAATCCTGAAAAATACCTTGCACGGATGCGGGAGATAAGATACACGGCTCACAAACCTGTAATGCAAATATGGGTATGTATGCAAAATGCAATGATAAATGGGTATGCAAACAATGCAATGCAAACAGCTGCAACAGGGGGTCAAGTGCCCTGAATAAGAAGCCCAAGTCACACCAAGAACAGGTGTCAGACAGACCCTCCAATACTCATCAAACTCTGGTCTCAGACAGACCTCACAAAGAACTCCAGCTTGGTCTCGGATAGACCCAATAATATAACCCACACCGGGTCTCTGACACACCTCATAATAACTCCAACTGGTCTCTGATAGACCTCATACCATACTTTGGCTGGTCTCTGATAGACCTCACACCTGTCCATAAATACCAAGGATCTCTGATCAAGAAATAACCGGTATCTGGAGGTCTAGTTACCTGCATAACCCCAAACCCTCTCACAGGTGGATGTCCTAGTAACTGACAAAGGTATGGCATCCTATGCGGTCGTCGGCGTCACAGACCTTCAGGGTTGATGGTACGATTCCTAGAAGGAGTGGCATCATCAATTCCTGAAGAGGCCTCACTTAGCCAACTTCCAAATGATCGGTTCCCGGAGTCGACAATTCAGCTGACCAACAACCCCTTCGACCCAAAGGGTAGAAAAAGAAGCCAACCATAAGAACCTCGTCCGAGTGTAGATTTCATGAGACACTAATGCAAGCAAAGTCGGCACGCGCCCACTACTTTCTACTCTAATTCTAGGTGCACTCAAGCCCAGGTTCGGCTTATCTCTCAATCAAAGAACACCCGTCACAACCCCACAATACAGCAATAATAGTGATAATATAATGCTGAAAGGTAAATACAGAAACGTAAATCCATACAAATTCCTCGACGGGCAAACAAGCGCTAGGATCGACTCTCTAAAGGGACGTTGGATCCCAAATGCATAAGAACCATCGCAGTCCTTAGCAGCCAGGGGACGTTGGATCCCCAGCAGAGTCGCCAGTTGTCGCTACTGCGAAAATCAGCGCCGGCTGACAGAAGAGTCGCCACCGTGCGTTATTTATCCCAACGGAGGGAAAGGAAACGCTCGAAGTAAACCTCGCAAAAAACGGGGAAAAGGTATGGTCATCGCAACCAAAACCTGGGTTCGGGAGTCGGTTACGCAAGGGGAAGGTATTAGCACCCCTCACGTCCATCGTACTCGATGGGATCCATGCTTGCTTGGTTTGTACGGATTACACTTATATCTAAACTAAAGGATGAGGTCTGAAAAGAAAAGAAAACATGACTCGGAAAAGCACCGCACTTTATGCCTACGTATTCCCGTCTGGAACGAGAAATCAGAGTCAACGTAGTTCGCCTAACTACGGGGGGAGATGGGTGAAGGTTGCTCGCTAGGATATCGCATCCTATGCCTACGTACTTTCATACAGCATGAAAGATCAGAGCAAACGTAGTTCGGGCTACGCACGACACAAGCTGTTCAAGTGTCTTTTATGAAAAATCTCACCTTAAACAAGGGTTTTCTTATTGCAAAAAGGTTGATGTCTGTTCAAATCTTTTGACGGAAGAAATGAATTAATCTCTGTTATAACCTTTATTAGTATTTTTCTGTTGTTTTGAAGGAAGAAGAGATGACACTCTACAAATCCTAGGGTTAAAAAGGGGATAAAAAATCTACCCTAATGTTATCATGCATGGGTTAACTCCTAATGTCTATCATGCTCCTCTCTTGCGCAGAGAGAAACAAAGATCCTAAGGGAATAGACAGAAACAAGAAACAACAGATATATACAATAAAGCAGTAAGATGCATGGATGCAACAATACAAGCGAGGCAACAGAGTCCCACTCAACCTCGAACCTAGAAAACAATAGGCAAAAGTGAACAGGATTCACTTTCAACCCAGTAGGGCAAACAACAAACAATACAGTCAATCAATACATCAGAAATAAAACAGCAAAAGCTAAACAGCAAAGCAGTCTTCATCAGCGTCAGCAACTATCTTCAGGCTTCAAGCAGACATCAGTCTTTATCCTCAATCTCCCAATGGCTTTTCTTCAAGTCCTAACCTCCAAGCTGAGGAATCAATCACAAGAGTGAACGAATGTTACACAGTAAACTGCCTACCAAGGGTGGCTCATTAACTGTTAACATTATACAGATAATTTTCCCTCAAAAGTTCTATCTTTCAAATATATTCACTAATCCTTCCAAAGGAAAGAGGTGGATATTTGAAAGAGACTTCGAATCATAGAGAAAGGATGGAGGCAGACAAGGCCTTCCATGTTTGAGAATCAAGTTGGCTACTCTAGAGCTCTGCCTAACTCCTATATCCTACAAACTTCAGCAGCTACCAGCAAGGGATACTCCTCATTAGCTCTGGAACTTGATCTTCATTCTCTGATCTTCCACTGGGCTTCATCATCACAGGTCTTCAGCTCTCCCCAAATCCCAAACAAACCCAATACCCCACACAGACAAAAAGATAACCCTAAAGAGGGCACACCACACAATTAATCACATATAAGCCATATACTAGTAGCAGTAGGGGAAACCTATTATTTTCTAAGGGGATCTATCCTATACCCATAACCCCTATAGTCCATACCCCAAAAAACAAATGAAAATCTCCTAAAAGAATTAAACTATCTCACCTAAGCTCATTTAAAACCCTAATTGGAACACCTAAATGCCACACAAGCAAACTACTAAAAATAAACTTCTAAAAATCATGGTATAAAATCCAGAGAGTCTACACATTCATATTTGATGGCACAAAAAAGAATGGGATCAAAATCAATTAGAAAGTGCATGAACAAAAATTGACAAATTCATGTATGAAATGAAACACCTAAAATAGGCATTTATTTGGAAAATATGGGAAAAATATCAAATAAAAAATAAAAGGCAATTTTTATTTTTTATAATTTTCTTGACATCTTGAAGAGAATTATGCAAAAAGAATTATCAAAAAATAATGTTTTTTCAATTTTATATAATTTTCACAAAATGCAAGCAAAATTAAAAGAAATGAAAATCAAAGAATTAAAATAAATGGGGAGGGGGGTGTCAAAATGAAAGGCGCCCAGTTAAAATCCAGGTGGGCCACAAGCTGGGAGGTGCGTATAGTAGAATCACTAGGCCCAAGAACCATCAGAGAATGAATTAAAAATAATAATGGAAATAGAGAAAACCGTGGTGCAGAAAGTAACTCAAGCCAGTGTATTTTAGTGGGCTTCTCAATTGGGGGGTGGGGATAGTGATGAATGGATCAGGCCCAGAATTTCACTTAAGTGAAACGCAGCGTTTCACGTTGGTCTCTTCCCTCCGTTTTTGAAATTGAATAACAGCCATTCGATCAGATTAAAAGGTCAACAAAATGAAACGATCCAATGGCTAACGCATCGTCTTCTCCAAATCAGACCTAGGGTTTGCAGGATTCACAGCCATGCACGAATCTTCAATCTCCTCGTTCTCCCTCAATATGCCATAAAAACAAAACTTGCAAAAACCAAACTTGACCTATTCTTTCCCAGGAACACGATGATGCCCTTAGTTTGTATTGAAACTAACCCTATAATGGAATCCGATAGGTGGAACAGTCTGAATCCATCATTATGCACTGCAATGGAACCTCACAATTCTCCAATTTAACTATCCTATCTTGTTCATCATGCTACCCTGATCTCATTAAGCCACTGCACGATGATTAAACCTCATTATTCACCCTAATCTTGGTCATCAAAGAATCACCACCCTGCTAACAAACTCCATGAAACTCTCTAATTCTCAGGAATCACTCACCTAAGGTCTCTAAGCATGATTACCCTAGCCATTTCATCTAACAATGCATAAATAGAGGGATTCGAATGCTTTTGCAAACCTGAAAAATGGTGATGGCAGAGGTATCTACACTCCAATCCAATGCTTGAGACTGGTCACAAATGATCTCCAATGGTTGAGAATCTTCCTGATGGCAGCAATTCTTGCTCAAACTTCTTGATTCACCCTAGCCAAACCTTTATGCAACTTGGAGTGAAGATTCGAATCCCATGAACCAGCCACCTTTCTTTCTAGTTTTTCCTTGCTTTTCACTCTATGATGATGGGGGAAGATGATGACAAGAAGAAATCTCACAATTGATGGAGTTTTGATACACTTTGAAAAGAAAATGCAAATGGGAGTGAAGGAATCAAAATGGGGTTTGCAAGCTCAAAGAATCACCAACCAGGGCATGGATCATCTCTAGGGCATATATAGGTGTCAATGGAAATGTATAGAAACTTTGAGAACCTTCCAAGAAGTTTCTAGAATGTATCATGCAATGAGAATTTGAATTTTCCATATTTAGTAAATCTCATGCAATCTCATGATAAACCATGCAATCCCACTTAATATCTCCTTAAATGAGTAATTGGTATGAGAACAAGGCATTTCAAACCCTTATGTAGCATTTTCTCACTTTCTCTTTTGGTGCCTTAAAATGCAAGAAACAAATTTGCAAAGCAAGTCCATTTTTTAAGCCTAAACTCAAAAATGTGGCTAAACCGTTGTCTTTAGAATGATGTTGGGAATCAATTTGGTATATTGGATGACTCATATTGGATTTGTAGATCTCTCAAACCAATTTTCTTTTCAACTTTTTCAACTTATAAGCCATTTTCAAGTCATTTGCACCACTTTTAAAATTCCATGCTCCAAGCTTTTCCAAACTTTCACACCTTCTTTTCTAGCCTTAAAATCCCATTATTAACAACTTTGATGTTGTGAAGTTTTTCATTTGAAGCTTCCTGGTATGAGTTTTAGGCATAGGCTAAGAATGACCTGTAATCCCCAAATGACCAAAATACCCTTTGCTTGCCAAGACCATAAGTAGAGTTCCACAAATCATATGAAGGCATAGCATACCATTCTAGAAAGCTAAGACAATAAGGAACAATTCTCATGTTGGCCAAGAACCCATTTGAAATACCATTGAAGGTCAAAAGTTGCTTGGAAGACAGACAATTTTCACAGACAAATTTCAGTGCCCTCTGATGACCTGTAACTTGCAGGAGCCATAACTTGAGTTCTACAAATCATCTTGATTACTTCCACCACTCAAATTAAAGCTATGAAGATACTCTACAAGTTTCATGTGGACCAGAAATTCATATGAAGCTTGCATCTTGAGTTACACTGCTTTGAAGTTTGACCTAAATTAGGGGATTTTACAATAAAACCCTAATTTAGTAACTCCAGTTCTCCTTGACTCCTCTTGATTTTTCTTTATCACAACATCATATCCATATCCCTATAGCAAATAATGAATCCCACATTCTTCAAATGCTCCTTGATGCCCTTCAAAATACTTCTTTGACCTAGAATTGACCCAGTGTTGACCCTAGTTGACTGACTTCAACTGAGGCTCTTGCAATCATTCAAATGACTTGGTTCTCCTCAAAAAATGATTCTCTAGGCTCTTCATAGCATCCATACACACCTCCTGCTCTTGGCTCATAGCTCACACATTTTCTCTGATGATCCCCAACTAGCCTCAAGATAGGAGAGAATTCACTGATCAACCTGGCAGCTCTTCAAAGCTCAGATTCTCCTCTGATGACCTGAGTAGTCTTGAATATGAATGAAACCCTTGGATATACCTCTTGAGATAAAGAATAGCACTTGATTCCCTGATAAGATAACTTGCTTATGACATGCAATGCAGATGAATACACTATGTACATGATGACAATGCAAATGACTATGCAATTGAAACATAAACCTAGGTTAGAAAGGTTGGGCAAATTTTGGGGTGCAACATAGTGCAATCATGCTCCTAGCTTAAGTCACTCTACATATGAGCTTATTCTAATGCATCAAGCAAATCAAACAAGTCACATCAATACAGTTGCACAGAAAGCAAACAGACAAGAAAGAAAGCAGATCAACCACTCCTACAACTAAGCTCCTCTGACAACAGCTCAGTCATCAGACTTCAACTACCCTTCAAGACTATCATCTCCAATAGCAAGTATCAACTTGCTTCTCCAGGCTTCTAACACATCAAACATAAGTATCAACTTATTCTTCATCCTCTTCAAGCTTCGGCTTTCCAGAGTCAATTCCACCTTCAGGCTTCACTTCCAATGTCAAGTATCAACTTGTTCTTTCAGGGACTCAGTGCATCAACATAAGTATCAACTTATCCTTTATTCCTCAAGCCCGAGCTCTTCATTCAATCTTACTTTGATCCTCTTCACAAGTGTCAACTTGTTCTTCTTGGTCCTCAAGCTTCAGCTCTCTCCTCTTTACAAGTATCAACTTACTCCTCTTCACCTACAAGCTTCAGCTTCCCAGAGTAATCTTCAAACACAAAGAAGTATCAACTCCTAGCCTCTTCAGTCTTTTTCAAGCAAGGGACTCCATCCTCTAGCAAGGGAGAAAGATTCATCCATCAAGAGCAAAGTTTGGATGACTGACAGTAGAGTGAAGACCAAAGGTCACCACTAAGCATCTTATCATCAGAGAAAGGGACCCTCAAAGGTTCTACCAACTTGTAAAGAGCCACACATCCTACCAAAGGAGGGATGAGGCCTTTACAAGGGGACCTTACATTATAGGGAATAATGGAAGTGATCAACATCATCCATGTTTATGAAGGAAGAGAATCTATCTAGAAGCTCTGCCTACAAAACCCTAATCCTAACACCTAATCAACACTACACCAAAAGAAGGGAAGATCCTTACATACAAGCCTCTTCAAGCAATCCAATGCATCTTCAACTTGTCTTCAACATCATCCAAGAGCAAGCAAAGCAAAATCCTAGTCTAAGGGAACTAAAGAAGTCATTCTAGTTGAATTAGTGCATGAGAATCATCTAAAGTTAGTATCTAAACGAAAATCAAGCAAAAATAGTAAATTACCTTGTAAATTCCTACACAAATTCCTAAGGGATCCTAATTCAATCATGAATCTACCCTACAAAAATCAGAGGTTGCATCATCATCCAAGTCCTAGAAATAAAACCTAAATCACAAGGTATCAACCATAAACCCTAAAAATGGAGCACCTAAAGTTTCAACTAAAAACTACCCCTTATATTCATCACAAAAATGTTAGGAAAATCTATGGGGAGCATGCATATCCATTCTAACTACTCACAAAAAATCAAGGCCAAAATCATCATCACATGATCAAACCAAATTCAACAATATCAAGCATCAAACATGATTATTTTAATGTCAATTAAAATGTGAAAAATCCCATAAAATCAAAAAATGCATGAAATAATAATATTATTTATCTAAACAATACTAGATCCTATCATGAATCAAATGCAAAAAGAATGGGATTAATTGCATCATTTTTCCATTTTTTATGAATTAACCACTAACCATGAATAAAATGAAAAATAAAAGAAAATAAAAAGAAAAATGAGAAGCGCACGGTGTAGATAGTAAAAGAAATCAGTTCATTTCCCAGACTGGCCAAAAAGGGGGTGTGGTTATCAATTATGACTTAAGCCCAAAACCACAACTGATTAATGAAACACATTGTTTCATTTAGTTCAGAACTCTTCACAAATTTCATGCACGCGTGGCCGTTGGATGGGGTCTTCAGTCAAAGTCCAACCTTGATCCAAGGGCTCTGGGATCATCTTCCCCAATTTAAATCTCTGAAACTCAGGCCACCTGCGCACCCAAAGTCATCGCCTACGAAAACTTCCGATCATCATCTCACAACCCTAACTTGCCATAGAATCCACCATAGGCCACGATTCCTTGATGAAACTTGTCCCAAATCTCACAAGGATTCCATTCATGCCCTTAATTTAACCCAAAACCTCAAGATTCGCAAGAACAACATCTCACCCGAAAATGGTAACAACCCTAATTGGTCACTAACTCTCAAATTAATAATCTGAAAACCTCCCTACACCATTCTATTATGCATCTAACACAATAATTCCTCCTAATTCTGCTAATTTAAGCTGGAGATTGAAAGTTACTAACCTGAGAATTTCGTGTGCACAGAGGTAGTAAACCTTCAAATCAAGCTCTCCAATGCTCCAGACTCCTTCAATGAATCAATTCCAAGCTTCTGTATGCAATAAAATGGATGGCAATGCTCTGGATTCTTGGAACCAATTCTGAGTTGCAGGTGACAAAATCTGAGATCAAGAACACTATTTAGCCACGAATTTGCCTTGATTATGATCTGGAATCATTCACTAGCATCCATGGAAGAGATTGACATCAAGTAAATGGATGGAAAGTGAAGAAAATGGTGTAACCGAATTCAGTTGCAACCAAGAATTTTTCAATCTCAATCTCTATTCTCTCCTTCAATTATCACCAACCTTGGCCTTAGATCATCTCTATTCAATATATAGGACATGTAGGGATGATCTAGAAAGCTCTAGATCCTTCTAATGAGAAATTCAATATCTCACTTCATGGAAATTTCAATCTCATGCCATGGTCATACCAATTCTGCTAGCAGCTTGTATTCACCCTCAATCCCTTCCAATTTCTCTCCTAATGGTATTTTGGATGTGTTTGGATTGAAAGAAGCCTTGGTTATGCCTTGAATTTTGGTTTGGCAAATGTTACTTACGATGTAAGTAACTACTTTTCAAAGCAAGTCCACAAATTAAACTTCAATTCAAAATTGTGGCAAACCCAATGTTCTTAAAATGTGTTTTAGATTCAAAATGACATATTACATGCCTTGGTTTGGACATGTAGATAAAAAATACCAATTTCCATCTTCGGTTCATTTGAAAATCACCCTTATTTTAGGTCATTTTTGCAACTTTGAGCTACAAGCAATTCCAACCTCTCATGACCTCTTGAATAGCCTTAAAACATCATTTTAAACAAGTTTTATGTTGAACATTTTCCCATTTGAAGCTTGCAAATAGGAGTTATGGCCTTATGGTTGAAATGACCTATAATCTCCAAATGACTAAAATGCCCTTAACATGTCAAAGCCATAACTTGAGTTCTACAAATCCTATCAAGGACTTCTAGTACTCTCTGGAAAGCTAAGAGGATAAGGAACAACATTCATGTTGACCAAAAGTTCATAGGAATCATCCTTCTAGGGTAAAAGTTTCATGCAAGTTGGACAACTTTCAAGCTCCAAATTCACATACCTCAGATGACCTGTAACTTGTCAAAGTCATAACTTGAGTTCTACAAATCCTATCAAGGACTTCTAGCACTCAAATTAAATCTAAGATCATGCTCTACAACATTCATGTTGGGAGTAAGATGAGATGACAATCACATCCTGAGCTAAACTGCCTTGAAGATAGGGGTCAAACTAGGGGATTTTACACTGTCAAGTCTTAGAAACCCTAGCCTGAAACTTCTCAAACTCTTCAATCATGATGAGTTAAAATTGGAATCATCCTTATAACATCTCAATGTATCCATCCATGGTCACATGGCTCTTGGATTAGGTCTCAACCTTCTTCAAATCATCAGTTGACTTAGGGTTGACCCAGTCAAACCCTAGCTGCACCACTCATGGCTGAGCCTTCTTAATCTTGCACAATGACCTGTCTAGGCCTTAAAGTGATCTTCAACACTTCTCATGATCTCTCTCAAGAACTCAAGTCTAACTTCATGGCTTCAGAATCACCTGATGACTTCCCACAACTCTCAAGTTAGGAGACACACCCTCTTGGCTTCAATCACTCTCTCTGAGGATCTTTTAACTTCTCTAACAAGGATATCAACCCTTGAAAACCTGAATAAACCTTCTTAGTTAGCTTCATAGTCTTGTATAGCTCTTGATTGCTAATCATACCTCTTGATCTCCTACATACATGTCAATGAAATGCAAATGATAATGCTAATGTGAATGAAGTGAAACATAAGCTAGGTAAAGAAAAGTTGGTCAAATTTTGCGGTGCAACACAAACCAAGCAAAGAAGATACATCTGGAGTAACTTGTATGCCACAGTCTTCTTCAAAGTATCCATAATAGCAGACAGAAATCCGGGCAACTAGAATCAGAAGCTATGAAATGTACCTGCAGCACAGACACCCATTAATGATATGCAAAATGAGTATGCAACCATGCAATATGAAAACATGCAACAGGGATCAAGTGATGTATTGCTGAAAAGATCCATCCATAATATCTGTCTCAACAGACCCACAATACTGCTCAAACCTGGTCTCAACAGACCCATAACAAAGCTCCAACTTGGTCTCAACAGACCTAAAACAATGCTCTGATGAAGAACCCCAAATATCCACACATACTGATCCAATATCAAGCAAATCGGGTAGTCTGGAGGTCAAGTTTCCTGCATGCCCCAACCCCTCTCACAGGTAGGTGTCCTATCAACTGACACAAGGTATGGCATCCTATGCGGTGTCGGCGTCACAGACTTTCAAGACTGATGATACGATACCCAGAAGGTGTGGCATCATCATGTCTTGAAGAGGCCTCACTTAGCCAACTTCCAATTGATCGTTCCCCGGAGTCGACAATCAACCTAACCAACAACCCCCTCAACCCAAAGGGTTGAAAAAGAAGTCAACCAGAAGAACCTCGTCCGAGCATGGATTTTGTGGGACACTAGTACATGCAAAGCATGCACGCGCCCACTACTTTCCACAACTAATTCTAGGTGCATTCAAGCCCAGGTACGGCTTATCTCTTAATCTGACCCCCTACCCAGCATAACAACAATAATATAATGCTGAAAGTAAATACAGAAAAGTAAATCCATACAAAACCCACGACGGGAAAACAAGTGCTAGGACTGACTCGCGTAGGGAACCGTTAGAGTCCCCAGCAGAGTCGCCAGCTGTCGCTACTGCGAAAATCGGCGCCGGCTATGACAGAAGAGTCGCCACCGTGCGTTATTTATCTCAACTGAGGGAAAGGAAACGCTCAGAGTAAACCTAATGCAAAACAGGAAAGGAATGGTCGTCGCAACCAAATCCTGGATTCGAGAGTCGATTACGCAAGGGGAAGGTATTAGCACCCCTCACTTCCGTCGTACTCGACGGGATCCACACTTGTTTTCTAGTATGGATTGTTATTCTATCTACTCTAAAGGTCTGGGTTAAAAAGAAAAGAAAATGAGAAAAGAGACTCGATAGAGCTTCACCGCTCTATGCCGTTAAAATGAGAAAGTCAGAGTCTACGTAGTTCGCCTAACTACGGATGAAGGTGGGAAGGTTGCTCGCTAGGATACGGCATCCTATGCCTACGTACTTTTATACAGCATGAAAGATCAGAGCAAACGTAGTTCGGGCTACGGAAGACACAAGCTTGTCTGACTGTTTTTATTACCTTCAAAAAGGGTTTTTCTTGATTAAGAGTCCAAGCGGACAAAAATGACACTTTGATGTTTGTTTGAATCTTTTACGAAAGAAGTGTTTTTTAGTTTGTTTGCAATCTCTGACGCACTAGAGACTATGATTTGAGAGTGACTACGTCGCGTGTCACCCAAAGGGTGCCACACTAAGCAACCAGACTACTGGAAAGAAGCTCTCCAACAACCCTTTCTCAAACAGCTTAAGGCTCGTAACGTACGACATCGATTAACCTTATTATTGTATTTTTTAATTGTTTTGAGATAAGATGAGAAAGAAGCTCTAAAAAGCCTAGGGTTGAAAAGGGAATAAAAACCAACCTAATGTTGTCATGCATGGATAAGAATCCTAATGTCTGTCATAATTCTCTCCTGCACAGAGGAAATCAGAGATCCTAGGGGATAAACGGAAAAGAAAGCAAGCAAATACAGTAAAATGCATGCAATGCAGCAATACAAGCGAGGCAAGGGAGTCCCACTCAACCTCGAACCTGGGAAAACAACAGGCAAAATGAATCAACATTTACTTCAAACCTAGGGGGGCAGGCAACACAAGCCAACAAACAATACAGAAAACAAAACCCAAAGCAGAGGAGGCAGCCCAAGCAGCAGCACCAAACTCCTACATCAACCAACAAAAGCAGCAGCCCTGACAGCAATAGTTGATCAAACAGTAAACAGTTGACAGCAACAACCTTCATCTTCATGAATGCTCCTATCCTCAAGCTTCAATAAACTCTCAATCTTCAACAAGAACCAAGGTTCAACAAGCAACCAGCAAACTTCAACCAGTAAACAGCTTCAACAAGCTCCTAACTTCATCTTCAACAAGCAGCAGAACCCTAGTTTCAACAAGCAACCAGCTTCAACAAGCCCAAACTTTCTCTTCATCAAGCTTCAACAAGAAACCTCATCTTTACTAAGCTTCCACAAGCACCTCCAAGGGAGAATCATTCAACAATATCAAGTTGAAGTGTTAAGAAACTCAGTGACAACCAAGGGAAGTCATTAAGATCTTAACACTGTATGAGAATGGCATCCTCAAAGTTCTACTCTTAAAGCATGCCATTCATCCCTCCAAAGGAGAGATGTGACTTCTTTAAGAGGAATTTATGTCATTGGATTGAATGGAGATGAACAATATACTCCATGTTTGAAGAAAGAAACAAAACTAGTCTAATGCTCTTCCTAAAAGCCTAGTTTCCCTAAGCTCCTAACAAGCACTCCACCAGATGAGAAAATCTTCACATACAAGCCTCTTCAAGCACTCCAAGGCATCTTCAATTGGTCTTCATCTTCACCCAAGCACAAGAGCACCACCACCCTAATCTAAGGGGAACTATTGAATCAAACTTGTCAAATTTGTTCATTAGAAACACCTAGAAGTTAGTCTTAAAACTAAATCTAATTAAAATACCAAAAATGATTTTAAAATCCTATGAAAAATTCTAAGGGTTCCTAAACCTCTTAAGAATATCTCCATACAAAAAACCAGGGGTTTAACCATTAATTTGGACCTAAAACTATGCCCTAAACCTAAGGGTACTATCTTAAAACCCTAATTCTACACCACTTAATGTTCAATGTTCAAAATAGCCTAAATTTATGTCAAAAAAATATGAGAAAATTACTAGGGGTACATGCATCTCTAAGCTAACTAGTCCAAAAAGAATCAATTCAAAAAACCACACCAATCATCCATACCAAAATTAACAAGATCACATATCAACCACATTCAAAATAAAAGCAATTAAACTATAAAAAATGCAATTAAATCCAAAAATGCATGAATTAATAAACTATTAATCCTATAAACTTCTAGACTCTTTAAGGAGTCAGGGGAAAAAACCTAGCCTAAAAAGATTAATTTTCCTATTTGTTGTGAATTAATTTCTAACTATATGAAAATGATAAAAATAAAAGAAAAACAATGAAAAATGAGAAACCTGCGTGCTGAATAGCAATAAAATCCAGTTGTTTTCCAAACTGGGCCCAAAGGTGGGGTGCGCGTAGCAATTAGTAACTAGGCCCAAAACCAATTAAAAGAAAATCAGAAAAATTAAAGAAAATGGAAAAAAGTGTGTGGCAAATAGCAAGCCTTTCAGTGTATTTTCTCATTGGGCTTCAGCCTGGGGTGTGGTTAGCAAGACATCACTTAAGCCCACCCAAACTTGTTTAATGAAACGGTGAGTTTCAATTAAACTCACTCTCTTCAGCTTGTGAAACATGATCGTGGCCGTTGGTTCAGGTTCTCAGTCAAAGGTCAAACACAAATCAATGGCTAAAACTTCATCTTCCCCAAAATTTCAAACTGGGAGAGAAATGTTCAGGACGGTGGCCTGAGCTTTGCGCCACCGTCTTCTCCGACGTGGCATATCCAAAAGTGCATCAAACATAAAGCCTAAACATCCTATCCTACTAAAAATTCTCTCCTGATCACGAATATCAACTCCAAATTCCATGATTCTCATCCTAACTCCAAAACCGATCCAAGTTGCAGAAAAATCACCAAATCTCCAATGTCACAATTCTTAAAATTAAAGTCATCAATGTCATCTACACTCTTCAGGGATAAAATCTTTCTATCCAAAAGCAATTGTAACCTCAAGAATCAAGAGAATTAAGCTCCAACAGAAATCTTGCACTGACGTAAAGTGTCTCGAATCGTTCCAAATTTGTGCCTAAATCCACCTAAGCATCATCACTAACCTAACCATACATCAAAACCTAAGCAACTCACTACCAATTATGCTGAAATTTGAAGAATGCAAACCTCGTAAAAATGTATGAACAGATGAGGTTATGGCTCGATTCAAGCTTCAATTCTTTCCAGATTCACTCAGGAACCACTCCCCAAGCTTCTCCAATCAACAATTTGCACTGAATCCTCTTCAATTCCAAAACCCGATTCTTGATGCAGATGTGAAATTTTCAACTGCTCTCTCTGATTCCTTGCTCAATCCTTGCTAAAAAAGATCTGAATCAGTTGCAAATGTTATATAGAATGTGTTGGAAACCTCTAGAAACTTCTGTAACCAACTGAATGAGATTTTGAAAATCTCATATCCCTTGAAAATCTCATATGCCAAATTTGTGCCTTGCTCTGTTCTAGCTCACCATCTTGCTTGAATTTCTCCTCTTGTGACATTTTGAACTGAATGGGGATGGTAATTCCCTTGTTTTTGATCCAAGGATGTGTGATTCAAATGTTGCTTCAATCTTAAGTTATCAAAGGGAACCATGTGAAATTGGCCTCAAATCCAAAATGTGGTAATGTCATCATTCTTAGAATGTCATTCCTGATCAAAATGATATGCAACATGACCTTGTTTGACCATAAAACAAAGAATCCCATTTTTTTGCCTTTTAATCACTTTAATTTCTTCCTTTTCAAAAGTTCTCAAACCAACATCTCATATGAGCCATTTCAATGCCTCCTTGATGCATGGTCAAGGTTAAAACCCTATTTTGAGCAACGTTCTAGTTGAACAAAATTTCATTTGAGGCATCTAAGTTGGTGAAAATGGCCTATGATCACAAATGACCTATAATCACCAATACCCAAAATACCCCTGGCTTGCAAAGACCACAACTTGAGTTCTACAAATCCTATCAAGGACTTCTAGTACTCTATGTAACGCTAAGATAAAGATCTACAACTCTCATGTTGGCCAAGAATCCATTTTAAAACTCCTTGAAGGGCAAAAGTTGCTTGGAAGTCAAGTGACTTTCATAGATAAATTTCAGTGTCATCTGATGACTTGTAACTTGCAAGGACCATAACTTGAGTTCTATAAATCCCTTTGAGGACTTCTAGTACTCAAATTAAAGGTATTGAGATGATCTACAAGTTTCATGTTGGCAAAAGATCCATTTTAAACTTGTATTTTGACTTATGTGGCTTTGAAGTTAGGCACTAAATAGGGGATTTTACACTGAAACCCTAATTTAGCAACTTCCCACATTCTTGATCCTTCTTTGCTTAACTTTGGCACAACACCACACATGTATCAACATACCAATCCGTGAATCTCATGACCTCTAAGTAAGCTTTTATACTCTTCAATTACTCAATTGATCTAGGATTGACCTAGATGAAACCCTAGTTGACTGCCCTTCAACTGTGGCTCTTGTACTTGAATCAATGACTTGTCTCAGCTTCAATATAGCCCTCTAGGCATCCCATGAGATCCATACACACCTCAAATTCACATTCCATGTTTCACATCCCACTGATGATTCCCAATATTCCTCAAGATAGGAGCAAAACCCACATGTAGGCACTCAAACTTCTCAAGACTTCAAATCACATCTTGATGGCCTGGATGACTTCTCAAACTTGGATAACACCTCTTGCTAGGCTCTTCTCTTGATAGACACCCTTGATCCCTTGTTAGAGGCATGCTATGTTATGCTATGCAAATGATTGGCCTATGTACATGATGCAACTATGCAAATGAAATGCAATGAAACATAAATCAGGCAAGAAAAGGTTTAGCAAATTTTGGGGTACAACAACTGGGAATGTCAATCTAGCAGTGAACGGGATGTGGGTACCATGAGGAGTAGTAATAATTGCCCCAATTCCACTACCATAAGAGTTGACAGCACCATCGAATATCATTTGCCATTGAGAACCCCTCTCTGGACCTTCACCATGCAGTGGTTCTTCACAATCTTTTGCTTTGAGAAACATGATATCCTCGTCAAGAAATTCAAACTTCATTGGTTGGTAATCTTCGATTGGCTGCTCAGCAAGGTATTCTGACAGAACACTTCCTTTGATGGCTTTTTGAGAAACATATTGTATATCATACTCTGTCAGTACCATCTGCCATCTGGCAATTCTTCCTGAAAGCACCTGCTTCTCAAAGACATACTTAATCGGATCCATCTTCGAAATCAACATGGTTGTGCGATTGAGCATATATTGTCTCAAACATTTGGCAGCCCAAGCAAGTGCACAACACGTTTTTTCAAGCATTCAGTAACGGGACTCACAATCTGTGAACTTTTTACTCAAGTAATAAATCACATGCTCCTTTCTTCCAGTCTCTTCGTGTTGACCGAGAACACAACCCATGGAATTCTCAAGAACCGTTAGGTACATGATTAAAGGCCTTCCAGCTACTGGGGGTATCAATATCGGAGGCTCCTGCAAATACTGTTTTATTTTATCAAAGGCTCTTTGACAATTTTCATTCCAGACAACCACCTGATCTTTCTTTAACAGCTTAAACATTGGCTCACACGTGGCTGTGAGATGAGATATGAACCGAGCAATGTAGTTCAATCTCCCCAGGAAGCCACGGGCTTCTTTTTCTGTTTTCGGCGCTAGCATGTCTTGTATTGCTTTTATCTTTGCAGGATCGAACTCAATTCCTTTTTCGCTGACAATAAACCCCAATACCTTTCCGGACCGAACTCCGAAAGTGCACTTATTCGGATTCAACCTCAGTCTAAACTTTCTAAGCCTCTCAAACAGCTTCAACAAGTTAACCAGATGCCCCTCCTCCGTTTGGGATTTAGCAATCATATCGTCAACATAAACCTCGATCTCTTTATGCATCATGTCATGAAAGAACGTTGTCATAGCACGCTGATATGTTGCTCCAACGTTCTTCAAGCCAAAAGGCATCACCTTATAGCAAAACGTTCCCCACGGTGTAATGAATGTTGTTTTATCCATGTCCTCCGGTGCCATCTTTATCTGATTATAACCCGAGAAACCATCCATGAAGGAAAACACCGAGAATTGAGTCGTATTGTCAACCAATACGTCAATATGAGGGAGCGGGAAATCATCTTTAGGGCTCGCCTTATTTAAATCCCGATAATCAACACACATACGCACCATACCATCCTTCTTCGGTACATGTACTATGTTGGCGAACCACGGAGGGTAGGTAGTCACAGCTAAGAATCCAGCATCCCAATGTTTTTGGACCTCTTCTTTGACTTTTACTGCCATATCTGGTCTTGTTCTTCTAAGCTTCTGCTTGACCGGTGGACATTCTTCACGCAACGGTAAGCGATGAACCACTATGTAGGTATCAAACCCAAGCATATCCTCATACGACCAAGCAAAGATGTCACTATACTCTCGAAGCATCTCGATCAGTCTTTGCTTGACGTCGTTTTTGCAGCGCAGCCCCTATTCGTACATTTCTGACCACTTCTTCAAAACCCAGATTAATGACCTCAATTTCCTCCTGATGAGGCAGAATGATTTTCTCTTCTTGTTTCAAAAGTTTGGCTAATTCCTCAGGCATGTCTTCATCCTCATCGATCTCTTCTTCAGCTTGATATATCGGTTGATCAAAGTCGAAGCGAGTCATAGAGGGTTCTGGATCGGTGTCATCTGCAATAGGATTCCTGCAATGAAAATGGTTAAATGTTTCAAACAATTTGCAAACAAATATCAACCACGTTGCCATTTTATTGGGAAAAGCAAAAATAAGAAAAATAGAGATCACAAAGTTTGAATGAGAAAACGTCCTTGTATTAATTGATTAACAATGTTTAGACATAAACAAGTAAGGTCGTGAAATAAAATACCGCTATGCCCCGGGTAGGACATAGGGTAGTAAAATAATTGGAAAAACAAAGCATTATTGTTCGGTCGTCACTTGAATGACTTCTTCAATTGACCAGTTGCGTAGGCTCTTCCCCAGAATACATGGCTTGATCTAGGAATCTATGTCACAGTCAGTGTCTCCAGCTTCATCATCAGAAATGACATTCATCTGCTCAAAGAAGACACCCCCGCTAGTAAACCCGATCGACCCCTTGAACTTCGGCTTGCTCTGTGAAGACGATGGGCGGTACCCCAGACCAAATTTTTCTTGCTTGTGGGGAATTTCCAACACTTGGCCCCATCCCTGCACTGCCCCAGTTTGCACCACTGCTTGAGCTTCTTTGAACGAGGACATAGCAACTTCAGGCTCTTTACTCACAACAGGAGACTTGTCCTTGATCTTGACCATTTCGAAGGCTTGGCAGAGGGTTTCATGGATCTCTCCACCCACTTCAACATACTTAAAGGATGATAAATCGCTGACCATAATATCCTCCTCTCCACATACCGTCACGACGCTACCGCCAACCATGTATTTCATCTTCTGATGCATAGTTGATGTAGCAGCTCCAGCTGAATGAATCCAAGGGCGACCTAGTAAACAACTGTAGGCTGGCTGGATATCCATGATGTAAAACACAGCATCGAAGACTTCAGGTCCAACCTGAATCGGCAAAGTTACTTCCCCAAACACGGATCTTCGGGTTCCGTCAAACACACGCACCACCAAATCACTTGGCATGCAAATCAACCCCTTCATATCTAACTTCATCAAAGCTTTCTTAGGAAGCACATTTAAAGAAGATCCCGTATCCACAAGCACGTGAAACATGATAGTCCCTCGGCATTCCAAAGATATGTGCAGCGCACAATTATGATTTCTGCCTCTGGGTGTCAAATCCAGGTCTGTAAAGCCTAAGCCATTGCTTGCGTTTACATGTGCCACCACTCCTTCAAGTTGATTGACTGAAATTTCCTGTGGCACGTCAGCAGTGTTTAGTATCTTCAGCAATGCATTCCTATGCGCCTCAGAGCAAAGGAGCAACGACAGATATTTTGGACGGAGTTTGCTGCAAGTGATCGACTATCTTGTAGTCGCTTTTCCGAATCAACCTCATGAATTCCAACGCATCTTTCAACAAAGATTCTCTTTCTCCAGATTGAGAAGTCTCCTCCACTACTGGTTTTTTCCCCTTATCCACCTTATCAACAATCACCTCAGGTGATGAAAAGAGTTGGCCACTGTGAGTAATACCTCCGGCACCCACTAGATTGTCAACTGAACTTGCAGAGGTATCATTCAAGTTTATCTTCTGCCCATTACAGTACACTTCGGCTCCGTAGTTCCACGGAATGGCCTTAGTGCTTTTGAATGGCATAGGACCTGCTTTGGTGATAGTTACCGTTGGCGGCTTCGGAGCGTAGATAGTAACAGTCTTGTACGGGATGGAAATTATCGCAATCTCATCCTTCTCTTCAGCCACTACATCCTCAGAATCTCTTCCAACAGAACGGTCAAATTGTAAAACTCCGTCATTCATCATCTCTTGAATACTGCTTCTCAACAATCCACATCCTCTCTCAGGATCACCAGAACATTCAACACAGCCTTCAACACATCCGGGAAAACCCCTCCCTTTAGCAGCCTGGATTCTACAAAGCTTAAGGGTGTCTTCCATTCATCAACACTGGTCACCAAATTCAACACCTCTTCCTCTACAATTGCATTAACCCCAGCCTGCCCGTGATCCGGCATGGGATTATGCACCACGTTGGGAGCGTGATTAGAGAAATTGATAGCCTTACTATCGATCATATCTTGCACTTTATGTTTGAAGGCTTTACAATTGTCTATATTATTTCCTGGAGCGCCCGAATGGAATTTACAGTGGGCATTTTCATCGTACCCAGGTGGAGGTTGTCCGATCAAAGGAGCCATAGTTCTTTTCTGAATCAATTGAAGTTGTAGCAACACTTGCAATAACTGGGAGTAAGGAATAGGAAGGGCATCAAAATGTCTGTTCCCTGTTGCCCGACCTCTATCTTGGTATCTTTTGTTCCCCTGCTGATTCTGCTGAGGTTGTTGTTGTTGCTGACGCTGTTGTTGCTATGGTTGTTGAACTGCTGGAATAGTGATGCTAGAAATCTACTAATGCTGCCTATTCTGACCTCTATTCCTTCCCCTTGAACTGGATACAACATTAGCGTCTCCCTCTCGCCTTTTGTTTCCAAACACTTTCTTGTTTCCTCCTCCTGCCGAGGATCCTTCACCAACATTGATCTTTCCTATCTTGATTCCATTCTCCACCCTTTCACCGATAATAATCAGATCAGAAAAGCTTCCAGACATATTGCCGATGAGTTTCTCATAGTACACTCCTGGTAAGGTAGCAACAAACATATCCACAAGTTCCCTTTCTACCATTGGTGGTTGTACCCTAGCAGTAAGCTCTCGCCACCTCTGGGCATATTCTTTAAAGCATTCACTGCTCTTCTGAGAAAGATTCTGCAATTGGACTCTATTTGGAGCAAGGTCACTGTTGTACTGATAGTGCCTTACAAAAGCTTCGGCTAAGTCTTTCCAGCTACGGACATTAGCAGGCTCCAAGCTCATATACCATTCCAGCGATGGTCCGGATAAGCTATCCTAGAAGAAATGAATCAAGAGCTTCTCATCCTCAGAATGTGCAGACATTTTGCGATAATAAGACCTCAGATGAACCCTAGGGCAAGTAGTGCCCTTGTACTTATCAAAATCCGGGACCTTAAACTTTGGTGGCACCCTCAAGCCTGGTATCAGCCCCATATTAGACATATCCAGCCCCATTGAATTTTGGCATTCAAGCGACCTCATCTTTTATTCGATCATCTTAATCCTTCTGTCAGCCTTAGAAGGTATTTCAGCATTCAGAATTCTTGGAGAAAACACATCTTCCTGCCTATCCTCATTCCACGTGTGGTCCAAGCTACCATGTATGGCACCTGTAGTGTCGAGACCATAGCCATAACCATTTCTGTTACCATTACTGTAACACCCATTTTAATTATTTAGTCACTTTATTATTATTTTAAAAATTATATGTTGGTGTGCCCTTTGGTGGGGGTGTATTTGATGATGTTTGGTGGGTGTCCCTAATGTGGGAGGACTATTGGTGATATTTTGGTGTGAAATATAGTAATATAAAAATAATAGTAACATTGGTGGGGGTGTTATTATTATTATTATATTTATTATATTTGTTACTATTATTAATATTATTATTATTTTGGTGAAATAATAATATTAGTATTATTATATTATTATTATATTATTTTTATTAATATTATTATTATTATTGGTGTGATAATATTATTATTATTATAATTATAATTATTGTTGGGTGTATCACTATTATTATTATTATGTTGAATATTACTATAATATTATAATAGTATTATATTATATTATATTATTATTATTATTATAATGATTATTATAATTATTATTATTAGAATTATTATTGGGAATATTAGTGGTTGGAATAAGTAAAATAAGAGGTGAAAGGGTTATTGGGAAGTTAGAATGGAAATATGAAAAGTCACGATAGAAACCGTGAGGAAGGAAATATGAAGGGGTAGCAAGGAGATATTAGAAAAGTTGGAATGGAGAGGAAAGGGATTACCATAGGCGTGGGATATTGGTGTGATAATAATAATAGTATTATTATTATTATTATTATTATTACTATTATTATTATTAGTGTTATTATTATTATTATTATTAAAAGTATTATTATGATTATTGGAGAGATAATAATATTATTATTATTGTTATTATTAATAGTATTATTATTATTAAGATTATTATTATTATTATTATCATTATTATTATTATTAGAATTATTAATATTATTATTATTATTATTATTATTATTATTATTATTATTAATATGTGGTATTATTAATATTAGTAAGATTATATTAGTATTATTATTATTATTAAGATTATTAATATTATATTATTTTATTAGTTATTATTATTGGGATTAGAATAATTAAAAAGGGAAATAGAATATGAGGGGTTAGGAGAGTTACGATACATTTTAGAAAATTGAGAAAAAAGAGCGATAGAAAGAGAGAAGAGGAAAGAACGAGGAAAGTGAAAAAGAACGAAGGAAAAAGGGAACGAAGAACGGAAGAGGAAGGAGAAGGCCAAGAGACCAATTCTAGGAGGAATTCTATCGATCGACCAATTGTCAAGGTAAGGGGGGAGAAATTTGATTGGGAATGGTTTATACATGTATAGGGTAGAGGGGATTCCTTAACCCCGTAGGAATTTATCGTTATATAAAGTTTTATATTGGCATGCTATGATTATTGTTGATGTTGGGGGATTGATGAATGCTGATGATGCATTTTGGGGTATATATATATATGGTGATGATGTTACTGTAGTATTGATCCATTTTGTTGGATTGTTGATGTTACTGTAGTGTTGATAGTAACTAGGAATATAAAGCTGATGAGATTATGTGTTGTTACCGTAGTGTTGGCAATGACCGTGATTATAGCTTTGGGAAAAGTTATGTGTTGTTTCCCTATAGCGTCGTTAATGACTATGGTTAGGACCTTGGTGAGATTCAGAGTGACTCTGAAATGTCGGTAATGTACCGTAATGTCGGTTCTAGAGTAGAAATTATAGGATAATTGGTAAGTATAATATCTATTGGCATGTTTGTGATTGTGGATTGATGTTGATGAATTATTGATTTTGGTGTATAGGCTGAGGTGTTGGTTTAGGGAGGTTTTGAGTAACCTCAGAGACTTTTGGTGAGATGTCTGAATTGGTCTCGTGTGATCCTTCTAGCCTTGCTGTAGTGTGAAAATGATGAGTATGGGATATAACTTGTGTACTTGGGGATAGTACGCGTTTCCCTTAATATTGTTGGTGAGCAATTAGTAATGTATATGTGTGTAGTGATCAGTAGGATCGTGTATCCCCGAGTGGGGGGGGGGGGACGTAGTTATATCCGGTGTGATAGTATGAATTCGTTTACTATCTGATTGATTTATATGGTGTTGGTGTAATATATCTATACATATGCATTGTTGTATGATGATATGATCAGGAGGATCGTGTGCACTTAGCGTGCCAGAATATAATAATTATGCATTGGTGTCTTGCATATCATGGTGTTTTGGTGGGATGAATCATGTCTCAGGAGGAGCGTAAGTGATTCATCCGTACTCCTTTGTGGAGAATGGTGGGGGATAGATCATGTCTCAGGAGGAGCGTAAGTGATCTATCCAGGTTCGATTGAATGAACCAATGAGTCGGTACCGCATGCATGGTGTTGAGTTGCATAATTGCATTATAATATGTTATATTGTAATTTGAACAGTAGGTTCGTTATATGGTGTTGTTGGGGTGAATAATTGATGTGTTGGTGTGTTTTACTGCCTTATTACATGTATTACATTACCATTATATTTTTGATCATGATTTCTCACCCCTTGTTGTTGTTGTGGTCTGTGCTTCTTCGGAAGTACAGATAATCCAGGTGCTTAGCTAGCTTGGATATTGGTGTGACTGTCGAGTCTAGGATGCTCTGATACGTAGCACGGGACTTGGGCATTTTTATTGTTTCATGTTGAACTCCTATTTTTTTCCTGCGAACGTATCAAAATTTTTATTTAATTGTATTATTTAAATATTCCGCTGTATTTGGAGAAAAACCTTTTTTTATAAGGAAACGTGATTTTTATGTGATATCCCACTTGGGAAGGAAACTCTGATTTTTATTATGTTATTCATATTTTATTTGTTTTGGGAAGTGGGGTGTTACAATTGGTATCAGAGCAGGTCGGTCCGTCCGGCCAGTGTTGTTGAGTCGAGTTGAGTCTGTCCGTTATGATGTAGTTGAATATCTTTTAACCTGGTGTTGTTATGTTTTGAGCAGTATGGCAGGAAGGAACGATGCTGCATTAGCTGCTGCTATGCAAGCAATGACGCAAGCTGTTGCTAATCAGAATCAAACTGCAGATGCCCAATTCAGGAGTTTGGCGCAGTTTCGGAGCAACAAGCCGCCAACGTTTGAAGGAGGAATTCTGGACCCAGAAGCTGCTCAGAAGTGGCTGAAGGCAATTGAGAAAATCTTCAGAACTATGGATTGTACTGATGAGCAGAAGGTGAGGTTTGGTACTCACATGCTGGAGGGTGAGGCTGAAGCTTGGTGGGACAATAGTCGCCAAAGATTGGAAGCTGCTGGAACTGCCATTACTTGGGAGGTAGTTCGGAAGGGTTTTCTGGAGAAGTATTTTCCGGAAGATATTCGGAGTGCTAAGGAAATTGAATTCTTAGAGCTGAAGTAGGGTAGTATGACTGTAGCAGAGTATGCTGCTAAGTTTGAGGAGCTGGTGCAGTATTGTCCTCACTATAATGTGGAAGGGGCAATGACTTCTAAGTGCTTAAAGTTTGAGAATGGACTGCGTCCAGAGATTAAGCTGGGGATTGCTTGTCAGAAGATCAAGAGCTATCCTGAGCTGGTAAGCAGGAGCAGGATCTATGATAACGATAACCGGGCAAGGATTGCACACTACAAAGCTGTTAATGACCGTAAGGGTAAGCAGAGGTTTAGTGGTACTCCTTATGGTGTTGCTGCTGATAAGGGAAAACGTAAAGCTGTTGTTGATAAGAAGCCTAGAGATGGGAGAGCATCTGCTGAAGGGAAATGTTTTCGGTGCGGTGGTATGGGACACCGTGCTAATGATTGTCCTAATGAAGCCAAAAAGTGTTTTAAGTGTGGAAAACCAGGTCATGTGATAGCTGACTGCAGAGCAACTATGCCGACCTGTTATAACTGTGGTGAGAAGGGTCACATCAGTACCCATTGTGAGAAGCCAAAGAAGCCTCAGACGTCTCCGGCTGGTGGAAAAGTGTTTGCTTTGGCAGGAACTCAAGCTGCCAGTGATGAGCGTGTTATCAAAGGTACTTGTATTATCAATAATATTCCTTTAACTGCTATTATTGATACGGGTGCAACACACTCGTTTATTTCTGTGGATTGTGTGGAGAGGATAGGATTGGTGCCGTCTACTCTGGAGAGACGAATGACTATTGAGACACCCTCTATAGGTTCAGTGACTACTTCTTTGGTATGCCTGAAGTGTCCGCTGACTATTTTCGGTAGAGAATTTGAAGTGGATTTGATTTGTCTACCACTTGGTAAATTGGATGTTATTCTGGGTATGAACTGGTTAGAGTTCAACCGAGTCTACATCGACTGTTTTCGGAAGAAATTGTTGTTCTTGACCCCTGAAGAGGAAGCTTTAGCAAGTTCTTTGTCTAATAAAGAATTGAGGGCCTTGTTGGAAGATGAAACTAGAGTGTTTGCTTTATTTGCAACTTTATCGGTGGATAGCAAAGTGTCAATGGAGGAATTGGCAGTGGTGAATGAATTTCCGGAAGTGTTTCCTGACGACATTACGGAATTGCCTCCGACGCGAGAAGTGGAATTTGGTATTGATCTTGTTCCTGGTACGAGGCCTATTTCTATGGCGCCGTACAGGATGTGTGCAGTGGAATTGGCTGAGTTGAAGTCTCAGATTGGAGAATTGTTGGATAGAAAGTTTATTAGGCCAAGTGTATCGCCGTGGGGAGCTCCAGTGTTGTTGGTGAAGAAGAAGGATGGTAGTATGCGTTTGTGCATCGATTACCGTCAGTTGAATAAAGTGACGATTAAGAATAAGTATCCTCTCCCGAGGATTGATGATTTGATGGACCAGCTGGTGGGAGCTCGTGTGTTTAGTAAGATTGACTTAAGGTCGGGTTATCATCAAATAAGAGTAAAAGAAGGTGATATTCAGAAGACTGCTTTTAGAACTCGATATGGACATTATGAATATGCTGTAATGCCGTTTGGAGTGACTAATGCGCCGGGAGTATTTATGGAGTATATGAACAGAATTTTCCATTCTTATTTGGATCAATTCATTGTAGTGTTTATTGATGATATATTAATTTATTCTAAATCTGATGAAGAACATGCAGGACATTTGAGAATTGCCTTGCAAGTGTTGAAGGAAAATAAATTATTTGCTAAACTGTCAAAGTGTGACTTCTGGTTGAAGAGAGTGAGTTTCTTGGGGCATGTAATATCTGAAGATGGAATAGAGGTGGATCCGTCAAAAGTAAGTGCAGTATTGCAGTGGGAACCGCCGAAGACAGCGACAGAAATTAGGAGCTTTCTGGGTTTAGCTGGTTATTACCGCAGGTTTATTGAAGGGTTCTCTAATTTGGCGTTGCCATTAACTCAGTTGACGAGAAAGAACCAAGTTTTCGTATGGGACGCTGCTTGTGAAGAAAGTGTTGAAGAGTTGAAAAAGAGATTGACTACGGCACCGGTGTTAGTGTTACCGACTCCGAGTGAACCGTTTGTGGTGTACTGTGATGCGTCTAAGATGGGATTAGGAGGAGTTCTTATGCAGAATGGTAAGGTAGTAGCATATGCTTCGCGGCAACTGAGAGTGCATGAGCGAAATTATCCTACTCATGATCTTGAGTTAGCTGCGGTTGTTTTTGTGTTGAAAATTTGGAGGCATTACCTGTATGGTTCAAGATTTGAAGTGTTTAGTGATCATAAGAGTCTGAGATACCTGTTTGATCAGAAAGAGCTGAATATGAGGCAGAGAAGATGGTTAGAATTTTTGAAGGATTATGACTTCAGTTTGAGTTATCATCCGGGAAAGGCCAATGTAGTGGCAGACGCTTTGAGTAGAAAGACAATTCATATGGCAGCTCTGATGGTGAAAGAAATTGAGTTAATTGAACAATTCAGAGATTTGAGCATGGTTTGTGAAACTACTGCAGAGAGTGTAATGTTGGGTATGTTGCAGGTAAATAATGACTTCTTGGATATGATTAGAGAGAATCAGAAGTTGGATGTGAAATTGGTAGATTTGATGCCTGGAGTAGGAAGTGACTCCGATAGTGACTTTAAATTGGATAGTACAGGTGTGTTGAGATTTAGAGGCAGGATTTGTGTACCAGATGATGAGGAACTGAAAAAGCTGATTTTGAGTGAAGGACACCGTAGTAATCTGAGTATTCATCCCGGAGCTACGAAGATGTATCATGATTTAAAGAAATTATTTTGGTGGTCTGGTATGAAAAGAGACATTGCTCAATTTGTTTATGCCTGTTTGACGTGTCAGAAATCGAAGGTAGAACACCAGAGACCTTCTGGATTTATGCAACCGTTGGAAATTCCGGTTTGGAAATGGGATTGCATTTCTATGGACTTTGTTACAGGATTGCCAAATACGGCGAGAGGTTTTGATGCTATATGGGTGATTGTGGATCGGTTAACGAAGTCTGCACACTTTGTGCCAATTAATATTAGTTTTCCGTTGACGAAGCTGGCGGAGATTTATATTCGGGTAATTGTGAAGTTACATGGTGTTCCGTCCAGTATTGTGTCGGATAGAGATCCGAGGTTTACTTCAGAATTTTGGAAGAGCTTGCAAGAAGCTTTGGGTACTAAGTTGAAATTAAGTTCAGCTTATCATCCACAAACTGATGGTCAATCGGAAAGGACTATTCAGTCGCTTGAGGATTGATTAAGAGCTTGTGTATTGGAAAAGGGTGGTGCGTGGGACACTCATTTATCATTGATTGAATTCACGTACAATAATAGTTACCATTCGAGTATTGGAATGGCACCCTTTGAAGCTTTGTATGGGAGGAGGTGTAGGACTCCACTGTGTTGGTATGAGACCGGTGAGAGTGTGGTGCTTGGACCAGAAATTGTTCAGCAGACTACTGAGACGATTCAGATGATTCGTGAGAAAATGAAAGTGTCTCAGAGTAGGCAGAAGAGTTATCATGATAATCGGAGGAAAGAGTTGGAATTCTGTGTAGGTGATCACGTATTCCTAAGAGTTAACCCGATGACTGATGTGGGTCGGGCGTTGAAGTCCAAGAAGCTGGATCCTAAGTTTATTGGACCTTATGAAATTTTGCAAAGAGTTGGTGCTGTGGCCTATAGGGTGGCGTTGCCGCCGGAGTTGTCGAATCTACATGATGTGTTTCATGTGTCGCAATTGCGAAAATATGTTTCTGATCCATCTCATGTGATTCAGAGAGATGATGTTCAGGTTCGGGAGAATCTTACTATTGAGACGATGCCGTTGAGGATCGAGGACCGTAAGATGAAACAGCTCCGAGGGAAAGAGATACCTTTGGTGAAGGTAGCTTGGGGAGGTGCTGCAGGAGGCAGTGTGACCTGGGAGTTGGAAAGCAGGATGCGAGAAGCGTATCCGGAGCTATTTCCATCAGGTAATTTTCGAGGACGAAAATAATTAAAGTGGGGGAGAGTTGTAACACCCATTTTAATTATTTAGTCACTTTATTATTATTTTAAAAATTATATGTTGGTGTGCCCTTTGGTGGGGGTGTATTTGATGATGTTTGGTGGGTGTCCCTAATGTGGGAGGACTATTGGTGATATTTTGGTGTGAAATATAGTAATATAAAAATAATAGTAACATTGGTGGGGGTGTTATTATTATTATTATATTTATTATATTTGTTACTATTATTAATATTATTATTATTTTGGTGAAATAATAATATTAGTATTATTATATTATTATTATATTATTTTTATTAATATTATTATTATTATTGGTGTGATAATATTATTATTATTATTATAATTATAATTATTGTTGGGTGTATCACTATTATTATTATTATGTTGAATATTACTATAATATTATAATAGTATTATATTATATTATATTATTATTATTATTATAATGATTATTATAATTATTATTATTAGAATTATTATTGGGAATATTAGTGGTTGGAATAAGTAAAATAAGAGGTGAAAGGGTTATTGGGAAGTTAGAATGGAAATATGAAAAGTCACGATAGAAACCGTGAGGAAGGAAATATGAAGGGGTAGCAAGGAGATATTAGAAAAGTTGGAATGGAGAGGAAAGGGATTACCATAGGCGTGGGATATTGGTGTGATAATAATAATAGTATTATTATTATTATTATTATTACTATTATTATTATTAGTGTTATTATTATTATTATTATTAAAAGTATTATTATGATTATTGGAGAGATAATAATATTATTATTATTGTTATTATTAATAGTATTATTATTATTAAGATTATTATTATTATTATTATCATTATTATTATTATTAGAATTATTAATATTATTATTATTATTATTATTATTATTATTATTATTATTAATATGTGGTATTATTAATATTAGTAAGATTATATTAGTATTATTATTATTATTAAGATTATTAATATTATATTATTTTATTAGTTATTATTATTGGGATTAGAATAATTAAAAAGGGAAATAGAATATGAGGGGTTAGGAGAGTTACGATACATTTTAGAAAATTGAGAAAAAAGAGCGATAGAAAGAGAGAAGAGGAAAGAACGAGGAAAGTGAAAAAGAACGAAGGAAAAAGGGAACGAAGAACGGAAGAGGAAGGAGAAGGCCAAGAGACCAATTCTAGGAGGAATTCTATCGATCGACCAATTGTCAAGGTAAGGGGGGAGAAATTTGATTGGGAATGGTTTATACATGTATAGGGTAGAGGGGATTCCTTAACCCCGTAGGAATTTATCGTTATATAAAGTTTTATATTGGCATGCTATGATTATTGTTGATGTTGGGGGATTGATGAATGCTGATGATGCATTTTGGGGTATATGATGATGTTACTGTAGTATTGATCCATTTTGTTGGATTGTTGATGTTACTGTAGTGTTGATAGTAACTAGGAATATAAAGCTGATGAGATTATGTGTTGTTACCGTAGTGTTGGCAATGACCGTGATTATAGCTTTGGGAAAAGTTATGTGTTGTTTCCCTATAGCGTCGTTAATGACTATGGTTAGGACCTTGGTGAGATTCAGAGTGACTCTGAAATGTCGGTAATGTACCGTAATGTCGGTTCTAGAGTAGAAATTATAGGATAATTGGTAAGTATAATATCTATTGGCATGTTTGTGATTGTGGATTGATGTTGATGAATTATTGATTTTGGTGTATAGGCTGAGGTGTTGGTTTAGGGAGGTTCTGAGTAACCTCAGAGACTTTTGGTGAGATGTCTGAATTGGTCTCGTGTGATCCTTCTAGCCTTGCTGTAGTGTGAAAATGATGAGTATGGGATATAACTTGTGTACTTGGGGATAGTACGCGTTTCCCTTAATATTGTTGGTGAGCAATTAGTAATGTATATGTGTGTAGTGATCAGTAGGATCGTGTATCCCCGAGTGGGGGGGGGGGGGACGTAGTTATATCCGGTGTGATAGTATGAATTCGTTTACTATCTGATTGATTGATATGGTGTTGGTGTAATATATCTATACATATGCATTGTTGTATGATGATATGATCAGGAGGATCGTGTGCACTTAGCGTGCCAGAATATAATAATTATGCATTGGTGTCTTGCATATCATGGTGTTTTGGTGGGATGAATCATGTCTCAGGAGGAGCGTAAGTGATTCATCCGTACTCCTTTGTGGAGAATGGTGGGGGATAGATCATGTCTCAGGAGGAGCGTAAGTGATCTATCCAGGTTCGATTGAATGAACCAATGAGTCGGTACCGCATGCATGGTGTTGAGTTGCATAATTGCATTATAATATGTTATATTGTAATTTGAATAGTAGGTTCGTTATATGGTGTTGTTGGGGTGAATAATTGATGTGTTGGTGTGTTTTACTGCCTTATTACATGTATTACATTACCATTATATTTTTGATCATGATTTCTCACCCCTTGTTGTTGTTGTGGTCTGTGCTTCTTCGGAAGTACAGATAATCCAGGTGCTTAGCTAGCTTGGATATTGGTGTGACTGTCGAGTCTAGGATGCTCTGATACGTAGCACGGGACTTGGACATTTTTATTGTTTCATTTTGAACTCCTATTTTTTTCCTGCGAACGTATCAAAATTTTTATTTAATTGTATTATTTAAATATTCCGCTGTATTTGGAGAAAAACCTTTTTTTATAAGGAAACGTGATTTTTATGTGATATCCCACTTGGGAAGGAAACTCTGATTTTTATTATGTTATTCATATTTTATTTGTTTTGGGAAGTGGGGTGTTACAATTACCACCATTGGCAAAGCCATCATGATTAAAACCTGTCACATTTCCAGCACCAGCAGCGTGACCACCCCTCCAGTGGTAGGGATGACTAACGTTGGCATTGAATTGTCTACCCGAGGAGTTTCCTGATGAGGAGGGTTAGAAGCAATCCCACCGTGCAGCATACCATCACTATCAACTCGCGCAATCAGAGGTTGCACCAAAGTCTGAAGTTGAGCCTGACCACTAGCAACCCCTTGCATGACCTCCATCAGCTGTGCCATACGATCTCTCATCTCTTGCATTTCTACCTGCATCTTATCCATCAGCCTTTTCTGGTTTCCTCTGGTACCGTACCGGTGAGTTGTCACGTCAGTAATCCTGAAATACTGAAACCATAGGAGAAAATAAGGTTAATTGTTCCGGTGCACCTGCAAATGTGTGAAAAATGCTAAAATGCAGACATGTATTTATGCAAAATGGGATATTTCCCCTTGATTCCAGTTTCCGGGAAAATAACAATGGAGAACCCTGCGGTCCAGCATAGAATACCAAATCCTCATATATAGATCAAAAGGCCATCCGACAAAGTACAGACTACAACTGAGTTCAAATAAGGACAAGACCTTGGACAACAAGCATGGCGATGGTCAAATACAATAAAATAAGCATCAAAAGCTACAACAGAAATAGACAAAACAGGTCAAGCAGGATGACGTGATCGGAAATCCTCTAATAGCTTCAACGTCTCTGGATGATCCGGCCTGGCAAGCAACCCCTGTATAAGCAAATCCTGCAGACTCACATTATGTTGTAGGCTACCAACGTGATCCTCCAAAGCTCTCTCTCCTAAACATGCCTCAAGTCTGCGTCTCTTGGAGCTAGCTCTCAACTTGAGATCCTTCAAGTTCGTGATCGCATCATTCAGCCTGCACTCGTTGTCTCGTCTACGTGATGATTCTACTGCAATCTCTTCCTCTTTGGCATTAAGCTGAGCCTTCAGCTTGCTGATCTGCAGCTTTAACTTGTATTCACGCTCCTTGTTGTTAGTAAGCGTGGCCTTCCATATCGACTCAAACTTGGAGATCCTCGTGTAGGCCTTATCCAACTCTTCCTTCTTTGTGGCAAGAGCACTATAAGTGGCATTCAAGTCTCGACCTGTGCACTCTCTGTCCTTAGTCTCCTTAGTCAGATCAGTACCTAGCTTGTTCACAAGCTCGATTTGTCTCCTGAAAGCATGAACTGCATCTATCTTCTCACTGCGAAGCTGGATAATCTCTTTCTCCAATTCTTCATTAGCTCTCTTCAATTCTTCCTTCTACAACAAAACCTGATTATACTTCTGAATATCTACTGTAGTAGGCTCTGCAATCTCGAGAGGATGAACAGGCTGAGCAGACGGATATGGCATCATCAGCTCCTTGGCTCTACTCTGAATCCAAACCAAATAGAGAGCATATGCCTGACTATTACTCTTGCCCAAGGCAACCTTTCCTCTCCTGTGGACATTACTCCAAGCATGTTCAACTCTAGCTAAAGTATCCCCTCCCAACAACCCAGTGAGATACAGAGATTCCTGTATCTCTTCATCCTTCGGAGGACCTCTCAGTGCATACCCAAACTGTCTAATAGCAATAGATGGGTTATAGTTTATGCAACCTTTCCTTCCGACCAGCGGGACGTTAGGAAAGCTTCCACAACTATAGATAATCTCAATGGCCAATACACCTCTATCAAACCAAACAAGGTCTTCGGTAGACAAACTCATCAAGCGCTCAGTCCATTCCAATGTGCCAGCGGTAACAGAGAACGGACCAGTCTTGGGAAGGTGACTCCTAAACCACATATAGAGTAAAGGTGCGCAACAAGATACACTTTTCCCTCTCCTGTTCTCGTTCTTTTAATGTATGGAGTGATAAACATCGTCCAACAGAGTAGGTATGGGATTCTTCGAAGCAAAGATATGGAATGCATCCACATCTACAAAATCTGGGATATTCGGGAATAAAAGAATGCCATAAATACATAGAGCCAATATAACGCTGAATATCACCCAACAACCATTCTTAGAAAAATGTCGAGCCTTATCCACAAGAAACGGTAATGGAAACCCAAACATGCCATTCCTACTAGCTAGCTTCCCTTTCAACTCAAAGGCATCCATATGTAAGGCTTTAGCAAGTTCAGCCAAATCTTGCTCTCCCTCAACATGATGGAATGGTATCTGGTTCAAAATAGGTACTCCCAACATATCAGAATACTCTTCCAGTGTAGGTGCAAAAAAAACACTCTGAAAGGTGAAACCTCGCAATTGAGGATCATAGAACTGCAGCAACGTCTGAAGGCCATTCAATTCATCCAAAGAAGGTTTGCAAACAATACTCAAAAGTCTCCCGTAAGACTCTCTAAAATCCTCCATAACCTTCTTATCAGCTAGAGAAATCAAACTTCGCAGAGTCCTAATATCAGGCGTAGGGAACTTGTACGCCAGGGTCCTCCTCAAGGGCTCCATGTCAGCAATAAGAACAAGATCACCGGAATCGAAGAGGAAATATACACCTGCAACATAAACACATGTTAATGAAATGCAGATGAAAATGCAAATGCAAATGCAAATGCAAATAGAGGATCAAGAATGCTGTGTTGTTGTGTGAGAAGAAATAACGCTTCGCCTTAGCAAGAACAAAGTACCGATAACAGGACCCACTGATAAATAGATTCATACTGAAAAAGACTAGGTATTCTGAAAGCCAAGGTTTCCTGCATAACCCAATCCCTCTCACAGGTATGGACCTATCCACAGACAAAGGTTCGACATCCTATGCGTTCATCAGCGTCATAGACTTTCGAAAAATGATGATACATTTACCATTTCTGGTTTGGCATCATCATCTCGCGAAGACGCCTCACTTAGCTGAATCACAGATGATCCGTCCCCAGAGTCGACAACCCTCAAATCTAAAATCCTCTCAACGGCCCACTGGGCTGGAAAGAAAGTCATAAAAGAGAATCTCGTCTGAGCGCAAATTTTGTGGGAACTAGTGCATGCCTAACATACAGGCTCACCACTACTTTTCGCTTCTAATACTAGGTTTGTACTCAAGCCCAGGTTCGGCTTATCACTCAATGGAACTTCCCTCCCCACAGCACAACAGTAATGATATATGATGCTAAAAATAAATGCGAGAAAAATAAAATAAAGCACATATATACAACACCCAAAAATAAACAGACAAGCGCTAGGATTGACTCGCATAGGGAACCAGTTCCCCAGCAGAGTCGCCAGTTGTCGCAACTGCGAAAAACCACCGGCGGAAAAATAGAAGAGTCGCCACTTTCGTTAGTTATCCCAAAGAGAGGGAAAGGAAACGATCGCAAAAACCTAAAGAAAAAGGGAAAGACAAGGTCATCACAACCATGTCTAGATTCGGGAGTCGGTTACGCAAGGGGAAGGTATTAGCACCCCTCACGTCCTTCGTACTCGACGGGATCCATGCATTGTTGTATATATTAAAAGGGTGTGTTGATACTATCTAGTTAAAGGCTTAAGGACAAAAGAAAAAGAAAAAGGACTGACTCGGCAGAGCATCGCCGCTCTGTGCCTACGTACTCCCTCGTGCAATGGGAAAGTCAGAGTCAACGTAGTTCCCCTAACTACGGTTAAAGAAAGGGGAAGGTTGCTCGCCAAGACATCGCGTCTCGTGCCTACGTACTTTCATCTGGTACGAAATATCAGAGCAAATGTAGTTCGGGCTAAAAGGACCACAGGTTGGTTCAAAAGTTTTTTAAGCCCGAGTAGGGTTAACAGATAGTTCTAGCAGTTGGTGAATGCAACTCGACCATTGGAGACTTAGGCGTTACCGTTTGCGGTAGAACTAGGAGTTAACGACACTCTTTTTATGAAAAGATTTTCCATTATTAAGAACCCCAAAGGGTGAAAAAGGTTTTTGTGTTTTTGTGTTTTTTAGAGAAGAAGTGTTTTGAATTTGATTTGTAACTCATGTTGCACTAAAGACTATGATCTAGGAGCGAACACATCGTATATCGTCCAAAGGACATACACTAACATTCTAGATAATTGAGAGGCAACCACCTAATTATCATTTGCCAAATGGCTTAAGGCTCGTAGCGTACAACAATTGTCATCCTTTATTAAGTGCTTTATGAGTGTTTGAAGATGAGAAGAGAAAAAGGAACACTAATGGGAGACTAATCAATCCTAAAAGTTATCATGCAAAGTAGACTTAAGGTTGAGTTTGAAAAGGGAACTATCTAATGTTATCATGCCTAGTTAAATACCTAATGTCTATCATAACCTCAAGAGGTTAGAGAACTTATGGGGGACATGGCAATGGAAAGTAAAAGAAGAAAAAGAAGAAGAAGAATGCATATGCAAATGAAAAGATGCACACATAGAATGCACAAGTAGAATGATAGTGGGAGGAAAATAGTGTGGGGCAGCAGCCACCACAGCTCATCTCAACCAAGCATGCATATGGAAATGCAAGAAAAGAGAAGAATGAGAAGTGCACAAGAAGAAATTAAAGAAACAGAAGCAAACTACACAAAGATGCACTAAAAAGTGGGATGAAATGACCTAAGTCAAATAACATCAACCACACCAATAAAATCACACCAAATGAAAGATAAAACAAACCTCAAAGCCAAGTGAGGATGGGAGACCAAATGAGGGCAGAAAGGGCCTCATAATAGGTACTCAACCATAAGCATCACAAGCCAAGTGCAAAAGAAGCACAAAAGAGTCCTCAAGGATCTATTATTTTAGGTATACTTCAAGTACCTCCTCAGGAGGGACTAAGATACGTTAAATGAGGTTCCAAAGTCCTTGGACAGAAGGGAGATGAAGATAAGAGAGCTCAAAAGCAATAACAAAACACAACATGAAGGAAGCAAGCACACATCACTTAGGAGTTCAAGTTGAAAGCACAAAAAGAAAAGCATCAATCAACAAGCAATGAACATAATTTTGACCTAAAAATGAACATACAACAAGCTCAACATGTCTAGAATGTGAAACAAAAAGAGTGGAAAGCTTATTGGATCCACAAAGGTCATTTCCAATCCAAACTAGGTCAAGCACTTGTGTGAGCCGTCCTATGAGATGACCTAACTTGCAAGTCACTTCAAAAATAGGAAAAGGGCTCAAAAAATATCAAATAAAATTCACAAAGAATCTACATAAGTTGGCAAATAGAGGCCAAGAAATCAAGACAAATATCCTCTCAAAGCACCATCAAAAGAATCAAATCATTTAGATGTACCCCTTTGAAAGGGAGAAACAAGTGCAAAAAGACAAGCCACAAAAGTCAACCCAAAAGTCAACAACCAGGGGCGAAATGGTCCTCTAAAATTGATCAACTCATCATTGAGATGAGGATCAATTTTCAATCATTGGATCAAAAAGGAATGAGAGAAATAAATGCAAACACAAAACATGTTACAATTGAAACCAAATAAAACAACTCCAATACTTAATTCATTTTTTAATTGAAAATAAAATGGAAAAAATAAAATAAAAGTATCAAAAAAAAGTAGACATCTCAAAGTTAATAAAAAATATTTTTGGAGAATTTTTAACATATTGGAGCTATTTTCATTAATTAAAATTGTAAACAGAAAATAAAATAAAAAACAAATGAAAATAAAATGAAAATGAAAAAAAGAGCGTGGCAAATAGAAATCCAAGGAAATGCAAAAGAGAAGATGGGCCCAACAGGGGGTGTAAATAGCACAGGCGTGCAAGGCCCACTCAGAAAAATCAAACAAAATAAAACCTGGGAACACACGTGTGAACGGGTCAACCAAAGACCACCATGGAATTCAATCTGGAGCGCTTGATTAATTAGCAAGTAATCACATCAGAGGGCCATCATAACGCCAGCACATTAATGAAATTTTAAACGCAATTACATGGATCCAGTCAACTTTGGACTACCGTGTTTCTTAATCTTCACCGTTCACATGGAAAGTATGCAAATCTAACGCATGTGGCAGTGACACCTCATCATCCCTAACCTCCAGCAACCCTAAAACACACCAGCTGGCCGGAGATCACTATTCATCATCTTCTCCGGCCAAACACCACCGCGCGCAGCAACCACAACATAGTGTCTCACTAAATCTCAACCAAAACGCATGAAATTTATATAAAATCCGATCTAGAGATCAAGAGGATCTCATTTCAGGCCTCAAAACTCACTAATTATGCGTGAAACTTTAAATCCGAAGCCAACAAGCTTGAACATCAAAATCCAAAAGTTCATGAAAATAACCTCAATTTGATTTAAAACTCATCTAGAGCACACGTAGGTTACAGATCCATCATTAAACAAGCAAGATCATGCATAACCAAGCTAAAACAGATCCAAACATTTTCAAGCATCATCCAACAATCACAACCAATGCCAGTTCATTTTACATTTTAATGATCTACATTGATTCTACGTCTCAAGTATGCAAAAATGGCAGTGAATTGATGCTTATTAAGAGTGTAATGTTGAATTTCAATTATCTAGTGGAGAACTTCCAATGAGCCTTCAAATGGAACTCAAGCTTGAAGATAATTGCCCAGAATCGTTCACTGAACTCCAATAAAGCTTTCTCAATTCACAATTTCTCTTGAAACAGCCTCAATCTCCAAATTCGAAATTTGAATTTTCAACAGTTTTTGAAAATTGTTTCTGATCAATTTGGCTCCAATTTGCACTTCTGATGATTTGTGAAGGTTCAAAACCTTATATACAATGGATCTTGATGATAATTAGGCCCAATCTCAGCCTCTAACAGTCCAATGAAAAATCTAAGAAATTGAATTTCAAGCTTACTCATGTACACAAATTTCACTCCAAAATGGTTGAAACAGCTTGCTGGTACCTCATGGAGCATGAATGGTCAGGATTTAGACCTTAATTGATCTCAATGGCTCATGTTGGTTGTGTAACTTCATAGTGAAGAAACCTTGAAAATGGCTCACTTACACACCTCAAATTCAAAATGTAAAATTGCCAATGTGTTCAAAATGAAGTTTGCACTCAAAAAATGCACTTATTTGCACCAAAATATTCAAAAGTGAATTAATTCTCATTTTCTCCTTTTTAACCTTCTTCCATGAAAATTCACACATCCAATCCTCATTCCAAGCATAAACCATGACTTATCAATGCTTGACTAAGCAAATAACACCATTTGGAGCAAGTTTGATGTTGGAAAAATCTTCATTTGAAGTGTGCAAGTTGGTGAAATGGGCCTATAATTTTATGACCTATAATCTAACTTTCCCAAAATATCCTTGATTTGTAAACCTCATAACTTGAGTTCTACAAATCAGATGAAAGACTTCTAGTACATTTTGGAAAGCTAAGACCAAGATCTACAACTTTCATGTTGGCCAAAAGTTAAGGAGAAACATCCTTCTAGGTCAAAAATGGCTTGGAAGTTGGTTGACTTTTGTTGACCAAAATCACATCCCTCTGATGACCTGTAACTTGTCTGGATCATAACTTGAGTTCTATAAATCCAATCAAGGATTTCTAGTACTCAAATTAAAGCTAAGAGCATACTATACAAGTTCCATGCTTGTCAAAAGTTGATATGAAACTTGTATCTTGAGATAAGTGGTCTTGAAGTCAGGCACTAAATAGGGGATTTTACCCTGAGAACCCTAATTTAGTAACTTCTCACACACTTAACCCTTGATGAATTGAACTTGAAATGATATGTCATATATATTAGCACAACATCCCATGACCATAGAGACTTTGAATTGAGTTTTAATCTCCTTCAATTGCACAGTTGACTGAGGATTAATCAGATGAAACCCTAATTACAACACTTTCAACTGCAACTCTTCACACTTAGCACAAACACTTGGATGAGCTCCATAATGACCCTCAAGGCACTCAATGGGCTCTATCAACATCTTATATCCATAACTATGAATCCACAATCCCCTGATGATCTTCGATTGGCCTCCAAATTAGGAGTTAACCCACATACATCTATCTTCTCTTTCATAAGACTATTGCCCACCTCCTGATGACTTGATGACCATCCAAACTTGAGTAACACCCCTTGGTTAGGCTCAACCCTATGAGTAGACTCTTCTTGATATGCACAAGCTCTTGATCCCCTATTCAATAAAAAATGCTATGTAATGCAAATGCTAGAAAGAAATGAAATGAAACATAAACCAAGTTAAGAAAAGGCTGGGAAAATTTTAGGGTGCAACACTCATCAATAGCGTTAACAGACCCATGAGTAGGCAAAGGATTGCTTTTAACATTAGGTTGAGGATCATCAAAAGACAGGATCTTCTTTTCCATTAATTCTCTTAAAAGGTGCTTGAGAGCATATCAACTTTCTAGATCATGGCCAAGGGCACCCTCATGAAATAAACAATGAGCATTGGGATTGTAATTAGCTGGAAGCGGATTTGGAGGTGGACCCAAAGCCCTTGTAGTTATCAGACCTTGTTGCACTAAGGAAGGGTACAACTCGGTATAAGTCATTGGAATAGGAGGACATGTCTTGTACCGTCTTCTGTTAGGAACATTTTGGTGAGGTGCCTGATTCTTCGGTTGTTGATAGGCAGGAGCGTTGGACGCTCGTTGATAATTGGATGGAGCTTGTGCAATAGGTTGATAAGCAGGAGCCGGTTGCATTGGCTGATATATAGGAGCTTGTTGATTGAAAGCATGTGTAACAGTAGCCACATACGGTTGTTGAGTAAAGTGAACAGGATAAACTTGTTGTTGAACATCGTTTTGCTGATGTTGCCAAGGTTGACTTCTTCGTCTACCATATATCACCACATTAGTTTCACCCTCTTTCTTCTTGTGAGAGCTAAATGAAGGCTTTTTAGCGTGGTCTTTGTTGGAGCTTGAATTACCAGCAGCACTTGACATTTTCCCACTTTTTAGACCCAATTCTACCTTCACACCAACATCAACAATATCTGAGAAGTTTGCAGTCACACTACCAACCATTCTTTCATAGAACTTAGGACGAACAGTGTCAACAAACTAGTAAGCTAGTTCCTTTTCGGTCAAAGGATGTTCCACTTGCGAAGCAATTTCTCTCCACCTCTGAGCGTATTCCTTGAATGATTCAGAACTCTTATGGGACATACTCAGTAATTGCCTTCGTTCAGAAGCCAAGTCCATGTTGTACTTGTAATGTTTGATGAAGGCATCAGACAGATCTCAGAAACTCTTAATTCTTGTTGATCATTCCAATTTTTGGTTGGTAGTCTTCATTTTTGTGAGTTCTCCTTCAGTCGGCGTTCTGGTGATCCTAACTTTTGGTTAGTAGCCTTTTATCCCAAGTTTTGGTTGGTAATTCTTATTGATCATCCTAACTTTTAGTTGGTAGTCTTCATTTTTGTGAGTTCGCCTTCGGTCGTGCTTCTAGTGATCCTAACTTTTGGTTAGTAGCCTTTAATCCCAACTTTTGGTTGGTGTTTCTCCTTGTTTCATCCCAACTTATTGTTGGTATTCTCTATGGTGATTCTAAATTTTGGTTAGTAACATTTATTCTAACTCTTGATTGTCATATTTTGCTATCCCAACTTTTAGTTGGTATCTTGTCTCCGTTGGCTATCTGAACTTTTGGTTGGTACCCGCTGCATTTAAGTCCACCTTCGGCTGGCAATAACTTTACTCTACATATCCCCACAAGTTGCGAATTTCCGTGATTATTTTCGAATTCAACCACCTTGTACCTCGAATGTTTGAAAACCATTCCTATCATTCCTTCGGGTCCAAGTTGTTTGAATAGGGGCAGCTGTAACACCCTAAAATATGCCATATCTTTTTCTTATTTCATGGCTTATGTTTCATTTCATTTACATCATCATTTATTCATATCATTGGTTCTAGGCATGGGATCAAGGTATCTGGTTAGTTCTCAAGAGGAAGAGTTTCATCCTCAAATCTCAAGCAAGGGTTTATTCTCAACCTTGTGGTTTTCTTGAGCCCTAAGGTCCTCTCATCATCAAGACATGTCTCACAACTATTTGAATCAAGGTCATAAGCATTGATCACCTCCTCATATCTTGTGAACAACTGGATTAGGGTTTTGGTCAAAGGACATCTGTGGCTAGCTTCTTGGGAAAGACATAGTTCTATGGATCAATACACATCTTGAGGATTCCCTACATATATTATTTATCCCTGACAAGATCTTCAATCAATGTAAAGGATGCTAGGTTTTCATCTGATCAAGAAAAGTCACTTGTGGCTCCATAAGGTCAACGTCTTGAATTTCAAGGTCAATCAAGGGCATGCTATGTGTTTGGATAAAGAATAATCAATGAGAAACATAAAATCATGAGTTTGATTGAACTAGGGTTTTGATTGAAATATTTTTATAAGTGTACAAAACCCTAGTTCTAGCCATTTTGCAACACCCATAACTTTCTAATCCTTGATCCAATGGGAGCAAACGTGTTATCAAACTAAAGAGAACATCATGAACTACATGTTTGTAGAAGAAAGCAAGTCCAAGAGATCCATATTTTGAGAGATATGGAGAGGTAAAGTTGAGAAAATCAAGATTTTGTCATTTCAACACTAAGGTACATGTTTTCAAGCATATCTTTCATGGTGATACAAGCTTCAAATGAATTTTCCTCCAACGTGAAAGTTGTAGAGCATACTCAAAGCTTTATTTTTAGTACTAGAATTCCTCCATTGAATATGTAGAACTCAAGGTATAATTTCTGCAAGTTAGGGTTTCAAAGATGTCAAATGGGACAAGTTTTTAGGCAGGTTTTTTGGTCAACTTTCCAAGGCAGTTTTCATCAAGTTCTTGACTCCAAACCAATTTCCTTTGAATGTGAAAGTTAAAGATCATCCTTCAAGATTTAAATCCATTACAATATCTCTTTCATTAAATCAAAAATCTTCAAGTTATGTTCTTTCAAAGTCAAGGTGTCAAAGTTGTCAAAAGTTCATAACTTAGAATTTTTTCTAAGTTACTTTGGGCAAATTTTGAAACATGACTTTAAATCAATTTTTCATGATCATCCTAGTCTCAATTCAAGTTGCCATCAACATGGGTTTTGCTCACCATCACTAAAGCTTTACATTGGACCCAAAACCTAACCATTTGGACAAGAATTCATTGAGGTATGATGAACCAAAGTGAGTTATATGGATTGAGAATCATGTTGTGATATCTTCATGCATACCATATGTCATCATGCAGTAACTCATGTCCATGTTTCTACACGGACCAATAACTCTTTCTTTGTCACCAAACGTTGCCATAATTAGCTAGACACTTACATGTACCATGTACACCACTTTTGAACCATGTTGCCAAATGAAGAACAAATCATAAAAAGTTGGCTAGCAATAATGCTCCCTCCACTCTCTCCCATTCTAAATCTTTTCCACTCACAAGTGACAACAAAAACCACCTACAAACCATGAAGTATTCGTGCCACCTCACATGACACTCATTTTTCAAAATTCTTGCAAGAATCATAAACCAAACATTAACCACGATAACTTTCTTTTTAACCACTCAAAGCCACCACATATAACCTAAAAACCCTAATCAATAGGGGGAAGCTTCATTATTCACAAAGTTCAGAACCAAGGAAGCTCTTTCTTTCTCAAAACATTGACTCTCTTCGAATCCTCCCTTTTCTCAAATTTTTGGATCATACTTGGTTCCTTTCATCATCCATGAAGTTCACGGAAGGAAAAGAAGCAACTTGGTGAAGTGTTTGAGCTCAAAGCAGAATTTGGTAAAGCTTCATATTTGGTATTTTTTCTTAAGCTTGTTTCTGTCATTTTTCAAGTCCATTTACTTTGTTTTTACATGTTTGGACTTATTATTTGTTATTTCCATGGTTCTATGATATAGAATTGTCCATGATTCTATGATTGGCTAAATTGTGGTAAAACATGATCCTGCACTGATGTTAAGCAGGCTGGTATGACATCTCCACCTGCTGTGGTGAAAGAACTGCAATGGAGTGTTTTAAATGTGAATGTCATGCTGAATGTCATGACATCCATCACGACATCCATCTGTTGTCATGACAAAACTACTGTCATGTCTGAGAAACAATAGGAGTAGTGGTGCAGCAGGAGCTAGTAGGAGCTGAAGACAGAACTGTTATCATATGTTTACATCTGGTGCAGCAGAAGCTAGCAGGAGCTGATAACAGAACTACTATCATGTGTTGTAAACAGGATGCCATTACATATGGTGCAACAGGAGCTATGTGTAACAGGAGCTAGCAGAGGCTGGCATCAAGGTCGAGTACAGCAACAGCAAGCAGGAGCTAGTAGAGGCTGAAGAAAGGACTGTTGTCATTACCAAAGTAATGACATAGTTGTCTTGCACAACAGGCACTGCTATCGGTCAGTAGTAGCCTAGTTCCTCATAGGTTGAGCTTTGATGAAGTTCCTCACAGGCAGTGTGAAGTGTGCGGCCATAATAGGTTAAGTTGTGATGAAGTTCCTCACAGGCAGTATGAGGTGTGTAGCCACAATAATGTGAGTTGTGATGAGTGAGGTGTGTTTGTTCTTGTATATGAAAGATTCAGTTTATGCATTTTTTCTCCGTGTCTTGTTTTCATCATTTTAGAATAGATATAAATGACTTTTAAGCTTAGGTTTGGATTCTATGTGAAAAGTTCTTGAGAATGGTGTTTTGTTTTGCTTGATTTAATGAGGTTTTGTATCTGCTCCAGTGAGGTTGATCGTAGAAGACGGCCGGAGCCCTAGCTTCAACGTCTGAGGTGTTTTGGTGAGTTGGCGTAGGCTGACTCTTTGACCTTCCCACATGGTGCTGAGTTGCTGATCTTGCTGAATGGTTGAGCTACTGCTTATGGAGCTAAAGATAAGCCTGTAGTTGCTGCTGTGCCCTCAGATATAGGAGCTTTATGACCAGTTGTATGTTATGCCAAAGGAAGAGTGTCTACTTCTAGCCTATGGCCTATTGGATGATCAGACATCTTGTGTAGGGCATGTTCTTTTGGTGGTTCCGCGGCATATTTCTCTGATAAAAGAACTCTGATGCCCCTGGAAGAAGATTGGCCTATATTAAGTTTGATGCATGACTGTGGCAGTTATGTAGATGATTAGAAGATGGTGCATGCAACTATGTTTGGTTGTGTGCCTGGACTGTTTTGTTGTGTTCTACAGTTTGCTGGAAGCTATGTAGAGAAGATAGTGGGAGGTGATTTATTTTCACCACTCATGACTTGCAAGGATTCTATCAGCAGAAGAAGACATAGGAAGGTTAAGTCAAGGGTGCCTCAACCCTGGTATTCCTGAAGTTGTGTGGAATTAAGACCAATTGCTATTTATGGACTACGCACGTATTTAATTGGTTATCCATGAAGTTCAGAGAAGGATTCATTATAAGGATATAAGATTCTTGGCTATTTGAGATATTCTCAAATATTTAATGAATTATCCTTAGTTGATGATCAAGTTGTCTCCTCAGTTGTTGCACAAGCATCAGGCCCTGATATGCTTGGTTTATTCAAGGAGCTGATGTTCAACCAGATGTTGAGACATCCCATCAGCAGAGAGTGTGCAAAATCCTGTTGATTCAAGGAGTGAATCACTAGGACAATAAAGATAAAGCTGGATCTGTAAGAAACTAAGGCTAGAGTGGAGTGATGATGGTAGTGAAGATGAAGACAATCTGCTCTATAGGAGTATTGGAGTGGAGAAGTTGTGTTCTAGTTTATACTAGAAGCACCTGACCTATTAGCTAGAGAGTTTCCTGACAAGAACCTTGTCTAGAAGATGGTGTTTGTGATAGCACTGCTTGGGTCAGTTTATTTCTGATCTAAGTGCATAGGAGCATATGATCTTGGTCATATTAGAGGTCAAGGATAAGTGGCAGTTATCTTTGATTTTCTGAAGAATTCTATACTTAAGGAAAGCGGGAATCCTTTTGTAAAGACTTGTGTGATCCTTCCTCCCTAAAAGATTCAAGCTTTGGCATGTTTGGTTCTCTAAGGAGGAGTACATGAAGCAAATGCACTTCAAGGTAATTGTCGTGGTACAACCAAGCATGATTAAGGTTGACAACTCCACCCTGATATCAAGCCTACGTACTCTTGTCCTAATTGAGCAAAGAGAATCTTCTAAGTGGCTGAATGAAAGCCTGAACTCTCCAGCTGGATGTCTTAACCAAAGTTGTGACATCACGCAGAAACTTCAAGGCCTCAAGTGATGGTGTAGCACATCATTTGAAGATTAATTGATCTTCTCAGGTATGAATGGAATTAATGCTTCATATCATGCAGTTTGCGGGAGCTGTGTGAAGGAGTAGATACCTTGCTTTGGAGCAAGAAGAATGTGAAGACCAAAGTGGCCTGGTAGATTAGCAGACTTTCTAGAGCTCTGAAAAATGCTGAATCACCAAACAGTGGCATTTTGTTATTTAAGCAGTGTGCCTTTAGAAGACTATTCTTGTACAGAAAGGTAGTTATTTGAAGACCACAGAAGGTTCTGGGACTGCTCATTCTTGGAACTAATTACTCATGTGCAGAAGAAGACCAAATGAGGATCTGTTTTTGTTCACAGATTGGAGCTTATGGTAGAAGCGCTAAGCTGTGTATAGAAGATTACCTACTGTTGGAGATACGGTTGATCGAGCTGATCAACGCTGGTGTAGATGTGGAGATCTTCAGTTGGACTACTAGACAGCAGTAAGTCCAGTATGGGCACATAAAGAACCATGGGATGGTGTGTCTATAATATGAACCATCTGATATGTGAAGATCTCTTGTGGAACTAGTGATCCACTTCTAAGAAGTACACTATCTTGTCATACGGGAGAATGATAAGGTAAAAGGATTGTCTTGGAGTATGATGTGAAGGTATTGAGTGCATTCTGATGTGATAAAGTCCCTATGAGGTGTCTATCTTATACTCAGCCTAAGGCCAGAATACTTGTGAAAAAGTGGTCTCTTCTGCTACAAGTAACTCTAGGAAGAGGTGAATTAGTTTGGTGCCTTCTCTTTGTATGAACATAGAGTTGGTCATGAGAGGTAATGTGGTAACCTTGGAGCAGCTGTTATCAAAGATAGGGGGAGAGCTTCTATTTGATGGGTGTACTACTTGCTTGTGGTTCAAGCAGTAAGTGAATGCTCTACATGTGTGTTGAACAGAGAATGAGTTCTTGAAGACATGAAGATGCGTATTATGTTTTCCATTCATGTGAACTGGTTAACATTAATATGGGAGAGTTATACTTCTGTCCAGGATCTGCTGCTGCAAGAGTGCAGTTATGTGTCAAGATTGTTTCTGGTTTCAAACAAATCTGGGACTTGATGAAGGCAGAATGTCAGACAAGATGTTGTGACATTCGGTTATTGCTCTAAGCTCATGGTGAACATGGTTGTGTATTCCTATTGGGTCTGTCATTAGGTGACAATGGATCAAGTCAGGTATTTGGGCCTCTATCCAAGTACTATATGGCTGGTGAAGATAAAGATCAAGAAATAGGCAACCTTGATCTTGTGCATATGGAATGATTTCAACCCTGACATTTAGGAGATGTTTCTAGTCTTTCAAAGCTAAATGTGAGAAATCTTCCAGATAGTAATCCTGCAACCACCTCTGTTATTGGTTCCAGTGTTGGTTGTGAATCAAAGGGTGCAGAGATGCATGTGCTTCCAGTGTGTGAATATGAAGATATTGGTGTAAATCTTCATATGGTTGGGTTCTCTTTTTCAGAGGGAGCAATGTTTATGCTGACAGGGGAAGATGTGTACCTGTTTGGTGTGTAGCTGCTGAAGTGGTGCAGTCCTTATTAGAGGTCAAGCAGCTTGTGTATTTCTTGGGAGTTGGTGAGATGACTGTATGTACAGTTTGTGTTGAGCTTATGTATGTACAAGTACTCCATTTATTGTCAAAGTTTTGACTAAACCAAGGGGTAGAAAAGAAAAACCTACTGTTGCTGATGAGGAAATCATTGTTGCTGCCATGCTGGATGCAACTATTAAGGGGGAGCATGATAGTTTGTGTAAACTGCTGCTGAATGTCGTGATAAGTTTTTTTAGCCAAAATTTGCCAAAGGGGGAGTTTGTTAGTTCCATGGTTCTATGATATAGAATTTTCTATGGTTCTATGATTGGCTAAATTGTGGTGAAACATGATCCTGCACTGACGTTAAGCAGGATGGTATGACATCTCCACCTGCTGTGGTGAAAGAACTGCAATGGAGTGTTTTAAATGTGAATGTCATGTTGAATGTCATGACATCAATCATGACATCCATCTGCTGGCATGACAAAACTACTGTCATGTCTGAGAAACAGTAGGAGTAGTGGTGCAGCAGGAGCTAGTAGGAGCTGATGACAGAACTGCTGTCATGTGTTTACATCTGGTGCAGCAGAAGCTAGCAGGAGCTGATAACAGAACTGCTATCATGTGTTGTAAACAAGATGCTATTACATCTGGTGCAACGGGAGCTATGTGCAACAGGAGATAGCAGAGGCTGGCATCAAGGTTGAGTTCAGCAAGAGCAAGTAGGAGCTAGCAGAGGCTGAAGAAAGGAATGCTGTCATGGATGTCATTACCAAAGTAATGACATAGCTGTCTGGCATAATAGGCATTGCTATGGGTCAACAGTAGCCTAGTTCTTAACAGGTTGAGCTGTGATGAAGTTCTCACAGGCAGTGTAAAGTGTACAGCCACAACAGGTTAAGTTGTGATGAAGTTCCTCACATGCAGTGTGAGGGGTGCAGTCACAACAATGTGAGTTGTGATGAGTGAGGTGTGTTGTCATGTGTTTTAAGCAAGACATAGTTGCAAGACATAGTTGCATGACAAAAGAAGGAGCTGCTAGTGTATATCTCTTGACATAATTAGTTTGGATTGATGAGACCATGTTGAAAATACCTCATCAGTAAATATGTCAAGAAGAGTTATTAGAAACAAGAACAAATTGTATTGGTATTCATAAAAGGATCTTGGAGACCTTTTAGGAAACTTTAATATACTTGTTTCTAATGTTATTCTGCAGAAGATTGTGTGAAGCCAGGTCTGGTGTAAAGAAAAATCTGCAGAAGAGTGGATGTCATACTAAATGTCATACTAAATGTCATGACATTAATCGTATGACATCAGTCGTGCAGGCATGTTGGTTTTCTGTTATCACAGGCTAGATTTCAAGAAGACTTTTTATGAACCCTGAGTTATATTAGGACAGATTCAACGTAATGCTGACCATGCCATGACCTAATTGGACAACACCTTGAATTGTGGAAATGTGTTTTATTTTGTTAAGACTAATATTTGTTATTTCTGCACAGCCCAAGCCCAGTCTGCGCAACTATAAAAGGAGGAGCAGAAGCAGAAGAAAAAAAAGCACTCACATCAAGAAAAACCAGAGTGTAAAATAGAGTTCTAGGGTTGAGAGTCCCTTGTGTGTAAGTCACCCTTTGTATCTTTTGATACATTGAGGTAGACATATTTGTAAGTGAAGAAGGCGAGTCTTCACATATAAAGTCTGTTTAGGAATACTTGTAATCCAAGCAATTGTCTGGTGGATGATTGTTTAGGTTAGGTAGATTCTAGGCTGTGATTCACTTAAAGCTGTGAAGCAAGAGTGAGTGAGTTTCTTGATCAATGTTGTGAAGCAAGATCAAGGTATGTATGAAATGTCTCTTCATACTGTTTTTGTAATTGTTTGATACCACAGTTGTGTGATTGAGGAGGAGTGAGTGGGTATACTCAGGTACTAGAGTGTCTCTAGGCTGAAGTGTCATTGGGTAGAGATTAAGTGAGAAGTGAAAACTGGAGGTTTGACTTTGAATTGATTCTACTAATAGTGAATTTCCTCCCTGGCTTGATAGCCCCCAGATGTAGGTGTTGTTGACACCGAACTGAGTGAACAATTACTGTGTTATTTATCTTTCTGCATTCACAATTCTGTACTTTAAATAGTTAGATAAATAGTATGACAGATTGCAGATGTCACAACAGAGGTCGTGACATTGGTCATGACATTGGGATAATTTAAAGAAATTTAAATTGGCCATGGTATGTCCTCATCCTTGTTGAGCAGAGATCAATGTTCTTGGAACACATGTGATCTGCATACCAGAATTTTATGGTTGAATGTAGAACATTATCATGTGCTTGTTCTTGTATATGAAAGATTCAGTTTATTCATTTTTTTCTTCGTGTCTTGTTTTTATCTATGTGAAAAGTCCTTGAGAATGGTGTTTTGTTTTGCTTGATTTGATGAGGTTTTGTTTCTGCTCCAGTGAGGTCGACCGTAGAAGACAGCCGGAGCCCTAGCTCAACCGTCTGAGGTGTTTTGGTGAGTTGGCGAAGGCTGACTCTCTGACCTTCCCACATGGCGCTGATGTGGTGCCAGGTTAATTAATGAGAATATGCGTGGCAATTTTTCTTGTTTGGTTTTTGAACATGGGTCTAAAGGATCACTGGGCCTAGCATCTTTCATTTCTATACCGCTCATATTTGTGGCCCAAGCGTGTTTACAAAGGGCTCATGTTGTTCTAGCTTTTACTAGTTCACCCCCTCCCCTTTCATTCTTTTCTTTTTATATTATTTTTCTTCCTTTTTAATTTTAATTTATTTTTAACACTAAAACCATTTTATAAAACCCCAAAAATATGTTTCTATTTGTTTGATATGTTGAGATATTTTTTTAAAATTTTTACTTTACTTTTCCATTTAGTTTACTATTTTATTTTGAATTAAAATATGGAGTGGTTTGACATGTTTACCCTTGAGTTAGGGTTTGATATTTTGATGCTCTTGCCATGCCTTCTTGACCCAATATTTTTCCATATTTTGACATATGATTCCTGGATGTTTAAGAGGTTTAGTTGTGCTATGATGATATTTTCTTGATCACTTTTAATTTGATTTTTAGGAGCCTCGATGTATGCTCGATTCTTATACTATGCTTTCCTTGATGAGTTGATTTGATGATGCATTTGTGCAATTACTTTTGAGATATTTTTCAAATTTATTCTTAATGGATATGACTTGGGTTTTATTTTCTAATTGGAATTTATTTGATCATTTTTCTATTTTTGGATGATATATCAAGTTGGTGATGTTTTGACCATGATCTTGTGCATGTCTTGACCTAGTTTCGTGAGAATGTTTTTTGAATGATTCAATTGATGCTTGATGACTTTTTTGTTGACTTGTTTAAGTTTATGACCTTCATGTTTAGAGGTTCATTTCTTGATCACCTTGTCTCATTTGCTTCACATGATTATTTGTTTCTCATATGGATAACATGAAGGATGTTTACTTAGCCTTTTTTGCATGAACTTGAGTTTGTTTATTCTTGAGGATGTATATCATTTGGACATGCTTCTGACCTTGATGTTATGATGTGTATGACTTGACCTACTTTCACTCTATACATTGCTTTAGTACTTGTTTTCATCATGGTGTATGCTTGCTTCTTGATGCATGTTTTAAATTCAATCCTTTTTGTGACCATTGTGTATTCGTGAGTGGATGTTTAAGTTGATGTTCATGTTTATGTTTCTTCCCTCACTTGGTTTCATTCCCTAATCTCGCATGTTTAATTTTTTGAGGTGTGTCTTGTTTGCTTGTTTTGTATGGCAATTGATTTTCTTTGGATGTGATGCATGACTTGACTCTTTGTTCTCTTTCTTTGACCATTGACATGAGTTGAACAAGATATAGTATGCTACTTCCCTACCTTGTTTCTCACCTCATTTGGCTTCACCTCTCTTTGTTTGATGACTGATATTTCTTTCTTGTTGGACTTTAAGTCATTTATGTGTGTGGGCACTTTATTTTGCCAATTGGTTTTGATCTTAAATCTTTGAATATGGTTTGGCATGTATATATTTTTGTTTACTTTAACATTTTGATGTTTACCTTGTGTGATTGAATTGCTTGCTTGTTTGATGCCTTTTGAGTTTGAACTTCCATGTTTGTTCATAATGTTGCATCTTTTTCTTCATCTTGCATTCCTCTTTCTTCTTTTCTTCTCTTGAGATTTGTTTAAGTCTTGAGCTTATTCTCATTTTTATTGAATTGTATGATGTTTACTTGTGCATATTCACATAATCCCTTAGGAATCCCAGTCCCACTTAATTTCTGATTAAGTTGGGAGTAGGAGAGACATTAGGCTTTCAATCCTTTGCATGATAACAACTAGGATAGTCCCTCTTTGACCTCAACTTTAGGTCCATCATTTGTATGGTAAAAATAGGTAGATTTCTCTTTTATCTCACTCTTAGGACCATTTTGTATGATAATATTAGGATCCAGGTTCCCTTAGTGTTTTCTTTTTAGCCTTTGTGTCCTTTCTCTTCTCATCTCAAAATAATTCTAACACACTTAATAAAAATGATGAACATTGTGCACCACGAGCCTTAAGCATATGGGAAATGATGAGTGAGGGGTTTCTCCTTACTTGTCTAGAGTGTTTAGTGTATGTCATGTTTGGGGGTGATATGCGACACATTCGTTCCTATATCATAGTTGAAATTCTGGCAAGCACACGATTGATGTTATTATAGATGTTATGACATCCACTATAACATGTACTACTGCACTCAATAATAAGTTGTAAATGGAAAGCAGTAAATAACATAAGTAATTGTTTACCCAGTTCAGTGTCAACCACACTTACATCTGGGGGCTACCAAGCCAGGGAGGAAATTCACTATCAATAGAATTAATTCAGAGTCAAACAATCCCAGTTTGCACTCCTCACTTAAGACCTACCCAATGACACTTCAGCCTAGAGACCACTAGACCTGAGTATACCCACTAACTCCCCCTCAATCACCTCAGTGATATCAATACATAATTACAAAACCAATATGAAGATAAACTTCAAACACACCTTGATCTTGCTTCAAAGCTTTGATCAAGGGACACACATTCTTGCTTAACAGCTTTGAGTGACACAATGAACACACCTGTTCATACACAATAACCACAACAATTCTACAACATACAATTGCTTGGCACATAAGGAATCCTAAGACTCCTAGACTCACGTGAAGAACAAAGTTCTTCACTCACAAACATACTATATGATCTCTCACTAGATGCTCTCGTCATGGAATTTCATGTTGCAACTGGTTTTGTAAAACTCAGTTGACTTCTTTGTAAAAAATCCTAGATATATATATCATGGATATTGGAATAAGGAACACCAAGAAATACAATTTCATGAAGCCTGATACATCCGATTTGAGAAAACTAGGAACTACGGTGTCAGAAGAGTTTGGAAAAAGATATGGGAAGATTTTGAGCATAGTCAGGACAGAGATGGAAGAAGGAATCCTCAACACCTTGTTCATTTCTATGACCCATTGTATCATTGTTTCACTTTCCCTGACTATCAGTTGATGCCAACTTTGGAAGAGTATGCCTACTACGTGGGATTCCCTATGAAAGATCAGAAGCCTTACAGTGGATTGGAAAGCTTACCTTCACCAAAAGAAATAGAAGATGCTCTTCACCTTAAAGTATCTTAAATTAAAGCCAACCGTACCACCAAAGGCGGAGTCAAAGGTTTCCATTCAGAGTTCTTAGTCAAGAAAGCTGCCTACCTTGCCAAAGAGGGGAGCATGGATGCATTTGAAGCAATATTGGCTTTGTTGATCTATGGATTAGTACTGTTTCTAGAAGTTGAGGAATTTGTCAATTTCTCTTCTATTACTATATTGTAAGTGGCAACCCTGTGCCTTGCTAGGAGATGCTTATCACTCTATTTATCATCTAACGCTTCAAGGAAAAGGAACTATTCTTTGTTGTGTACCTCTGCTGTACAAATGGTTCGTCAACAATTTGCCAAGAACCGACACTTTCAAAGAAAATCCCAATGGATGGAGATGGTCTCAAAGGATTATATCCTTAACACAAGCCAATATTCATTGGTAGAATCTTGCCTACGATAGAGGAGTCTATTTTAACCGGTGCAAAAGATTCTTAAATATACCACTCATTGGAGTAAGGGAAGGAATCAACTACAACCCAACCTTGGCCAGACGTCAGTTGGGTTTTCCAATGAAAGAAAAACCTACCAATGTGCTCTTATCCGGTTTCTTTTATCTCAACACCGAAGCAGCAAAGAGCATGAGAAACAGCATAATTGATTCTTGGGAGAACATCTAGAAAAAGACAAAAGATGACTTAGGGAAGAGGAACTGTGTAGCTTTTGAACCATTTACTCAACGGGTCCAGTCCAGAGTAAAAGATTTGAAGATGCCATATCTCCCAGAAAAGAACGCCCAGGTTGTCATCGTGTCGTCATCCTCTGCCATTCCTATTGAAAAGATGGAAGAGTACCAAGAGTTTCTTGCAAGAGCTCAACTTGAGAGGGACACTTGGGAAGGGAAGTATCATGCGATTTTCTCTGAAAAAACAAAGCTTATAAGAGAAGTGCAAGAAAAAGGTGAACTGATAAATTGGCTCAAACAACGAATGATCGATAGGGAAGCAACAAAGGAGAATTTATTTTTCTCTAGTACCAAACCCACTCAAAGTATTCATGAATATTCAAGTGTACCTCCAACCTCTAGATACTGGAAAGGAATAGTGGACAAGTTAGTAATGGAAAATGAAATACTGAAGAAAATGAAGAGGCCTCGCGTTTGAAGTTCTCAGTTTAGACCATAAGACCTAGCTTTTTAATCTAAAATTAGGCTTCTTGTATTGTCTTTCAAAAGTTGAAACTTTTTCCAATAATGAATGAAATAAGGGTTTGGCATAATTGATCTTATGATTTTGGTAAAACCAGTTGCATTCTTGCATTTTACTAACCATTCAAGGAATTCAAAATTTTCTTTTGCAGACATTGATATGGAACGACGAAGCAGGTTTTTATTTCTAAGCCTAACACTTGATAACCTCAGGATCCTGGGAGGCCTTGTTAGGAACCATGCTGCTTTTATCGCCAAATGCAGAGATCTTCTGCCGCTACTCAAAGCCAGAGTTAAAGAGGACATGCTGCGAGCCCTCGTTGAGTTCTATGATCCGGTATATCACTGCTTTGTCTTCCCAGACTTCCAGTTGCTCCCGAATATATAGGAGTACTCTGCTTACTTAAAGATCCAACTAACTTTCAAAGTTCCTTATGGAAAACCAAGAAGGAAAGACCTCGCCAAGGCGCTACATGTCAAGCCAGCAGAACTGCCCACTAAATTGGTGAATAGGAGTGGTTTCTCCGGGATGGAGGCGAGACCTTTCATGGAAATGGCCAAGTTTCATTACGACATCAGAGACCTAGGAATTTTTGAAGCAATTCTGGCTTTCCTGATCTCTGGGTTGTATCTTTTCTCATGTTGTGACGAATTCATCAGTGAAGAGGCCATTCGGCTCTTCACTATCAAGAATCTTGTGCCTACACTCCTGGAAGATACTTATATCGTAATCCATCACTGGAAGATGTACAATTTTGGGTTATTCTCATGCCGTAAGGCACTGCTTAGCAAGTGGTTTATTTCTCACTTTCCTAAAACTCAAGTTCTTCGGGACCTGCCTAACAAAGAGGCCTGGATTGAAAAATTAATAACTCTCAGCCACTATGATATCAACTGGTACAATATCAAGAATAGAGGTGTCATTATGATTCAAAGCTGTGGAGATTTCTCGAACATACCCCTCATTGGTACTAGAGAAGTTATCAGCTACAACCCAATCCTTGCTCGCCGCCAGCTAGGATATCCAACTAGGCCAGAACCAGAACCCGAACTGCTAAGAACCTGCTTTTATGAAAAAGGCAGCGATAAAGAATTTGAAACCCAAGCTCATTTTGCTTGGTATCATCCCCACATGCTAGGGATGACTGCAGAGGAAAATGTGAGTTGTTTAGCCACAAGAGGCTATCTAATTTGGTAAAAGGAGATAGCTTTAAGAATGTTTTACACTCATACGTATGAGATCACCCTGGAACCCGAGGTGCTTATGCATAGGGATGAATTGAAGTTCACTTTGGTCAAAGCAGAACGTGAAAATGCTGAACTATAGGAGATAATTTTCCAGAATCAACTCCAGCTCAGGCCTTAAGAAGGAGAGGGATCGTCTCTTTAGAACGATCAAAGCTTCCCCCTTTCTTGCTTTTTTCTTTAAGATTGTAATCTTATGTTGTTTTTTCTTTTATTGTAAGAAAGGTCTTGCTTGTTAGCAAGAGCCATCTATTGTAATAGTTGTAACGCCCTTTTTATTTCGATTAAATTTAGTTATGACTTTACCGTGTTTCGTTGCGTTGTATTCGTATTTGAAAATGTGGTCGTTACGGTTGTGTTGTAGTCCATAATAGGTGCATTTCATGGCATATCATCTCGGTTGGCCTGAATTGGCGTTATTTGGAGTGTTGGCTCCTGAATGGGTTTTGGAGTGTTGGCTCCTATCCCGAGTTTTGGAGTGTTGGCTCCTGAATAGGTTTTGGGGTGTTGGCTCCTATCCCGAGTTTTGGGGTGTTGGCTCCTAAATGGTACGACATGCATATGCACAGTTGAGTTGCATTGCTGAGTCGCATAAAGCTGCATAATTATGTTGGTCGTCGGTTGTCGTGGCATACGTGAGATATGAATTTGCTTGCAAACGTTTGTCGTTGATGTTTATAAGTTTGAGAAGATTATATTGTTGTGATATGATTTCTAATATGACATCTATCATGCCTTATGTTATGTTGTTGATATCTCACCCCTTTACGTTGTATGTTACCGCCTTTGGTGGTAATTTGCAGGTAGCCCGGAATGAAGTTCCATTTTGTCGTTTAAGGTGTCTTTGGTCGCTCTGATATGTAGCACTCTTGGGGGGATGAAATTTTGCCGTTATTATTTTAGTTGATGTTTTGCTGCTGCACTTGTTATAGCATTTTAATTAAATTGTTTTAATTGAACGTGTTGTAAGCTTTACTACAATTCCGTCGAAATAAGAATTGGTTGCATTATGAGTTAAATGTTAAGCAATGTTGTTGTCTGTTCATCCAATTTCGTGCTACGTATGTTAGTAAATGATCTTTTACAGGTGTATGTGTTTTGGTTCTAAGTGTTGAAATGTGAAACCTCTGATGCGTCCCAGATTTTGGGAGTGTAACGGTCGTCAACACTCCCTGATGCTCGTCATGACCGTTTTTAATTTTGATGGGAATTTTTGAATTATAATGAAACGGGAAGTTGGCGATTGCCGATTAATTATGGTTGGCTGGAAGTTTTCTGAAGAGATAGTGATATACAGCCAAGAAGTGAAGTGGAGTTGTGATCGACTTAGTTGCGGAAACTAATTCGATATTGAGAGCTCCATATTATATGTCTGTTGGATGGTCAAAGAACTAAATTGATTGAGTAGCTTTGAGACTTATGTCTGGTGTGTGTGCTAAGGCCACAGAGTGTGAAATTATTGTCGTACGTCGAATTCCGAGATCGCAGCCTTTTACTGAATCAATGTTTTTACGGATGAAAGTTGGAATAGATTACGTCATTGTGTCGGGTAATGTTAGGCAGTGATCGAGTATGCTTGTTTTATCGAATTTGATGGATTTTTGTAAGTTTTTGCATTTTTGGAGAGTTGAGGATTTAAGATTCGGATTGAAATCGGAAGTCGTAGATTTCACGTTTGATGGTTCTAAATCACTAATATATGTTTGGTATGAATGAGTATGTGTTTGTTTCGAAGAAAATAATCGAATCTGTCGGATTTTCGGGCGAAGATGCTCAAACCCGTAGCAGCCTTTATGCAGAAAAATTCTGTTTTGGAGAAACTTCGAAAATTCATAACTCTTGAACCGTATGTCCGTTTTGACCTCCGTTCGAAGCGTTGGAAAGATAACGATATGCTATTTATAGGAAAAATTGTTTTGAGGCATGTACCTGGTTCAATTATAGAAGAAAACTGAAAACATATTGTGTGTTGATTTTTGCCGAACCCGACAAGACCATTTGTTGTGTTTTGTGATGATTTGTTGATATGATTGGGAGATATGTTAAGTGAAACTTCAGAGAGTTTGGTTATGCTTTAAGGCAACTTGAAGTACATGAGAGGAATCACCTGACAAGTGATTTAGACTTGGTCGCTGTTGTGGTTGTACCGGAGTTGGAGGCTTCCATTAGTAGGGTGAGACTTGAAATGTTTGGTGACCTCAAGAGCTTAAGGTATTTATTTGATTTGGAAGAGTTGAATATGAGGCAGAGGAAATAATTGGGACTCCGGAAAAATTATGGTTTGGATTGAATTTCCATTCGGGAAAGCAAAAACGTGGTGGCCATGTAGTGATTTGGAAATCTTTGCATATGCCAATGATGACGGTAAAAAGAGTTAGAACTGATTGAGCAATTTTTATGATCTGAGTTTAGTTTGTGAAGTAACACCGAAGAGTGTAAAGTTGGGCATGTGTTCTTGAGGAAGGTGGTTCGTGGGATACTTACCTTCCGTTGATAGAGTTCACTTATAATAACAGTATCACTCTAGTATCAGAATGGCACCGTTCGAAGCTTTGTATGGTCGTAGGTGTAGGACTTTGTTGTGTTGGTATGAATCGGGGGAGAGTGTAGTACTCGGACCGGAGATTGTTCGGGAGACTACTGAGAAGGTGAAGTTAATTCTAGAAAAGATGAAAGCTTCACAGAGTAGACAGAAAAGCTATCATGATAAGCGCAGGAAGGATTTAGAATTTGAAGCTGGAGATCATGTGTTTTTGAGAGTCACGCCTGTGACTAGAGTTGGCAGAGCTTTGAAATCTAAGAAGCTTACTCCTTGTTTCAATGGTCCGTACCAGATATCGGACTGAGTGGGGAAGGTCGCATATCGAGTGGCGTTGCCACCTAATTTGTCGAATCTGCACGATGTATTTCACGTATTGCAGCTCCGCAAGTATATTTCAGATCCATTGCATGTCATTCCTATGGACGATGTGCAAGTGCGTGATAACCTTACTGTAGAGACAAGGCCGGTGAGAATTGATGATCGTGAGGTGAAGACATTGAGAGGAAAAGAGATTCCCATGGTGAAAGTGGTTTGGTTGGGAGCTGCTGGCGAAAGCTTGACGTGGGAATTGGAGAGCAAGATGCTGGAGTCCTATCTCGAGCTGTTCGATTGAGGTAATTTCGAGGACGAAATTCTTTTAGTAGGGGAGAGTTGTAACGCCCTATTTATTTGGATTAAATTTAGTTATGACTTTACCGTGTTTCATTGCGTTGTATTCATATTTGAAAATGTGGTTGTTTCAAATAAAGGAATTGAATCGGTCGAATTTCGGGCAAAAGTGCAGAATCCCGTAGCAGTTTTAGGGAAAACTTCGAAAAATCATATCTCTCGATCCGTAAGTCGGTTTTAGTCCCCGTTCAAAGTGTTGGAAAGCTTATGAAATGTTCTGTCTAAGAAAAATGAAATTTTGCTGATGTGACGGTCTTCACAGGCATGTGACGGTCGTCACGGTCGTGAGGCTCGTCAAGAACTTGTTACGATCGTCATAGTAATAAAATCCAGAGAATTGGAACGTGGGGAATTTTAGTACGGTTATTCCACATTTCACTTACTCTCATTTTGTCGGTTTTTGGAAAAGAAAAACATAACTAAAAAGAAAGTATCGTAGTTGAGAGAAGGGGAGAACAGAAGAATCGTCGATCGGTGAAAATTGGAAGAGAATTGCATGAGAGTTACCGTAAACCATAACCGGAACCGGAAGCGTGGAATTGGCCTCTATTCTAAGGTAAGGGCGGGGTTCAATTCTATAACCGTGGGTATGATTGATTTCATGTAGGGAATCGATTCATATGTATAATTTCCGTTAATCGATAAATGTTAGGGACGGGGTTTTTCTATGTAAGAATTAATGTGTTATATACGATGCTCTAAGGTTTCCCTAATGGGGCAAATACGTAGAAATGAATGTGTTATATTGTTAGTAGTACGATGCTCTAAGGTTTAAATGGGGCAAAAGCGTAGTTTCCTAATTGTTTCATAATTAAACCTTGATAGAGATTTGTAATTAATTATGTGAATAGGAGTAGATATGTTGTCATTACGATCGTATGTTGAATTCTTAATTGTTGATTTAAGGCTGTTATTGCTCTCATACGTGAACAGGTGGAAAATGATAACGTCTTGAGTTGTATGAGAATGATGCTCTGTTATAGACAATTTGGTTGTAAGCATAAAGGTTTATTGTATGGCCGTTACGATTGTGTTGTAGTCCATAATAGGTGCATTTCATGGCATATCATCTCGGTTGGCCTGAATTGGCGTTATTTGGAGTGTTGGCTCCTGAATGGGTTTTGGAGTGTTGGCTCCTATCCCGAGTTTTGGAGTGTTGGCTCCTGAATGGGTTTTGGGGTGTTGGCTCCTATCCCGATTTTTGGGGTTTTGGCTCCTATATGGTACGACATGCATATGCACAGTTGAGTTGCATTGCTGAGTCGCATAAAGCTGCATAATTATGTTGGTCGTCAATTGTCGTGGCATACGTGAGATATGAATTTGCTTGCAAACGATTGTCGTTGATGTTTATAAGTTTGCGAAGATTATATTGCTGTGATATGATTTCTAATATGACATCTATCATGCCTTATGTTATGTTGTTGATATCTCACCCCTTTACGTTGTATGTTACTGCCTTTGGTGGTAATTTGCAAGTAGCTCGGAATGAAGTTCCATTTTGTCGTTTAAGGTGTCGTTGGTCGCTCTGATACGTAGCACTCTTGGGGGGATGAACGTTTGCCATTATTATTTTAGTTGATGTTTTGCTGCTGCACTTGTTATAGCATTTTCATTAAATTGTTTTAATTGAACGTGTTGTAAGCTTTACTACAATTCCGTCGAAATAAGAATTGGTTGCATTATGAGTTAAATGTTAAGCAATGTTGTTGTCTGTTCATCCAATTTCGTGCTACGTATGTTAGTAAATGATCTTTTATAGGTGTATGTGGTTTGGTTCTAAGTGTTGAAATGTGAAACCTCTGATGCGTCCCAGATTTTAGGAGTGTGACGGTCGTCACCACTCCCTGACGCTCGTCATGACCGTGACGGTCATGACACTCATGACGATCGTTGATGGGCTAAAGACGTGTCTACTTATGCGTCTAGCGGTATCTTACTGAAAGTGCACAGCCTATCGAAGTAATATTTAAGATTATCGATCCACAGGGATTCAATGGTTACTTAGTGCTAGATGAACTTCTAGTTTAGCTAAGGCGAATGGTTGTCACGATTTTTTGTTGATTTTTAAGACTATTAAGGGCGGAATTAAATTTAAGTTTTAATAAAGTAATACTAAGGCGGTCGGTATGTAATTATACTAACTTAGGTGGTTCAATCTAACCTAGGCTTATAAAGGTGTTCACTTAATCTATTCGGTAGAGATTACTAGTTTAAATACCCTCAACTCACACTCTCGTGGTCTTATATCAGATCTTATCCCTAAAACCCTATGCCTGCTCTCGCTAGCCCATAAGTGTTTAGGGGTAATTTTTGGAAACTAAGTAATTCTAATTTATCTTAAAGCGCTCTCGTTGTGTTTAATTTAAATGCCTAACTTTAGCTATCTGGTTAAAATCTCACACTCTCGTGGTCTTGACCTAACCTAATACTCTTTTCTTACTCTCGTAACGAAAAGGTCTATTTCAATTAAAAAGTATCAGCCAGAATGTTAAGTGATTAATTATTTTTAGCCTATGGTTATATTTTACCGGTTAAGTTTGTTATAACTACATACCGCCCTAAGGTGTTTAGCTACTCATCGATGTTGAACCAGACAGAGACAGAAAATTTAATAATAACGTACTCATGGCAAAAAAAAATAAACATTATAATTAAATTAAATTGCAATATAATGAAAAACCTGGTTAACAAATATTCGAGCAGACTCCTTCTTCCACAGACCGGAAAGCTTGGAGTTGGCGGAAATTGAAAATAAACGAATGCTGAAGGTTTAGAAACAAATAAATGTATAACAATTTCCTGATGTTGGAAATAGTTATATGGCGGGTTTGGATACAATAAAAAACGAAACAGAAAACTAAAAATAATGCAGGAATAGAAAGGCTGGTTCGTAATACAGTTCGGCAGAGCTTCCGCAGGAATTTGAATAAAAAATGCTCTGTGTCCTTTGTTCATAGAACTTGTACTATTTATAGAATCCTTAATAGGCTGGATTTTTGGTCCTTTGTTGCATGGGCCTTGCTGAATTTGTGGAAGGAATGCAGGAACGTGGCAACAAAATAGGAGAAATGGTCTTCACGTAATGCCTTGACGTAGTCTGAGTCAAAAACCTAATTTTACCCTGGTCACGGTCGTGACAAGGTCTTCCCGTTCGTAACTTGTGGTTTTTAAGTGTCACGGTCGTGACCACTCTCTTACGGTCGTGATGGCTCAAATTGGGGTGTCACGGTCGTGACACCCTTGTGACGGCCGTGGCTGCAACAAATTATGCAGTCTTTTGCAGGCTTCTTCATTTCTTCATCTCTTTATGGTTTCTTTTGTTCCTTTTGCTCTTAATTCATGATTTAGCTCCATATAATGATGTACCTGCAAAATGGTAAGAAAAACTCGAGAAATCGAGTGTTAAAACGGTGAATATGCGATAAAACGTTAATGAAACCTAGCAATATAATCGATGCGTTTTATCGTTATCAAACTTCCCCAAACTTAAACCTTTGCTTGTCCTCAAGCAAATAGTCAGTTGAAAATCGGCGGACAAGATTTTATTCACGCATACTCATAACAAACCGTACGAGGGATCGTTTTGTCGGATAATCCGGTACTTTGATAGAACACTACCGATACACTAATGACACAAGCAACAAGCTATGTCGTCGACTTCCCGTTAAACGAAACAATCGGCAATTACATTACGATTTCACCTGGAGTTTTTCGATCTTATTTCGCCCGGTTTCATTCTAGCGCAATCACATTAAGCCCTTTGCCTTAGCACGCACGTAGTGGAGTAGCCGGTTAGCGACTTTGATCCTTTTTGAGCACGGGGTCTGGTACACGAGTATGGTAACCCTACATATTTTATCCGATTTGGAGGTTGTGGGGGATCGAGCCGTAGCACGCCCTACCGAGTTCAGAACCAGTACCTCTGAACCAACTTGCAATGGACTCCTTCTCATATTTCTCGTTTCTTATATGCGACCGTGTACTTTGGTGCAATTTCTTTTCATTTTGCATCGAGATATGAAGGATCATTATTGATTAGGCATCAAACGCTTATATTCATCGGCTCCCCACGTGGTTTGTGTTCAGACGGTGCTGACTGCTAGTATAAACTACTAGGGGTTACTTTTGAACTGAAACTAAAAGTGTACTCGTAATGGTAATCGGGATGGAATTGCTTAAGTAGGGAGTCAAAGATGTCAAGATTGTATTGGTCTTGTTTAACCGTTCTCGGCTTCCTAATTACGACTCCGTAGGTAAGTCGGGTAATGCGAATAATTAAAGATTTTTTCTGGTATAGCTAAATAATCGGGGAAAGTTCGAAATTAAAGAAAAGAGCACATAGATTTGCTCATTTCATTAACTTGCGAAAAGAAATACAACGGAATTGAAAATACAACGAAATGGAAAAGTGCGAAAAAGGGAAAATGCGAAAATGAAAGGTACCTCTCCCACACTATATCAGACATTGTCCTCAATGTTGTGATATAAATGCGGTAAAAGTACAGTACAACGACAAAAACGAAAAACAAACATAAGAAAACTAAAACTATGGCTGCTGAGGACCGCAGGCTCTGCCTCTGGTGCGGGAGCGGCGTCTGGAAGGAGTCGCTTCAGGATCAGAACCGGTGCTGGAGGCAGCAGTGATGTTAATGCGGAGGGCTTCTAGCTCGCTGAAAATTTCTCCAAACTTCTCATTAGTAGCTTCCTGGTTTGTTGCAATAGTGCTGAGTAAAGCATCATACTGCTCCTTCTGCCTTCGCTCCAGTGCGGCGTTCATCTGGTTCTGCTGATGAATCGCACGGAGGACTTCCTCAAGTGTGATTTTGGGAGCAGGGGGCTGTCGGGTAGATGTCTCTGGTATATCCTGGACAGGCTCAGCTACATCCATAGTGTCCTGCATCTCATCCGCTGGAGGGTCTGCCTGATCATCATGAATAGGGACGTGATCGGCAGCAACAGGTAAAACAAAGAGCCAGTTGGCTCGGCTGGATGGATCGATGCGGTCGCGGGACGGCAAAATGATATGATGGAAAATGGTGCCATTGACAACAGGGTTATACCTGCCATCCTCTCGCTGCGCAATCAGGTGAGCGGACCTGCAATAACTCTTGGTGAGGAATTCTGCGGCTAGGTGAGGCTGATTAACGACCAAGTCACCAAGCCCCAATTGAATGGCGAGGGTGGTGACAATGCCGCCTATGAAGAACGGGGTGGAGCCTCTGTGTGCAATGGCCTGGATATGATAAAGCATGAAAGGGGCAGCGTTGATCGGCTCGTCATTAAGAGCGCAGTGTAAAAATAGAAGCTCCTTGGAGTTGAGCTTATGGTTGCTTTCTCGAGCGAAGATGGTGTTGCATATGATACGGTGGAAATAGCGGATTGTCGGGTTGTGAATGTGCGTAGCGTTGAGGCTTTAGAAGGCTGATGCACGGGTGTTGGTTAAGTTGTGCCATAGAGTGAAAGCTTTTTCACTAAAATTATCGGGCACGCGACGGTGAGCTTCAGTTCTGTGATCGAAGCCTAACAACTCGGCTATCCTGGTTTGCGAAATGTTGAACTCTTGGCCATGCAATTTGAATTTGGCGACACCGGTGAGCTGACTCTGAGAACCGGTACCGGTGATGTAACTGAATGAGCTTAAGAACTCCAGTGTCAGAAGCTCGAATGTGGGCTGAGGTTGACTGCAAAGATCCCACAGACCGACTTTTTGAAGCAGGCTTGTAACACTGGCAAGCATTTCGAGTTCCCTCAAACAGACAGTGTCAATGTAACGTGTAGGTTGCACACCGCGGTTTTGGAATCGGAGAAAACGTTCTCTCTGAGTTTCTCCAGCATCACCTTCTCTAAAAGTAATAGAATCCATTGCATGCAAGAGCTTAGAGTGAAGGATGAAGATTTTTGATGTTTTGTGAAAAAATGGTAAAATGAAAGAAATATTGATTCGGGATAAATAATGGAGAGTGAGAATGTGATAGGTTATGATAATGGGCGGTTAATGTTGGTAATGGGGAGGTTACGGAGGTTATGGAGAAAATGGGTAGTTTTGAGGAAGTTATGGAGGAAGAAGAAGAAGAGGCACGAAGAGAAACAGTTCTGTTTCTCACGATTCCTGTAATAGGGGTTGTCACGGTCGTGACACGCTATTTTAGCACGTCACGATCGTGAGATGGGTATGACAACCGTGAGGGCACGCTTCGTTGAATAATTTCCAGAAAAACATTTTCTCACTTAATTCACATATTATAATAATGTATTTTCTTCACTAACACTCATATTAAATTATAAACACCATATAGTATATAATTTCAACACAGTACTATACTAACTTGCATGGCATGAGAGATTGTATATAATATGAAATAATGCAAGCATAACAGTACATAGAATGAAAAATATATAAATTGCTAAAAATGGAGAAATTTTGGAATTCAAGGTGCATTGCATAAAGTAATTGAAAATGAAGTTACATAAACGGAAATTACGGTATGAAATTGTTGCGAAAAATAAATCTAACTAGAAACGAAAACAATGAGAAAAATAAACTAAATCACTTATAGCATTTTCAAAAGCGTTTCTTCAAGTCTTCGATGGCGGAGTTCAAGTGATAGAATTGTTCGCAGGTTGTGTCAGTCAATCCTATAATGTCCAATCGCATGCTCTTAATGTCTTCTTTAAATAGATTAATGTCAGTTTGGTAAGCATTGGGAGTGTTCATGATGTTTTGTAAGTTGTTAGCATAACCTCCTTGATTCACTTCAGGGGTTTCATGTACTTCTTCAGTGTGGTCAATGTCATGGTAACCAGGAGGTGTCTCAGGGTCAGTTTCGACAACGGTCATTATATCATCTTTTATCTTGTAAGATTGAGGTGTTTCAGGAGTAGATGGATAATCAGGTGGGTTTAACTCATAAAGCCAGTTATCCTTATTGTGAACACTTACTCTAGCATGGTTAGGCAATGTGAACAGGGTTACTACTTCGTTCCGGATTAGGTACTCAAAAGGTGGATGTCCTAAATTCCTTATGATATGTCTATTGAAGCAGAAATTAAGATTCATAGGGCGGGTTGTTCCTAGACGGTTGCACCTGTGCAGTTGGTACCTAAGTCCTATGGCATCAGCAATCATGGTTACAAGACCTCCTACTAATATAGGTAATTCAGGTTCTTCTTGGATACGGGTGAAGGTTTGCATCATGAAAGGTACACCATTAACAGGCTGTCCATTAGTGAAACATGACATAATAAATATTTCATCTTTAGAAACTCCGGTAATGTTTTCTTCTTTTCCAAAGAAGGTGTGGGCAAGGAATTTATGGAAGTAACGGAGAGCAGGATTATGGATCTCATCATTATTCATGTTATTTGGTTCAGGGTGGTAGTTTCCGGTTAAAGTTCCCCAAAAGAAATCTAGCTCCATATCCATCAATTCTACCTGTGTGGTAGTAAAAGCAAATGGTCCACTAGGGAATCCTAACAAGTCAGCTAGTTCTTTATGGTTAAAGTCATATTCTATTCCAAATAGGCGGAAACTAATAAATCCTTTCCTAAATCCAAAACCGCGCTCAGGTAGGTAAATTAAGGAGCTAAGGAACTCAAGGGTGAGCTCGCGGTAAGTCACAAACTTATGTTGGATCAATGCATTCTCCCATCCGAGTCGGTTTAACAAGTACATGACACTATCATGTATACCTAGGGTTTCCATAGTCTTATCATCCGGGTACAGGGTCAAATCCATTTGCCTCTGCGATAACTCTTCAAACTTCATTCTTTGGTTCCTACCTCTAAATTTGGTTTCCATATGGTTAATTGGTTGGTTAGCCATGGTTAGTGCAAATATGGGGGAAACAAATCAGGGGAAGAAGGAAAGTGGAAAAGACTTTAGAAAATCTGTAAAAAGTGATTTAAGATAAAAATAAGAAAATGAAATGCATAATGTAATGGCAATAATAGTAATATAAAATAAAACTATAAAATGACAAAACAATTAAACAAATAGTAAAACGATAAATAACAATATGCTAAAAGAAAAGAATAGTTTAAATAATTAAATAAGTAAATGGGTTGCCTCCCACTAAGCGCTGTTTTTATCGTCAAAAGCCTGACGTAATGCTTAGGTTTAGATTAATCAGGGGGATTAGTGGACAATTCTAAAAGCTTTAGATTATTCGCATAATCTCTATTTTCAACTTTATGATAATGTTTTAAACGTTGTCCGTTTACTATGAATGGTTCACTATTCCTACCCTTAATTTCTATTGCTCCACTCGGGAATACTTTAGTTATTTCAAAGAGTCCTGACCATCTAGATTTTAATTTTCCAGGAAAGAGCCTAAGTCTTGAATTAAAGAGGAGTACAACGTCTCCCACACTAAATTATTTCCTAGATAGGCGTTTATCATGCCATCGCTTAGTTCTTTCTTTATATATCTTAGCATTCTCATATGCATCTAACCTTAATTGTTCTAATTCGTTAATGTCTAGGATTCGCTTTTCTCCTGCAGCATTATAGTTTATATTGAGAGTTCTGATCGCCCAATAAGCTTTGTGTTCTAGTTCTACTGGGAGGTGACAAGATTTTCCATAAACTAGTTTGAAAGGTGTAGTACCTATGGGTGTCTTGTAAGCGGTCCTATAAGCCCATAAAGCTTCATTAAGTTTAGATGACCAATCTTTCCGAGATATGGCGACAGTCGTTTCTAAGATTTGTTTAATTTCTCTGTTTGAGACTTCGACTTGTCCACTTGTTTGTGGGTGATATGGTGTAGCCACACGGTGTCTTACTCCATATTTAGATAGTAATTTGTCAAAGATTTTTGAAATGAAGTGCGAGCCACCGTCACTTATGACGAGTCTAGGCACACCAAATCTGGGAAAGATTATATTTTTGAAAAGCTTTATTACTACTCGTGTATCGTTTGTAGGAGAAGCTATGGCTTCAATCCATTTCGAAACATAATCAACAGCTACGAGTATGTAATTATTACCGAAAGATGATGGGAATGGTCCCATGAAATCTATTCCCCAGACGTCAAAGATTTCTACTTCTAAAATTCCTTTTTGAGGCATTTCATCTCTTCTTGAAATATTGCCAGTGCGTTGACACCGATCGCAATTTATAACAGCGATGTGGACATCCTTCCATAGATTAGGCCAGAATAAGCCGGCTTGCAAGATTTTTGCACAAGTCTTGGAAGTGCTTGCATGTCCACCATAAGGAGATGAATGGCATTGAGCAATGACATCTTCTATTTCTTCTTCGGGAATACATCGGCGAAAGATTCCATCTGGTCCTCTTTTGAACAATAATGGTTCATCCCAATAGTAATGTTTCAGATTATGAAAGAATTTCTTTTTCTGCTGATAGGTTAGATCGGGTGGAAGAGCTCCTGCGGCTAGGTAGTTGACAATGTCAGCGTACCATGGCAGTCCTACAGTTGTCTGGATTGTTTCCACGGATTCTGGTTCATTTATATCTAACTGAGCTAGGTCGCTTCCTATTTGTGCTATCAGCTGTTCATACGGAAAATCATCGTTAATCGGCACTTGTTCGGGTTTAATACCTTCTATTCTAGATAAATGGTCCGCTACGACGTTCTCAGTACCTTTCTTATCTTTTATTTCTAGATCAAACTCTTGTAAGAGTAAAATCCATCTTAAGAGTCTTGGTTTAGCATCTTTCTTAGTTAATAGATATCGGATAGCAGCATGGTCTATGCAAATGATTATTTTCGCTCCAACTAGGTAAGAACGGAATTTGTCAAGCGCAAAGACAACTGCTAACAATTCTTTTTCTGTAGTAGCGTAGTTCATCTGGGCAGAATCTAAGGTTCTACTGGCATAGTAAATCGCATGAAGTTTCTTTTCCTTTCTCTGGCCTAGAACTGCGCCTACAGCATAGTCACTCGCATCGCACATGATTTCAAAAGGTAATCTCCAGTCAGGGGGTTGCATGATTGGTGCGGTGACGAGGGCTGTTTTTAGAGTTTCGAATGCTTTAAGACAATCTTCATTGAATATGAACTCAGCGTCTTTCATTAATAAACCAGTAAGAGGTTTAGTGATTTTCGAGAAATCTTTGATGAATCGTCGGTAAAAACCGGCGTGTCCTAAAAAGCTTCGTATTTCTCGAACGGTTTTAGGGGGTTGAAGATCTTTTATTACTTCAATCTTAGCTTTATCAACTTCAATTCCCTTGTTGGATATTACATGACCTAATACTATTCCTTCGTTGACCATAAAATGACATTTCTCCCAGTTAAGCACGAGATTTACTTTTACACATCTTTCTAACACCATTTCTAAGTTCGATAAGCATCCTTCAAAACTTTGCCCGCATACAGAGAAGTCGTCCATGAACACTTCCATGATGTTGTCTATAAAATCTGCGAAGATTGACATCATACATCTTTGAAAGGTTGCAGGAGTGTTGCATAATCCAAAGGGCATTCGCCTATAAGCGAACGTTCCATAAGGACATGTGAATGTAGTCTTCTCTTGATCATCAGGATGGATAGGGATTTGGAAAAATCCTGAGTAACCGTCAAGATAACAGAAGTAAGAATGCTTGGCTAATCGTTCTAACATTTGATCTATGAAAGGTAGTGGGAAATGATCTTTTCGAGTGGCTTTGTTTAGTTTACGATAATCTATGCACACTCTATATCCCGTCACTACTCTTTGCGATATCGATTCGCCTTGAGCGTTTTTCACAACAGTGATACCTCCTTTCTTTGGCACTACATATATTGGACTAACCCATTCACTATCAGAGATTGGATATATTATCCCGGCATCTAATAATTTCTTAACTTCTTCTTTTACTACAGTGCTAAGGGTTAGGTTAATTCTTCTTTGAGATTCTCTGGAGGTTCTGCAATCTTCTTCTAGCAGAATACGATGCATACAAACTGAAGGACATATTCCTTTGAGATCAAATATGTTATACCCTAATGCAGTTGGATATTTCTTCAAGACATCTAAAAGTTTCTTTGTTTCTATAGTTCCTAAACTGGAATTTACTATAACTGGTCTTTTACATTCAACGTCTAAGAATTCGTACCTTAGGTTATGAGGTAAAGTTTTTAATCATAATGTAGGTTTATCTTTACTTGGCATGGGATCCGGTGTAAGTGCTAAACTTTCGCTTAGACTATCATCCTGATACGGTTTTCGCCAATTATCATCTTCGAAAATCGGAGGGATTTGAATTTTCATTATTTCAGAATATGTGGTCTCTTTCAGTTCCATTTCTCTTACACATTCGTCAATTACGTCCAATAGATAGCATGTATCCTCTATAGCTGGTGATTGTAAGAATTGTGTTAAAATAAATTCAACTTTCTCTTCACCTACTTCAAAGGTTAGCTTTCCTATTTTTACGTCTATTATAGCTCCGGCGGTAGCTAAGAATGGTCTCCCTAGTATGATAGGTGTAGTGGAGTCTTCAGAGATGTCCATGATTATAAAATCAGTAGGGATGTAGAATTGTCCTATACGTACTGGGACGTTTTCTAGTATGCCTACAGGATATTTAACAGAGCGATCGGCTAGTTGAACAGACATTTTAGTTGGTCTTAGGTCTCCCATGTCTAGCCTTTTGCAAATCGTTAAGGGCATAACACTGATACTGGCTCCTAAATCGCATAGAGCTTTGTCAATGACGAATTTTCCTATTACACAGGGTATAGAGAAACTTCCTGGATAGCTACACTCGGCAGTAAGTGTAACTGTTCCGTTATCCTCTATCTTTTTCTTATTGGATAAGATTTCTTTTAAAAACTTAGCATACGAGGGTATTTGGGTAATTGCTTCTGTAAACGGAATAGTAATATTCAACTGTTTCAGAAGTTCGACAAATTTCTTAAATTGACCCGTCGTCTTGGAATTTATTAATCTTTGAGGGTACGGAATTGGTGGTTTATAGGGTGGTGGAGGCACATAAGGTTGTTCTTTCTCCACTACCTCTCGATTGTCAACTTCCTTTTCTTCTGGATCATTCACCACTTCAGTCGGTTTATCCGGTTTTTGGTACATGGCTGGATTGTCAAGTCTTGGATCGGTAGGTCCGTCAAGTTCCTTGCCACTTCTTAATATTACAGCGTTAGCATGTCCTTTCGGATTAGGTTGAGGTTGTCCAGGGAATACTCCAGCTGGTGCAGCAGTAGGTGCTTGTTGTTGAGCTACTTGTGAAATCTGAGTTTCAAGCATTTTGTTATGTGTAGCTAATGCATCTACTTTGCTCACTAATTGTTTAATCTGCTCACTAGTGTGAATGTTTTGGTTTAAGAAGTCCTTGTTTGTTTGAGATTGGTTAGCTATAAAGTTCTCCATCATCAATTCAAGGTTCGATTTTCTAGGGATATTAGGAGCAGTCTTTTGATATCCTGGTGATGTAGCTGGTGCTTGACCTGGTGCGTAATAAGCATTGTTATTCTTATAGGAGAAGTTCGGATGATTCTTCCAACCTGGGTTGTATGTGTTTGAGTAAGGGTTTCCTTGAGCATAATTCACTTGATCAGTGGGAGTTCCTGCCAATAGTTGACAATCAGAAACTTCGTGTCCTGGGACTCCACATAACTCACAGTTAGGTGTTACTGCAGCCACGGTGGCTGTAGGTGTTATGGCCAAGTTATCGATCTTTTGGCTTAGTTGGTCAAACTTCGCATTGACTTGGTCCATACTACTTACTTCGTACATACCTCCCTTTGTTGGTTTCTCAGTTGCGACTCTCTCGCTTCCCCAAAGGTAATGATTTTGAGCCATACTTTCGATAAGTGCATAGGCATCATTATATTCTTTGTCCATCAATGCACCACCCGCGACAGCGTCAATTGTCATTCTTGTATTGTACAAGAGTCCATTATAGAAGGTATGGATGACCATCCAGTCTATTAATCCATGATGTGGACAAAGTCTCAGTAGATCCTTATAGCGTTCCCAAGCTTCGAATAATGATTCACTTTCTCTTTGCTTAAATCCGTTGATCTGAGCTCTCAGCATAGCTGTCTTGCTAGGTGGAAAATACCTATTCAAGAAAACTCTCTTAAGTTCTTCCCATGTAGTTACTGAGTTCAAAGGCAGAGATTGAAGCCAAGCTCTTGCTCTGTCTCGAAGCGAAAAAGGAAATAAACGTAGTCTAATAGCTTCTTGGGTAACTCCATTGGCTTTTACGGTATCTGCATATTGCACAAAGATCGAAGTTGAAGATTCGGATCCTCGGTAGGATTTCCGGCGAAATGATTTTGTTGCACGGCTGATATCAACGAAGGTTTTAGTTCGAAATCATTTCGGTTGATAGCCGGTGCTGCAATGCTTGAATGCGGTTCAGCTTGCGAAGGATTAGCGTAATACTTGAGTGGATGAGTCTGTTCTTCAGCCATCTCTGTGTCCTTTGATTTTACCACTGGTTTAGGCGGATCTAATTGAAGATCTGGAATATTGTAATTATTTTCGAAATCGAATATACGTCTTCTTACGTGTAAGAAGCGTTCCGATTCAGGGATTAGAGGTTGCAAGTCTTCGCTTTTAGAGCGAGTACTTGGCATACACTCGGAGATTAGATTGAATTAAATAGTTGATACCTTAGTCTAGACAATGCTACCTAAATGCACTAGTAACTAAATTAAGGAATCCCCGGCAACGGCGCCAAAAACTTGATGGGCTAAAGACGTGTCTACTTATGCGTCTAGCGGTATCTTACTGCAAGTGCACAGCCTATCGAAGTAATATTTAAGATTATCGATCCACAGGGATTCTATGGTTACTTAGTGCTAGATGAACTTCTAGTTTAGCTAAGGCGAATGGTTGTCACGATTTTTTGTTGATTTTTAAGACTATTAAGGGCGGAATTAAATTTAAGTTTTAATAAAGTAATACTAAGGCGGTCGGTATGTAATTATACTAACTTAGGTGGGTCAATCTAACCTAGGCTTATAAAGGTGTTCACTTAATCTATTCGGTAGAGATTACCAGTTTAAATACCCTCAACTCACACTCTCGTTGTCTTATATCAGATCTTATCCCTAAAGCCCTATGCCTGCTCTCGCTAGCCCATAAGTGTTTAGGGGTAATTTTTGGAAACTAAGTAATTCTAATTTATCTTAAAGCGCTCTCGCTGTGTTTAATTTAAATGCCTAACTTTAGCTATCTGGTTAAAATCTCACACTCTCGTGGTCTTGACCTAACCTAATACTCTTTTCTTACTCTCGTAATGAAAAGGTCTATTTCAATTAAAAAGTATCAGCCAGAATGTTAAGTGATTAATTATTTTTAGCCTATGGTTATATTTTACCGGTTAAGTTTGTTATAACTACATACCGCCCTAAGGTGTTTAGCTACTCATCGATGTTGAACCAGACAGAGACAGAAAATTTAATAATAACGTACTCATGGCAAAAAAATAAATAAACATTATAATTAAATTAAATTGCAATATAATGAAAAACCTGGTTAACAAATATTCGAGCAGACTCCTTCTTCCACAGACCGGAAAGCTTGGAGTTGGCGGAAATTGAAAATAAACGAATGCTGAAGGTTTAGAAACAAATAAATGTATAACAATTTCCTGATGTTGGAAATAGTTATATGGCGGGTTTGGATACAATAAAAAACGAAACAGAAAACTAAAAATAATGCAGGAATAGAAAGGCTGGTTCGTAATACAGTTCGGCAGAGCTCCCGCAGGAATTTGAATAAAAAATGCTCTGTGTCCTTTGTTCATAGAACTTGTACTATTTATAGAATCCTTAATGGGCTGGATTTTTGGTCCTTTGTTGCATGGGCCTTGCTGAATTTGTGGAAGGAATGCAGGAACGTGGCAACAAAATAGGAGAAATGGTCTTCACGTAATGCCTTGACGTAGTCTAAGTCAAAAACCTAATTTTACCCTTGTCACGGTCGTGACAAGGTCTTCACGTTCGTAACTTGTGGTTTTTAAGTGTCACGGTCGTGACCACTCTCTTACGGTCGTGATGGCTCAAATTGGGGTGTCACGGTTGTGACACCCTTGTGACGGCCGTGGCTGCAACAAATTATGCAGTCTTTTGCAGGCTTCTTCATTTCTTCATCTCTTTATGGTTTCTGTTGTTCCTTTTGCTCTTAATTCATGATTTAGCTCCATATAATGATGTACCTACAAAATGGTAAGAAAAACTCGAGAAATCGAGTGTTAAAACGGTGAATATGCGATAAAACGTTAATGAAACCTAGCAATATAATCGATGCGTTTTCTCGTTATCAGTCGTCATGAGATTTTATTTGCTGCACTCTGAATTGTTTCTGTTGTTTATCTTATTTTCCTGTGATAGTTTAGAGTGGGGTGTTACAATAGGCCTCAATTTATCAATGAAAATCTGCTTTTCAAGCATGTTGTTACATGTGTTGTTTCTAATTTTGTTTGTAAACAAGATTGTTGTTTTTCCTTGAATGGTTGGGTCTGCATTTGCATTTGCATATCATTTTCATAGTCTTGCATAGGTCCCACAGCTCATCTGTTGTTCTTTTCCACTAGAGAGAGGGAGGAAAGAAGTCACACTGAGTTCCCACAGCTACAACACCTGAGCCAGCGCTTAAAGGAAGATGGCCGATCACGACGAGAGAATCGATCAAATCGACAATGACCTTGAAGGAATCAAAGGCGACGTCAGCCAGATCATGGAGGTTCTCCAGGGAATAAAGGCAAAAATAGAATCATAGGCTATTGTGATCTCTGAAATCACTACATCAGTGGTAAATCCTCCTATAGTACCAGCTTCAACAACTTAGTTTTTGTTCGGTATTTTCAGGAATTTTCTGCCACCGCTCAGTAACCCTCAACCATTTACTTCCAACCACAAGTTGTCCCATTAACGACAGTGTGAGGGCAAAGCCTCATATACTAGATATACGGGTTTCAATGATGTCAAAACTTAGCCGCATGAAAGAAGAGATGTTTGGCGTTATCACCACAATACATAAGCATATCCTATTTCTCACGTTTCATTTGCTTGCACAAAATATCTCTAGTACTGCACTTAGTGTTGTTAAAATATGCGCCATACGAGTTAAAACTCATTGGTCGTCTTAGGTATCATCTAAGAGTGTCAAAAACATCAAAATTAGACATTTTTTAAAATTACAGGTCTTTGAGTTGACCATACCTCTGCTCCGGTCGACTCATGGTAAGTGTCTCAAACTTGCATTTTCCTCGGGTTAGGTATGGTCGACCTACCAGTCGACGCATACTGTTAGTATTTGTATCTGTCTAAATATTTAAGCTTTACGTCGATGCATAGCCTTGTTCTGGTCGATGCATAGCTGCTTGTTTTGCACAGTCCGTTGCCTCGGGTTAGTTCAGGTCGACCCTGCACTCTGCATGGGTCGACCGCTCGCTGTTTGCTGCATAATTTCTAATTTGTCTACTATTTTTGAAAGTTTGTTTTATAAGTTATAAATTTTTTGTCTGGTATATATATTTTGTTGCTCTATCCATTTCATATCAAGTGAATCAATTACAAAAATAAGAAAAGTGAAAGAGGTGTCAATTCAAGTTCTCATCATCTTCATCTTCTACATTTCATATCACAACAATCACACACAATAATCTTTGCTGTGCATTATGGATTATCTAAGGTGATAACGTTCGAAGCCGTGATTGGGTAATCTGGTTTAGGTTGAGGAATTGGCAAGTTTTTCTTGAATAAAACCTCTAGGGTTTTGTCTTCCAAGAATCTCTACATTTGGGGTTTTTTGGAAGAATCTTCTCAACATATATTCGGCTGAGTGAAGGTGATTGAGGAGTGGTGGGTTATGTCGAACTAGTAGCGGTAATCGGTGAGTTGTGAAGGAGAAATTCGGGTTTGACATGCGACTGTTGAGATTAGCCGGGCTGGGGTTTGAAGACGGAAGGTTGTTCAAAGATAGAGCTGTAATCGGAGGTTCATACACGAGCTGTCGAAGGACTTGATTCAACTCGAATCAAGGGACAAGAGGAGATAGCTTCTACAATAACAAAGGAATTCATTTGTTTGATTGCTATTTTATTCTTGTATATACGATTCTACAACAGGTTAAATTTATATTATAAGAGCTCAATTCTATTGTTGGAATTGAGGGCAGACGTACCCCGAAGCAAGGACAGCGGGGGAACTGCCTCAACAAATCCTTGTGCCTTTTACATTATGCTTTTACATTTTCTTAATATTTGTGTGATTTTTGTACAAATAATTATGTCAAATTTAGGAATGTTTTGAGTAAGTGTTGGACTGTTTTTGACTCTAGTACAATCGTTGATTATACAAGGAAATTAGAGCAAATTACTCAAAGCTGAACTCACTTGTAGTGCTCCGCACGCCAGGTGTTTGATAAATTGCCTGAACGAAAATCCTTGTGTGTTGTCCATTTATTGTGGTAATATTTTAAGGCATTGGAACTAGTCATACTACTTTGTTAGTTAAATCAAATTGAGAGTGTGACTAGCATAGTGATTCTCATTACTCGTTATTCGATTCCATCGGTTAAAATGCATATCTAGTTTTCTAGTAACCGTTCGTTGTAGACGGTAATTTTTCCATGGCCGCTTCCGTAAATCAAACTAATTTTTTAAAACCATTTTATTGGTAGCGCCGACTCATTTTTTAAATAAGGGATCTATTCAACCCCCCCCCCCCCCCCTTTCTAGATCCGTGCCATCGTCTAACAAGTGGTATCGGAGCATCGATTCACTCTGTGCTTCAAGTATAACTTAGTAGAAAATGGATAACGAACATAAAGGGGCCTATAATAGAGCTCATGTTTTTAATGGAGAAAATTACAGTTACTGGAAAGACTGTATGCGGGTGCACATTAATTCCATTGATCGAAAGGTGTTGGATGTTATTCTTAACGGTCCAATTGAAATAACTATGATCGACGAGAATAACATGATTGTTCCTAAGCCTGAAGCACAATGGAATGATGATGACGAGAAGAAATATAATTACGATTGGAAAGCCAAAAATATTTTGATCTCCTCACAACATTTTTTGGAAAGCTACAAGTGCTTCTAAGCATTAAGCAATATGAAAAGAAGGAAAAGAAGGAGAAAATAAAAAATGCTGAAAAAAAGTCTATTTCTCTCAAGACTTCTTCCTCAAAGTCTCAAACTAAGGATCATTGTGATTAAACTTCGAGTGACGACGAAGATGATGACAAGAGTGAGGATATGGGGTTGTTTGTAAATCGTTACAACCGTTGTGTCAAAAAGAATGGCATCCAACACTCCAAGAAAAATCTTGTCAATATCCAGAAATAATCAAGATACTCTAGAAATGACGACACTAAAGGAAATAAGAAAAGAGGGTCATGTTATACTTACGGAAAGACCGGACACTACAAACCGGATTGTCCCTTGAACAAAAAGGGCAAAGAAAAAGAAACAAGTAGATCACATAAGAAGCAATCCAAGCCAAGGAGGGCGTATATAGCTTGGCAAAGCGATAGCGATTCCACCGAGGACGAAAGCTCAAGTGATGAAGCAGAATCTGTAAATCTTTGTCTTTCCACCCATCAAAAGAACAAAAGAAATAGCTATGACATGCCAAATATGAAAATTCCTCTAAAATGTCTCATTTTGAATTACAAATTGTTTTTAATACTTTGCATTGTAAAGCAAAAGAAGTCTTTAAAAGACTTGCCTCAAATAACTAAATATTTGCTAACCTTGACCAAAAGATTCATGAGTCCGAAAAGAAACTTGAGGCACTAAAAGCTTCCATAGTGGAAAGTACAAAAGTAGGTTATGAGGATCTAAGAAAAAGAGTTATTAACTTTAGGTGTGACACTTGTTATATTTGGCAAAATGAAGTTAGAAACCTAAATGCCAAACTTAACAAGGCTCTAGAGCCCAAAGTTAATTTTGCCATTGGTAATGCTAATTTTAAAAAAAGTATGGTTAATCCATATCAAAAATACACATATGTTATAAGAAGCAATGATAGCAAAAGTAATTCAAAAGTTAACTTTTCTTGCTTATATTGTTACAAGAAAGGCCACACCATTGCTAAATGTCGTTTTAGGAGATTTTTGGTTCCTAAAGGCATTTATCAATGGTTGCCTAAATGCGACCATTTTGGCACTCACAACTTAGGACTCAATAAGCCATTGGGTACCTACTCTTGTTAATTGTTTTTCATAGGTACAATGTCTTGAGAACACCGAGAGAAGATGGGTTCTCGATAGTGGCTGCTCAAGACACATGACTGGAGACATATCTGTCTTCATCGACTTCGTGGCAAAGAAGAAGGGATATGTAACCTATGGGGACAACATATGTGGTGCAATACTTGAAAAAGGTAGTGTAGGTAATCCCTTTTCCACTACTATCTCTGATGTATTGCTTGTCGAGGGCCTAAAACATAATATCATTAGCACTATCCAATTATGCGACAAAGGATACAATGTATCGTTTTCAAAAGATTATTGTCGAATTGTGCATAATGATGAAATAAAGAGTGTGTTTAATGTCCTAAGAGTAAACAATGTCTATATGTTGTACTTGGATGAAGTATCTTTGACAAGTGATAAATGTTTCATGAAAATGAGTGAGGACTCATGGTTATGGCATAGACGTTTAGCACATGTCAACTTTGACTTGATAAACAAGGTAGTGTCAAAAGATCTAGTCATAGGTCTCTCCAAAATTAAATTTACCAAGGATCACCTATGTGATGCTTGCCAAATGGGAAAACAAATGAGGATCTCTTTTAAATCTAAAAATATTGTTTCAACTACGAGACCTCTTGAGCTTCTCCATATGGATTTATTTGGGCCATCTAGAATTAAAAGTCTAGGTGGTAACTAATACGGTTTTGTAATAGTTGATGATTTTTCTAGATTCTGTTGGACTATCTTCTTGGCTAGCAAGAGCGATACATTCGCAGCCTTTGAAAGATTTGGTAAACTTTCTCAAAATAAATTAAACACGGACATAATATCAATTAGGAGTGATCATATAGGTGAGTTTGAAAACCTTTTGTTTGAGGAATATTGCGGTAAACACAATATTGATCATAACTTCTTCGCTCCGCGTACCCCTCAACAAAACGAGGTTGTGGAGCGCAAAAATCGTATTTCGGAAGAGTTAGGGAGAACCATGATCAATCAAAGTGCATTACCTAAGTATTTTTGGGCTGACGCCATAAGTACGACATGTTATGTATTGGATAGGGTGCTTATCCGCCCAATTTTAAACAAAACACTGTATGAACTTTTAAAAGGGCGCAAGCCAAATGTTTCTCATCTTCATGTCTTCGGTTGTAAGTGTTTCATGTTGAATAATGGAAAGGAAAGCTTAGGTAAATTTGACTCTAAGGCTGATGAAGGTATCTTCCTCGGATACTCTCATCAAGTAAAACCCATAGAATTTACAATAAGAGATTACTTACCGTTGAAGAGTCTGTACACGTAACATTTGATGAACCTTATCCGAGAAATGTCGTAAAAGGTAGTGTTGTTCATGGTGCAGGTACATCTTCGGAAGACATACTCAAAAGTGTCGAGCCAGGAATTGATCAACCCGACCTAGCCAAAATTGAGGAGGAAAAGATGACCGTCATGAAGAAACCGAAGTAGTTCATCTGACTGAAAAAGATGATTTCCCTCCAGCTTGGAAGTCTTCCAAAGACCATCCCATCGACAATATCATTGGTGATATATCAAAGGGGGTGACGACTCGGTCTAAGATAAGTAATTTCTATTATCACTTCGCTTTTGTATCTCAGATGGAACCTACAAACCCAAAAGAAGCCTTACTCGATGAACATTGGTTCTTATCTATACAAGAGGAACTTAACCAGTTCAAGAGAAATGAGGTTTGGAACCTTGTCCCTCCTGCGCGAGGTCATCGAGTAATTGGCACCCGATGGGTGTTTAGGAACAAATTGGATGAAAACGGGGTCATAACTCGCAACAAGGCGCGTTTAGTCACGCAATGGTATAACCAAGAGAGAGGCATCGACTATGAGGAGACTTATGCGCCGGTTGCCAGACTCGAGGCTATACACCTTTTACTTGCCTTTGCTTGTGCGTAAAAGTTTAAGCTATTTCAAATGGATGTAAAAAGTGCATTCCTTAACGGCTATATAAATGAAGAATTTTATGTTGCCCAACCTCCGGGTTTTGAGTCTCATGAATATCCTGATCATGTATACAAGTTAAAACATGCCTTGTATGGACTAAAGAAAACCCCTAGGGCTTGGTATGAGCGCCTAAGAAAGTTTCTACTTGATCAAGGGTGTTTAAGAGGCAAGGCCGATACAAACCTCTTTATTAAGTGTTAAGGAAAACACTTAATTTTGGTGCAAATTTATGTTGATGACATTATATTCGGATCAAACAACATGAATCTCGTAAGAGAGTTTTCTAACCTAGTGCAGGGTGAATTCGAGATGAGTATGATGAGGGAGCTCACATATTTTCTCGGGTTACAAATTAAGCAGCTTGAGGAAGGAACTTTTGTAAGTCAAACGAAATATTGTCTTGAGCTGTTCAGGAGGTTTGACATGGCAAATTCCAAAGCCATTGACACACCAATGCCGACATGTGCTAATCTAAATAGAGATGAAAATGGTAAGGATGTAGAGGTAAAAAGATATCGAGGTATGATCGGCTCTATTCTTTATCTTACCGCCTCTAGACCTGATATTATGTTTAGTGTTTCCATGTGCGCTAGATATCAATCTTCTCCTAAGGAATCCCATCTAAAAGCAGTTAAGCGGATACTTCGATATATCTTTCGGGTACTCCAAAGTATGGGCTATGGTATTCCAAAGGAAACGATTGTTCCTTGGTTGGATTCTCCGATTCCAATTTTGCTGGGTGCAAATCGGATAGGAAAAGTACTAGTGGTACTTGTCACTTATTTTCAAACTCTTTAGTTAGTTCGCATAGCAAGAAGCTGGATTTTGTTGCCTTGTCAACCGCCAAAGCGGAATACGTTGCCACCGGTAGTTGTTGCACTCAAGTCCTATGGCTTAAGCAACAATTGCTAGATTTTAATCTCAAACTTGAGCGTATTCCGATCTTTTGTGACAATACGAGTGCCATCAATCTTACCAAGAATCCTGTGATGCATTCACGCACTAAGTATATCGAAATACGACACCACTTCCTTAGGGGTCATGTGGAGAAAGGCAATGTGTTTTTTGAACACATTGATACTATAAATCAACTAGTTGATATTTTCACTAAACCTCTTGCTACTAAACCTTTCTTTCATATCCGACGGGAACTAGGTATTCTCGATATTTTGGATCGTATTTAGTCAAATTTCTTGCACATCTTTTATATATCTATGTCTACTTTGATTATCGGATATCTAACAAATTGAAGATGTTGAAAGTATATGTGTGTGTTCATCTAGATATATTTGGAATTGAGGTAATATCTTTCCTCAACTATTTCTCTCTCGATACTCATGTTCACAAAATGCATCAAATTATGTGTTACATTTGTCATATATGTCATATTATATGTATGTTATCTCTTTGAGTGCTTAAAATATGTTTTGGTTGTTTATCTATGTCGTTATGTCTGCCCATATTGTTGTACCCCAAAATTTGACCAACTGTTTCTTGTACTTGGCTTATGTTTCATTTCATTTCGCATTTGCATCTGCATATTAGTTACGTCGCATACTGTGCATGTTATCAGCTAGAGTGGATTATCGGATTACAACCGCTTTTCTCGCGTTACAGACGATTCAAACCAGTTCAAATAAGGAGTTATTTCAGAATCGAGCGGAGTTTGTTCTCATTCTGGTGGTTCAGTCTGTGCTGTTAATTTCGGTTGCGTTTCGGTGGTCGCCCTTTTCCGTTTATTTCGCTGCATTCTTGGGATTTTTATTTACTGCTTTAATTTATTTTCATGGTTTTTTTAGAATTCTTATTTAATAGTTTTCTAGAATAGTTTATTAGATATTTTTAGCATAGAATTCTAAATAGGATATAGAATAGAAATTTAGTTAGATTTTTAGAATTTAGAATTTTGTTTTAGAATAGAAATTAGATTAGAATTATTTTGTTTTTTTTAATTAGATTTAGAAAATAGTTTTTAAAATAGTCTTAGACTTTTATTAAATATATTTTTATTAGAATTAGATTAATTTTGTTAGAAATTAGAATTTCATTATTTTGGACATTAGAGTATAAAACTTAAATTAGTTTTCAGAAGTAGTTTTATTTAGACTAATTAATATTTCATTTTAGATTATTTTTTAGAAATAGATTTGTTAATTAGAATTTTAGGTTAATTAAGTTTTAGTTTACGGTTAATTAGGATTTAAGTTGGTTAGTTTTCAGAATGCTTTATTAATTATTTAATACATAATTGGTTCAGAATTTAACATTAATTAATCCAGATTAAGTCAAAATCAGCAAATCAAAACCATGGCCACGTGTCAGCTTTGCTATATATAATGCATTGTTTATCGTCTCCTTCCTCAGAGACCTAACTCTAGCTTGCTGCGCCTCCATCCTCTCCTTCCTCCATAACCAAACGAACCAAAACCTTCATCAACCATACCCATCAACTTCACAAACTCATTCATCTTCTCCGACCAAAACAACACAAACCTTTTTCCATAACTTATGAAAATACTTCAGCTTTCCAAATCCCTCATCCTCCTTCAACCTTTGAACAAATCGTCTTCTTCATCATCAAATTCAAAACCCTAACCTCATATCACAAAGCTTCATCAACAAAACCACCCGTCTCCACAGCCAACCTTAAAGTCGCGAAACCCACATCCGCGGTTGAACCAAAAACCATTGATCACCTTCTTCTCAACGATCCAGAAACACACACGATAACCCAGTATGACAAAAACCCATTTCACATTTTTCACTTCTAAAACTCCCTGTAACCTAGAAAACTTACATGAAACCCATCGAACTCACCATCACCTCCGTCATTTCGCAAACCCATTCAACCTTAACTAATCCAGAAGCTTCAACTCGTCAACCTCAGCAACCCAGAAATCAAACCCATTTCTTCAAATCACCACACGAGCTCCTGAAACCCACACGACCCACCATTACCAAACGAAACCCTCCCTTCAATAGAACTTCATCGTCTTCCATTTCCCTCATTCACCTACCATCCTCCCATTCTCAAACCTTTAAACTCTTGACTTGTCTCAGAGTTTCTTTAACGGGTCATTACTCGGGTCAGTTCTTGAATGTAAGAGATTTAAGGCTCTTGTTGTGAGTAGAAACAATTTCACTGGATTTTTGCCTGATGGATTTGATGTTGCGGTTCGATTCCGGCTGGTCTTGGAGTTTTCCGGAGAAGATTTATATGGATCTTACTTACATTAATTTGTGTGGTTGATATCAGAGAATAGAGAAAGAAGGGGAGGTTGAACAACTGACGAAGCAGAGGATTTTTGTTGTTTTTATTTATTTATTTATTTTGCTAAGTTTGGCTTGGGCTTTCAAGCCCATAAACCGTGATTCTCATTCCACACCCCCTATCTAATTCTATACCCCCATTCTGTTTTAATTTCTCAATTAATTTCATTATGTGAATATGTTCATATATAAGTTATTATGTAAATATATTATTTTTTGTTTTTTTAAATAGACTAATACTGTACTATATTTTCTAAGTAAGTTACATATTATATATTAGTTTTCTTATTTCATTTCTTTAGAATATATTATATTTCTTTTAGAAGATTTTATATATTTTCTTTTAGAACTTTATAATTATTTTCTTTTAAGTTTTAGAATATTCTTTTTTAGAAGTTAGATTCTTTCTCTTTTATCTTGGAGCATTTTATTTCACTTTCACTCTTGATGGTCGATGAAGAGACCTTTGTCATTTATCCGTCAAATTATTAATGAGAAACGATAGGTCCGAGATCGACTTTCTCTCTTCTTTCTCATTTTCGACTTTATTTCATTTCATCTTTATTGGTCGATGACGACACTTTCGTAATCCGTTACCAGTCAAATTATTGATGAATAATGTTGGATCTGAGACCACCTCATTTCTTCTTCTTTTCAATTTTATTTTGACTTTTCTGTGATCGATGAAGTCTTGTATCCGTAAGCGTCGGATTTATCGGAGTTGATAACCTTCCCGATTTCAAATCTATGGAAGATGACCATTTGGGTCATTTTCTTTACTTCGGGATCGCGATAGGCTACCTTCGATTAATCGACATTATGTTTGCGATTAAGACGAGATCTCACTGTTTTTGGCCCGTGCGACACGATTCAATTGGAGAATGATCCTCAATATTATTTCTCTATCTTGTCCATAGCACGAATATCAACACGCGACCTCCTATAGTTTGACTTCCATCATAAGTCGAGGTACGACGGTTTAGCGTCACAATGGACCCGATTCAATTCACTTTGACCCTTTGTGAGCCGTTAGCGTTAGATACCTAGGAAATGATGAATGGGGAACCTTTTCTCATTTCGTCTAGAGTGTTTAGCGTATACCCTTTGGGTAATATGCGACGCATTGGCTCCTACGTCTTAAGATTTAGCGTGTGCGTCCCGTTCCGATTCCCGTACCATTTAGGCGTTCCAAGCCTAGGACCCTTTTCTCTCGCCTCCATGTGATCGAGATCCCTTTTCTCTCGCCCCCGTGTGATCGAGACCTTTACTCGTAGTTAAGACGAACTACAGCTGCTCTGATTTCTCATGCTAGATAAGAATATGTAGGCACAAGACGCGATGTCTTGGCGAGCATACTAACAACTAATTCCCCTTTTCTCTCGCCTCCGTGTGATTGAGACTTTCCCGCTGACGACTAATCTCCCCTTCTCTTGCCCCAGTGCAATCGAGACCATCCTGTCGTTCTAAACCTTTAGGCTTCCATACCTTTTTACCCAAGGACATGCTACGTTCGTTCTACCACAAACAGGTAACGCCTAAGTCTCCAATGGTCGAGCAACAATACACCTAACTGCTAGAATGCATACGCTAGTATCGTCTACCCGAACCTTTTCTCTCACCCCCGTGCGATCGAGAACACCTTGTTTACCCATAGTTAGCCTGAACTACATTTTGCTCTGATTTCTCATAGTAGATGAGGATATGTAGGCACAAGACAACGATGTCTTGGCGAGCAACTTCCCCCCATAGTTTCCTGAACTACGTTGACTCTGACTTTCCCATTGCACGAGGGAATACGTAGGCATAGGGCGGCGATGTCCTATCGAGTCAGTTCTTTCTTTTCCTCCCATTTTAGTAGTAGCCTTTAGATAGTTTCTTTCACTCATAGATGTAGATGTTGTTGATTGACTGCATTTTATGGCGAAATATTGGGGTATATATGAATGTCATAACTGATGTTATGACATACATGAAGATTGTTCTGTAGGGAGAGCTAAGAGTAAGTGAAGATGAATGTCATGCTGGATGTTATGACATCAAGCGTATGACATCAGGGCGCACAATTTTAGTTTTTCTATTATTAGCTCAGGCTATACTTCAGGAAACATTTTAGGTAGCCTAGTTATCTTGGGCGACATAACAGGCACTGCTAAGGATAACCTGGAACGCCCTTGACTCAATTGGATGTGTGCAGCTTCATGAAGAGAGGTTTATCTTGGGTAAACCTAATTTCTCCATCAAGACCCAAAGCAAGTCTGTTGTTATAAATAACATAAGGATCATTCCTAATAAAGCAGAGCTTCTGAAGAGAGATTGGAGAGTGTGTTTTGTGAGTGAAGAAGTCTGATTGTATCAGTTGTTCTTCACGTGTGTATTGTGTCTTAGGATACTTGTATGCCAAGCAATTGTATGTTGTATGATTACTCTGGTTTAGTGTTTGTGAACTGTTTGTTCAGTGTGTCACTCTAAGATTTTAAGTAAGAGAGTTGTGTCACTTGATCAAAGCTGTGAAGCAAGATCTAGGTGTGTTTGAAGTGTGTCTTCATATCTCAATTGTAATTGTGTATTGATATCACTTTGGTGATTGAGGGGGAGTGAGTGGGAAACTCTGGTCTAGTATTAGGCTGAAGTGTCATTGGGTAGGTCTTAAGTGAAGAGTGCAAACTGGTTGTTTGACTCTCAATAATAGTGAATTTCCTCCCCGGCTTGTTATCCCTCAGATGTAGGTGTGGTTGACACTGAACTGGGTGAACAATTACTTGTGTTATTTTCTGCTTTCTTTTACTGGTGTAGTCATTGTTATAGTGGATGTCATAACATCCATGATAACATCCACTGTTGGGTAGCAAGAATTACAATTGGCATTAGTGCAGACACCCTGCCTGTTATTTCTGGGTGAGATTTAGGAAGGATAAATTCTGGTACTATGGACAAGGATATAGGATTCACAAATAGACCACCAATTCTGGATGGATCCAATTATGACTACTGGAAACCTAGGATGATAGCCTTCTTAAAGTCTTAAGATAGCAAGGCATGGAAAGCTGCAAACTCATGATGGGAATATCTAGAGAAGACAGATAAAGATGGAATATCTGTGTTAATTCCTAAAGAGGAATGGAACAAAGAGCAAGAGGCCTTGGCTCTTTGAAATTAGAAGGCTTTGAATGCGTTATTTAATGGAATTGAGAAGAATATTTTCAGACTGGTACATCATTGTGAATTATCCAAAGAGGTTTGGGATACATTTAAAACAACCCATGAAGGAACCTCTAAAGTCAAGATGTCAAGATTACAAATGCTAACCACCAAGTTTGAAAATCTGAGAATGAAGGAGGATGAGACTATTCATGACTTCCACATGAACATTCTTGAGATTGCCAATACCTCAGGTGCTTTAGGAGAAAAGATGTCTGAAGAAAAGCTTGTGAGGAAGATTCTAAGATCTTTTCCTAAGAGGTTTGCCATGAAAGTCACTGCTATTGCAGAAGCTCAGGATATATGCAACATGAAAGTGGATGAACTCATTGGTTCACTCCAAACTTTTGAGATGGGATTGTATGATCAGGTTGAGAAGAAGAACAAAAGCATAGCCCTTATCACAAATTCAACATAAGACTCTGATGAAGACAATGATGGAAGCAAGGAGAATCTCTCAGAAGTTGTAGCTATGCTTGGAAGACAATTCAACAGACTCATGAAAAGGGTAGATAAGAAAGGTAGATTTAATGTCAATAACATCTCATCTGGCATTAGGAAAAGAGCCAAGCCTGAAGAAAAGTCCAACCAAGACAAAGGAGCTCAGTGTTATGAATGTGAAGGATATGGGCACATAAGAGCATAATGTCCCACCTATCTCAAGAGGAAAAAGAAGGGCCTTGTAGTTACTTGATCTAATGGAGACTCATAGACTGGATCAAATGAAGAATCAGCCAAACATGTCACTGTTCTGAACAGTGTATGCATATCAGATGGTGACTCAAGTGAAGATGAGCTGACCCTTGATGAACTTGCAGCCTCATATAAACAGCTATATATCAGAAGTGCTGAAATATGTCAACTAGGGGAGAAGCATAAGAAAATCATCAAGAAGTTGGAAGCAGAGAAGAAGGAGAATCTTGCAACCATTCAATCACTCAACAATGAGGTCAAAATTTTAAACGCCAAACTTGATCAGATGACAAAATCTGTCAGGATGCTAAACTCTGGGATTGACACTCTAGAAAAAATCCTACAGATTGGTCAGCAAGATAGAAACATGTCTGGACTAGGATTTGTTGGTGAACAGAAACCCACATTGGGATTCAAGAAACCAAAGGCTGAAAATCATAGACCAAACTGGATTACACGATCGATGTCACAACATCAGAAGAACAAAAACATGAATCAGGCAAGGAGAAAGTCCCAAAGGTGGAGGTGTCACTATTGTGGTAAATTTGGACATATAAAACCATTCTGCTTCGGTCTGGACGAATTTCCTAGTAAGTCTCATCAAGATGCTCTTGTCAAGATGCAACAATGGATGGCAAAGGAGGTTGGTCTGATGCTCATACTACTTTGAGAGTGTCGGCTAAAGAAGACTGGTATTTTGATAGTGGCTGCTCTAAGCACCTGACTGGAATAAAGAATCTATTAGTGGACATCAAACCACATTCCACTAGGTATGTGACCTTTGGTGATAGAGCAAAAGGGGAAATCAAAGGTGTTCAGAAACTAGACTATCCTGGAGTTCCTAACCTAGATAATGTATTGCTGGTGAAAGGACTAAATGCCAACTTAATCAGTATCAGTCAGCTCTGTGACCAAGGACTCAATGTCAACTTCACACAGGGAGAATGTGTTGTCACAAATAGAGATAAAAAGGATGTCATGAGGGGAGCTAGGTCTAAAGACAACTGCTACTTGTGCGAGCCTCGAACCTCAAGTAACTCCACTATTTGCTCTATGGCCAAAGAAGAAAAGGAAGTCAAACTGTGGCATCAAAAACTTGGACATCTTCATCTAAGATGGATGAAAAAGATCATTTCCAAGGAAGCTATGAGAGGAATTCCAAAGTTGACTATTGATGAAGGTAAGGTATGTGGTGAATGTTAGGTTGGCAATTAAACCAAGATGTCACATCCAAGAATTTGCAATCTTGCAACATCCAAGGTTCTTAAACTGCTGCACATGGACTTGATGGGACCAATGCAGGTAGAGAGTCTTGGTGGAAAAAGGTATGCTTATGTAGTTGTTGATGATTACTCCAAATTCACCTGGATAAGGTTCATCAGAGAAACATTAGATGTATTTGAAATCTTCAGAGAACTGTGTATAAGACTTCAAAGAGAAAAGGAATGTGGTGTGGTCAGGATCAAAAGGGATCATGGTAAAGAGTTTAAAAACTCTAAATTTGTTGAATTCTGCTCATCTGAAGGAGTCAATCATGAATTCTCCTCCCCTATTAATCCTCAACAAAATGGAGTAGTGGAAAGGAAAAACAGGACTATCTAAGAATCTACTAGAGACATGATTCATGCAAAGAAATTACCTATACATTTCTGGGCTGAGGCAATGAACACAACCTGTTATGTTTACAACAGAGTCACCTAGAGAAAAGGAACTATGTAGAGGAAGCAAACTAACTGTAAAGTACTTTCATGTGTTTGGGAGCAAGTGTTACATCTTGATAGATCGTGAACAAAGGAGAAAATGGATCCCAAAAGTGATGAAGGGATATTCCTGGGATACTTTACCAACAACAGAGCATATAGAGTATTCAACTCTAGAACACAAGTCTTGATGGAATACATCAATGTGATTATTGATGATCAACATGAAGAGACCAATGTCATGGACAATGTTGAAACATTCCTTGAGACACCTGCAGATGGTATGGTAAATACTGAAATACTCGAGATGTAACTCCTGATTCTGAATCTGAAACTCCGAACAGAGAACCTTCTATCAGGATCCTGAAAGATCATCCCAAAGATCTTATCATTAGAGACCCCAACAGTGGTGTAAAAACCAGAACCAGAGAAATTGTCTCAAATTATTGCTTTGTATCCAAGATTGAGCCCAAAAATGTGAAGGTGGAATTAACTGATGAATATTGGACCAAGGCCATGCAAGATGAATTATAACAATTTAAACGGAATGAAGTGTGGGAATTGGTTCCAAGACCTGAATGTACAAACATCATTGGAACCAAGTGGATTTACAAGAACAAGTCTGATGAACAAGGAGTTGTAACCAGAAACAAGGCTAGATTAGTGGCACAAGGTTATACTCAAGTTGAAGGAATTGATTTTGATGAAACTTTTGCACCAGTTGCAAGACTTGAGTCAATCAGGTTGTTGTTAGAAATTTCCTACATTCTAAAATTTAAACTATTCCAGATGGATGTGAAGAGTGCTTTTCTGAATGGATATCTGAATGAGGAAGTATATGTGGCACAACCCAAGGGATTTGAGGATTCTAACTTGACAGACCATGTATACAAGTTGAGAAAGGCACTGTATGGATTGAAGCAAGCTCCTAGAGCTTGATATGAGAGACTGCCTGAATTCCTTACCACCAATGGATATAGAAAAGGAGGGATAGACAAGACCCTTTTTGTAAAGGATGAAGGTGGAAAAATCATGATTGCACAAATTTATGTGGATGACATAATGTTTGGAGGGATGTCAGACAAAATGGTGAAACAATTTGTCAATCACATGCAATCTGAGTTTGAAATGAGCATGTGTGGTGAATTAACTTACTTCCTTGGATTGCAAGTCAAACAAATGGATGATTCAATATTTATCTCCCAAAGTAAATATACCAAAAACATAGTCAACAAGTTTGGAATGGACAATGCTGGTCACAAAAGAACGATTGCACCCACTCATCTGAAGTTATCAAAAGATGAGAGTGGTACTAGTGTTCATCAAAGCCTATACTGAAGCATGATTGGAAGCTTGTTGTATCTAACAGCTAGCAGACCTGATATTGCCTTTGCTGCTAGTGTTGGTGTGGCTAGTGATGTTTTTTTCTTGCTTAGATTATGTTTTTTTTAAAGCTAAAAGTTGTGTGATGCTCTCTATGAGCAGTTTTTTTTGTAATGACCCCAAATTTGATATATACTATTTAATTGGTGTGGATCTTAATTTGTGGCTAAAAAGGGGGAGAAGTGTTAGGTAGTAACTGCAAGTTCACAGGTGAAAGAACAAGTGAAAGACTTAGTTGAGTTGCTGCTGCTGATGTTTGAAATGTGTGTGTTCCTTGATGGAACCTAGTAGTAGGATTGTTGCTAGTTTTATGTGTATCTGTAGGGTGTTTGTAGAATGTGTGTGTGGTTGTGCATTTTTTTCAGGAGGAGTAGCACAGGATGTAACAGGTGATTGTGTTCTTCAGGATGTCATCCTGAATGTCTTGACATCCATAAAGGCCTGGATAATTTGTGTGTGACTGCATGTTGGCTGCAGGTTATGTACAACTGATGTGGTATGCATCAGTGGAGGGGGAGTAACTCATAATGTTACTCAAAAAATTGTGACATCTGTAGTGTTGACTAACAGATGATTGTGTGTGAATAGGTTGACCCTGAGAAGCTGAGAGCTAATAGTGTGAGTGTGTTTTAGCTAGCTTTCATACATGTATGGTATAATTTTTGCTGCTTGTAAACTCTGATATGGTAGCAGAATGTTTTAGCAAAAAATTTACCAAAGGGGGAGTTTGTAGATGCTGTTGATTGGCTGAATTTTATGGAAAAATATTGGAGTATGTATGAATGTCATAACTGATGTTATGACATACATGAAGAGTGTTCTGCAGGGAGAGCTAAGAGTAAGTGAAGCTGAATGTCATGCTAGATGTTATGACATCAAGCGTATGACATCAGGGCGCGCAGTTTTAGTTTTTCTGTTATTAGCTCAGGCTATACTTCAGGAAACATTTTAGGTAGCCTAGTTATTTTAGGCGACATAACAGGCACTGCTAAGGATAACCTGGAATTCCTCTGACTCAATTGGATGTGCGCAGCTTCGTGAAGAGAGGTTTATCTTGGGTAAACCTAATTTCTCCATCAAGGCCCAAAGCAAGTCTGCTGCTATAAATAACAGAAGGAACATTCCTAATAAAGCAGAGCTTCTGAAGAGAGACTGGAGAGTGTGTTTTGTGAATGAAGAAGTCTGATTATATCAGTTGTTCTTCACGTGTGTATTGTGTCTTAGGATACTTGTATGCCAAGCAATTGTCTGTTGTATGATTACTGTGGTTTAGTATTTGTGAACTGTTTGTTCAGTGTGCCACTCTAAGCTTTTAAGCAAGAGAGTTGTGTCACTTGATCAAAGCTGTGAAGCAAGATCAAGGTGTGTTTGAAGTGTGTCTTCATATCTCAATTGTAATTGCGTATTGATATCACTGTGGTGATTGAGGGGGGAGTGAGTGGGAAACTCTGGTCTAGTATTAGGTTGAAGTGTCATTGTGTAGGACTTAAGTGAAGAGTGCAAACTGTTTTTTTGACTCTGAATGAAATCAACTAATAGGGAATTTCCTCCCTGGCTTGGTAGCCCTCAGATGTAGGTGTGGTTCACACTTAACTGGTGAACAATTACTTGTGTTATTTACTGCTTTCTTTTACTGGTGTAGTCATTGTTTTAGTGGATGCCATAACATCCGTGATAACATCCACTTTTGGGTAGCCAAAATTACAATAGATATAGACAACGAGTGTGGATCCTGTTGGGTACAACGGACGTGAGGGATGCTCAAACCTTCCGCTTGCGTAACCGACTCCCGAACCCAAGATTTGGTTACGATGACCTGTTTTCTACCTTTTCGTAGGTTTTCTATCATCGTTTCCTTTCCCTCATTTGGGATAAATAACGAATGGTGGCGACTCTTCTGTCTTTGTCAGCCTCTCTTTGCAGCGATGAGACAGCTGGCGACACTGCTTGGAAAAGGAGTCAAAAGATTTAGACTCTTCTCATCCCCTATGCAAGTCAACTCTAGCATTTGTTATTTGTTTGTGGGTTTGTATATTTGTGTCTTCTATTTTGTATATTGTTGTATTTACATTTTCCGCACTTTATTATTTTATCTGTTATTGCTGTGTTGTTGGGTGGGACTTGTTCCATTGAGAGATAAGCCAAAACCCTGGCTTGAGGATATACATATCATTAGAGTGGAAAGTAGTGAGGACCTGCACGTTAGGCGCACACTAGTCCTCATGAAATTCGCGTTCAGACGAGGTTTTCTTTGAAGACATCATATCCTATGCATTGGTGAGGAGGAGGTGTTGGATCTGGAAACTGTTGACTCTGGAGACCGATTATTTGGGAGTCAGCTAAGTGAGGCCTCTTTGTTAGACTATGATGCCAAACCAAAAGTGGTGAATGTATCATCGTTTCTCGAAAGTCTGTGACACTGATGACCGCATAGGATGCCGAACCTTGTCAGATATTAGGTCCGTACCTTGTGCATGGAAGGGTTATGCAGAAAAATTGACCTCCAACCTACCTGGATTTCTCATTAGTGCGGACCTTTGATCTCTGATATTATGTGGTTCTTATACTTTGGTCTTTTGGTGTTCCGGTATTTTCTCGCCAAAGCAAAGCTCTGGTTCAACTCAGTTAGCAGCGCAACAGTTATTCAGAGATTTGTGTCGGTTGTGATCCTGTGTTCCTTGCATTTTGCATTGCATTTGCATAAACATCTTTGCATCATTTTGCATATCATTCTTCAGCTAGACAAAGCTCTCATCCTGCCTTTGTTTTGATTCAGAAGGTGATTCCATGGTGCCCGTTCTGAAGAAGTGGTGATTGTTGGAGGACGACCAAGTGTTTGAAGAAGGATTGAGCAGTGTTAAGAAGTGAAGTCTGTAACACCCATTTTAATTATTTTTAGTTCCGGTGTTATTTTATTCGTCAACATGTTTTGGTGTGGGAATTGGTGAAGAAATAAAGGCATAATATTAATATTGGATAATTGATAATGATAATAATTAATAATTAATATTAATGTTGATATTAGTATTATTATTATTATTATTATTATTATTGTTATTATTATTAATATTGGTATTATGAAGTGATAATATTAATTTTTGGAAATTAAGAAAAATGAGATTATTAATATAATTGGAATAATAAGTAATTATTTGGGAGGACGGGTAACATTGGCATTTTGGTGGAAATAGAATTGGAAGAAGGAAAAAGAACACACGGTGGAAAGAAGAAGAACACGAGTGAGGAAGAGAAGGACACGGTTCAGCAAGCTTGAAGAGATCATCGAAGTTGTGAAATTGTGAAGGTTCATCCTTATCATAACTTCATTTGAGGTAAGGGGGGGGGGGGGGATTGATCGGTTAATGGGGTATATTGCATGAAATTGGTAGAAAGGGGAAAATCCCTAATCCCCATAGATAACGATTGTTTGATGTTGATTGTACTTGTATGTTGTTGTAATTATCGTGTTGGATTGTGTTAATTTCGTTGCATGTGGTTGTGAGAGTCGTTTGAGAGCGGTTGTGGTTTCCGGGTAATTCGAAGTTAATGCCGAAAATTGGTAAATTGAGCAGAGGTGCGAATCTATCGGATGAAATCAAGGATAGAGGTGTAGTCAGGTTGTGGAACAGTTATCGGGTATGATGGGGTTTGGCTTGGAGTAAAATCGGCTGGGTTCGGAGCGTGTTGCCGACTGTGAGCTGAGAGTTTATTTTTCTGCAATCGCAGGCATTCGCTGGGCGAATGTGGGGGCGAGCCTTCGCCAGGCTTCGTCGGGAAAACTGGGCAGCGATGCCAATAGCTTATGTTTTGTTTCACCAGGAGTTTCGTCGGGCGAGTTCCAGCGAGTGTTTGCTGCGAGGCTTCGCCAGGCGAATGGCCAGCGAGTGTTCGCTGCGAGGCTTCGCCAGGCGAATGACCAGCGAGTGTTTGCTGTGGGGCTTCTTCAGGCGAATGCGCCAGCGAGCCCGACAGCAGTTTGTGTTTTGGCTGCGGTTTCGTGCTGATTTCCTTGTGATTTTGGACCCTTGTTGGTCATGCTGGGTGAGTAGCTTATTAGTGAGCTGTGGTGAGGGTATGAAGGACATCGGGACACGATTCTGTGATGTCCATATGATATTGCATCGGAGTATGTTATGAGGGATGATGGTGATGATGAGTGAGATATCATGATATATGATGAATTGTGATCAGTAGGATCGATACGCTTTATATGCGTTGTGGTTAAATACTGTTGTGTGATGGATTGTGATCAGTAGGATCGATATGCCTGGTGTGCATTGCATTAATGTGTTGTTGTCATGGATTGGATACATAGGATCGATGCACTTTGTGTGCTTGTGCGTATATGCATTATATGATGAGTGGATCAGTAGGATCGTGTGAACTGTGTGTGTCGTGCGGTTATGCATAGTGTCTTGCATAGCATGTGGACGTGGTGAATCGTTGCTCGGTAGAGCGTATGCGATTCGCTCACGTGCTCCAAATGGGGAGCGTGGACGTGAGGCATGAGTTGCTCTCGTGCTCCAAATGGGGAGCGTGGACGTGAGGCATGAGTTACTCGCGTGCTCCAAGTGGGGAGCATGGACGCGGTGTATGAGTTACTCGCGTGCTCCAAGTGGGGAGCGTGGATGTGGTGTGTGATACACTCACATGCTCTAGTGGGGAGCGTGGACGGGAATTTGGATCGTTGCTCGGAAGGAGTGTATGCGACCACCCGTGTCCCAAGTGGGGGACGTTGATATGTGATTATATGAGCTCATGAGGAGCGTGGTAGGGATAGATCGTTGCTCAGAGGGAGAGTATGCGATTTATCTTGAGTTGAGTCGGTACCGCATATTGTCGAGTCGAGTGCATGTGTTGCATTGTGGTTGTGTGTGTGACTGTTGATGATGGGACAGTAGGTCCGGGTGTGAGAAATATGAAATAATTGATTTATTGCTTCTGCCTTTTATTTCATGTACGTTTATACCGTTAATATTTGATCGTGATTCTCACCCCTTTGTTGTTGTTGTGGTCTGTGCTTCTTCGGAAGTACAGACAATCCAGGTGTTTAGCTAGCTTGGATTGTGGTGTCTCTGTAGGACTGCTCTGATACGTAACACCGGGGCGTTTTGGGAGTTTATGTGTTTATTTGTTGATTATATGTACCCCAGTGGCGTATCTAATTTTGGGAGATATGTTTTGATACTTGATGATACTATATATATTTTGGGGCGGTTAGCCGGTTGATGTATATGACGATGTTGATGACATGATGTATATGTGTTATTTCGATTTGTGACAGACTATATATGTATGTATTTTCTGTTGCAGTTTTATTGAGGAATTAAATTGGAAAAATGATTTATGGAATTTGTTGGAAATTGCGACATTCCATTTGGGAGAGAAACTCTGATATGTGCTTATTTAATTGTTTTATTTTATTTCGGGAAACGGGGTGTTACAAAGTCGAGTTGAGATCTGTTGGTAGCTATGTCAGGGAATGAACTTCAAAATGTTGATAGCCCGCCAGGTTTTACTGTGATGACTAACCCTCTGTATGGTTCTTTGCCTGATGAAGATCTTCCGCAAGTGAACAACCTCATTCAAGCTCAGTCTGTGCAACCCTCTTTTGAGGATCAAGACTTACATGAACAGTTTATTGTCCAAAGAGGATGTTCTTCTTCTCCTGATACTAGTGATTATCATGATGTCGCTTTCTCTGTGCTGAATTCCAAAAGAGAGGTTCCGATAATGAAGACTAAGGACCCGAGAGCTCTTGAGTATGCTAAAAGGTTTCATGTGTTGGACGAAAAGCACAAGGCCTTTGAGGTTAAAGATACTTTTGGTCTCAATGCTTCAGACATGTGCCTGGTTCCCGGCCTAGTGATACCTCAAAATTTCAAAGCACCGAGGTTTGAGAAATACAAAGGGGATAGATGCCTGAGGCAACACTTGATGATGTTTTGCTGAAGAATGACCTCATTTATGCGCAATGACAAGCTTATGATTCACGGTTTCCAGGACAGTCTAAGTGGGGCATCTTTGAGTTGGTACATGTAGTTGGAGAGCAGTCAGATCCGATCTTGGATGGACTTAGCTAAGGCTTTTCTGAAGCAGTAGGAATATAATCTTGATATGGCTCCTAGTCACATGCAGTTGCAAGGTTTGTCTCAAGAGAACAATAAACCCTTCAGAAGGTATGCTCAGAGATGGAGAGAATTTTCTTTTAGAGTGCAACCGCCGCTTATATACCAAGAGTTAGCAGATATGTTCATGAACTCCTTACAGAGCTCATACTTTGAGAGGATACTTGGAATCACACCAAATTTCTCTAAATTGGTAATAGCAGGAGAACGCATTGAGAATGGCATAAATATGGGAAAAATTCAGAATGTCTCGAGTAGTCAGGCCAGTGAAACTAAATCCCTCAGTGACTCCTAAGAGGAAGAAGAAAATGTGACCAATGCAGTCGTGGCAGATGTTGGTTATTCTCAGGGTGAATCGGTGAAATCTTTTGGTTCTTCATCTTCTCAGCAGTCATTATCTTCTGTGTCATGTTATTCTGGACAGACAACTTTGCCTAGGGCACAACATCAGAAACCCTGGGTTGATCCTCATGCAAATCAACAAGTTCATGGCTGAGGTTATCCGAATCAGCGCCAGAATCAGAGCAGTCCTTGCAACAACTTGGAAAGAAGGAATGCTCCTTTTCATCCAGTTCCTATGTCGTACAGTCAGCTTCTACCACATTTGGTTCAAAATTCATTGGTGGAACCTAAGACTCTTAAATGTGTGCTAGAACCTTACCCTCCTGGGTATGATCCCCATGTTCAGTCTGGATATCATGGCGGATCCATGGAGCATTCAACCAAAGATTTCAAAGCTTTTCAAGCCAAGGTACAATAGTTGATTGACAAAGGGTACATATCTTTTCCAGAGGGAAGTTTGGTTGTTCATGTCAACCTCTCAATTGTCTAAGCTCACAGATTCTGAGGGTTATCTCTAGAAGCCAGTGATCCAGACAGGCAGACATCCTCAACATTGACAGACCTTGGGGCTTTTTATCATTTTCATTTGTAGTCTCTTTCCTGTTAATTGTTACTTGCTTTTAAATGTTGTTGTTTTGAATGGTAATATTAATGAAGTGATTATGCATTTTTCTGAATTAATAATGTCACATTCGCTCATTTTTGCACAGCACATACACATGCACCTCTTATCCACTCCACTTTATCACTATTATTTAGCAAAGATTGGAGGGAGGAGGACAAAAACTGAAAACTCATAATTGTTGATCGTATGCTTTCGGATGAATTTCTGCTAATGACGTACATGCATTGTTTCAAATCCCCTAAACACTAGAGAGATAAGGAGTTAGTCCCTAGTTAACCACTTCGAGCCTAGAAGCAGGAGTTTCTTCAGATTTACAAACCCTCACATCTTAACTTGGGGCAGGGTAGTTGTCAGTTAATTTGACCGAGCGTTCAGGGGAGTGTCTCTGTTCGAGGACCAATCACATCTTATCCCTCTCAAGAGGTCATCCCTCATCAACCATGATGGTTAAACCTCACCAACCAGGAGTGAGACAATCACAATCCTTTCGAAGAAATCAAGACAACCAATGTCACACGACTTGTTTCAAGAAAAAGAAAAAGGAATACAAGCCTGCTAAGTTGATAACTTGAAAATAAGTGACTTAGGAAAAAATTAAGGCATCCTGCTTAACTTCAAAATCAAAAGAATTCAAAAAGAAATAGTCTTGGCAAAAATTAGGGAATGAAAGAATAAAAGAAAAGATCACAAAAGAAAAGTTCTCAAACAAGAACAAAGTTGTGTGACTACAGACACAAAAGACAAAAGGGGAAACCGTCACTCCGAAAACCTTGCGGGGTCTTTTACCATCACTCCTACCATTCAACAAACCTTTTGAAGAGGTGAGCGCTTGTGCCAAGTTAACTGAACGTAGGATTGTAGATAATCACGGAGAAAGGATGGGTACAAATCATACTTTGAGCCTAATATCCTTTGTTTCAATAACCGTGAACCAAACCACGATTCAACCCTTAAAAGACCTAATTGAGGCAGCGTTTATTCTGAAGGCATACTACAATGAGGTTTTTTGGTTCCATGGTTCTATGATATAGAATTGTCCATGGTTCTATGATTGGCTAAATTGTGGTAAAAAAAGATTCTGCACTAATGATAAGCAGGATGTCATTACCATAGTTATGACATCACTAAAGGAGCAAGCAGAAACTGGTGAAAGAACTGCTGACATGGATTTCATTACCATAATTATGACATCACTAAAGGAGCAAGCAGGAGCTGGTGAAAGAACTGCTGACATGGATGTTATTACCAAAGTAATGACATATGAATAATAGAACTGCTGTCATGGGTTGACAATTGGTGCAGTAGGAGCTAACAAAAGCAGATGACATAACTGGTGTCATGGATGCAGCAGGAGCTAGCAGAGGCTGACATCAAGGTCGAGTGCAGCAAGAGCAAGCAAGAGCTAGCAGAAGCTGAAGAAAAGACAAATGTCATGGATGTCATTACCAAAGTAATGACGTAGCTGTCTAGCACAACAGGCACTGCTATAGCAAGCAAGAGCTAGCAGGGGCTGAAGTAAGGACAACTGTCATGGATGTCATTACCAAAGTAATGACATAGCTGTCTGGCACAACAGGCACTGCTATGGGGTAGCAGTAGCCTAGTTCCTCACAGGCAGTGTGATGTGTGCAACCACAACAGGGTATGTTGTGATGAAGTTCCTCACATGCAGTGTGAGGTGTGCAACCATAACAGTATGAGTTGTGGTATGTTGTCATGTGTTTTAAGCAATACCTAGTTGCAAGGTATAATTGCATGACAACAGAAGGAGCTTCCAGTGTATATCTCTTGACAGAACTGGTTTGGATTGATGAGATCATGTTGATATGTCAAGGAGATGGATTAGGAACAAGAATAGATAGTATTGGTATTCATAAAAGGATCTTGGAGACCTTTTAGGAAACTTGTTTCTAATATTATTGTGCAGAAGATTGGAGAAACCATGACTGTCATGATTAAGATTCTGCAGAAGTGTTCAGTCGGGCTAGCTGGTCAGCTAAGAGGAAGTGAAGTTGAATGTTATACTGAATGTCATGACATGGATCGTATGACATCAGACGGGATGAGTTTGTTTTTCTGTTATAATACCTGATTTATATCAAGCTAAATATCAGGAAACATGTTATGACTTCTGAGTTATCCCAGGAGAGATTCAAGGCAATGGTGACCATGCCATGATCTAATTAGACAGCACCTTGAATTGTGGAAATTAGTTTTGATTTATTAAAACTAATATTTGTTACTTCTGCATAGCCCAAGCCCAGTCTGCACGACTACAAAAGGAGGAGCAGAAGCAGAAGAAAAGCAAGCACTCACATCAAGAAAAACCAGAGTGTAAAATAGAGGTCTAGGGTTGAGAGTCTCTTGTGTTGTAAGTCTCCCTTTGTATCTTTTGATACATTGTGGTAGACATAATTGTAAGTGAAGAGGGTTGTTCTTCACGTGCAAAGTCTTTTTAGGAATACTTGTAATCCAAGCAATTGTCTGGTGGATGATTGTTTTGGTTAGGTAGATTCTAGGTTGTGTCTCACTTGAATCTATGAAGCAAGAGTCTGTGAGTTCCTTGATCAAATCTGTGAAGCAAGATCAAGGTGTGTATGAAGTGTCTCTTTATACTGTTTTTGTAATTGTTTGAAATCATTGTTGTGTGATTGTAGGGAGTGAGTGGGTATACTCAGGTACTAGAGTGTCTCTAGGATGAAGTGTCATTGAGTAGAGATTAAGTGAGAAGTGCAAACTGGAGGTTTGACTTTGAATTTATTCTACTAATAGTGAATTTCCTCCCTGGCTTGGTAGCCCCCAGATGTAGGTGTTGTTGATACTGAACTGGGTGAACAATTACTGTGTTATTTATCTTTCTGCATTTACAATGTTGTACTTTAAATGGTTAGATAAATAGAATGACAGACTGTAGATGTCACAACAAAGGTCGTGACATTGGTCATGACATTGGGACAATTTAAAGAAATTTAAAGTGGCCATGGTCTGTCCTCATATTTGTTGAGCAAAGATCAATGTTCTTGGAACACATGTGATCTGCATACCAGAATTTCAAGGTTGATTAAGCTGGCTCCTACATGATTTGCTAATCCTATCCTTGTTGTATCACTAATCAAATCAGCATTACGTTTGGACTAAATGGTCCATTCGTCTCACTGTCACGACACTTAATAAGTGACATTTCTTTCAAATCTTGCATGAACACCGCATTAAAATTACCATTTATGAACAAACAATTTTAACTGTAGGTCGGTAGTTGATGTGGAGGAAATTCCAACAGGGAGCAATCAAACAGGACTAGATTATTCAGCAGTCTGGACCAGAATGGTGTATATTTGGTGGCCGTATGGGTCTGGGGCATTGACATCCGGTGAGTTTGGAATCAGTCAGTCTGAGGCAAATCCCCAAGCATCGGTTGATTATGGGGCAAATCATTCATGAAGTAGTTGGTCAGAAGTGAATCTTCTCGAGACTCTACCAATCATGGGCAGGTCACCTAGAGATTTTGTCGATTGAGGGCAGATCCCTCCGGTGTTCAATCAGGATAAGTCAAGTCGCTTCAATGCTCATTCAAGGGCAAGCCACTTTAAGAGTACATTGAAGCCAATCATTTTGAGAGTTGGTTAATCAAGGACGAATCCTTTCATGGTACAGATTCTGGGGCAAGCCATCTCGAGGTTGTCTCATGGCAAGCTACTTTCTTTTCAATATGATCTTTCCCGAGGATCAGACGGGGGCAAGTTGAACTACATTGGGGCAAGTTACTCAAGTAAGTATTTTCTCGTCGGTGAAAGTTTAGTGTCGAGGAATCGTGCCATCACCTCATCAAATAACCTGAACTTGTTACCTATCAGCCTAGTTCTCGTCTGGAAAACCTTTAAACCAGTTCTCGTCTATTCAACCCTTCAGTAAACACCAGTTCTCGTCTGGTACATGTCAAACTTTTAAACCAGTTCTCGTCTGGTCACCCATTCTTTAGCCTACTGTTTAACTAGTTCTCGTCTGGCAAACACCATTTCAAAGTCCAGTTCTCGTGTGGCAAACCAGAAATCAGTTCCCATCTGATACCCAAACCATAAAACAGTTCCCGTCAGATACCCAAAACCAGAAGTCCGTTCTCGTCTGACAACTTAACCTTTTGCCACTAGTTCTCGTCTGGTCGTCCACCCTCGAATACTAGTTCTCGTCTAGTAATTCCCCTTTAAAATCCATTTTTGTTGGTAACCATAAAAATCCCAATCACCATAAACCTGGTCCCATCCCCTAACCAAAAAGTCCAACTGTACATGGCACGATTATTCCCAATGGCTCACATGCTATCACATTCCCTGACACGAGGCTCGATGGATCTCACTTCTCCCTAGTAAAGATTTTGTATCCCCACAAGGTGTTGATATCAGATCAGAAGCTCTCCCCAGCCGATTGAGTTACATTTATGCCCAGCAGGCTGAGACTAGTTTCTCCCCAGCAAATTATGACTAGTTTCTCCACAGCAGGTTGAGATTGTGGTTATCCCCAACAGGTATTTGGGATTATTCCCTCAGCAGTAGGATGAGTTTAATGTTGTTTCCCCATAGAGTCTATGATATTGACTCAATTCTCTAAGTGGAGGTTGATGTTGATGAGTCTTATTCCCCTAAGCAGAGGTTGATGTTGTTGAGTTTATTCTCATTTTCCCCAAGCAGAGGTCGATGTTGATTCCCTCAATGATTATTCCTCGGTAAAGTTGTTTATGCGGAAGAATCCAGTTGGTTATTGTTTTTCTTCAGAGCAAGTCGCCGGAGTAGTTTTCTTCCCTGCAAAGTGGGATTGACCCAGAGATTGTTATTCCCCATCCTCAGCAGAGAAAGTTTGGGATAGCTCCCTAGTGAATCTTATTCGTTATCCCTAGCAGATAGTGGATTCAATATTCAGTAGAGCGAAATCTCCAGCAGAGTGGAGCTATTCCTCAGCTGGTTGCTTTGTATCCTAGAAGAGTTTTGTCATTCTAATAGGCCATCCAGGGCTGATTTCCCCAGTAGAGTGAACTCGTTTTCCCCAGCCGAGTTGCTTGTTCCCCAGAAGAGTCGTATTATGGTAGGCCGTTCAGGGCGCTTTCCTCAGCAGAATAGATTTGATCCCCATCGAAGCAGATTTTGTTCTCAGCAGAGCAGTATTACCCAGGATAGTTCTTTTTCAGAAATTCATCTAGGGCTTGTTTTCCCCAGCAAAAGTTTTAATCGTACATGGCACCCGGTCATTCCCAACAGTGTTGGGTTCGTCTCTTCAGCATTTATTTTGCTGGAGTGGTTCCTTTGCATTTGCATTTGTGCATAGCATCCTCCCAAATGTGTAGCATTTCCATTTCGTATGAAGCATTATGCCATTCTCAAACATGTGCATTTAAAACATAAGCCAGGTTGTTACCTCTTGTTTCTAGTTGTTTCTCCAACAGACAATGGTATATTCTCTTGAGCTTGCGTGGTATCCAGACCCCAACAAGAGTTGTTGACACACGTGTTAATCTTACTAATATAATTTATTTAGCCCATGCGATATCCAGACCTTGGCTTCCACCGGTTATTTGCTCAAGCCCGTGCGGTATCCAGACCCCGGCTTCCACCGGTTTATTTGCTCAAGCCCGTGCGGTATCCAGACCCCGGCTTCCACCGGTTTTATTTGCTCAAGTCCGTGCGGTATCCAGACCCTGACTTCCACCGGTTTATTTGCTCAAGCCGGTGCAGTATCCAGACCCGACTTCCACCAGTTTTATTTGCTCAAGCCCGTGTGGTATCCAGACCTCGGCTTCCACCGGTTTATTTTCTCAAGACTGTGCGATATCCAGACCCTGGCTTCCACCGGTTTATCTCCTTTGCATGTGTGGTTTCCAGGCCTTGGCATGTATTTGTGTCGCTTCCGCGAAAATAAGGTGCCGGCAAAACAGAAGAGTCGCCACCTTTCGTTATTTATCCCTCGGAATGGGAAAGGAAACGATCGGAAAAACCTGACGAAAAGGTATAAGACAAGGTCATCGCAACCGTTGTCTGGGTTCGGGAGTCGGTTACGCAAGGGGAAGGTATTAGCACCCCTCACGACCTTGTCTTATACCTTTTCGTCAGGTTTTTCCGATCGTTTCCTTTCCCATTCCGAGGGATAAATAACGAAAGATGGCGACTCTTCTGTTTTGCCGGCACCTTATTTTCGCGGAAGCGATAGCTGGCGACGCTGCTGGGGAGACGACATTCCTTCAGGATGTACTTGACTGGGGAGAGAATCTTCTCTGCCTGGGGAGACATATTAATGCTTACGATCTCACGTTCAGACTCTGCAGGGAGAGGCTGCTGAACTTTGATGGGGAAGAAGGAATCATCCTGCTTGGGGAACGCATAGGGCGTACTACCTGGTACATGCTACACCTGCACCAACACAAACAAACGAACAAGATACCCTTCTCAAAGGGACCTATCACGGTTATTATCTCGTGACAATGTTCGAGTTATTCATTGTTTCAACAATCAATGGCCTAGGCCAGTAAGTTTATGTATGCGCATTTTGTCAAAAACATCGGCGTTCTTTTTCGCAAACAAAACAAATAAATGCTAAACAGACAAACAGAATTGCTGAATAGTATACATTTTATTGATAACGAACCCCTGAATGGGTAAAAATGTTTTACAACAGATGCAAGCTCCTGGAATGAGGAAGCCGCGCAAAAATAAAACATAAATATACATCAGTATATACAAATGTCGGCAACGAGGCGTAGACGAACACCATGAGTTGATCCCTCTAAGACCCACTCGACTTCGATACTTCTCCGACGCTTCAGATTTAGAAGAGATTGATTCAGATAAATGGCCCTCCCGTCTTCCAAACCACTAAACAAATACAGTCCACACGCGGAACGCAGTCATTTGCTTTTTCAAATCCCTAACTTTTGCCTGAATCGCCCTTTCAGGTTTTCGATTCACCGGGATACTCTTTTTTGCCAAAGTCGCCCATCCGGGTTTTCGACTTTGCGGGTGTACATTTTTTCAATTTATATCCCTAATTTTTGCCCGAACCTTTTTCCTTTTTTATGGTTCGCCGGGATGCCCCATTTTTGCCTGGATATTCTTTTTCTTTCCAGCGGGTCATTTTTAAGCAAAATATTTTTTAACTGCGTCCGCGTTCACCGGGGAAGCAAAATCTTCACCATCCCTCGTGGATAACAACAAAGCTCTTCCCGAGAAGATCTTGCTGACGACATACGGACCTTCGTAATTGGGAGTCTACTTGCCCCGGTGATCGGAGTGTGGAGGAAGAATCTTCTTCAGGACGAGATCACCCGTCTGAAAGTTTCTAGGAGGCACCTTCTTATCATAAGCTTTCTTCATTCGGCTTTGGTACATACGACCATGCGCAATTGATTCTAATCTCTTCTCGTCCATTAGGCTGAGTTGGTTCAGTCGGTTCTTAATCCATTCTACCTCATCGAGTTTCACGTCAACCAAAACTCGCAAAGAAGGGATCTCCACTTCTAACGGTAAGACAACCTCCATACCGTACACTAAGGAGAAAGGAGTTGCCCCGGTTGATGTACGATAACCGTGCAGTGCAAATGGCAACATCTCGTGCCAATCTTTATAGGTCACAACCATCTTCTGAACAATCTTCTTGATGTTCTTATTGGCTGCTTCAACGACGCCATTCATCTTTGGCCGGTAAGGAGATGAGTTGTGGTGTTCAATCTTGAAACTCTGGCACAGCTCCTTCATCATCTTGTTATTCAGATTCGAACCATTATCAGTAATGATCCGCTCGGGAACTCCATAATGACAGATGATATCCCTCTTTTTGAATTTAGCCACCACCTGCTTGGTCACATTAGCATATGAGGCTGCCTCCACCCACTTGGTGAAGTAGTCGATAGCTACTAGAATGAAGCGATGACCGTTAGATGCAGTGGGCTCGATCTTGCCTATCATGTCGATGCCCCACATGGAGAACGGCCACGGGGAGGACATGACATTCAACGGGCACGGCGGCACATGAACTTTATCAGCATAAATCTGGCATTTATGACACCTCTTCGCGAATTTAAAGCAATCTGATTTCATCGTCAGCCAGTAGTATCCTGCTCTCAGGATCTTTCTCGTCATGGCATGCCCGCCGGCATGCGTACCAAATGTGCCTTCATGGACTTCTTCCATGAGCATATTCGCCTCTTTCTCATCTACACATCTGAGTAGCACGAGATCGTGGTTTCTTTTATACATAACTCCATCAGGATTGAGATAAAAATTCCCAGACAGCCTCCTCAGAGTCTTCTTATCCTGGGTTGACGCACCCGCCGGATACTCCTTAGTCATAAGGAAAGTCTGGATGTCATGGAACCATGGCTTGCCGTCGGTTTCCTCGATTGCAAAGACGAATGCAGGTCTATCAAGACGAGAAAGGACAATTCTTGGAGCTTCATTCCAAAAATTACTTTATACATCGAAGCCAACGTGGCTAAGGCATCAGCCATCTGATTCTCCGCCCTGGGCACATGATGGAGTTCCACTCGATCAAAGAACGGAAGTAGCCTTCTGGCATAGTTCATGTACGGCACCAAATTCGATTGACGAGTCTCCCACTCCCCTTTAATCTGGTTGATCACAAGCGCCGAGTCACCATATACGTCTAGGTTCTTGATTCTCAAATCAATTGCTTCTTCTATACCCATGACGCATGCTTCGTACTCCGCTTCGTTATTGGTGACCGGAAACGTCAGTCTCGCCGTGAACGGGATGTGGGATCCGTAGGGAGTCGTGATGATCACCCCAATGCCACTTCCATAAGAATTAACCGCCCCGTCAAATATCAATTTCCACTGGGACTTCCTATCTGGCCCCTCGTCGGGCAACGGTTCATCGCAATCTTTCGCTTTGAGAAACATGATATCCTCATCAGGGAATTCAAATTTCGTCAGCTGGTAATCTTCGATCGGCTGTTCGGCAAGGTATTCAGAAAATACGCTTCCCTTGATGGCCTTCTGGGAAACGTACTAAATGTCATATTCCGTCAACACCATTTGCCATCTGGCAATCCTGCCCGAAAGCGCTTGCTTCTCGAAGACGTACTTGATCGGATCCATCTTCGAAATTAGCATGGTGGTGTGATTGAGCATGTACTGTCGTAAACGTTTGGCAGCCCAGGCTAGTGCACAACACGTCTTCTCCAGCATCGAGTAACGAGATTCACAGTCTGTGAACTTTTTACTCAAATAGTAAATGGCATGCTCCTTTCTGCCCGTCTTGTCGTGCTGACCGAGAACACACCCCATACTATTCTCAAGAACTGTCAAGTACATGATTAGAGGCCGTCCAACCACTGGGGGTATCAAGATTGGAGGTTCCTGCAGATACTGTTTTATCTTATCAAATGCCTTATGGCAATCCTCATTCCAGATAATCGCCTGATCTTTCTTTAACAATTTGAACATCGGTTCACACGTGGCCGCGAGCTGAGAAATAAACCTCGCAATGTAATTTATTCTGCCCAGGAAACCACGAACTTCTTTTTCTGTTTTTGGCACTGGCATTACTTGTATCACTTTTATCTTCGCAGGATCAACCTCGATGCCTCTTTCACTCACGATAAACCCCAGTAACTTTCCGGACCGCACTCCGAAAGTACACTTGTTAGGATTCAGCCTCAACCTGAACTTCCTAAGCCTCTCAAAAAGCTTCAGCAAATTGACTAGATGCCCCTCCTCCGTTTGGGACTTCGCAATCATGTCATCAACATAGACTTCAATCTCATGATGAATCATGTCATGAAATAAAGTAACCATTGCTCGTTGGTAAGTGGCCTCTGCGTTCTTCAGACCGAAAGGCATTACCTTGTAGCAGAATGTTCCCTAGGGGGTGATAAACGTAGTTTTCTCCATGTCCTCCGGCGCCATCTTGATCTGATTGTAACCGGAGAAGCCATCCATAAACGAAAACACGGAGAACTGAGCTGTATTGTCGACCAACACATCAATATGAGGCAGCGAGAAATCATCTTTAGGGCTCGCCCTATTCAAATCCCGATAATCGACGCACATTCGTACCTTACCGTCCTTCTTCGGTACAGGCTCTATGTTGGCGACCCACGGAGGGTAAGTGGTGACCGCTAAGAAGCCAGCATCAAGCTACTTTTTCACTTCTTCCTTGATCTTAACGGCCATATCTGGTCGCGTCCTCCTATGCTTCTGCTTGACGGGAGGACAATCTTCTCACAGCGGCAAGTGGTGGACCACGATGTCAGTATCAAGTCCGGGCATATCTTTGTATGACCAAGCAAAGACGTCACTATACTCTCTTAGCATCTCGACCAATCTCTGCTTGACATCACTCTGCAATGCAGCCCCTATCCTGACGTTCCTGACGAGTTCTTCAGAACCCAGATTCACAATCTCGATCTCCTCTTCATGAGGCAGAATAACTTTCTCTTCTTGTTTCAACAAGCGGGCCAACTCTTCAGGAAGGTCTTTGTCTTCCTCAATCTCTTCTTCGGCTTGATAGATCGAGCAATCGAAGTCGAAGTGAGTCGTAGAAGGTCCAGAGTCGATGTCATCTGTCATGTGGATCCTGCAATAACAAGGGTTAAGCTTAAAACAAGGATATGTAGGTTAGCACAAACCCCATTGCCATTTTATTGTTTTTCAAAACAAATATAAAACAGGAATAACAGAGATCACAAAATTTGAACACGAAGAAAAACGCCTTTTGATTTATTGATAAAATACATGTACATAATCAAACAAGGCCCTGACAATAAAACCACTATGCCCCGGGTAGGAAATAGGGTTGTACAATGATTGGAAAAAGTAAATCGATACTCTTCGCTTGTCATCTAGATGATATCCTTGACAGACCAATTGTTGAGGCTCTCGCCTGGCTTGCTTGGCTGGTGTTGCACCCCAAAATTTGACCAACTCTTCTCTACCTAGCTTATGTTTCATTTCATTCACATAAGCATTATCATTTGTGTTTCATTGACATGTATGCAGGAGATCAAGAGGTATGATTACCAATCAAGATCTATACAAGACTATGAAGCTAGCTATGAAGGTTATTCAAGTGGTCAAGGGTAGATATCTTTGTCAGAGAAGTCAGAAGATTCTCAGAGAGAGTGGTTGAAACCAAGGTTGTGTGCCTCCTAACTTGAGAGTTGTGGGAGCTCCCCAGATGATTCTGAAGCCAGGAATAAGGACTTGAAGCCTTGAGAGATCTTATGAGATGTCTTGAAAGCCATCATGAAGCCTAGACAGGTCATGGTACAAGATTAAAGAAGCCTCAGCCATGAGTGGTGTAATTAGGGTTTGACTGGGTCAACCCTAGGTCAACTGATGATTTGGAGAGGGTTGAGACCTAATACAAGAGCCATGTGATCATGGATTGATGCATTGAGATATTATAAGGATGATTCCAAGGTCAACTCATCATGATTGAAGAGTTTGAGAAGTCTCAAGCTAGGGTTTCTAAGGCTTGACAGTGTAAAATCCCCTAGTTTCACCCCTATCTTCAAGGCAATTTAGCTTAAGATGTGATTGTCATCTCATCTTACCCCCAACATGAATGTTGTAGAGCTTGTTCTTAGCTTTAATTTGAGTACTAGAAGTCCTTGATAGGATTTGTAGAACTCAAGTTATGACTTTGACAAGTTACAGGTCATCTGAAGTATGTGAATTTGGGGCCTTGAAAGTTACCCAAGTTGCATCAAACGTTTGCCCAAGAAGGATGATTTCTATGAACTTTTGGTCAACATGAATGTTGTTCCTTATCTTCTTAGCTTTCTATAGAGTACTATAAGTCCTTGATAGGATTTGTAGAACTCAAGTTATGGCTTTGACAAGTCAAGGGCATTTTGGTCATTTGGAGATTACAGGTCATTTCAAGCATAAGGCCATAACTCCTATTTCCAAGCTTCAAATGGAAAAATATTCAACATAAAACTTTTTCAAAATGATGTTTTAAGGCTAGTAAGGAGGTCATGAGATGATGTAAAGGCTTGTAGCTCAAAGTTGCAAAAATGACCTAAAATAAGGGCATAAGTTAAATAAACCAAAGTTGGAAATTGATATTTTCAACCTACACATCCAAACCATGGCATGTAATATATCATTTTGACTCTAGAAAACATTTTAAGGACATTGGTTTAGCCACATTTTTTATTTGAGGTCTAAATTGTGGACTTGCTTTGAAAAGCACTTGCTTGCATATTAAGTAACATGGGCATAACTTAAAATCAAGGCATGAGCAAGGGCCTTTGCAAGCTAAACTCTTCCAAAATGTCACTAGGGGAGATTTTGAAAGAGATTAAGGTTGGTTTCAAGCTGCAAACAGAATTGGGCATAGCATGAGATGTGTTTGAAAATCTCATGACATGAGAAGTGGAAAATCTCATTGGAAGGATCTAGAGGGTTCTAGATCATCCAAACTTCATCTATATAAAGAGTAGAGTGGATCCATTGAAGAGGTTGGTGATCATTGAAGGATTGAGCATAGCTTGAGATTAAGTTTTCTTGGATTGCAATTGAAATCGGTTTCACCAAATTCCTCAATTTCCATTCATTTTCTTGATTGATACTTCTTCCATGGATGCCAAGGAGTGATTCCAGATCATTTTCAAGAAGAATTGTTGGCTAAATCGTGTATTGCAAGTGATTTTCAGCAACTGCAACTCATCATCGTGTTTCAAGATTGAAGCACTTTCCATTGATTCTTTTGCATACAGAAGCAAGGAGGAGGTTTAGTGATCGTGTCCAGAAGATTTGAGAGCTTGAAGTGATGATTTGGTGCATCTGTTATTCAAGAATTTCTAGGTTGGTAACCTTCTTCCTATAGCATGATTTAGGTAGAATTAGGGTGCTAGATTGATTGTAGAATGGCATAGGATGGATTTCAGATGGTTAATTGATGAATTAGAGACAAATTAGGATAATTGCCATTTTCGGTTGAGATTGGGAGATGATGATTCTTGAGGTTTCAGAAGAAACTATGGGTATGGTTGAATTCGTGGCAAGATTTGGAATGAGTTTCGTGTTTTGACCTCTTGGATTTGAGGCCTCTAGGGAGAACTAAGGTTGAAGGGGATGATCGGAGCTCCACCGGTGGTGGCCGGAGCTGGGCGCGAAGTTCAGGCGTTTGAAAGGTAGGAGATGAAGTTATCACCATTGGATCATGGTTTGACCTTTGACTGGGAGCTCATCCAACGGCCACGTTTTAAAATTGAATTGTGAAGGATTTCTGATGATGAAACGATGCGTTTCATTTATTCAGTATTTTGGGCTTAGTGATCTAAGTTTATCCCCCCCCCCCCCCCCCAGCGAGCCCAACCCAGATTTTTAACTGAAAATGACTGCTATTTACACCGCGCGCTTATTCATTTAAATTGGATTTTCTTATTTTTCTCATTTTATTCATGGTTTTTGTAAAAATCATAATTAATTGAATATTAATCCAATCAAACCCATTCTTTTTGCACATTAATCATGATTGAGTCTATTATTTTTTAGAGAAAAAATATTTTCATTTCATGTAATTTATGATTTAATTGGAATTTTGTATTTTAATTGATATTAAAATGTTTATGTTTGATGCATATTTTTGTGGAATTTTGTTTGATCTCATGGTGATGATTTTGATCCTAATTTTTTGTGTGTGATTAGGTTAGACATGTATGATCCCATAGAATTTTTCTCACATTTTTGTGATGAAAATAGTTGTGCTTTCTAGATTGATGTTTAGATGCCTCCTTTTTAGGGTTTTAGGTTTGATACCTTGTAATGTAGGATTTAGTTCTAGGTCCAATTTGATGGTTTGATCTTTGAAACTAATGTGGTAGAGTCATGATTGACCTAGGTTCCCATAGTAATTTTTGTAGGATTTTACAATTGATTTTAGTATCTTAGTTAGGACTAACTTTAGTGCTAGGTTTTAGGTGACCCTAATTTACTAATTCAACTAGTTTAACTTCCCTAGTCCCCTTAGATTAGGGTTTGTGCTTGGTTTGCCTTTGGTTGAGATTGAAGACAAGTTGAAGACAAGAGGAGGATGCTTGAAGTTGCCTGAAGTTGCTTGGAGCTTTGGATTTGTTGGTGCCTGAAGGTGTCTGATGAAGATTAGGAGATAGGACATAGGGAGAGCCTTATAGTTAGAATGATTTCTTTCAAAAACATGGAAAGCATCTTGTGCTTCCATTCCTCCCAATGACTAAAAGTCCTTCTAAGATATTCACATCCCTCCTTTGGAGGGATGAGTGGCTTTATCTGGGAAGTAGAACTTTGAGGGAACCAGTCTCTCATGATGATGAACCCTTACAGGCTTCCTTTGGTTGTCAGTAAGCTTGTTTATCATTTTCCCTCATCCTGTTAAACCAATCATCTTCTGGTTTGAGTATCTTGAAAGATGTTGGGCTTGAGTTTGAAGATGAGGACTTCATTGAAGAGTGTGGAAGGGGATGATTCCTTGAGCATTGCCATTGCAGCTGAAGCTTGAAGAGCAAGAAGAGCAGGTTGATACTTGAAGATCCAATAAAGACTGAATGAAGAGCTGAGGCTTAAAGAATTGAAGGTTGAAGTTGACACTTCCAGATGAGTGAAGATTACTCTGAGAAGCTGAAGCTTGTAGACAAAGAGAGAAGACCAAGTTGATACTGGCAAAGCAAAGACAGCTGAAGCTTGAAGACTAAGTTGATACTTATGAAGAGGATTCAATTGAGATTGAGGGTAGAGCATAGGCTTGAGGAATAAAGGATGAGTTGATACTTACACTGAGACTTGAGAGCCTGAAGGAATCAAATGGATACTTGTGGTTAAGAGCAAAGCCTGAGGGTGGAGTTGACTGGAAAGCTGAAGCTTGAAGAAGAAGATTAAGTCGAAACTTAGGTTGAAGGGTTGAAACCTTGGAAGAGCAAATTGATATTTGTCATGAGAGAGGATAGCCTTGAAGGGTGATTGAAGTCTGATGACTGGATTGATGTCAGAAGAGCTGAAGCTTGGAGTAGCAAGAGAAGGGTTGATCTGCTTTCTTTCTTGTCTGTTTTCTTTTCTGTGTTGGTGTGCCTTGTTTGACTTGCTTGATGCATTAGAGTAAGTCCATATCTAGACTGACTTTGAGCTAGGAGCATGATTGCACTAGAGGTTGAGTTGCTCCCTCTGCTTGTATTGTTACTGTATGGCTTTGCTTGCGGGTATTCGATAGAGCCCAGCTCCCTTGCCCATGTGGTTTATTCTACTTGATAGCATGTTTTACTTTTCTTCTGTATGATTGCAGTTTACTGTATTTTGCTTGACAGCACTTCATTTTTACTATATGATTACAGTCTCTTCTATTCTGCTTGATAGCATGATGTTATTTTTTCTGTATGATTACTGTTATTCATTCTGGCTTGAGGTTGAGATGAGCTTGTGGAGGCTGCAGCCCCACACACATTTCCTCCATCACTTGCATTGCATGCATTTTACAGTCGTTTACTGTTTATCTGTTTCTGTTTATCATTGACATGATCCCTTAGGAATCCCACTTCCTTTGATAAGGAAGTGATGATAGAACTTTAGGTTGAAACCTATGCATGATAACTTCTAGGAGTTCCCTGTTTCAAACTTCAACCATAGGATGAATCCTTGGCATGACAACAGTAGGACTTGATAGTCTCCCGTTAGTTGAGCCTGTTCTCTTCTCATCTCAAAACAGCTTAAGATACAGTAATCATGAATGATTTCTTTCGTTCGTTACGAGCCTTAAGCTACCTGAGAAAGGATTGTTGGAGAGCTTCTTTTCAACAGTCTGGATGTTTAGTATGGCACCCTTTGGGTGACATGCGACGCATTCACTCTCAGGTCATAGTCTTTAGTGCGATTGAAATTGCAAACATAATAAAAAACACTTCTTCCGTAAAAGTCAGAAAACAAAATCCAAACCTTTTTGCCCCGGGGGCCCATAATTCAAAGGAAAGCTTTTCTGAAGAAAAGAGTGTCGTTAAACTTCAGCGCCACCGCAAACAGGCTTTGTCCCTAACTGCTGGAACTCTTGTTTAACCCTACTCGATAAAACAGATGAATCTGAATCCCCATAATCCGTAGTAGGCCGAACTACGTAAGCTCTGATCTCTCATACCTGTTGACAGTACGTAGGCACAATACTGATGTATTGGCGAGCCACCTTCCCCATAACCCGTCGTAGGTCGAACTACATTGACTCTGATTTCTCATTCTCTGATGAGAATACGTAGGCATAAAGCGCGACGCTTTGCCGAGTCATTTTTCTTTTCTGTTTAAGCCAGCCTTGATAGGTAGATAGATAAACCAACTCGTCCAGTAAACACAACAAGCGTGGATCCCGTCGAGTACGACGGACGTGAGGGGTGCTAATACCTTCCTCTTGCGTAACCGACTCCCGAACCCAGACAATGGTTGCGACGACCTTGTCTTATACCTTTTTCGTCAGGTTTTTCCGATCGATTCCTTTCCCGCTCTGAGGGATAAATAACGAAAGGTGGCGACTCTGCTGGGGACTTGATAGTTTCCTGGGATCCAACGTCCCGTATGCGACTCAGTTTGGGGATCCGACGTCCCCCGCGAGAGTCAATCCTAGCGCTTGTATGATTACTTGTTGGGTTGTGTTTATTTATCGCATTTTATTTCCCGCACTTTATTTTTCAGTATGATATGATTATCTGTGCTGTTGTGGGAGGGGCATTCTGATGAGCGAGAAGCCAGACCCAGGCTTGAGTGAACATAGCATTAGTTGTGGACATTAGTGGGCGCGTGCTTGCTTGGCAGGCACTAGTGTCTCATGAAATCCACGCTCAGACGAGGTTCTCCCGGTTGGCTTCTTTTTCAACCCTTTGGGTTGAGGGGGTTGCTGGTTTGGAGGATTGTCGACTCTGGGGACCGATCATTTGTGATTCAGCCGAGTGAGGCCGCTTCATGAGCTGGTGATGCCACACCTTCTGGGTATCGTATCACCCCTCCTGAATGTCTGTGACGCTGATGAACGCATAGGATGCCGAACTTGAGTCAGTTTAGGTCCATACCTGTGAGCAGGGTTGGGTTTATTGCAGGAAACTTTGACCTTCAGATTACCTGGTTTTCTTGACAGTGAATCAGTTTTGTTGGTACCGGAGGTTCTCATCATCAGACATATGATTGTTCTTGACAGAGCAGAGCTTTGGTCCTGTATCAGAGGACCTTATATTCAATTGAGTATTTGTTCTTGATAGAGCAGATTTTTGATTGGGATCAGAAGATCTCATCAGCAGATGCATGATTGTACTTGACAGAGCAGAGTTTTGGTCTTCAGATGTGTGTTCTTGACAGAGCAGATTTTTTGGTCCTGTATCAGAGGACCTTATATTCGGAGATATATATGTGTGTTCTTGACAGAGCAGGTTTATGACTGGAGTCCGAGGATCTCATCATCAGATGTCTATTCTTGATAGAGCAGAGTTTTGGTCCTGTATCAGAGGTCCTTATTATCAGATGGTTGTTCTTGACAGAGCAGAGTTTTGGTCCTGTATCAGAGGTCCTTATTATCAGATGTTTGTTCTTGACAGAGCAGATTTATGGTCCTATGTATGTGTGTTCTTGACAGAACAAATTTGTGGTCCGATACCAGGGTTTTCTTCTTATCAGAGATAGTGGTTGTTCTTGATAGGGCAGGATTATGGCTTTGTTGATACAGAATCTCCACAACACAGTTGCCTTGATCTCCTGCTGCATGATTGCATTTTAAATTGCTTTGCATACTCATTTGCATTTCATTAACATGTGTCTGTGTTGCAGGTACCGTTTTCCCCGATCCATGATTTCTTGCCTCCTATTGTATTGTTATGGGTTCTCTGAGGAAGACCGTGGCTTACAAGCTCCCTGCCCCTGATGTGGTTCAGCTAACTGGCTTGATTGCCTTAGCAGATGATTCTGTGAGAGATGTGTTCAGAAAATCTTACGGCAAATTGCTCAGTTTGGTTCGTAAACCTTCTGCGTTCGAGTTGAATGGGTTGCACACTCTGCTGCAGTTCTACGATCCTCCGCTGAGATGCTTCACTTTCCAGGATTTTGTTCTCGCACCCACGCTAGAGGAATATGATGATTTGTTAGGTGTGTCTATCAAGAGGCAGGTGCCTTTTGTTCATATGGACGCTGAGCCTAATCTGGCTAGTCTAGCGCCTTCACTTCATCTGGATGCCTCCGAGTTGGTGGTGTCTAGTTGGAACAAGGTTCCTGGCTTCTCCCTGCAGTTCTTAGTGGGAAAGGCTCAGCAGTGCGCCAAAGACGGATGTTGGGTCATGTTCAACGCCATCCTCGCTCTGTGCATATATGGCATCATTCTGTTCCCCAACATGCCCGACTTTGTAGACTTCGACGCATTTCGCATCTTCGCTTCAGGGAATCCAGTCCCTACCTTGATAGGAGATGTCTACCATTCCATCCACTACAAAAACGAGAACAGGAGGGGCAAGAATGTCTCTTGCTGTGTACCCTTACTTTATAAATGGCTTGATAGTCATCTGCCCGAGAGGGGTCCCTTTGTTTCGTTTGCAGCCACAGCTGAGTGGTCCGAGCGTTTGATGAATCTATCTGCAGAGGATATTGACTGGTTTGACAGAGATAGGTTGGGTACCGAGATTATCTTCAGTTGCAGCGGGTTTCTGAACGTGCCTTTGATAGGCAGGAAGGGCTGTATAAACTATAATCCGTCTTTGCTGGTCCGATAGTTTGCGTATGCTTTGAGAGCTCCGCCGAAGGATGAAGAGGTGCAGGAATCTCTGTACCTCACTGGTCTTCTAGAGGGGGATCTATTATCTAAGCTTCAGCGCGCCTGGAATGGCATCAGTAAGCGGGGAAAACCATTGCTGAGGAGAAGCAATAATCAAGCCTACGCTCCGTATGTGACTTGGATCAGAGCCAGAGCGAATGCTATAGGAATGTCGTTTCTTCTTGCCAAGCCAGAAAGCCCTCCAATGATTGGAGAGCCTACTACCGTGCCCATTCAGCAACATAATCAGGTGCTAGCTGAGCGAGATGAATTGAAGAGGGCAAATGAAGAACTGGAGAAAGAATTGAGTCAGCTCAGAAGCGAGAGAAACGAAGTTGTTCATTCCTTCAAGAGGCAGACAGAACTGGTGAACCAGTTAGGGACATATTTGACTAAGCAGATAGCCGAGCGTGAACGCATGGGTCGAGACTTCAAAGCTGTCAACGACGTACTGGCCACTAAGAAGCAGCACTTGGACGAAGCGTATCGGAGGATATCCAAGTTCAACCAGCACTGGAAGGCCTCCCTAGCCACCAGGAAAGAGCGGGAGGATAAGCTGACGCAACAGATCTCCAAGCTGGAAGCCCAGGTGAAGGCTAGTGAGAAGAGGTTTGATGAAGAAACCGCTCGCAGATATGCCGCTGAAGGCCAGCTCAATAGGGCTCTTGCTAACCTGAAGGAGCGCAAATTGACGTTTAAGTGCAAGAAGCGGAAGCTAGAAGATTGCTTTGGCGAAGGAGCATGGGAAGATTCGGTCGAAGGTCTTCAGTACACTATTGTGCAAAGGGAGTTACTCGTCGAAGGGTTGCTTACTCTGCCTGATCATCCGGAAACGAAGGAGTTGTTAGAAGAGTTTTGCGCCCGTGGCCGTGCTTGACTATTTGTATTCCTTTTGTTTTGATCGTTGTTGTATGCTGACCATCACCAGGCTTGTTGGTCGAGGTCATGCTATTGATTCTGCTTGTACTCACTGATGTTGTGTACTGCCTTGATGGGCTTTCTTTATATATGAAATTGTTATTTCCATGACTAGACTCAGACTTCTTATTATTATCGGCACTCAGGCACTAGGATCGGGGGAGATCTCCCTAACGCACAGACACACGTTTCAATTTGCATGAAGCATTTGCATAACGAGCACTTTGTCACTTTTTCCTAACCCTTTTGTGTTTTCAGGTTGTTTCAGGTTGTTCCAGGATTGATCAGAGACCAATTCACCGCTATCCGACCAGAGCTAATCAAATCAGAATCATGGAGCAAGTGCAAACTGATGTTCAGGAACTCCGCGAAAGAATGGATCGCTTCATGGAGCTCATGCAAGCGGTCGCCAATGGCCAGGATCAGCTCAGAACTTTGGTTCAGCCTCTGATTTCAAGGGTCGATAGTAATGGCGTACTCCATGGTGGGACTGTTCCAACCCCTCCACCAGTTGAAACTCCTCAGAATGGCGTCACCGTGACCGGGGGAATGGCAGTGCCAACGGCAATGTGATAGCTAACATGGGACTCAATGGCAATACGACGGGCGTCGATAATTGGAGTCTGGAAGCTAATGTCAATGTTGGGCTGGGCAACGGCAATGCAGGTGTTGGGAATCTGTTTGGGCCTCAGCCGTGGTTAGAATATCGTCAGGACGATGTGTTCTCGCAGAGAGGTGCTTAAGGGGAGCTGACTGCTGAAGCACGACTTAGGTTCAAGGCAATCGAGGATAAGATGAGGAATATCGAGAACCAGAACACCCTGGGTGTTGATATGTCCAAGTTGGGACTGATTGCTGATTTCAAGGTGCCTCCCAAGTTCAAGGTACCTGACTTTGAAAAGTACAAGGGCACCACTTGCCCTCGCGTCCACCTGAGATCGTATTACAGGAAAATGTCAGCTCATTCTGATGACGAGAAGTTGCTGATGCACTTCTTTCAGGACAGTCTATCCGGACCATCCCTCGAATGGTACATGAGTCTGGAGCCTACCAGTGTGCGCATGTGGAAGGACCTTGCTGAAGCATTTGTGCACCACTACCAATATAACAGCGACTTGGCCCCGAACCGAGTCCATCTGCAGAATCTGTCGCAAAGGAACAACGAAGGGTTCAAGGAATACGCCCAGCGGTGGCGTGAATTGGCAGCCAGGGTTCAGCCGCCGACGGTTGAACGTGAGCTCGTGCAAATGTTCGTGGCCACCCTCCCAGGGGTTTACTATGAGAAATTGGTCAGCGGTATGTCTGGAACCTTCTCAGATCTCATTATCACTGGTGAGCACATTGAAAATGGGATCAAACTCGGGAAAATTCAAGGTGATTCATCCTCAGTTGGGGGAGGCGGAAAGAAACCTTATGCTGGCAAAAGACGGGAAGGAGAAACGAGCGATGTGACCAACGCTCGAAGGAAGGGTAAAGGCCCTCACCAGCAGGTGGCCAGCATAACTATCCCGACAGTTCAACAGCCACCGCAGCAGCAGCAACCGAATCAACAAGGGTACAGAGAGTATCAGAATCGGGCACCTCTGTCGAGCCGTCACCTCGAGACACCGCCCATGTCGTACCTGCAACTATTGCAGACTTTGCTTCAGCTACAGTTGATCCAGAAGAGAACCCTGGCTCCCTTGACAGGGGCACCTCCGCCAGGATATGACGCTAATGCAACTTGTGAGTTTCAATCAGGGGCACCAGGCCACACAATAGAGAACTGCAAAGCTTTCAAGCATAAGGTGCAGGACATGGTGGACGCTTAGATCATCAACTTCTCCAATAATGTGCCAAATGTCACGAAGAACCCTATGTCGAATCATAGGGGAGGTGGAGTAAACACCATTATCGAGGAAGATAGTTTGGATTTGTTGACTGACGTCAGAGATCTGAAGACGCCACTTAGCTTCGTTAAAGCTAAGTTAATGAAAAGAGGTTTCTTCCCAGGTTGCGGAGAGCTATGTATGGGTTGTGCTACTAGTCCGGATGGATGTGAACAGTTGGTAGAAGGAATTCAAAGTCTGATGACTGAAGGGATTTTACAGTTTAGCCGGAGGGCCGAAAGTGGATCAGGAGAGGTAATGTTGAAGCAAGATGATGAGGTCGCCACCATCACCATCCCTTGCCAGACGATAACTATTTCTGCACCCAGGCCGCCCACAATCACCATCACCAAAGCTGGGCCAATACCCTTCGAAAGCACTAATGTTGTCCCATGGCATTATGGGGCTGAAGTCTACTGCAACGGACATAAGTTGGAGCTAGACCGTTTGAGTCATCTATGGAAAACCTTGCGGGAATCAGTGGTATTACTCGCAGCGGAAGAGTGTTTGCACCACCAGAGGTCGTGGCGGATAAAGCGGACATAGCTGATGCAACTGATAAAGGGAAGAGTAAAGTCGTCGAAGAGATCCCGCGTGGGGTAGAAAAAGACTTACTTGTTAAAGACGCCGAGGAGTTTATGCGGTTGATTAAAAAGAGTGACTACAAGATTGTGGATCATCTCCATCAGACAGCCTCAAAAATTTCCATCCTGAATCTGTTGCTGTGTCCTGAAGCACACCGCAACGCGCTGCTGAAGGTGTTGAACGCCGTATATGTGCCGCAGGAAATATCAGTAAACTAGCTAGAAGAGGTCGTAGCCCACGTGAATGCTGGAAATGGGTTAGGGTTCACTGACCTAGAGCTGACACCGAAAGGGAGGAACCACAATAGCGCTCTGCACATCTCGATAGAGTACAGGGGAACGATTATGTCGCACGTGTTGGTGGACACGGGTTCGTCGCTCAATGTTCTTCCGAAGAAGGCATTAATGAAGTTGGATACTCGTGGAGTGATTTGCACACCTAGTGATCTGGTTGTGAAGGCGTTCGATGGAACCAAACGCCATGTTTTCGGGGAGGTGACCCTGCCAATCCAAGTCGGGCCGGAAACGTTCGACGCAATCTTTTACATTATGGACATCATGCCTGCCTACAGCTGTCTCTTGGGGCGGCCGTGGATCCATGCTGCTGGTGCCGTGACCTCCACGTTGCACCAGAAACTCAAGTATGCTGTCGGAGGTTGCATCGTGACTGTGGGTGGCGAGGAAGACATAATGGTGAGCCATTTGTCGTCCTTCAAGTATGTTGAGATGGATGGGGAAATCCACGAAACTCTATGCCAAGCGTTCGAAGCCATTAAAGTGAAGGACGTAGCTCCTGTAGTCACTGAAAAGCCAGAGATGACTCTCTCCTCATTCAAGGAAGCTCGGGCCGTTGTCCAAGCCGGATCTACCTCAGGCTGGGGGAGAATTTTGGAGATACCTAACAAGCAAGACAAGTTTGGGTTGGGATATTCTCCTGGAGCTGAAGCTTCTTCTTCTAGCAGTGCGTCTCGAGGTAAAGGGCCGATCCAGTTTACCAGTGGCGAGGTGATTTTTGAAAGCGTCAACGCGGTGTCTGAAGACAGCGGAGATAGCGACTGTGACCTCGACTCTTGGATCCAGCCAAGCAAGTCAGGCGAGGGCCTTACCAACTGGTCCGTCAAGGATATCATCCAGATGACAAGCAAAGAGTAATGATTTACTTTTTCCAATCATTTTACAACCCTATGTCCTACCCGGGGCATAGTGGTTTTATTGTCAGGGCCTTGTTGGATTATGTACATGCATTTTATCAATAAATCAAAAG